>BTCW01000003.1:28243904-28868904 GCA_033239725.1 Echinochloa phyllopogon | reverse complement strand
GCCAACTCCACGTTCACAGAAGGATATGAAAAGAGGAATTTCTTGGTTATTTTCAGTTGGGAATTCTTGATTCCAACAAGATTTCCACTCAATGGAAGCTTGGTCAAGAAGCAAACCTTGTTCCACCAAGCTGCTTAACTCATCAGAGTTGGCCACGCATCTCTTCCATGCTACGGCAGGTGATGGTGGATCAGCGAATGTCGGCTTCATCAAAGGATCCGGAAGTGTTGATTTTCTTCTGCCACCCCTCTGAGATCCAGGGTTTCCAGTTCCCCTTCCTGCGCCTCTCCCTCGCGAAGACATTGCAGAGCGATTCACTACCTTGGATTTCTCTCGCATTCACTGATTGCACAAGCTCGGGGGCTACCCTAGGCTGATCCTACGCACAAAGGTGTGATTGGTGATTGGCGAGGAAAGGGAGAGATTTCGGGCTCAGAGGTGTAGAGTTGAAGACGAATGAAGTGATCCATACAATGAAGTTCGGCAGATCTATATAATACATGGTTAGGGTTACTGTGCTGCGGCGGCGTATTGCATCCTGATTTCCCACCTATTTTGTCGAGATAACATTCCCTCATCAGTTAACGGAGCAAAATACGGAAGTTCAGTTAGGCAACAGATAACATAAGATTTATCCTAATCTTTAAACCAAAGATATTTGCTTTAAAGCTCGGGGGCTGCTAGCGGATAATCCGGGATTTGATTTCCGAAATTTAAGGAATAATTATTTGCAGACCTTCGACTAGTTTTCATGAAACTACTCGAAGCTCGGGGGCTACACCCAATGGGTGCACCTATTCAGCGCACACCATTGAACTACTCGAGATGAAGATAAGAAGATTGCTTTTGAACCTCCGACAAGAGTACTCGGGGGCTCGGGGCCTACACCCATTGGGTGCATCAACAGATGCACTCCAATGTAAACTACTCGTCAGAGAAGGCTTGAGCATCTTGAGCTTAGCTTCAATTACTCGAAGACAGATTCAAGACTTGAAGCGAAGGCGCAAGATGCTCGGGGACTTGTGGGACCAGGATCCCTAGGGCCACTCATTCAAGGATTAAACTACTCAATAAGGAATGTTTGATCCCACTACTTCAAACTAGTCGGCTATGGTACAAGACGGCGTAGTTGATTAGGTAAACTAGTCGTATACTAGTAGGAGACTCCCCAAAGTATTCTGTTGTAGTACTCCAAGTTGTATACGACTAGGGTATTGTAACCGACTTGTAACTCTACTCCTCCAGACTATATAAGGTGGAGCAGGGACCCCTCCAAAAGAGATCAGACAACCACACGTGTAATACATTCAAGCACACAGGACGTAGGGTATTACGCTATTCGCGGCCCGAACCTGTCTAAATTGTGTTGTTCGTGTACTTTCGTTCCTAGAGCTCGGCGAGACCCACACAAATCTACTCCCTGGGGTATCCCTAGTTAGACGTGCTCGACATAATTCGTCGATAGTCTCCTTGTGAGACAGACAACCATGTTTATTGATGCAACTAAATGAAATGTTTATGAAAACCCCTTTGTAAAATAAACCATTGCATGTGTAAAATTAGCTTTGCTGCAAAATAAACCATGAACCCATCCTTGATTATATTCCTTTGCATGCTTCTGTTATATCCCTTCCGTGGATGTGGTTGTGCTTGATGAGTACGTATGTACTCACCCTTGCTTAATTTGTTACAGAGGAAGACCCAGACTTTGTGCCCGAGGACGTTGTTTAGAGGGGTTCGTTCTGCACCCAACCTTTGCCTGTGTGTTAGGGTCACCCGCTTGAAGCCGCATGGATTTCCGCTCTGATGAAGACCTCTTTGTTGTCAACCTTTTTATCTGGAGTCTAGCTTTAGTTCTGTTTGTAGTGGCCCTGCAGTGCCATCGTCATCCGTGATGTTGTTTAAGTACTAAACCATCTGTTGTAATAATGTGAACCAGCGTCATGGGACTGGTATTTGTATCACATTAAGTTCTCTCTTTCAAGGGGACGCTTCAGTTGTGTAGGTGGAGTGGTTAGAGGATTGTACGCGAGGCGATGCAAGAGGTTGTGGTTTCGAATCCCACAGGGGTGTAACATTTTTTTAGACCCACTTTTAGCCCCGAGTGGGGGAACGGTACCTTATTTGTCTTGGGGCAAAACTTAACCGGGATAAATGTAGATGATGGAAAGTTCATTCTATACTAGTGGCCTATGGAGTTGTTCTCTTTTTAGGTGGCATATTGGACTTCTTCTTGAACACGCATGGGTTGGGCGCCAATTATTAGTCCTTGGTCGTGCCTTTTGGACCAAATAGTGAGACATAAAATGAACTCGAGAGAGAGATCGACACAGTGGATGATGAATAATATAGCTTGATTATATTCAAAATCCAAATCTTCACGGAGGAAGATGTCTTCTATTTATAGAATGAACCAGGGGACTTTTTTATACTAAAATATCTTGATCACCTATTATATTCTCAAAATATGCCGTAAAGAAAAGTTCAAAAAAGAAAGTAAAAATACAAGATCGGCTAATTCGACTAGAGAAATCACATCGGGAATTTCGTTATCTTCTTGTGCATGCTTTGGAGGATTTACCATAAATCTATGATCTGCTACACGGGCCGGGGTATGTTTTTTGCTGAATCCGAGGCCCACCAGTCGTGGATAGGGGATATTCCAGGGGAAAAGGTATGTAAATCAGACCCATGACGATGCACACAGCACACCATTTTCTATCGTCCTCGAGACGGTGTGCAATGTTTGCATGCATGCAAGACGCTACTCGCCAAACCCCCAGGCCCCGGCCACAAAATATTCGGCCGTACGTACTAGTATGTAGCTACCTTTTTCTTTTGTGGCTTCTGGCTTCCGCGACCGGCCGACTTCGTTCGCCTTTAATTTGTCACGTTCGCTTAGAAAAATGGAGACCGATTAACTAAACTAGTGAAGAGATTGTTCCAAATGGTTTTCTGATGCGTGTCGTTGTCCGTGTAGGAGCCGGTACGACCTGACGACGGTACATCTGAGTATCTGACAGGATGATGCAGTACGTCACCAAAAGATACGTCTTTCAACGCTAGCTAGTTATTGGATCGACTTGCCCAGGAATATCGGCAGCTAATAACGTACTGTTTCCATGTTATTATCCTAGACAGCTAGAGATGTGCATGGCCAAGACAGATGGATGAGCAGATGAGCTGTTGTTGTTTGGAAGATACTGTGCGTGCAGCTGTGCTGAAAAACGGGCAGCTATATAGCTAACTGCATGTATGCACGAAGACAGTACTTGTGCTTCTGATTCTGAAGTGGTACCAAGAACATGAGGAGATGAAGCTGACGTACATCAAATTATCAAAAGGAGTACTTTTTTTTAGAATTACACAGTACAACGCATACGCTCACACACGTACGCAAACCCTATCCCTGAGCACCTTCGAAGGACTGAGCACCCGGCGGATCTGGAGATTTCCGAAGTCAACATTGGTGCATCGTTGTCGACGGGAACGCCGCTACCACTTAACGCATAGCGCCGGTAAATCCTGGGGAAATCCCAAGAAAAGGTGCGAACATCAGGATTTGAACCCTGGTGGGTAGCGTCCCACTGGACCGTCCTATCATTGGACTACAAGCCAATTCGCTATAAAAAAGGAGTACCTGTGGGAGCTGCATTGCGGCAACATGTGTGGTAGAGGAAAGCTAAGCGTGAGTGTTGTGTTGCCAGCTATATGTAGCTAGTGCTGCCGCTGTTGCATGCACTCAACCCCACTCCACGTCGGATCCATGGAGGCAGAGAAGAGCTACAGGTGTGGGGTGACCACCTGAAAACTTGGCACCAGCCGTGGAAAGGTCTCGGCTGTCACAGAATTGTCGATGCTTGGATGATTGTACTTCAGGGAATCTTTGGTAAGCAGCCGTTTCACCTGAACTTCACATGAACCACCTTAGCTAGGCCCTCCACAGTGGTGTAGTAGTGCTTCAATTTTTTTCACTCCACGTCGGTTCATTAGAAATCGGCATCTTGAGTCACAGCGTACAAGCGCGCACCGGCTCATGAACCTCATAAGCAAAATATAAAACTTTATCTGTGCTCCATTCAATCAATTCCATTGGGTGTGTAGCTGGCATGAACGATATATTCTTCAAGCATTTTTCATAACATTAGTGGACAACTTAGATACGAATTTAGAGTGTTAATATGTATGGTATTTTCTTCATAGAAGAGATGGATAATTAAGAACAGTCTCAGTGCACAGTTTCACTACACACTTACCTAGACCAGGAACTATGTAACTGTGTCAAAGGAGTGCCATAGTGATGAAACTCCCCTCACATTCCATGAAACCCTTGCTTCTCTCTCCTATGCCACATCAGCACATTTAATGTCATGAAACCCCCATAAAACCCTCGCTGAGACTGGCTTAATTTAGACGTAGAATTATGTGTTACTTCATGATAGATATATGTGGCTAATTTAGATATTGATTTTAGGTGTTACTCTATATTATTTCAGAAAAATGGAAGAGAGAGAGTTTATATGGTTATTTGTTTTACAAATTGGTGCAACTGGACCATTTAGATACAAATTTAAGGGTTACTTGAGATTAGTTTTCGTCAGTATTACTTTAGACATGTATCTTTAGTGTTACTTTGGTTTATTTTCACAATTGCAGAAGTGGAATGTTAGAAGAAATAAGATCCAAGAGGTATTAATTTGCCGCAATAATGATTGTGTCTACAAAATCGTCGGTCAGATGTTTTGCTTTCCTTTTATAGATTTGTAGAATTCCTCTCTTTTTTGGCTTATCCTATGAATACTAATGTGAAAGCTCCAAAACAAATCATGGGTTAGTAATAGTAAGATCATATGAAGATCATCCAACAGATTTCAGTGAAAAATCAGTCAATGTTCCTCGCATATTGATACAAAGGGGATCGGATGATCAATTATTCTCCCATTTCTCAAATCAAACATGCCACAATTTTACAATAGAATCGATTAGAACTGATAACTCTATATTTACACATAATGCATGGCAAATTTAGCAAATAGGCCATACTATCTTACAAGAGCTAAATCATGCAGACCTCATATACATACACATACACATAGAAGAAGACTAGAGCTAAAGATATGACTTGAAATATCTACTCCCAAAACATACATGGCAATTAAGAACGCAACGGAACAGAACGAAGGAATCGATCGCCTCACCAACCACCTTTTCCAGCTGCTCATCTGGATCATTCCGTCAGCAAAGCTAGTACCAGGCGACAAGGACGCCGACGCTGAAAGATTCTTGTCACCTTCCGCCATTTACGTGATCTAGCTCGCCACCGCCGGAGCCCGCTCGCGTGCTGGCACCTCTCGTTCGGCGTCGGTCGCCGTCGAAGCGCCTCACACGGGACAACCCGCGGCCACGTCGTCGTCGTCCTTGGCGTTGTTCCTGGACTCGCCGGCGACGGCCGCGGCGGCGGGGGCGACGACGCCGGCGCGGCAGAGCGGGCACGTGGCGTGGAGCCGCAGCCACGCGCCGATGCAGTCGGCGTGGAACCGGTGGCCGCACCGCGGGAGCAGGCGCGCCGAGTCGCCGTCGCGGAGCTCCGTGATGCACACCGCGCACTCCTCCGCCTTCCCTTCGCCGCCGGCGGCGGCGCTGGAGTAGATGTACACGGGCAGCGACGACGCCACGTCTTCCAGCGGCTCCGGCGCACCATGGTCCTCGACGTGCCGCCAGCGGGACGCCCACGGGGAGGCCACGGGCAGCGAGTCGTCGTCGTCGTCGTCCTCGGCGCCGGCGGAGGCGGATGGCCCATCTTTCCCGGAGAAGAACTTCCAGAACAAAACGAAGATGAGGAGGACCATGAGCACGTTGATGCCCACGACGCCGGCAGTCAGCACGTGGCTGTGCAGCACCCAATGGCTGCTGATGTCCTCCGCCGCCGCCGACGACGCCGGGATAGCGCTGCCGCTCCCGAGATTGGACATAGCTTCTGCAACGACGAGATGGTTTTGGACGACACAAACAGCAGAGAATAGCTTCCAATTCCAATGGCGTGCATAAACCACGCGGAATTTAAGACTCGAAAAAATCAATACGCCGCCCTAAGAAGATGGCCAGGAAGATTTCAGATTGAGATGGAAAATTAAAAGAGGGAGATATGTACGGAAATCTCTTTGAGAAGAAAGAACCGAAAATGAGATATGAAGGGGAAGAGGAAAAGACAGAAAAGAATTGCAAAAGAGGAAGGAGGGAAGTAGTATAAGAAGGTGGGAAGGGAGGGCAGGTTTCCAAACGGTAGATGCGGGGGAGGTAGTAATAGTGCAGCATTGGCTCTTGGAGTGTGCAATGGTGATAGACTTTGTTAGTAAATGCCAAAATGGTTTGACTCGGTTGGTTTGGACCTTGTTGCATGGTTGCCTCTTGATTCCCATTGCATCGTTGTATGACTGAATGAATCATGATAGAGCAAGTTGCATTAATTTTTGTTTGTTTTCTTGGGTCTCATTGTTCGCAAAAAGAAAATAATATCTATTTTGTCGGGGCACTGGGCATCACTTAGGTTTAGTTCCGCAACCCATTGTATGCCTAAGGCGGCGTGGTTCAGTGGAAAGAGTCGCTAAAATTGAATTTTACATAGCGCTAAGTTGACGGCAATGCCTCTCAAACCTTAAAGTTTGGTTTATGGACTACCATTTAGAGTTGAATGGATCAAGCATCAACACTTCTGTTTGTGCATTTTTAGAACCCCCATTCTAGGTAGTGAAGAAAATTACAATAATTCTATAAGTGCCAATGTATTGAATTGAATAAAATAGGCAAAGTTAATTCTTAATTTTCTAAGTGATTTGAATCCGATTTTGGCGATTGAATGGTACTCCCTCCGTTCTCAAATATACGTCGTTTAGGACAAGTAAATTAGTTTAAAAATGAACTAACTAGCTTGTCCTAAGCGTCATATATTTATGAACGGAGGTAGTATTTCAGATGGGTTTTTTCCTTAGCCTAATGGGGGAGAAGGTAAAATTTGATGTCACCATAATTATGGAATTTCAACAAAAAAAACTATAAAAAACAAAGTTCATATGAGAAAAGAGAAACATGGATCACATTCTTACTTGGAGCGTGCATGTTTGGATCCACCCGGCCAGTTGGAGCTATGCATTTAATTTTACTTGTAACGGTTCCAAATAAGGCCGGCTTAGCTAATCCCAGCTAGCTAATAACTCACAGATAGCACTATATATCCAGCTAGTCGCATCCACCCAGCTAGAGAAAATTAGTTGGGTAGCTCTAGCTAGGGTGGGATCCAAACAGGCCTTTAGAAGGATTTGTTTTCTCCGAAACATAATATGTAGAAAAGAAACATATACTAAGATGGAAATCTACAGGAAATTAAAAGACCCAGAAGTTGGGTAGGATGAATTATCTCTTAATAAAGGAAGCTATAATGAAACTATCCAAAGGTTCATCAGGCACCATTTCGCAAAAAAACAGAAAGGTTCATCAGGCACCAGAGATGTGGAAGTGGACGACCATGTTAGTTGTATTAAGGTTTAGTTTCTTACATAAGAATCCTCTCATGGGATTCTCTTTTCTCACACCAATTTCTTCTCATGTCATTAGAGAAAGGTTATAACCTTAAATGAGCTCAATGTGGGACTAGGGGGCAACTTTAGGGACTCATTTGATGCGTAGGTCACATATATTTCACTTAACCATCAAAATATAGTGACCGATCCCCACAGATAGCATAAGGTTCGTGCATGCTCAGAAAATTTAGATTACTTACTGGAAAATGATTTTTATTCCATTTTTTATTTCTCAAGCAAATAAATATGACATAGCAATGTTTGGATCATCTGGTTGTCTCGGCAACCAAAACAATTAAACACTTACAGCCTTAAACAATCCCAAGCAAGGTTTGAGTAGACTGACTCGTCGGAGCTAACACTGCCGATGTGTCAATGATTCAGTGGGTCTGACTGTTTCTGAACAATCCAACTCATCACATGTGCCGCTGATGTGTCTATGTATTAGAGGCTGACTAAAATTTCTGCTAATGAGGTCTGAGCTTAAGATCTTGTTTGACTAAAATTTCTGCTTAACGGCATCTTTGTAGACTTGCACGGGAAACAAATAAGAACATTGACCCCTGGGTCCCTGACTTTTACAAATCAGTAATATTGTACTGTCGTTGAGAAAGAACATAACTGTTGGCACGAAATCGCGCCAACAACAAGCACGCGGAGTAGCTCCTTGCTGCCCTTCCGCGCAAAGCGGTCAGACCGGTTTTGATAACCGGTCAGACCGGTTTCGCCGGCGGTGCCCGGCGAAAGACCAACGAACGCCCGTCCGGGAGGGACCCCGTCAGGACAGGCGCACCTTGGGTTGTTCTAGGATCGGCAGGCCACCTAGAACGCCTTCAATCGACATAGAGACGAAGGAAGAACAGCATGATAATAGATTGGAAAAGTTGGGTAAAGAGAAAAAGTAAAAAGATAAAAGATAGATGTATTTGTTCGATTGGATTCTTATCAATCGGCCTTGGCCCTTTATATTTATAGGGTGGGATGGTCTTACCCCGTTTGAGTCGGTTACAATATGGGATAAAATAGAGTCCTAATCCTACTCAAATTACAGGTCCAAACCGGTCCGACCGGTTTGGGAAACCGGTCTGACCGGTTTTCCCAGGTGCTGAATCTTCCCAAAGTCATAACTCTCTCATCCGGAGTCCAAAATAGGCGTTCCACATATGCATCTTGATCGTCTCGACGAGAGCTACGCAATGGTGAAGTCCAATTTGCATTTTGATGAAGTTTCCTAAACCGGTCTGACCGGTTTGTGCATACCGGTCAGACCGGTTTGCACAGCCGTGCCAATTTTGGTCGTCAACATATGCCCCCCTGTTTTCTGGCAAAGCTTGCGAGTCAGAAAACATCTACAATGATCAAAATTGACTAAAGACGATGATTAACAGTATATCGTCCATATAATAGTCTCTAAATCTTTATGGACGCTATTGTAGCCGAAATATCAAATTTATGCATGTTGCAATTTTTATGATTCTATTTCAGCTTATGAACGTCATATCTAACAACTAAAGCTTTGATTTGGCCATGGCATCCAATTGTAACTCCTTGGTGTATCATAAGAATAATATTGATAGTTGTAAAAAGAAAACCAAGGATTGTACCAAAACCATGAATCATAATTGTTTATACCTGAATATGTATTCCATGGCCCATGCATCAATGGAAAAAATGATGAAGACCAATGTGATGACCGTCGATGCTTCTTCGCTTTTGGTGATGAAAAATTCCAACTTTGATCTTCTAACCGATTTCTTTGCTTTTGCTCAGCTATCTTCTGATATTTATGTAACAATTCAGCAAAGCTTGGCTTCTTCTTCATCACCTTGCTCTTTGAAGTGACACTTGCAGATTTATCAATTTTTTTGTCAAACCGGTCAGACCGGCTTTTAGAACCGGTTAGACCGGTTCCTTCGGAACCACCATATTGCCCCCCAGCCGAACATGATTGTTGCTCAGCTATAATATTTGTGATATGCTTATTATTGGGGACAATTTGATCAATAGAACTAACCGATGAATTTTCAATTATCGGCTTTTCTATGTCTAGTGTCACTTCTGAATTTTTATTTAATCTTCCATCTTTCTTGACACGATAGACTTGTTTAATCACCTTACGCTTATTTTTCTGTGTGGACCGATTTTTTTGATCAAAACGGTCATTATGCATAGGTGATGGCTCATTAACTACCGGTTCCCTATAGGTAATATAATCTGAACACAAATATCTAGGAGGAGACGGCATATATGAATTATAATACCAAGGAGAATAAAAATAAGGCACATTAAAACAAAACTCCCATGGCATCGGTGTAGGTGATCCATACGGTGGAAACGACATTGATTTGTGAGAATTATTCCATTGCCGATTCCGATTATGGAACTTCTCTCTAGGAGAAGATTTTGATTGTTTGGAATTTTTAGACCGACTAGCATCATTGACAATCTTTTGTCTTTGAGACTTAACCGGAAGTTTCTCGTTACACTTCGGCTTTTCTCTTTGATGCTTATGACAGCCTTTGGATTCAATGGTTTTCCAAACACCAATCTCGGGCTTCTTTGGCTTAACCATCTTTGGTTTTGATTTATTTTTTGAAGCCCTAGGTGAAGCGGTCAGACCGGTTTGAGAACCGGTCAGACCGGTCTGGGCACCGGCCAGACTGGTTGTGTTGCAACCATCACCTTTGCCTTTGTTCTGTTGCCCCCCGAGCGTCGAGATGCTAGATGTAGCCTCTATGCTCTGGCTAGGGGATTTTGGATCAACAATTTCGGCTAGAGACGGCCGATTTGTTTCTTGACCAACAACATCACAATTTGGCGAATTGCAAGGATCAATAATACCATTAGTCGGCTTTTCAACAACCGACTTTTGAACAACAGGAATTGAATCTACCTTATCCTCTTTAGAAATCAAAAATTTAACATGAGCAGATAGACGGGTAGACATATTACCGGAAGATTGTATCTCCTTTAATACGGCGATGTTCGATGGTGGCTGAAACTCTTTAATCTTGATGACACCTTGTTCTGTCTTAATGAAGCAAGACAAGAATATCCTTTCAACTGCGCTCTCATATTCTTGATAATATTCTTCAATCAGCTCTTTTCGCGACATCAAATCACTTAATAAATCAGCCATGATAACCAGAGATTGTCCCCAGCGGAGTCGCCAATTTGTTGGCACGAAATCGCGCCAACAACAAGCACGCGGAGTAGCTCCTTGCTGCCCTTCCGCGCAAAGCGGTCAGACCGGTTTTGATAACCGGTCAGACCGGTTTCGCCGGCGGTGCCCGGCGAAAGACCAACGAACGCCCGTCCGGGAGGGACCCCGTCAGGACAGGCGCACCTTGGGTTGTTCTAGGATCGGCAGGCCACCTAGAACGCCTTCAATCGACATAGAGACGAAGGAAGAACAGCATGATAATAGATTGGAAAAGTTGGGTAAAGAGAAAAAGTAAAAAGATAAAAGATAGATGTATTTGTTCGATTGGATTCTTATCAATCGGCCTTGGCCCTTTATATTTATAGGGTGGGATGGTCTTACCCCGTTTGAGTCGGTTACAATATGGGACAAAATAGAGTCCTAATCCTACTCAAATTACAGGTCCAAACCGGTCAGACCGGTTTGGGAAACCGGTCTGACCGGTTTTCCCAGGTGCTGAATCTTCCCAAAGTCATAACTCTCTCATCCGGAGTCCAAAATAGGCGTTCCACATATGCATCTTGATCGTCTCGATGAGAGCTACGCAATGGTGAAGTCCAATTTGCATTTTGATGAAGTTTCCTAAACCGGTCTGACCGGTTTGTGCATACCGGTCAGACCGGTTTGCACAGCCGTGCCAATTTTGGTCGTCAACATATGCCCCCCTGTTTTCTGGCAAAGCTTGCGAGTCAGAAAACATCTACAATGATCAAAATTGACTAAAGACGATGATTAACAGTATATCGTCCATATAATAGTCTCTAAATCTTTATGGACGCTATTGTAGCCGAAATATCAAATTTATGCATGTTGCAATTTTTACGATTCTATTTCAGCTTATGAACGTCATATCTAACAACTAAAGCTTTGATTTGGCCATGGCATCCAATTGTAACTCCTTGGTGTATCATAAGAATAATATTGATAGTTGTAAAAAGAAAACCAAGGATTGTACCAAAACCATGAATCATAATTGTTTATACCTGAATATGTATTCCATGGCCCATGCATCAATGGAAAAAATGATGAAGACCAATGTGATGACCGTCGATGCTTCTTCGCTTTTGGTGATGAAAAATTCCAACTTTGATCTTCTAACCGATTTCTTTGCTTTTGCTCAGCTATCTTCTGATATTTATGTAACAATTCAGCAAAGCTTGGCTTCTTCTTCATCACCTTGCTCTTTGAAGTGACACTTGCAGATTTATCAATTTTTTTGTCAAACCGGTCAGACCGGCTTTTAGAACCGGTTAGACTGGTTCCTTCGGAACCACCATATTGCCCCCCAGCCGAACATGATTGTTGCTCAGCTATAATATTTGTGATATGCTTATTATTGGGGACAATTTGATCAATAGAACTAACCGATGAATTTTCAATTATCGGCTTTTCTATGTCTAGTGTCACTTCTGAATTTTTATTTAATCTTCCATCTTTCTTGACACGATAGACTTGTTTAATCACCTTACGCTTATTTTTCTGTGTGGACCGATTTTTTTGATCAAAACGGTCATTATGCATAGGTGATGGCTCATTAACTACCGGTTCCCTATAGGTAATATAATCTGAACACAAATATCTAGGAGGAGACGGCATATATGAATTATAATACCAAGGAGAATAAAAATAAGGCACATTAAAACAAAACTCCCATGGCATCGGTGTAGGTGATCCATACGGTGGAAACGACATTGATTTGTGAGAATTATTCCATTGCCGATTCCGATTATGGAACTTCTCTCTAGGAGAAGATTTTGATTGTTTGGAATTTTTAGACCGACTAGCATCATTGACAATCTTTTGTCTTTGAGACTTAACCGGAAGTTTCTCGTTACACTTCGGCTTTTCTCTTTGATGCTTATGACAGCCTTTGGATTCAATGGTTTTCCAAACACCAATCTCGGGCTTCTTTGGCTTAACCATCTTTGGTTTTGATTTATTTTTTGAAGCCCTAGGTGAAGCGGTCAGACCGGTTTGAGAACCGGTCAGACCGGTCTGGGCACCGGCCAGACTGGTTGTGTTGCAACCATCACCTTTGCCTTTGTTCTGTTGCCCCCCGAGCGTCGAGATGCTAGATGTAGCCTCTATGCTCTGGCTAGGGGATTTTGGATCAACAATTTCGGCTAGAGACGGCCGATTTGTTTCTTGACCAACAACATCACAATTTGGCGAATTGCAAGGATCAATAATACCATTAGTCGGCTTTTCAACAACCGACTTTTGAACAACAGGAATTGAATCTACCTTATCCTCTTTAGAAATCAAAAATTTAACATGAGCAGATAGACGGGTAGACATATTACCGGAAGATTGTATCTCCTTTAATACGGCGATGTTCGATGGTGGCTGAAACTCTTTAATCTTGATGACACCTTGTTCTGTCTTAATGAAGCAAGACAAGAATATCCTTTCAACTGCGCTCTCATATTCTTGATAATATTCTTCAATCAGCTCTTTTCGCGACATCAAATCACTTAATAAATCAGCCATGATAACCAGAGATTGTCCCCAGCGGAGTCGCCAATTTGTTGGCACGAAATCGCGCCAACAACAAGCACGCGGAGTAGCTCCTTGCTGCCCTTCCGCGCAAAGCGGTCAGACCGGTTTTGATAACCGGTCAGACCGGTTTCGCCGGCGGTGCCCGGCGAAAGACCAACGAACGCCCGTCCGGGAGGGACCCCGTCAGGACAGGCGCACCTTGGGTTGTTCTAGGATCGGCAGGCCACCTAGAACGCCTTCAATCGACATAGAGACGAAGGAAGAACAGCATGATAATAGATTGGAAAAGTTGGGTAAAGAGAAAAAGTAAAAAGATAAAAGATAGATGTATTTGTTCGATTGGATTCTTATCAATCGGCCTTGGCCCTTTATATTTATAGGGTGGGATGGTCTTACCCCGTTTGAGTCGGTTACAATATGGGACAAAATAGAGTCCTAATCCTACTCAAATTACAGGTCCAAACCGGTCAGACCGGTTTGGGAAACCGGTCTGACCGGTTTTCCCAGGTGCTGAATCTTCCCAAAGTCATAACTCTCTCATCCGGAGTCCAAAATAGGCGTTCCACATATGCATCTTGATCGTCTCGATGAGAGCTACGCAATGGTGAAGTCCAATTTGCATTTTGATGAAGTTTCCTAAACCGGTCTGACCAGTTTGTGCATACCGGTCAGACCGGTTTGCACAGCCGTGCCAATTTTGGTCGTCAACATATGCCCCCCTGTTTTCTGGCAAAGCTTGCGAGTCAGAAAACATCTACAATGATCAAAATTGACTAAAGACGATGATTAACAGTATATCGTCCATATAATAGTCTCTAAATCTTTATGGACGCTATTGTAGCCGAAATATCAAATTTATGCATGTTGCAATTTTTACGATTCTATTTCAGCTTATGAACGTCATATCTAACAACTAAAGCTTTGATTTGGCCATGGCATCCAATTGTAACTCCTTGGTGTATCATAAGAATAATATTGATAGTTGTAAAAAGAAAACCAAGGATTGTACCAAAACCATGAATCATAATTGTTTATACCTGAATATGTATTCCATGGCCCATGCATCAATGGAAAAAATGATGAAGACCAATGTGATGACCGTCGATGCTTCTTCGCTTTTGGTGATGAAAAATTCCAACTTTGATCTTCTAACCGATTTCTTTGCTTTTGCTCAGCTATCTTCTGATATTTATGTAACAATTCAGCAAAGCTTGGCTTCTTTTTCATCACCTTGCTCATTGAAGTGACACTTGCAGATTTATCAATTTTTTTGTCAAACCGGTCAGACCGGCTTTTAGAACCGGTTAGACCGGTTCCTTCGGAACCACCATATTGCCCCCCAGCCGAACATGATTGTTGCTCAGCTATAATATTTGTGATATGCTTATTATTGGGGACAATTTGATCAATAGAACTAACCGATGAATTTTCAATTATCGGCTTTTCTATGTCTAGTGTCACTTCTGAATTTTTATTTAATCTTCCATCTTTCTTGACACGATAGACTTGTTTAATCACCTTACGCTTATTTTTCTGTGTGGACCGATTTTTTTGATCAAAACGGTCATTATGCATAGGTGATGGCTCATTAACTACCGGTTCCCTATAGGTAATATAATCTGAACACAAATATCTAGGAGGAGACGGCATATATGAATTATAATACCAAGGAGAATAAAAATAAGGCACATTAAAACAAAACTCCCATGGCATCGGTGTAGGTGATCCATACGGTGGAAACGACATTGATTTGTGAGAATTATTCCATTGCCGATTCCGATTATGGAACTTCTCTCTAGGAGAAGATTTTGATTGTTTGGAATTTTTAGACCGACTAGCATCATTGACAATCTTTTGTCTTTGAGACTTAACCGGAAGTTTCTCGTTACACTTCGGCTTTTCTCTTTGATGCTTATGACGGCCTTTGGATTCAATGGTTTTCCAAACACCAATCTCGGTCTTCTTTGGCTTAACCATCTTTGGTTTTGATTTATTTTTTGAAGCCCTAGGTGAAGCGGTCAGACCGGTTTGAGAACCGGTCAGACCGGTCTGGGCACCGGCCAGACTGGTTGTGTTGCAACCATCACCTTTGCCTTTGTTCTGTTGCCCCCCGAGCGTCGAGATGCTAGATGTAGCCTCTATGCTCTGGCTAGGGGATTTTGGATCAACAATTTCGGCTAGAGACGGCCGATTTGTTTCTTGACCAACAACATCACAATTTGGCGAATTGCAAGGATCAATAATACCATTAGTCGGCTTTTCAACAACCGACTTTTGAACAACAGGAATTGAATCTACCTTATCCTCTTTAGAAATCAAAAATTTAACATGAGCAGATAGACGGGTAGACATATTACCGGAAGATTGTATCTCCTTTAATACGGCGATGTTCGATGGTGGCTGAAACTCTTTAATCTTGATGACACCTTGTTCTGTCTTAATGAAGCAAGACAAGAATATCCTTTCAACTGCGCTCTCATATTCTTGATAATATTCTTCAATCAGCTCTTTTCGCGACATCAAATCACTTAATAAATCAGCCATGATAACCAGAGATTGTCCCCAGCGGAGTCGCCAATTTGTTGGCACGAAATCGCGCCAACAACAAGCACGCGGAGTAGCTCCTTGCTGCCCTTCCGCGCAAAGCGGTCAGACCGGTTTTGATAACCGGTCAGACCGGTTTCGCCGGCGGTGCCCGGCGAAAGACCAACGAACGCCCGTCCGGGAGGGACCCCGTCAGGACAGGCGCACCTTGGGTTGTTCTAGGATCGGCAGGCCACCTAGAACGCCTTCAATCGACATAGAGACGAAGGAAGAACAGCATGATAATAGATTGGAAAAGTTGGGTAAAGAGAAAAAGTAAAAAGATAAAAGATAGATGTATTTGTTCGATTGGATTCTTATCAATCGGCCTTGGCCCTTTATATTTATAGGGTGGGATGGTCTTACCCCGTTTGAGTCGGTTACAATATGGGACAAAATAGAGTCCTAATCCTACTCAAATTACAGGTCCAAACCGGTCAGACCGGTTTGGGAAACCGGTCTGACCGGTTTTCCCAGGTGCTGAATCTTCCCAAAGTCATAACTCTCTCATCCGGAGTCCAAAATAGGCGTTCCACATATGCATCTTGATCGTCTCGACGAGAGCTACGCAATGGTGAAGTCCAATTTGCATTTTGATGAAGTTTCCTAAACCGGTCTGACCGGTTTGTGCATACCGGTCAGACCGGTTTGCAGAGCCGTGCCAATTTTGGTCGTCAACAATAACTTAATAGATTTAACATGGTTCACGATTCTATTGGCAAAGGACAGTTGAAATATAATTTAAGATCCATTAGGTTTCTTGTTGTATAAACACATACAGTAGTTTGTACCAATGAAGAGAAATCTGGAACAAGAAATGGAAAACATGCATGTGCCACACCTAACAACTTCAAAATGAATTAGGAAGAGAGGAGAAGAATGTGTGAGCATATTTTGACTTTGTTATCACTAGGTTACAGTCTATATATATGCCATGGAAATTACAGTTGTGCATTATATGTCCACTTAGAAAATATATTTATTGCTATGAAAGTTGAAGAACAAATATATATTGCTCATTTAAAATATTGATACATATACATCTAAAAGAAAGTTACGATCAAAATTTGATTGGTTGGATTTAATGTTATACACGTATTCTAGAGTGAGATACATGGCACAACTATAAACTACTCTAGCATTAACAAAGTAGTATATATACAACTTCAAACCACTCAAATAAATATATATATCACATATACCAAGCAGTAAATATAAACCATTTGTGACTTCGTAATATCAAAACCTAGAATTTGTCTATAATGAAAACCCACACTAATAGAAAGAAAGTAATTAAATGATCACTAGTAGAAATGTCCACATCTATGACGTTTTCCTCATGACAATATGAAATTTCGTCATTGAATAATGCATATTTATGACAAAAATTTGTGATTCGTCATAGATTTTTAGCGGTGGTCTGGTACTATGAATTTATGATGAAAGTAAAATATTCGTCATAAAACAACATCTTGCTTCGTCATAGAACAACACACCATCTATATTATTCATTTATGGAGTTTTGTTTTAAAACTGTGACCCACTCTTTTCAACGTTGAACTAAACGATGAATTCCCTTGTGGTCACGGTTACCGAGTCCACCGTGGTGCTTGTCTCCATCGGCTCACATTGCCATGTTGGTGTCATAACATACAATAGAATAAACGTAAGTTGAAGTCATGAGAAATGGGAAATATGCGAGCAATGGCCTCGAACACGCGATCTCACGAATGGGAAATATGCGCCTTACCACTGAGCCACTCGCCGTTTGTTGTTACGGTGCACATCACTACAAAAAATCTGTCAATCCATGATAAAAACTCATTTAATATACATAATATAGGAATTAGTCCAAAAATTGGCGCATTGGTAGAATTCAAATTTAGTTTGCTTTTATTTGAGTTGTAGAACAGTTTGTTTCTTCTGAGTTCGTTTTTGCCCCTTCAACTCATGGTCTGTTTTCCATCCCTTTCTTCTCTTCCAGCCGAGCCGGCCCAATCTCCTCTCCCGGCCCAGTCCGCCTCCCTCTCCTCTCCCCGCAGCCGCACCAACACCCCGCCCTGTTGGGCCATAGCCGAGCCAGCCCAGCTGTCGCGGCCGTCTCCCTCTCTCTTCACTCGCTGCCATGTGGGCCCATGTCGTCATCCCCCTCCTCCGACTCGAACTCAAGTCTGGTTCGAGCCTCCCCGACCCTGCGTCGGGCACACACGCCTAGGCGTGGGCCTGCGCCAAGCCAAGGCCTCCTCCGCTCTTTAAAGAGCCAAAACTGTTAGTGCTTTGGCAGTGCTGCTTGTGTGTTTATGTTGCTGAAAATGGAAATAATGATTTGCACATTATCTGCCACTCTTGCGAGGTGCATCTTGGCAGTGCTGCTTGTGTGCTCTGGCAGTGCTGCTTGTTCGTTTTTGGAGAAGTCAGGAGATCATATATCATCATGTTAAATTTATGACACTAATCAAGTTAAGTTGCTGCTTGAGAAAATTGTGCTTTTAGGATTGAGCTGAATCTCCATGTAGCTGTACAGATAAATAGAAGAATTTAGTATAGGCTTTCATGTATATTTTTAGAGATGCATATATACTTTCATGTACTAATCACTTTGTATGTTATCTACCAGATTAACAGGAGCGAAGAGAAATGCTGCTAAGTTATATTTACTTGGGATTTGGCTGATGTCACGCCACTGGAGCCTAGAGCAGTTCTTGACTTATTGTGCCTAATATGTGGTACTTGAATGCCACTAAGTTTTATTTACTTGGATTTGGCTGATGCCATCCTACTGGAACAGTTACAGTGTATAATGTGGGGTATTTGTGGATGATGTAAATGTATTATAATGTGTAATTAATATATCTCTGTAATTTTTTATGGTACTAGAAGATAATATAAATGGGTCTTAAATAATTTTATCATTTAAACGGATTGTCTAGAACAACCACGTGGACCAACTAGAATATGCCACGTGGACCAACCAGAACATGTCATGTAGACTAACCAGAACATGCCACGTGGGCCAACCGTAATGTGCCACGTGGACCAATTAGAACACACTATGTGCACCAACCACAGCGCGCTATGTGGCAGCATCAAAGACAACGTGGCAGCATCCATGTCATGTGACACGTCACGTGATAACGGATTTTATGATGAAAATGGTTTAAATGTGTGACGTTATGTTTATGTCATAAAATGGACACTTCTGTGATGAAGTGTATTTCGTCATAGATGTAATACAGTTCTGTGACGAAATTTGACATTTTGTCATAAAGAAACTTCTGTGACGCGACTTCTATGATGAAAAGTTTTTCGTCACAAATTCGTCACTGGAGTTTCTTTGTGACGAATTGCATAAGTTCTATGATGAATGATGTTCGTCATACATTAATAGATTTGTACTAGTGTGATCTAAATGAGGATGCAACTATTATATTCCTATATGAATAAGAGTTACATGCTATAACTTTTTTCAAACAAATACAAGTTTCTAGAAAATAAATACTCACTCATTTATTTTTATAGGTCGCCTCCTAATATGACCTACATTTTAAATAAAGATCTTGGGCCATAAGCTCATTTTAAATACATATGGATCCAGAAAAATAAAATGAGTGAGTATTGATTAGGAGTAAAAATAAAATCAGTGACGACAAATACATTTTATTTTTATCAATACTTCGCAGTTATATTAGGAGTACCTAGAGCATTGTTGGATAACTCCTGTCTGAACTTAAATACTACTGCCAGTCAAAATAATTGTCAAAATACTACTGTTAGAACGTAATTATATATAGTGGATATATGATATTTGCGAAGTACTAGTTTCCAACTGACAATCAAAGTTTTATAAGATTGACTGAATATTGGCCAATAAAGTGTCAAGTATTTATAACCAGAGTAATTACTTAAGTAGCTCTGCATACGAGGTATCCATTTGGTAGGATGATATACATATAAGCAATTTCTTATATTGTTTGTGTGTTGCTACCTATACTTTTCTCTCACATGATAATGTGCGGTGCAAAGCCATGACAAGTTTCAATGATAGAACAAGTTTTGGCAGAAATTTTTAGCAAAACACCCACATTAGGTGGTTATTCTGTTGGAGTAGTGTGTTTAGTTTCTTTGTTTGGATTATCTATCTATACCTAAAACGAGCTTTGAAGCCCATATCGATTAAAACCATGGACGCATTTGCTCAAAGAAACAGATGAGAACTCCCAACTTTTGTCCATCATCTGTGATATCTCTATCAGGCCCGGTTATTCAATTGGGACATACCTAGGGGTGGGAGCCGAGCTGGCTCGGCTCGTTTTGACTCGGCTCGTTGAGGAAACGAGCAAAAATTCTAGCTCGGCTCGACTCATTAAACTCGCGAGCTGGCTCATTAAACTAGCAAGCTGGCTCGTTAAGCCAGTAGTCCAGAACTGTGTTGCGACTGAGGTGATTCCGGCGAGCAAGTGCCATCTTCCATACTCGTATTCTTTAGCCATATGGCGTGGTGAAGTCCGTTAGCAGTGCGGCCGGCGACAAAACCGATGCAAAATTAGCGAACTACGGAAGGACTCAGCTTATGGCCTGCCGCCGTCGCTGATTATTCTAAACATCTGGGTCGCCTCCTCTCGGTTAACACCGACAACCCAAGCCAACATGAGTTGATTTGCAGGAAGGTAAAAAACGGATCGCGCTGTCGCGCGCAGCCGATGGCCGGCAAGGAAGAGTGACGTTTTTGTTGTTCTTATTTTTATCCAAAATAACTCCAAGGCAGGGTGTGTCACAATATATATATCTAGTTTTAGCGTACATGCATGCATCGCTCCCGGCCAAGACTTGCCGAAACGCCTTTGGACGCACTAGCGCGTTAACAACGCTCCAGCAAGTTAAACTCCGAAATTTATCCGTCATGTATATTTCAGTGACGTGTGTGCAACAATAGATATCGGATCAAAACGCGGATCCTAATCTCTCAAGAGACAGAAAGTTCATGGCCACATCACTCGTGCCTATCCAAACATGTGTGCCGACACAATTAACCAATTAACAGACCGCAGCTAGCTACCGCGCGCAGAAGAAGAGTGTGCTCGGTTAATCAATGATCGAATACAAATGTAAATAAAAAAAGTAACAGATTTCAAAGATTACGCATTCTATAAATAAATTTTAATTTTTTCAAAGATTACACATTTCATTGATGCATGATGTGGCGATCTATCGACTTAATCTCTCGAAGGTAGTTACATAACTAGCAAATATATCCGCGCGACACGCGCATGCTACGTACCTTTATTATGAGGTTATTTTACACTATTTAGTTAACTGTGTTGGCCATTATAAGTTCACCAAGATACCCACGTGAAACAGGTCAACCCCCACGCGAAGCAGCACCTGACTTCTCGATACCCACGCCGCCGCCCACCCCACCTCCTCCTCCCCCACGCCTCGCCGCTGCCTGAGTGGACCACCGGAAGCCTGAGCGGTCCGCGAGGACGGCGGGGGGGGGGGGGGGGGGGGTCTTTTGCTGCCCAGTTCCGGAAGAAGCAGCGCCCCCTCCCTTCTCGTGTTGTTGGTGTCCGGCGACGGGGGCTCCGGTGATGGTGCTCGACGGCTAGATCGACGCGGGAAGGAGTGGATCTGGTGGGTTGGCGACTGGATCCTGGCATACTCGGCGTGCACCGGTCACGGTGGTTTGGCTAGGCTGACTGTGGTGGCCGGCCCGGAGGAAGATGCGCGCGGGTTGCAAGCTGCAGCCATGGATGGCGACTGCGGCGGCGCCCCTTGAAGCTCTCACCGGATCCGCTAGCCGGAGGGCTGGATCTGTGCTCTGCCGGTATTTCTCTGCTCGTGCCCCCTCCGTCCCTTTCCTCTGCTCTCCCGACCCTATGGGGCGGGCACGGTGGCTCCACGACTATGGCTGTCGTGAGGGAGGTGCGTGGAGGCATGGCACTCACTGGTGCAGCCGGTATCGGTTTAACGATGGTGATGTCTACGGGCACCACTCCCCTCACTGGAGGCATCGTTGTGGCACTGGCCTCTCTCCATCGTGCTCTTGCATTGGTGTAGGTCTCTCGAGGTGAAAATCTAGCACTGATTCTATCGATCGTGCGGCGATAACACCTCTGTGGATGGTGTTATGTTCCTTCTTAAAGGCGTCGTGTTGGGAGTAATCTCTGATGATGCAGGTGCATTTTAGCCAACTGGAAGATGGTGGCAACGGTTCACGTGTGCTTTCACGTGTGCTAAGAAGTTTGCTTAAGGTTGCGATTGAGATCGACTTAGTGCGGTTTTATGAGATAGGTCATCGGGTAGATACTGTATTTCTGACAGCATGATTCCACCATCAAGTTTCTAAGTAGACAAATGATGTGAAGAGATGCCGCTATATGAAGGTAAAAGAACAAGTTTAAAGCAAAGATGATGAAGAAGTTTGAAGCGTAGCCTCTTTAACTTTCTTTTATAGTCTTTTTAGCTGTCTACCTTGATTATTTCTTGGTATGAGTATTCGAGTCTAAAAACTCTTGTAATTTTGGCAATATATATCCACTCGTGGTTATAGAGGCCGGATTTATTTCTTTTATCTAAAAAAATTACACTATTTGGTTGGTGGGTACATGGCATGGGTAAAAAAAATTTATGGTGAAAAAAGTAATGCCAGAATGTCAGAAACTCATAAACATAATTTTTTTCTCATTTGTGAAAATTTTCCACGTCTTTTCCATCGTTAAACGTGAAATATGGGTTTTCTTAGAGGAAGTGGGTATGAATTATTTAGGTGAGAAGTGTTTTTCAAAAGCACTAAATTATTACGGTATGGATAAATAGATGAGAGTACTGAATTATTATTGCGCGCATTTAGTTTGCACTTGTTGCCACGCTTACTGGCTTTACCTAGCCGAGGAAAGTAGCACGCATATATCGAATCAGACGTGTGGCCCTAGACCGATGGAGGCAGTAGACAGACAGCGCTAGACCACCAGGATTCTCAGATTCCACGTACCGGCCGGTCGGCCAGGAGCCCAGGACAGGACACATATACGACGGGTCGGCCATGTACCGCGCCGCGGATTCGTTTCCCTGGCTGTTCCGCAGTTCCGCCAGCGTCGCGCCTCTGGCCGTGCATGCATGTCGCCGGCGGGGCCTTAATTAGATTATAGAACAAGGAGAGCGATGATATATACAATATGTATATATACTCGCTGGAGCACATCATCGTTGGGCGTGGGCGGCGAGAGGAATCAGGCAGGGCGGTTGCTGTCCTGCAGTGTACTCCGTCCCGTAAAGAAAGCAATTCTCGTTTTTTAGAAGTTAAATCATTTCAAATTTAACTGAAATTATATAAAAAGTCAATGTACGAAATGATAGAGGCACATGCGCTCGGATTGTTTAAACCATATGTACACACTCCAACTTGCTGATTTGAATAAGCACTATCTGCCTTTTCAATTAGAAACAATAAATATATAGCTCTGGGGCCTGGATTCTGCGTAACCACGTAGTACAGGACATTGCACGCCGCCGTGGCTGGTCCAGAGGAGGCGCTAGCTAGCTAGGTAATATTGTGACATCGAATATTCGCGTTATGTAGGCGGAATAGCCACAAAATAGTTCTCCAACTAAACTCATTTTCATTCCTCAACTATGAAAATGATCGTTCTCATTCTCAAACTTTCGTAGCCGGCTCTTTTAATTTCGTCCCTAAGTTGATATGGAGAGCCACATTGTCTTCCTCATCATCGTCCCGATCAGCATCTCATATGTCTATTTTCGTAGTTGAGAGGTCAAGGGATAAGGTAGAAATAGAATTTCATAACCGTAGCGAATGAGATGCTGACTGGGACGGTGATGAGGAAGGCAGTGTGGCGCTCCACGTCAGTCCAGGGACGAAATTAAAAGAGCCGGTTGCGAAAGTTTGAGGACGAAAACAACTGTTCTCATAGTTAAGGGACGAAAATGAGCTTTCGACGATAGTTGGAGGATGATTTTAGCTACCGGCCCGTTATGTACTATGGTCATATTTGGATCCCATTAGTTTCAGGACTAAAGTTTAGTCCCTATCATGTTTGGATGGAGGGACTAAAAAGCATTGTAAAAAGATTAGTAGGGGTGATTTTTAGCCTATTAGTCTCATTTAACTACCTAAGGGATTAATGGACTAAACCATTTAGGCCCTGTTTGGTTTTCCATGGACTAAACTTTAGTCACTTGACCTGTTTGGTTCTAGGAACTAAAGTGATTAAAGGTATTTAATTAAACTGAAAGAGGACCAAACTATCCTCGTGGCTTGTGGCACCGAGACAGATAGGCGCATTTAATGAGGGCAAAGGAGGGAAAATGTCCCTAAAAGTCACAATTTTTGGACTTATGGGTAGGGACTAAACTTAAGTCCCTATAAATCACCTTGTTTGTCACTTTTGTGACTAAAGTTGAGCTATTTAAAAAAAGGTTGGGGAAACCAAAACCAAAGAGGGCCTTAGTCCAACATTTTATCCCACATTTTATTCCTTGGAGACTAAATGGGACTAAAAGTGTAGAACAAAAGTTTAGTCACTTTGATCCGAACAACGCCTATGTTGTTCGCCCGGTGTAACTTCTGGAATAGCTTTCGGTCGGTCGGGAAAGAGATTTGGAACTAGGTCAACCTAGAACTTCACTATGTATGTTAATAAGCTGGGCATATATATACTCACATCTACGGGACCAATCGTTTATGTTTCTATTTCCTCGAGATTATGATCCAGCCTACTAGCTAGCAGCTACATATTTCCTCGAGATTATGATCCAGCCTATTAGCAGCTACATCATGTGGTGACTCAATGTGAGTCGTGTGAATTAATCCTAAAATCTCTACATGTCGCATGCGCTCTGGAACCAGAGTCGACCGGTTTCACACGGCGAAAACAGAGCTAGCTACCACTCACATACCAAAACCAGTTCAATTTGTACTACCCATTTACAGCTAGCTACCAGTAGCTCACACGTTACAGATTTGTATACACGCAACGAAAATGCCTTGCCTAGGTAGAGGAGGAATGGGAAGAAAAAGAAGCTAACAAACAAAATGTCTCGATCAATTCAGCCAACAACAAACAAGAACTGAGGTGACGCTTGCATCAGCAGCCTAGCTAATTCACAGGCAGCCTAAAAAACTGATTGATCGGCTCCTGGTTTTCACACCATGGAATCCTCATCCGCGTCCGTACTCGGATGATCCTCCGTACGATGCGACGGCTGCTGGTTCGTCGTACTCGTCGGCTCCGGTTGCGCCGCCGCCGCCGCCGGGGCGGCGCCGCCGTCGTCGGCGGCGAGGACGGTGGCGCGGCAGAGCGGGCAGGTGGTGTGGAAGCGGAACCACGCGTCGACGCAGCGCGCGTGGAAGCGGTGCCCGCACCGCGGCAGCAGGCGGCCCTCCTCGCCGCCCGCGAACTCCGCGATGCAGATCGCGCACTCCGGCGCCGCGCCGCCGCCGCCGCCGCCGTCGGCGCCGGGGGAGTGCACGAAGACGGGCAGGGACGTGATGGCGCGCTCCACCTCCCGCCGGTCCCGGGCCTTGGGCGACGGTGGCGGCGACGACGCCTCGGACGACGCCGCCTCGTCGTCGCCGTCTTCTCCGCCGCCGCGCGAGCGCGAGAAGAAGCGCCAGAAGTAGACGTAGACGAGGAGGACGAGGAAGACGTTGAGCGCCACCAGGCACGCCGTGATCATCCGCCCGTGCGGCTCCCACCGGATGCCCGCGGCGGCGCCGCCCGCGCTCGAGGTGGGGCTCCCGCCCTGATCCATGCCGCCCACCCTCTCGAGATCGATCAAGGAAAGAAGCACGCGCGAATCGAAACACAATGCGCGCAAGAAACGGAATTGGTGGATCGATCGAGTCGTCGATGGCCGGCGATCGAGCGGCCGCCGGCGGCGACAGATCAAACGCCCAGGGACCGATCGAGCTAGGAATGGGGAGATGGACGAGACGTGGAGGCGCGGGCTTGTTTATACTTCCTGGAACAGCGGCAGCACAAGTAGAGCGAGGCGGCGGTTGCTAAATAACCGGAGAGTAAATTGCATCCAACGTACACCAATTTGTATGGTTGTATCATTTTAGTCCAACAAGTAACAAAACATGCAAATAAATACACAAACTTGTCAAATATGTGCATATACAGTCAAGTTGATGTATATTACCACACTATATGGCAGATGACGTAGATGGCCTCATGCATGTTACCTCCTAATATTTTTATCCCTCGCTTGCTTCTTATCTAAATTTTAGCCGGGTAGTGACCGTAAAATATGGTCCAAGATTGCATGGAGTTGACCTGTGAAGGAGAAAATTATTATTGTTGAGTTAACTTGTCAGGCTTAGTTGTTGGATTAACTATTTATCGCATATTGATTGATTGCTTGCTGGCATGGGAGAGAGAGGCCTGTGTGCACAAATAATGAAAAGAAGACACATGCACGTATGAATTGTATACGAATTAAAGTTGTGCTCGAAGGGATTAAAGAAAACAAGAGGAATGCATACATAAGGTATCTGTCATTATGATAAAATACATCTATATGGAGTATATATGACCGTATATGCACACATTTAACAAGTTCGTGTATCTATTTGCACGATTTGCTACATGTTAGACCAAAATGATACAAGCATACAAGTTGTTGTATGGTGGGTGCATTTTACTCGTAGCCGGCTCTTGAGTTCCCTTGCGGCGTACTCGTAGGGAAGGGCGAGGCCGCCGGTAGGACCGGGATGCTCTCGCCTCCGCGCCTGGGGTGGCTCTTGGCGACGCTGGACGGGCGAAGAAAAACCACCGAGGCGGATCAGGACGGAATGGGAAGCTAGCCTATGCATGCATCCGCGGTGCGCATCTGGCCGGGGAAAAGGAGCGAAGCCGGCCAGCGTATCCGGGCTAGTGGCCACTAAATTTTGTTCTCGCGACCGGGGATGGCGCGCGCCGCAACATTTCGTGTGCCGGCGCCGCAGGCCGACTCGGAGGAACCTGTTGGCCGACGCGCGAGGTTTCGCGCCGAAACCCCCCAAGGTATGTGCGCCCACAGGGTTGGAGGCTTGGAGCTTGCCCTGCAGAATTGGTGGCCACTTGATCGCTCTGATGCGCCCACAGATCGATCAATTCAACTTAACACTCGCGTATTCCCCTAACCGACGATTTGCCGTGATACCTTACAGTTACTGACTAGAAATATCAGTACGTCAATTCAGTTGACTATAACTATATTAAGATTACTAGTCATAGGACCTTTTTTATTTCTAAAAAACATTACTAGTCTCTACAAATATCAAAGGAGTCTAAGAGCATCTCCAAAAAAACTCTTTATACCTTTTCTAATTTATAAAAATAGAGATTTTGGTGAAAAAAACACCTCCAAAATTGGATATTCAAAAATAGATATCCTCTATTCTGGATTTCTCGCTGGCCAAAGATGGAGAGCGAAATGACTCTCTAGACTACGCACAAGATATAGAAAAGTTGTTGGAAAGTATAAAGATATAGAAAATAATTTTTACTCAAATGACTCTCCAAATGTTGATTTAGAGAGTATATTTTATATAAGCTCTTGGATATGCTCTAAAATAACCATAAATATATAGTATCTGCAAGTCAAAGGAGCACAAAAAAAATCCCGTTTTTATCTAAATTACCTACCTATGATATTCTAAAAGATGGGGTAAAATGCACAGGCAATCCTTTAACCTTGTCATAAAGTGTCATCTATGTATGTGAACTTCAAAAATGCAGATTTGGATCCTTATATTTGCCAAATATGTCATCTAGGTTCGAGGTTCCCAAAATACACCAAGAGTTGGCATGGCAGTGCCATGTGGAGAGTTCATATCAACAAGTCAAAAAATCATAGGATTATTTACTTTCAAAAAATCATAGGATTATTTTCAAAATTTATTAACCTAAATGATATGTGCTAACAAGTTTATCAATTCAAGTCTATGCATAGCGATAGGTTCTAATAAGTTTATCAATTCAAGTCCATATATTTTCAAAATTTATGAACCTAAATGATATTGCATAACAAGTTTAAAAATGGACCAGACATTTCACTTTAAAACCAATATAATGCCCTAAATTTGTATCCAGATTACTCATCATCTTCACACGGTTAAAACAACCTAAATAACTCTCTATTTTTGTAATTATAAAAATCTTATTAAACTAACCCTCCAATTTTGCTTCTGAATTATAAACCTTCACCGTTGTTAAAAACAACATAAAGCAATCCTCTATATCAGCATCTAAATTACCTACATTTATCTATATAAACAAAATACCCTTCAGAGTTACTCCTATATATGCTTATATGGCATATAGATAAAAACTTAACCATACATGATTTATTGATTTACATGTGCCACATGCGGAACATCCATGTATATATTGTATGCACGAAACGATAGTCATATTAGTTTATATATACATATATATAGCTCATGCTAATATTTCAACTAAATACATACGGAGTATCAATTAACCATAAAGGACACCATCATCAACCTTTCCTCTCTAAGGTTGAAGCTTGATATACATGCTGAAAGGCGAACATGAACTAGCTAGCATTCCTTGTTTCATACTCATACAAAGGCCATTGTACTGGACAGCTTCATGGAATGCTTGCAGAGTTGTATAGTCTGCGTTTTTCTCGTACATTGTCTCGTGAAACCATAGGAAGTGAAGAAATACATCTTAATATAATAGGCTATCTTTTATTCAGATAATATAATAGGCGATCTAGCTGCTTAGAAATAGGCAAACTTGCCATATTACTAGTATAATATCCGAGGTCAATTCATCCCCTCAGACCTTCCTCTTCAAGCGAAAGCAAACAAAGCATAGATTATGTCTCTCGCTCAATATATTAGAAGGCCACTTGACAGCCACCTGGCATATACAATGGCCTATTCCATCGTGGCAGCTGATCTGGCATCCGAGTCACTGCCGATGTGTCTATACATCACTGGTCGATCAGATCTGCAACGAATGGGGATCAAGAAAGAGATCACGCCGGCATTTGTTTATGCTGTATTTTATTTGCATCTACGCCGATAAAATAATTTCCAGGAGGCTCTGCATGTGATGATGCCCTTGCTAATGACTGCTTAGTAAACAATTCATAGCAGACGACCTTTCTGGAAGTGATCATATAGATTTGTTGGGTGGATTGACAAATGCCATTTGCATTGGGAGGGTTTAAAAATGAGGTGACCGAGTTAGGTAGTACGAATCTGTTGGCGCAGATAAAAAAAACATGGAGCAATTTTCTAAGTCATCCTTCTACATAGTAAACACCCAAATTGTTGGAAAGTAGTGCACTGTTTTCTTTCGCATTTGTTTTGCCACTGCTTTTTTTCTAGACGTACATTCAATTCATATCCAGAGAAAAAAAAAGGAGTTGCAAAAGCAAAGACCTGTGCAATTCGTGTTCATATTTTTTTTCTAGAAATGGACAAGTCAATGTATACACGTTCTATGATTTGTTTTTTGAGGAATTGCAAAAAGGAACATCTCATCCCTCAGAATTTGAGATCCCCTATAAAACATATTTCTTATCATGCTCACCACAGACTTGATTTTATTCCAGAAACCACCTCATACGATGCTTGATAGATTCAGCCCATTTTTATTAATTTGGATCTAGCAATGTATCTTTATTTACTGAAGTTGGATATTTTGAAAAAAAATATAATCTCATACTTTTGGTGGATTCTCGCCCAAAATATTATCTAATGAGATCTTTAAGCTGCACACTTGGTTTTTCTATTTGTAAAAAAAGATTAGTATAACATGGTGAATACTCCTCAGTCCCATGAGGAGTATAATTCTAGTTTTTCAGACATATATATTAATGTTGTTAGCAAATAGCTATGCTACCCTTAGTAGGATCCTTAATCCTATTAATTTAGACATGATGAGTGTTCATTTCCATAGAGTTAGTTGCTGCATATAGATAATTATCTATTTAAAGGGATAAGATGGTTAATTAGTTGCTTCCTGGACTAAAATAATATAGTTAGTTACTGCTAGGATTGCACTCTTTTATAGTTTTTTTATATTTTAAAATTACACTCTTTATGAGACGGACATAAGTTTAATCCAAGCACTTAAACAAACTTGACTCAGCCTTTAGTTGGTCTAAATTAGTGAAAACATTCATAATAGGTTAATCATGTATGCGATGAGGTAGTTTCGTAACAAAGTCAAAGTAAGGATGGGCATTTGCAATAAAATGGATAAGGGGATCTCACAAACTCTAGGTGACATATGGATTGTGTTTTACTATTTCTTTATTTTTTAGGTGAATTACAGGATATGCAGAAAAAAGTTATGCCATGTGTACACACATCTCGTTTGAGAAACAGGGAATACTGTTCGTGGCACATTGGACTAGAAGTCATCATGTCGCAAATGGGGAATGCTAGAACATTTTCACCTAGACTTTATTAGTACAAAATTGTTCCGGTAATGCATAAAATGTTCTACAAATAAAAAAGAACCGATTTTATAAAATTATTTTAAGGGTTGTGTGATGCATATAACTATCAGCCCCCTTGAGAAATCGGGGAACTATCAAAGTACAACCCAATGTTAGGGAACAGAACATTTTTATCATGGAATGCTAGAACATTTTCCACCTACACTGTAGTAGAAACTGTTCCATTATTATAAAGATATCATACGAAGAGAAAAAAATCCAATCGCAAAAACTATTTTAAGTGGTGTGCGATGTCAATTACTTCCAGTAGCATACACTACACATGATTCAATAGCTCCATTGAGAAACTGGGGGAATCAGTACTGCCTGCAGTTAGTGGGCCACTGGGCCGTATATCAAAGTACAACCCAATGTTGAGCCCAACTAATTATTAGAAGAGGACCGAAACAGATGATGATGATAAGGTCCAGCGAAAACACAACTACGGAGTATGGATTTGCAGGCCGAAGCCCATTGGTTGTTTGTCTAGTCGAAGCCCAAAAACAACTGAACCACTCCCATGGTCTGTGCTTTTTTGAGTTTTGGGCCTTTTGGCCGATAGGATGCACTGAGGCACGGCGACGCTGCTGCTGCTGCACCACACCAGTTGTTGTTGTCTGGTTGAATGCTGCAAGAGGCATAGGTAAACCGTAAACGAATACACTTTGATGTGAAATAACCGTTCGAAATGCAGAAGTTTAATCTTTCCATGGAACTATGAACCGGGGAAACGCATCCGTTTCGCGCGTGGCGGGGTCTTTGCAGGGTGCACTGGCCGCCCGATGTCGATTTGTCGGCGTGGCGGTCGGTTGGTCAAAAAGATGAAGAGACACGCGACCTACCTTTTCTACAGTCCTTTTTTAGCTAGCCGAGGCCCCCTCCGAGCGATCGAGAGCGCGAAGAAGAGCTCGGTAAAAACTAAAAAGGGCCTGAAAAAGCAGGCAGGAAGAGGGCCGGCCGGCCGGGGAGCGCCGCTGCCATTGATGTTGATGACGCGCGCTCACGGGGACCGCGCGTGTCCGGGAGCAGTTGCTGCTGCAACGGTCACTTTGCTGGCCCGCGCCCGCCGCCCGCTTTGCTTTGCTTTGCCCCCTTTCCCCACCCCACCACGCGGCCACCACTCATCGAGCTTGCCCGGCAGGCTCCATCTCCCCAAACATCCGCGGCGCTACCCAGGCACGATAAAATCTCCGATCGCGCCGGCGAGTTCTTCCAGGAAACGTACAGCGAGATCGCAGCTTCCGCTAGCTTCTTATCGTTGTTTTCCAAATCCAAGAGACAGAGAGTCCGCGCAGCACTTGTTTGTTTCTACTCCACCCTCCCCTGGGCCCTGGCTGGCTGGCTGGCCTCCATTTCTTAATCTCCCTTTCGTGAGATCGAGAACGGACGCCGCTCGCCGAGCGTCGCGATGGGGAAGAAACGAGGGGCGGCGGCCGTCTTCCAGTTCCCGGCGGCCGCCGAGCCGCACCACTTCAGCGACTACGGCTTCGACCCGCAGCTCGTCGGCTTCTTCCCCCAGGTCCAGCTCCACTCCATCCGCAACATCTTGCCGTCTCTGTTCTTTCAATTCCGGCTGTTGGGAAATGTTGACGGACGCGCGGCGTGGTTTAATTTCTCTCTGTCTCATCAGCCTGAGGCGAAGCGGCCGTGGTCGAGCAGGCGCCACCACTCCATCCAGCAGGCGCCGCCGCTGGAGTCCGCGCGGTTCAAGCTCCAGAAGCCCATATCCAAGAAGCACCACCTGCAGAAACAGCAGCAGCGGCAGCGCCGCCGGTGGTGGAGCTCGGCCGCCTCCGCCGCGCTCCTCCTCTTCAAGCGCCCCTCCTCCTCCAGCCCCGCCGCGGCTCCAGCTCCAGCTCCTCCCCGCTACGGATCTTCCGCCTCGGCCGCCGCGCCGCTGTACCTCGCTGGCGATGACGACGCTGGCGCGGACGACGGCCCGGCCGCGTGCGCGTGCTGGGCGCCCGCCATGCGGTTGGGTCACCTCGCCGCCGCCGAGCTCGGCACCGCCGCAGCCGCGGTGCCCTACTTCAGCCTCCGGTTCGCTAGCCTCGACGGCGGTGGCGCCGGAGGAGCGGGTGGACGCGCTCCGGCGATGCCCATCTACCTCGTGACCTGAAGCTCCCTCCCGGCCGACGCAGATTCCTCCTTTCAGGGTTTCTTCTTGAGAACCCACATGTCAGTGAATGTTCCCAGGCGGCCGGTGGTAAGATGGCTGACTGCGGGTCAAGTCAAACCAAAATGGTCAAAGATGCAGAGCTTTTAGAGTTTAGAATTAGTCGTATGTTTTGCTTTGGTAGCTTTTCGAAAATTGTTGGGTCTGTTTGAAAAGTCCAAAGGCAATCCAAAACTTCGCTTTGGTTTGTTCTGTGCTGTGACTCGGATGGAACTTTTGACTCGAATGAATGATACTGACTCTCGACTTGAAATATGCAAACTTAAAAGTCACCTTATTGCTTTTTTCACTAGAATAGAATGAAAAATTAACAGCGTTCGTCTTGCCACTAGAGGGCCGCTGCTGCTCTTCAATAACACTCGCACTTTCATCGTCGGTGGGCAAACTGTGCACATTCAGTATCCATGAGAGCTTTAGTTTGAAGAGATTGTAGGTAAAATCTCTTCAAAAAAGATTGTAGCTAAAACACAACGTATAGTCATGTACTCAATGTCCCAAAGTATTGATTACTTTCGTTTTGTCCAAAATCAAATTTATTTGATCTGGCCAATACTTATATAAAAAGGAATCAATATATATATCATCAAATAAGTTTATCGCATTCATCATGAAATATATATTGGGGGTGTAGCATTGTACTCCTTTCATTCTAAATCAGTATCCACTTTAGCATTGTCATAAAATAAACTATCACTATTATAAAAAATATAATAACATCTATAATATCAAATAAATATATTATCAATACATATTTTTGTAGTAGATTTAAAAGAAACTATTTTGATATTGTATGCTTTTTCATCTAAATTTAGTTAAAAATAGAGAAGTTTAGTTTTGAACAATACTAATATGAATTATAATTTGGACCAAAGTTATATAAATTTGATAACTTAGCAGGGTCGGAGATATTGATTGATTACACAACACATATATCAATTGATGGCCAATGTTATAGACAAAATGACTAGCATGGATCATAAAAACAAGTATACCTTGAATCAATATTAGAGTCATGCATCATGTTCGCTTAGAACAACTCTAGCAGACCCTCTAAACAAATTCCCATTCCAAATTTAAAGGACCAATAAAAAAGGTTGCACTCCAGCAAACCCTTTATTTGGCCCCCTATTTTGAGGAGGCCTCCAAATTCATCCCCTCACCTCCATTCCTGGTTGGGGGGAGGGGGGTCGCTAGAGAGCCCTCCATTCTTAAGGGCTATTGTTGGAGTTGAAACAAGTTATGAAGCCCTCAAAAAATAGACGCAACCTCCATTTAATATTCAGAGGGCCTGATTCGAGGGCTATCGATGGAGTTGCTCTTATTTGCTGAAACAATATGATCCCTATATGCAAAAATAGAGTATGATATGATACTCCCCTCATATTTGCTTGGGCATGATTGGTTTCCTGGTTCTAGCCCAATGCTCCACAGATGCAACTTCGATTTGATTGGATGCCTGTAGCAGCAAACGAGTATGACCCTTTGATGCAAACGGCGTCCCAAGCCTGGCTCGTGAGATACAAAATGTTAATCCGTTTCCTCGCAGCCTGGCCGGCGCTATACACGAGCGAGAAAAGGTGATTGGACGATTTTGTCAGTTTCAGTGTACAGTTTTATGGCTAGTTATCTAAACTAGAAACTAGATAACCGAGCTAGATGAGTTTCATGGTGATGAAACTACTCTCACATCCCATAAAACTCTTCATTCTCTCTCTTTAGACCAGTCTCAGTGCACGGTTTCACTATATACTTACCTAGGCTAAAAACTAGATAATCGTACCAGAGGTGATGAAACTTCTCTCACATGCAAAACACTCACTTCTCTCTCCTCTACCACATTAGCATATTTAATGTAATGAAACTTTCATGAAACCCCACTGAGATTGACATTATAAAAATCATGCCACATCAATATATTTATTAATGCCATAAATTTTTCCTGAAACTCCCACTAAGATTGGTCTTATAGAACATGCAACCAAACATATTCTCCCATGAGCATGGCTACATGCAAACGACAACCAAACAAAGAGCTACCGCACCTTTTTTTCAAGAGATGGATCGGATTTCATTAAAATATACCCCTTTACAACTGATACCTCAATATAAAATAAAATTATATTGAAGTACGTCAATAGGTCTCTACCCTTCATTTTCCTTGCAACCGGCGTCGTCCACTGCTTCGGGAAACTTCATCACTGCGAAACAGAACTAGATCCGAACTCGAAAACCACAATCCCAACCAACAGAAGAATCCGAGGGTGCTTGGATTCGTTTTAGTCCCATGACTAAAAGTACTGGGACTAAAACTTGCTAGCCTCACCCATGCTTGGATCCAAATACTAAAGAGACTAAATGAGCATTTATTATCATCCCTCTCCCCTAATCCTCTATGGCCTAGGTCGTATTCCCACACGCGTCAGCGAATAGGAGGGGATGATCTACTAATCCACATTTTAGTAGGGGTTCCCCTGACTAAAGAATTTTAGTCTCAAGACTAGTTTTAGTCCCTCTTTAGTCAGGGGTGCTTGGAACTTTAGGGGGTGTTTGGTTCCACGGACTAAAACCAAAGCAGACTAAAATTAGTCCCAAAACGGACTAAAGATCCAAACCCTTGGGACTAAAACTCCTAAAAGGGACTAAAACTCTTTAGCTCCACAAGAGGAGCTTATAGGGACTAAAACCACTACTTTTCCACTGGATGCCCCTCCCCCACCCGCCGGCCCACTTGTTCCCTTTTAAGTCCATGGGCAAAGTAGTCTTTGCGCAAGCCATTAAAGCAACTTTAGTCACTTTTAGTCCAGGGATCCAAACAACAATTTTAGTCCCTAAGAGACTAATTTTAGTCCCTTAGTTTTAGTCCCTAGGGACCAAACAGGCCCCCAGTCACGCCGTGCTGAATGAGAAAGGAGATCATGGAAAATTAAAGAAGATATGTTGCCGAGCACAGCGATCGTCGAATGGAATGGTCATCTTTAAATAGCACCAGTCTATCAACCCGTGCTCCCGCACGGGTTAGTAATTTGAAGGTAAATACGTATTAAACATTTATAGAAAAGGACTTGTATCTATTAATTTTAATCTATATTTCATTCTCTCTCTCATTTTCAAAATATCTTAAAATGATACTTTACATATGTACTTATCTTATCCGGTTATGAACAACCTTAGTTATTAGCAATACATTTTTTTTATCCACATTACATCTATTTTTTCACTTTGTATCACGACTTTGTTATGTGTCTCACGTGGTCAATTAAACCTTTTGAACTATGTGTTGAACTTCTCATCACTTCTCACAAAGGTCTACATGGTCTATATAGTGACACATACATCATGCATGTACACTTTTTTTTATGTTAGCATTGGCAGGTAGAAGTAATTTAGACTAAGTATACTGGTATACTTTGGGATGTTTTACTTTATACTTTATAGTTACATACGTAGGTAATTTCAATGCAAATTTTGGGATCAAATACATATTTAGGCTAGAATTTAATAAGACATGTGAATAGTAGAAGGCCATGAAAATAGCTTTTTATATTTCAAGATATAGGATTTAAATTATATGCAGTAATATTTTTTATTGAAGTACACATCTTTTACACTTTGTGCAGAGCGATACGTATATTTTTCTAACCTAATGTCCGTGCATTTCTGCATCAAAAAGAGCGCTCCTCTAATTTTCCTTTGAATTCTCTTACACTCGCATTGTATAGTCAATCCGTAAGTCGGGTACTCTAGTATCTAAAGACATGCCTCCTACTCTCATTCAATACTTCTATTTTTTTTTATAAAATACCAATACAGACGCATACGCTGGTGTCGGGGACAAACCCCGGGGGTCCCCTAATCATCGGGGCAAATCACCCTCAAAGAACGATATGCCACGAAAGGCCGAATCACCGGCAGCCAAGAGGGGCCGCCAAGGCAGCTCGGCCCGTCATGGCCTATCGCGGCCCGCGAACGGACGTTCGAGCCCGCCTATCGAGGGGACCCGAGTTGCTACCCCCGTCTCCGCCTCGCTCGAGGGCCGCGCTCCCTCGAGCAGGCACGACGCAAACCCCGCCTCGCTCGAGGGCCGCGCACCCCCTCGAGCGGGCGGGCCGTCTCCGCCTCGCTCGAGGCTACCCCTCTACATAACGCGACACGCTCTAGCGCCCCGCCCGACAACGGCATTTAACGCCCGCCCCATCAGGCGGGCGCCGAAGTCAAAAAGGCAATCTCTTACCACGCCACGCCGCTGACACCGCGGAGCTCGCTGTTTCAACTGCTCCGGTCACTGTGCGTCCTCACCACCACTGTGAAGACGCATGCGGCGCTGCGCGAGGCCCTGTGCGGACTTGCAGGCGTCAATCCGCACCACTATTCCACCCGCTCCCGTCCTTTCCCCCCCCCCGGCCCAGCCCTCGAATGGGCGCGAAGGACCCTCGAACGAATATACGAGCAGCAACCGAGTACGGACTCCGGTCAGGCGCGGTCCGGTGATGACGAACGTCGGGTCAAATCCACCAACTCTCGGCCATTCCCCGGCAAACCGGGCACGCCGCGCACTATGGTCAACAGCAGGCGCCATGCCGGCCCCTGTGCTGCCAACTCTCGTCCTTCGTCGCCTGCCCCGCCCTCGAAGTCAACCAGCGGCGGGCAGTTGGGTGCAGATTACGGCAACGCCACCCCTCGAAATCACTCTATGACAAGCACAGGAATGGCCATGACGCCCGCGGAAGCCGGAGCTCGCCATAAATCCCCCGCCTGGGTCAAGGACGGCCGCACGCCCAGCGCCACGCTCTCCAGTACACACCTCTGTAACACACACTGTATTTGTACTTGTAAGCCCATCCCCCCTTCTCTCCTTAGCCTATAAAAGGAGGGAGGGGGTGAGAGGGGGGGAGAGAAAAAAAACGATCACACCCACCGTCACACACGATATTGGCACTCGCCTCAATCACACTCGCTTTCAGGGACTCGGAGACTCCTCCTCCTCTCCCGCCTTGCTTGTAGCCCCCCTCTGCAAGCACTCCGGTGCAAGATAATACAGCGCCCCGAGCGCACCCTGCTGGACGTACGACCTCACGGTCGGAACCAGGATAAACGCTTGTCTCATTGTGCTAGCTCTTGCATCAACCGTCAAGGGACGGGACACAGCGCATTCTGTTTGGCGCTGGGGATTGGCCGACCGATCCCAGCACCGACAGTGGCGCGCCAGGTAGGGGCTGCGCTGTGGTCAATCACACCCGATCAGTTCCCTTGATGGCAGGCCGCGCCAAGACCATGCCACCACGATCCGCCACGGGGTCCCCCGGCCCACTTCCGCGCGGGTACCGGATCACGTTTGGGAGCCTGGAGTTCGAAGGGACCAGTGAGGGCCTCCTCATGCGGCTCACCTCCAGGCCGCCCAACATGATGCCCGTTACCCCGACACCGCCGACGCCGGCCCAGCTCAGGAGACGACGAAGACTGCGCGAGCTGCAGATTCACGCGGAGCGGCGCGTTGCTCCGCGCATCGTCCTCCCTGACTGGGATGCACACCTGCTGCTCCAGCCCGCTACCACATCACAGGGGGGCGGACCCCCGCCGGCGGCTCCCGCGGAGGGAGCGCGCTGGGAGAATGTGGCCGGGCCGTCGCGGACTTCTGCCTCACCTGCTCCGACGATTCCGGCGAGGGGGAATACGACCCCACGCGGGAATGCTTCGTCCTCGACGGCGAAGTAGAGTCCGTGGGAGAGGATGAAGAAACGCGTGACGGGGCCGAACATGACGAACCGCCACCGGCGCCCTCCGAGCCAGCGAGCGAAGCCGCACTCGCGCAGGCACCGCTTGCGCAGGTACAAGAGCTGGAAGCCAAGCTCCAACAGGAGCGCCAGCAGGTACAGGAGCTACGTGCAGCCTTGGAAGCCCGGCAGGCCAAACGCGGCGAACGCGCACGAGCTGGCGGGCGTATTGCTCAAGCGCGCATCATGGGTGACGGCGACGACGCCGGCCCTGCCATGCCGCCACGAGCAAGCCAGAAGCTCGTCGCCACGGCAACCCTGATTCGGGCCATGCCCGAACCATCAACACCAGAAGCGCGCAGCATGCGGCGCCAAGTGCAGGCCCTTGTCGAAGAAGCGGCCGTTCAACAAGCGGAAAGTTCCGCCTCCCGCATGCGCCACCAGGCCAGTTCGAGAGCCGGAGGAAGCAAGTGGGACAAGGAACAATCCATCCATACCCCACCCAGGGGCGCGTGGACGCCTCACCGTCCAACGAACGACGGAAGGGCACTCGTGACCGGCGACCGCGAAGCGAGGAGGTCCGCGAAGGACCGACTCGTGGACATGCGGGGCGCCGTCGACGATGGCGATGCGCGCAACGTCCTGAACAAGAAGAGACAGGACGCGGCGCCTCCTCGCAGTAGGCACCCCCGACGGGGAGGTCGCTATGACAGCGAGGAGGACAGAAGTCCGACGCCGGAACCCCCGGGAACCCCTGTGTTCAGCCGGAAGATCCGTTCGGCCGCCATCCCGCCGCGCTTTCGCCAGCCGACCACCATCACCAAGTATTCGGGTGTGACGAAACCCGAGACGTGGCTCAACGACTATCGCCTGGCTTGCCAGTTGGGCGGGGCCACCGACGATGCCATGATCATCCGTAACCTTCCGCTTCATCTCGCGGACTCAGCGCGGACATGGCTCGAACACCTACCCGCGAACCAAATCCACGACTGGGACGACCTGGTCAAGATGTCCGTGGGTAACTTCCAGGGCACATACGTGCGCCCCGGAAACTCCTGGGACCTACGCGGGTGCCGGCAGGCGGCCGACGAGCCGCTGGGGGACTTCATCCGCCGCTTCTCCAAGTGCTGCACCAAGCTCCCGAGCGTGGGTGACTCCGAAATCATCCACGCTTTCCTCGAAGGCACGACCTGTCGGGAGCTGGTGCGGTAGCTGGGGCGAAACCACCCCACCAGCGTCAACGCTCTGTTCGACATCGCCACCAACTTCGCCTCTGGGGAGGAGGCTGTCGGGGCGATCTTCGACGGCAAGACCAAGGGGAAACGCGCGGAGGAGCTGCCCGCGGAGGGCAGCAAACCCAAGGCAAAGGCAAAAAAGCAGAAACGAGGCGGTAAAGGCAAGAAGCCTCTGCAAGCCGCGCAGCAGCAACATCAGCAGGGCGAGGACTCCGACGATGCCCTCGTGGTTGAGCGAGGCCGCAAAGGCCCTCGAGCCCCCCCCCCCCCCCCCCCAGGGGGGAGGCCTGTTCGACGAGATGTTGAAAAAGCCATGCCCGTACCATAAGGGCCCTGTCACCCACACCCTCGAACAGTGTGGGATGATCAAGGGTTACTTCAGGCGCACCTCCGCGAAGGAGGATGGCCCGAAGAAGGATACGGGCGATGGCGGCAACGACGAGTTCCCCCATGTGGAGAATGTATTCTTCATCGTAGGAGGGCCCACAGTGAACGCGACGTCCCGGGAACAAAGACGTGAACGCCGAGAGGTCTTCTCCGTTCACCCCGCGACGCCAATTTACCTCACCTGGTCGGACGAAACATCTCCTTCGGCCGCGAGGACCATCCGGACTATGTCCCGAATCCGGGGCGCTATCCGCTTGTCGTCGACCCCGTCATCGGCAACACGCGATTCTCCAAGGTGCTGATGGACGGGGGCAGCAGCCTCAACATCCTCTACGTCCACACCTTAGAGCTCATGGGCATCGGCACAAACCAGCTAAGGCCAAGCAAGGCGCCGTTCCACGGCATCGCGCCGGGAAAACGGGTCCAACCCCTCGGGCAGATCGACCTGCCCGTCTGCTTCGGTACTCCCGATAACTTTCGGAGGGAGACCCTCACCTTCGAGGTGGTGGGATTCCCAGGAGCGTACCACGCTATTTTCGGGCGACCGTGTTATGCCAAGTTCATGGCGGTCCCCAACTACGCCTACCTCAAGATGAAGATGCCAGGGCCAAAGGGCGTCATCACCGTGGGATCGTCGTATGAGCACGCTTACACGTGCGACGTCGAGTGCGTCGAGGGCACGGAAGCACTCGCCTACAGCGAGACCCTGGTGGCGGACTTGGAGAAGATGGCGAACGAGGCCGTCGACTCCACCAAAAGGCACGCGGGCACCTTCGAGGCTGCCGAGCACTCCAAGGCGGTGCCCCTCGACCCCAATGCCCTCGAAGGCAAGGCGTTGAGGGTCAGCACCACCCTCGACCCCAAATAGGAAGCTGTGCTCGTCGACTTCCTCCGCGCCAACGCCGACATCTTCGCGTGGAAGCCCTCGGACATGCCGGGGATCCCGAGGGAGGTCGCCGAGCACAGCCTCGACATCAAGCCTCACTCCAAGCCGGTGGTACAGCGACTGCGGCGGTTCGACGAGGAAAAGCGCTGCACCATCGGGGAGGAGGTGCGCAAGCTCCTGCAAGCCGGATTCATCAAAGAGGTATTTCACCTGACCTGGCTTGCCAATCCTGTTCTAGTTAAGAAGAAAAATGGAAAATGGCGCATGTGCGTAGATTATACCGGTTTGAACAAAGCATGCCCTAAGGTTCCATTTCCTCTGCCTAGAATAGATCAGATAGTAGACTCCACCGCCGGGTGTGAATTGCTATGTTTTCTTGATGCTTATTCCGGTTATCATCAAATCAAGATGAAAGAGTCCGACCGGCTCGCGACTTCTTTCATCACCCCGTTTGGCATGTTTTGCTACGTCACTATGCCGTTCGGCCTCCGAAATGCTGGAGCTACATACCAGCGATGTATGCAACACGTTTTCGGAAGCCACATCGGGCGGACCGTTGAGGCATATGTTGACGATATCGTTGTAAAAACCAGAAAGGCGAACGATCTGGTCAACGATTTGCAAATCACATTAGGTTGCCTCCGGGCGAAAGGGGTAAAGTTGAATCCGAAAAAATGCGTGTTCGGGGTGCCGCGAGGCATGCTATTGGGTTTCATCGTCTACCAACGAGGCATCGAACCCAACCCCGAAAAAGTCTCGGCCCTGGAATGAATGGGGCCAATTCGGGACCTCAAGGGGGTGCAAAGGGTACTGGGCTGCCTCGCAGCTCTCAGCCGCTTCATCTCTCGACTTGGTGAAAAGGGCTTACCTTTGTACCGGCTCCTGAAAAAGCACGAACGCTTTTCGTGGACCCCCGAAGCCCAAAAAGCCCTCGACGGGCTAAAAGCGTCGCTCGCACGCGCACCCATCCTCACGCCGCCGCAGAACGGCGAACCCCTCTACCTATATGTGGCTGCGACAACGCAAGTTGTCAGCGCCGTCATCATTGTGGAAAGGATAGAGGAGGGCCACGCTCTGCCGGTCCAGAGGCCGGTGTACTATGTCAGCGAGGTGCTGACCGAAACCAAGACGCGGTATCCACAGATCCAGAAGCTAATTTACGATGTAGTGCTCGCGCGTCGAAAGCTGCAACACTACTTCGAGGCTCACCCGGTCACCGTGGTCTCATCCTTCCCTTTGGGGGAGATAGTCTGCAACCCGGACGTCTCGGGTAGAATAGCGAAGTGGTCTATGGAGCTCGTAGGGGAAACTCTCTCCTACGCACCGCGAAAGGCGATGAAATCGCAAACCTTAGCGGATTTCGTCGCTGAGTGGACCGACGTCCAACTTCCGCCGCCGCAGATCCAAGCCGAATGCTGGACCATGTACTTCGATGGGTCGGTGATGAAAACCGGGGCAGGCGTGGGCCTCCTCTTCGTCTCACCCCTCGGAGAACATATCCGGTACGTGGTTCGCTTGCACTTCCCAGCGACGAACAACATGGCGGAGTACGAAGCCCTCCTCGCTGGGCTCCGCATCGCCATCGACCTCGGCATCAAACGCCTCGATGTCCGGGGGGATTCTCAGTTGGTCATCGACCAAGTGATGAAGAACGCAAGCTGCCGCGACGAAAAGATGGAGGCGTATTGCAACGAGGTTCGTCGTCTCGAGGACAAATTCTATGGCCTCGAGCTGAACCACATCGTACGCAAATACAACGAGGAAGCGGATCAGCTGGCCAAGATCGCGTCAGAACGAATCACCGTTCCTCCGAACGTCTTCGCCCGCGACCTCGATCGACCCTCCGTCGACTTCGAGCGAAGGGCCGGAACCCTCAAGACGCCCTCGGGGGCTGCGGAGGTCGAGCCCATGGAAAAGGACCCCTCGAAAGAGGGGCTCGAAGCCCTCGAAGTTGAAATTTCTTCGGCCGAGGCTATAGAAATCGACTAAGACACACGACCACAAGACTGGCGTGATCCGTACCTCGCGTGGATCGACCGCGGGGAGCTGCCCTCGGACCGAACCAAGGGGCGTCGCATCGCCAGAACGGCCAAGACCTTTGTCTCGGTCGGCGGTGAGCTGTACAAGCGCAGCGCCTCGGGGATCTTGCAGCGATGCATCCCCATCCCCGAGGGAAGGCAATTGATCCGCGACATCCACGCCGGGGCGTGCGGACACCACGCAGCGCCGCGTACCCTCGTGGGTAACGCATTCCGGCAAGGCTTTTACTGGCCCACCGCCGTATCCGACGCGAACGAGGTCGTGCGCACCTGCGAAGGGTGCCAATTCTACGCACGAAAAACGCATCTCCCGGCGCACACCCTTCAGACCATCCCTGTAACATGGCCTTTCGCGGTCTGGGGGTTGGATCTCGTGGGGCCCTTCCGCCCAGCGCCCGGGGGATTCACCCACTTGTTGGTAGCCATCGACAAGTTCTCAAAGTGGATCGAGGTACGGGCCATCACCAGCATCAGATCTGAGCAGGCCGTGTTGTTCTTCACCGACATCATCCACCGATTCGGGGTACCCAACTCGATCATCACTGACAACGGCACCCAATTAACCGGCAAGAAGTTCTTGGAGTTCTGCGACGACCATCACATTCGCGTTGATTGGTCGGCCGTGGCACAACCACAAACGAACGGCCAAGTAGAACGTGCCAACGGCATGATACTACAAGGCCTGAGGCCAAGAATCTTCAACAAGCTGAACAAGTTTGGCCGGAAGTGGGTTGCTGAGCTGCCATCGGTGATCTGGAGTCTCAGGACAACCCCAAGCAGGGCCACAGGCTTCAGCCCGTTCTTCCTCGTCTATGGCGCCGAAGCCATCCTCCCAACAGACTTGGAGTACGGGTCTCCGAGGCTCAAGGCCTACCAAGAAGACCGAAACCAGCGGGACCGCGAGAATTCGCTAGACCAGGTGATCGAGGCTCGCGACGTAGCGTTGCTTCACTCAGCACGCTACCAATAATCGCTCCGGCGATACCAAGCTCAGAAGGTACGGCGTCGAGACCTCCACGAAGGGGACCTGGTGCAGAGGCTGCGCCAGGACAATCGAGAGCGCCACAAGCTCACTCCGCCATGGGAAGGACCATTCATCATCGCCAAGGTCCTCAAACCTGGCACTTACAAGCTGGCGAACGAGAAGGGCGAGGTCTTCACCAACGCCTGGAACATCCAACAGCTACGTCGCTTCTATCCTTAAAACTCTCAATATTTCTTGTAAATACTTCATGTTCTTAGTTAACAATAATGAAAAGTTTGCGAAAAACATGAAAACATTGTTACTAACAGCATGAACAAGGGGGACTTGGTCCTATTCTCAATAGAGCCAAGCCCCCCTCGGGGGCTGCAGGGGGGTTTACCCCCCTAATCGTCCCAATTTTCAAAAATTGTGCTGAAACTCGAGGCGCTGAGAGAGATGCGGGGCGCGAGCTAACTAAAGCTGGAGCCGGTTGAGCCGCGAGACCGCCTATGCCCGCAAAGGGATACGGCAACTCCCTCTCCACTCCACGCCTTAATTACTCGCGGAGTCGAAATACCTGGCCGAAATCTTTCCAAGCCAAGAGTAGCACAATAGAACAATTGAACAAGTTTGAAATGCACTACCGACTTTCAATTTTAGTTTATGTACAGAGCTAGTCTCCTAAAAACTAAGATACACCTAGATACTAAGCCTGAACCCTTCAGGCTCCACCTTCCTGCGGGGGCGCGGTGGCTTCGGCGGCAACGGTCGTGGGAACCGATGCAAGCGCCCCAGGACCATCGTCGTCGCGACACACCGAGGCGATGTCCTCCTCAAGGGACGCCACGGCGTCGGCCTCAGGATCAACCTTGGCTTCGGTGGTGGTCGCAGCCTCAGGCCCAACGTCGGCGCGCGCATCTTCATCCTCCTCGGGGAAAAGATCGCGCCCGAACTTGGCGGCAAGTGCCGTGGAGGCATCCTCGGCGCCGTCATCGGCCTCGTCGAGGGCAGCAAGGGCGGCGTCGTCGTCCAGGTCTGCGTCGATGAAGTAGCCGCGCGCCACCGCCGCGAGGTCGATGTCGTAATGCGTCGACACCACGCCGAGCGCCTACTTCACTCCAAGGTGAAGCGCGCTCTCGAGGCGCTCCGCCACGCAGCTCTTCAGAGACCTCAGGCGGCTGGGCAACGACGACCCCGACTGCACGTCGACGCACTGGACGTCCCGGCACGCCACATCGGCGGCGACCTTCAGCTCCTCGAGCTCCCCCTAGGCCTCGGAATAGGCGGCCTGAACAGCCATCACTTCATCCGCCTTCTCCGCCTCGGCTCTCCGCAGCCCTGACAAAGCTCAAGCACGTTAAGACGAACTCCAACACAGAAAGCCAGGAAAGCGTAAAGCCTTACCGTCCACCAGGGCCCTGGCCTCGGTAAGCGCCGCGCGTTTTTGCTGGAGCAGGCCCTCCGCGGTCGCCAGCGCAGCCTCCTTCTCTCGAAGCGCGCGGCCCAGCTGTTCGGCCTCCTGGGCATTTTGCCCTGCCCGGGCCGCCGCCTCCGCGAGCTGGGACTGCGCGGCCTCGCGCGCCTTGCGCTCGAGCTCGAGCCGCTCCAACGCCGCGGCTGAGGCTCGGGCCTCCCGCTCCGCCGCGCCTCTCTCAGCGTCGCGCTCCCGCTCCGCGCGTGCCTTGGCTTCTTCGTGTGCGCGGGCGGCCGTCTCTGCCTCCCTCACCCGGATGGTGAGCTGGGTCACTTCCGTGCCCAGGTCTGCGTTCGCTTGGCGGAACTGGCGAAGATCGGCGTACAAGCCCGCGATGCACGCGGTCTTGTCTACCGCCTCTTGCCGCAGAAGCTGCACGAAGAACCATCAAGAATAAGACACAAACTAAAAACAATCTCGAAGTGCTGGGATGAGCGCGGGGATACCTCGAAGAGCTCCAGCGCCTGCCTGGAGTGGAGATCGGCGGCGGCTGAGATGGCCCGCTCCAGGTCCGTCCCGACCCGTTCGGCCTGAGCCCACAGCTCGTTCTCCTCCGCCATGCTCTGCCACACCCGGGCGGAGACGCCAGGCTCCTCCGGCCACGCGCTCGGGCCGCGACGACCCTGAAGCAGCGCCACCTCGGCCGCATCCTACTCAGCCGCTCGCCCGGCCACGGGCATCTGCGGCGGCCCCTGAGACAAGAAGCGCGCCGCCGACACCTCGGCCGCAGACACCCCAGCGGGGGGAACGCGCCCGCCAACACCACCCTGGGCCACGCCTTGTGCGCGACCCAAAGCCGGCAGGACGACCGTGCCGCCGACCGGCACGACCGCCTCCTGCCTCCTTCCAGTAGGGGCCGCGGCAGTGGCGTGGCCTCCCTGCTCGCCCGCTTCCGTCGCCGGGGCACCGTGCCCCGGCTCCACCTCAACCACCAGGGCGTCCTGCCTCGGCTCCGCCACCAGGGGCGTCCTCTCCCGCTCCCCCTCCGCCGACCCGGAATCTCGCGCCCCCGGCGCCGGCTCCACCGGCGTCGCTGCAGACATCGCTGCGGGACGCGGAGTCCCGCGCGAACGCGATCTCCCGGCGTGAGGGGAATCCGACCCCCCGACCTTCAACGCCTTCTTGGGCGCAAGGTTAGGGGCGGCCTTGGCGGCACCCTGCGTGCTAAATCAAAAAGAAAGAGCGGAAATCACGAATCGAAAGACCGAACAAGGATGGAAAGCTACGAAAAAGTTCGAGGCAGAACTTACCGGATGCAATCCTGCAACACCTGGAGCTTCCGCTTCGAGCCACCCGTTGAGGGAGCCCTTCTCAAACTCGAGGACCCCCTCAAACCACTCGGGGGCTGCGCACCCCCCGAGCCCTCGGCACTCAATCCGCCGCGGCACGGCCCGCCCGCAGCAGGGGAAGAAGTCGCTCGCGCCCGCGGCACCGCGGGTCGAGCAGGCGCGACCGCCGTCCGCGCCGCCACCGGCGCAACATCGCCCGGGGCCACCACGCCGCCCCGGGCAGCGGCGCGGCCATCTCTTCCTCCTCACCGGCAGGCGGAACCCCACCGGCATCGATCTCCTCCTCATCCTCTCCCTCGCTAGGAGGGTCCGGGGAGTCCTCGGGGGACGACGGCGGGGCCCCGCCGTCCCTCCTCCACCGGCGAATCGCCGCCTGGTGCGCGTCCCGCCGGGCTTGCCTCCTCCGGCTGCTGGCTCTCTTTGCCTCCTTCGCGCCCCTCTCGCGGTCACGGCGAGCGCAGTTCGAAGCGCGCACCTCCGGAGTCGGCGCGAGGGAGCGGTAGAGGCCGCAGTTCACCTCCTGAAATCACGATGAATTGAGGAAGGGAATTCTAAACTAATCAATCCGACAGCCCGGAGAAGGGGAATGATGACTCACCGACAAAACATGGCCCTTGTCGGGGCGCAGCCGGAACGACCGGAGGTCGCTCGGCATGGTGTCGGGATGCACCGCCGTTCGCACCCTCGTAACGACGTACTCTTCGAGCGGCGGCTCCGACAACATGCGCGAAGCCGCCAGTGCCGCCGGGTCGGCGCCCTCCGTCATCCGGAACAGAGGGAGCTGCCTCTCCATGAGGGGAACCACCCGGCGGCGATGACAGTGCGCGAGCACGTGCGCCACGGTCAGGCCCGACCCCTCCAAGGTACGAAGGGCGTCGACGACGGGGCGGAGCCTCTTCCGCTGAGCTTCACCGGAAACGTCGTAGCTCCAGGAGTCGGCCTTCTCCGTCAAGACCTTACCGGTGTACTCCGGTAACCCCAGGCCGTCGTTGCGTAGGTAAAACCATCCCTTGGCCCAGCCGCTGTTGTTGGTGGTCATCCTGCAGGCCGGGTACAAGTGCTTCCTGGACTCGACCGGCGCGAGCGTGAGACCGCCGGCACACGAAGAACGGCGCACCCCCCTCCCGCGCCGGACGTGCTGAGCTCGGCGCGGAAGAGGTGGACCCACAGGTCCCAGTACGCCTCGATCCCCAGCACAGCCTCGCAGACGCCGACGAAGGCCGCCGCCTGCGAGATGGCATTGGGGGAGAAGTTGTGGAGCTCCACGCCGTAGTAGTGGCAGAGGCCCCGCATGAACTGGCTGGCGGGCGCGTTGAAGCCCCGCTCGTGGAAGCGGACGAAGCTCACCACGTACCCCGCCGGCGGGTTCGGCACCCTGGCCGCCAGCGCCGGGACGATCCACGCCGGCCGCGCCGAATCGCCCCGGGGCGAAAGCTGCCGACCGTTTACCAAGCCCTCCAGAAGGTGCTCGGTAGCGGTGGACGGAGTCCACTCCGTGACGCCTTCGATGATCACCATGGCGGACGGCGGAGCAGGGAGCGCGGAGCAAAGGCGACGAAGGCGTGAAGGACGAACAGAGTGCGACTAGCGGGCTCGGAAGCAAGCGAAAGGCAGAGGCGAGAGCTGGTACGAGGAATGGCGAAGGTAAAAAATCCCGCGCTTTCCTTTTATATGGGAGCGGGATCGTCCCTACCGCGACACGCCAACCCACTGGCAACGGGCCGAACGCACGCGTGGCACGTCGCTGACAACCGGGGACCCCCCTCCCCTTTTTTTTCCCGCGGAACGGCACGCGTGAGCGGCGGCATTTACTGCGGCGCGGTAAAACGAAACGACGCGGCAGCAGCGCCTGACCGCTCGTCGCCTCGCCTCTCCCCGGCGCGCGCCAACTCCGCCTAAAAAGGCGCGCCCACTACGCCCATCTCGCCCACTCCGCGACACGTCAGCCACGACCACGCCCGCCGGCGGTTGTGCGCGGGCCCGCAAAACGGAAACGACCTAACCGTTGGATTCCTTCCCAGGTAAGACAACGACCCCCCTCCGCCTCGAGGCGCAGGATGCTACTGATCAGGGGCTCGAAACCCGGGCCTCGAAAAGGTTCGACGGGCGCCCCAGATTAAGCGATGCGAAGGCTGCCAGTCACGCTCGACCAACCCTCGAGCCCGCTGCTCGAGGGTGACCTGCACCTCTCGCAAGGCCCTACTGATCAGGAGTACGAAGCCTGGCCCGCGAAAGGGTTCGACAGGCGCTCCAGATCAACAGAATCAGGGACGATTCGGGCGTGTCCAACGGACTTTACCCCGAATGCGAAGTTTGGGGACGCCCCTGTTGTGTTCGAGGCCGGACAAAGGCAGCTAGTGGGGGGATCCCAACGAGGGAGAGCTTTCGCGCCCTAGGTCTCTGCGAAAGGGACCGAGCCCCACCTAGCAAACCTTTGCAAGCGCTACATGGACGCGTCTCCGGACCACGAGCCGACCCCTAGCGAACGGGGCACGGGCGTCCACTTGAACTACCCGCTAACAGCTCACCGAGGTATCCGTGTACGCTGCCCGATTCGAGGGTTGCACGAATGACCTCACCCCTCTCCCCCGCGAAGGGGAAGCGAGGGTCACAACTCAAAGACAAGAAGCCCCCCCCCCCGATCGCCTCCGCTCGGGCCAGGAGCTCGGGGTCTCCTTGCATGTCCTCCTCCTCTTATGCACAAAACACGTCGAGGCCGTGCGGGGTCCGCCCCTCGAATTCCGTGTAACTCGGTCTCACCCCCACCACGTCGAAAGGGGAACGACCGGCACAACCCTCGAAAGACAAAGCCCTTGCACGAGTGAATTCACTCCTCCAAGGGCTCGGGGGCTACACCCGCGGGTGCACTCGCGCGCCCCCACAGAAGAACGTGCATAATCAAAAAGGAGTAATCCCCGCAAAATGCCCGGGAACGATCCCGCGAACCATCAGCCTCTGCCCGACTAATCCTTAGTCTGCCAGAGACTCGGGGGCTACTGTCGGGGACAAACCCCGGGGGTCCCCTAATCATCGGGGCAAATCACCCTCAAAGAACGATATGCCACGAAAGGCCGAATCACCGGCAGCCAAGAGGGGCCGCCAAGGCAGCTCGGCCCGTCACGGCCTATCGCGGCCCGCGAACGGACGTTCGAGCCCGCCTATCGAGGGGACCCGAGTCGCTACCCCCGTCTCCGCCTCGCTCAAGGGCCGCGCTCCCTCGAGCAGGCACGACGCAAACCCCGCCTCGCTCGAGGGCCGCGCACCCCCTTGAGCGGGCGGGCCGTCTCCGCCTCGCTCGAGGCTACCCCTCTACATAACGCGACACGCTCTAGCGCCCCGCCCGACAACGGCATTTAACGCCCGCCCCATCAGGCGGGCGCCGAAGTCAAAAAGGCAATCTCTCCCCACGCCGCGCCGCTGACACCGCGGAGCTCGCTGTTTCAACTGCTCCGGTCACTGTGCGTCCTCACCACCACTGTGAAGACGCATGCGGCGCTGCGCGAGGCCCTGTGCGGACTTGCAGGCGTCAATCCGCACCACTATTCCACCCGCTCCCGTCCTCCCCCCCCCCGGCGCAGCCCTCGAATGGGCGCGAAGGACCCTCGAACGAATATACGAGCAGCAACCGAGTACGGACTCCGGTCAGGCGCGGTCCGGTGATGACGAACGCCGGGTCAAATCCACCAACTCTCGGCCATTCCCCGGCAAACCGGGCACACCGCGCACTGTGGTCAACAGCAGGCGCCATGCCGGCCCCTGTGCTGCCAACTCTCGTCCTTCGTCGCCTGCCCCGCCCTCGAAGTCAACCAGCGGCGGGCAGTTGGGTGCAGATTACGGCAACGCCACCCCTCGAAATCACTCTAGGACAAGCACAGGAATGGCCATGACGCCCGCGGAAGCCGGAGCTCGCCATAAATCCCCCGCCTGGGTCAAGGACGGCGCACGCCCAGCGCCACGCTCTCCAGTACACACCTCTGTAACACACACTGTATCTGTACTTGTAAGCCCCTCCCCCCTTCTCTCCTTAGCCTATAAAAGGAGGGAGGGGTGAGAGAGGGGGAGAGAAAAAAAACGATCACACACACCGTCACACATGATATTGGCACTCGCCTCAATCACACTCGCTTTCAGGGACTCGGAGACTCCTCCTCCTCTCCCGCCTTGCTTGTAGCCCCCCTCTGCAAGCACTCCGGTGCAAGATAGTACAGCGCCCCGAGCGCACCCTGCTGGACGTACGACCTCACGGTCGGAACCAGGATAAACGCTTGTCTCATCGTGCTAGCTCTTGCATCAACCGTCAAGGGACGGGACACAGCGCATTCTGTTTGGCGCTGGGGATTGGCCGACCGATCCCAGCACCGACAGCTGGCATTCACGCATACTCACCCCTATGACTGGGCCAGTAGTTCCGATCATGAGAGTCACCACATGCATTCTTTTGCACTATAGAGGTTATTTTTAGCCTATTTTTTCATAATGGCATAGGTGGGAACTTAAAAAATAGATCTGATCGATTAGAGTGTACAATATTAATGGCCGGATGTTTTTCATTCTTGTGAGAATTTTTAGTATTTTTTTTCTAGCGTATCTTGTGAGGATTAATGAGCGCTCCCTGTCATGTTTAATCTCTACTCTTAATGCATATACCTTTTTCCACGAAATACCAGTACATATACAAACATTCACACGCACCCATACTACTCACACATATTAATAGATGTATGCAAACCCTACCCCTATAAGCACCTCCTATAGACTGGACCGGCAAATCCGATCTTGAGATTCATGAAGTCACTACAGGTGCCTCAATATTGACAGGGACATCACCTGCCATTGAAAGAATATCGCTGGTTAATTTCTGGAATAAATTCAGAAAAATACTACACTCATGCTAAACTGAGATTTCGAAACTGGGTGGACACAACCACAAGAAACTTATCAACTGATCTATGATGAATCCACCTTAATGCATATACTTGTGGATATCCATGTGCTTTCTTCCATGATATTTGTTAGAGATTCATATACTTATTTGTAACTCATTTGTTTTCATTGACTTGTGGTGCATCTCCTATCATTAATGTGACAATCCTATATTAGCATCAAATGTGGTGATAGATAATAAATTATGCACTATTTATTTAGATCACATCCGTGAGTGCTCTACATTGCCTTTATTTTGTTAGACACGATTATTTTAGTACTTTAGCTGCAAGACTATATATGAAACCTGATTTTGACACCCAATATCAAGATTGACCATATTTATTGTCATGGTAATCATAATACACGTGCAAGTTTCATAGGCATAGAAGCAAATAGCTTTGAAGGCCTCCGTAGTCCATATGCAGCTCCTAATTGGAGCAACCCATATTATCAAAAAAAAATGTTGGAACAACTCATCACGCAAATAATAGCAGTTTGGTGCCAGCCTCGTGCTTTTTTTTCCCAAAGCAATGAGTCCAACGTGAGAATGTTTTTTTCTATAATGGCAAGTGTGGGTAATTTTGGTGAAACTATAGGTGGTTATTTTAGCCTGTTTTTTTCATAATGGCATTGGTGGGTAAATTAAAAGAAATAATAGATCTGAGGGCTACGATGATTTGAGTATACGTATTAAGGGCTAGATGTTTCTGATTATTGTGAGAATTTTTTTTATTTATCTTTTTTTCTAGCGCATCTCGTGAGGATTAATGTGGAGGCTCTCAAAGGAGCCTCCAATTAGTAATAGTAAGATGAATCCGGATGGTTAGGAACGTGCCTGCATGACCGGCAACAGAGACTGACTAGTTTGTGCGCGGTCACCACGCCCGGCCCGCTACTGCTTAGCGTAGCTATCTACTACTGTATTACTTAGACCATACTCCCTTCGTTCAAAAAATTGAGAAACTTTAGAATTTAAAATTTTATTAAAAAAGTCATTCTACTATATTTAGTAAGATATATGTGCATATAATAACTAATTAATATTAAATATGACTAATACTTAAATATAATTAAGATTATTTTACTTTCTTATTAATCTCCTAAATTTTTAAGATGACTTTTATTTGTAGAACGGATCGGACGAGTACCTTACATGATTACTATATCTTGATAGTAGCTCCTGCGGATCTTTTTAGATAATTCCAGAGATAACAACTAAAAACAGATGCTTTTGCGCCTAATGTCCTAGTCACAGTGGTCAGTTGGAACACGTATTTGCTCTCTCTTTCTCTCTTAAGCCAGGAGAACATTCGCGAGAATGTGCATGCATGTTCTGGCCAGCCTAATTGGACCGATATTCCCACGATTAACAAATACTACTCTGTAAAGCTATTTACATTTTATATACAGCGCTCGATATGCGCCATTAAAATAATTGCTCAATGGAATCTGATGCCACTCCTCAAATCCAGAAACCACACCAGGCAGTTTCTTCCATATCTACCATATCATATAGAGACTATCCTCTCCTTAATCTCCTTTTCTCTCTATATGCTCTCCTTGGTAGAAGGTGATTTTTTGTATAAGAAATAATATTATTTTCTCTTGTTGTATCATCCTTTTGCATGTCAATGTAATTAATATTGTAGAAGAAAACGTCTTTGTTATTCTATTAGAACAACCTTTGACTAATATAAGGTGTTAATTGGACCCACCTAAGTTGTGAAAATGTAGCTTGTAATTGTGGATTCGTTGAAGATTGCTAAAAATTAAGGACTTTTAAGAACCCTAGATTTTGACAGAATTTGATATTGGTGGATAAAAAATTGTCCGTCAATTGAGTGTAGTTGGATCACAGACTATATTATAATAACTAGATTATACAATCTGGCCGATTCATATGTTGAAAACTAATGTGACAAAACACAATTTTGTTGGAGTAAACATTTAAAGCATGTCCACATAAGATGAAAGGTAATGTGTCAAATGATTAAACGAGGAAAAAGAATAAGCTAATTTCTTTGCCATGAAAAGTTTGGCATCTTTATGAGATAATGTAGATTTAATTTAATTTAAGTTAGTTACGTAGTTAAAAATTAGTGGTTCATCATCCTCTCCTCGCTTTCTTTTCTTACTTGTAGAATGTGTACCTGGCCTGACATCTTTCACCTTCTCTAGATCCTCCATGACCCCCTTTGCAGACTTTCCTGGCACTTCCTGGTTTTCACGTCACCCATCAAAAGTCAAGCTTCTCCACCAATCATGTGTCATTGGAAAGTAACGGCGATGACCAATATAGCATAACTAATTTTCTTAGTGGCCTTGACAATGGATTTTTGTCACAATAAATATATGCATAATAACCTTTTGTGGTCCTCCCTCACATGGTGCTTAAAGTTGTATAGTCATGAATGCACCAAAGAACCGCTGCACGAAGTTCAAACTTTGAAGCACAACTTGCATCATATGTACTAACACCATTGTAGAGTTCAAGAAGTTCATCTATAAGAGGCTCCAAGAATACATCAAAGTCATTTACTGGAGATGATGGACCAGGTATCAGTAAGGACATGAAGCATTTGGATGGATTGACACATTACCATGGTGGCAGATTTAAGGGTGTGACAAACACAGACCACATGCTATAAGTTGTGCTAAAATTTCCGAATGGATTGAAAACATCTGTAGCAACAACTAGTCTCAAGTTCCTTATATCCCTTTGCAAAAGTTGGATGCTTCAAATCGAAGTGTTTCCAAGCCTCCCCATCCGCTGGATGGCTTATTTCATTATCCAATGGGGTCCGCTTTGTCTTGTGACATTGGGTGTCCTCAGCTGTTCGGCTTGAAGAAAACTTCCTCTTCAATATGGCACATGATAAGATAAAAAATTTATCATCAATATGGCATAGTTCTTTGTTGATCAAGTTCTCTCTGGTTATTATCTGCGCCAAATATAAAAGTAGGGGAAGATTGTGAATTTAATTTACAATTTGAAACAAAAAGTTTTCAAAATATAATTCAAACAAAACCACAGACATGATTTTCTTTACTTCATTTAAAAGCTCTGTTCTTTTTTATAATGAACAAGTCTGCTTGTGAAATTGCAGCATGAATCAGAGAAAGGAAAGAAAAGCTTAGCTAAAAGAAAAAATCACTGCACTCAATCATTTTCCTTTCATTAGAGTATTAGCCTGGTTTCTACTCACCCACACCAAACTGACGAGAAGTAATCACTGTTACAGTCAACATCGTCCATGGTATGTATAGCCCACAGTCAACCAATAGTCAAGTTGCAGTTTTTTTTTATAAAACTAGCAAGAACGCACGGCACGCACATTTTTTGATGACACGTAGGTACTAAAACAATATCACTTCACTTTAGTGCAAATCGCTTTTAAAAATACTTTATATTCGCTCTCTCATGTATGGAGAGCTTTATGTATTCTCAAAACTCATGATAGTTGGTATTTATTTATATGGAGAAAACTCTCTAATTTATTGTCTTTTAGCAATACGGGGTAATTGTGTATAGACGTGGGTACAAATGTGGGTATATTTAGGTGTACCCTTTTTTGGGTGAAAAAAGTTTAGGGTTTAGAGGGGGAAATCAACATAGGAATGTCCCTCCCCCTCTTTTTTGACCATTCATCAACCAATTTTCCCGACAGGTGGGTCATATGTGAGGTGGGTGTGAGTTTTTTTGTTGGTGAGAAATGTTTTCAAATCTAATTCTCTTTATAGTATAGATTAGAGTCAATAACAATGGGTGTGTTGAGATCCCTGGAAAAGGTGGTCGAAAAGTCACATCGGACACTGTAGTGCACTGTAGCATTTTTCGTTTGTTTGTGGTAATTGTTATCCTAACGTGACCTAACTAGACTCAAAAGATTCGTCTCGTCGTGTACATCAAAACTATGCAATTAGTTTTTTTATTTACCTACATTTAATACTCCATACGTACTCATTTTCTATATTTAATGTTTCGATGTGATGTCGATGTGATGGAAAGTTTAGAAAGTTTGGAAATTTTAATGGAACTAAACACACCGAAGCGAGCCCACAACAAAGCTAAGCTACAACCATCGATCAATCAGCACAACAAAGGGTGAACCACATGATGACCGGAGATGGGAGATATAATCACAGCTGGATACGAATGTCACGATGCGGCCACACACAGGATCAACGCCGCACCACACCAAACTGACGACATGTAATAAAAAAAACTCGAATTCAAATAATCTACAACATCTACCCCTTCTAACCCAACCCATATGGACCTTTGCCACCGGCCAAAGAACTCATGATCGATCACTCAAAAATTAACTAAAGAAAAACTGGAATTCCTGCAGATATACATACCACGGAGGATGCTGACTGTAACAGCCACGAGCGCCAGCCACGGGGTTAGGATGGGGATCCTGGCTGCACGGATACCACCTCCCGCACACAAGCTATGGCCCCGCCGATGACGCCTCCCCACAGCGCCTCGCCGCCGCCGGGCCGTTCAGGACGCCTCGTCGCTCACTACTAGAAAACTCGATATTCGCCCTCTCTCCGCCTCGATCATTTTTGGACCCGGTGCTGATGCTCTATCAGCACCGGGTCCAACGGCTAGGAGCGGGGACGGCGCGGGGTGGTGGCAGTGGAAGCACATTAGTACCGGGTCGTGACAGGACCTGGTGCTAATGTGCTTCATATATCAGCTTCTTCCTTCCCCCGTCCGAGCCAATATGAACACTTGGCGCTGTGTGTTCATGCTGCTCGGGAGAGGAGAGGGCATGCCTAATTTTTTTCAAAATTTGTGAAGATTCTGCTCATCTAAGGAGCACTACAAGGTACACTCTTTCATCCTCTTATGTTTTTCTTTAGCTTGTAATCTTTCTATGCTTTAAAAATAGAGAAATTTGTGAATCCAAATGAAGCTAGAGAGAGCTTGTGTTCATGGTGGAGAGAGTGTGTGTTTATGTTGTGTTTTAAATGGAGATAGAGCTTAGTGAAATGTTAGTATTTTGTTATGTACGACTTGTGAATAGTTATAAGGCTTATATATTTTATTTATTAGTTATTTATTAAAAGTTAGAATATTTATTTATTTATTTAATATAAGGTATATTTGTTTTAGAAATGAATATAGTAATATAATATAGTTTTAGAAATGTGTTTTATATAATAGAATATATATAATAAATTTGTTTCTATTTATATATTAAATTTGTATTTATATATTAGATTTGTACTGTCTTATGTATTAACTTTATTTTGTATTATATATTTGTTATTGGTTAATAATGCAGATGAATAGACAATAGATGTATACGGACAACCACGCTCAGGAGTTCCGTGATGGCCTCAAGGCGTTTCTCGATGCCGCCAAGGCTAACAGGACGCCGTCATGTTTTGCCCATGCACTAATTGTGGAAATATACAATCGTACAAACAAAGAGGAGCTCTTCAGGTGCATTTAATGAGGCACGGTTTCATGAGTAATTATTCTGTCTGGACGAAGCACGGTGAAAGAGAAATTCTAATGGATGAAGATGAAGAAGACGAGGCCGAGGCCGATATTCCGGTATTAGCTGAATACTACGGTTCCTTTGCAGACAGCAATGGGCGATGCCGATGAGGAAGATGCTGCTCGGAAAGGTGATGCTCAGGAAGATGCTGCACGGGAAGGTGATGCTCAGGAAGATGGTGCTTAGAAAAATGACCATACTGATGGACTCGGGCAGATGTTGCGTGATGCCGAGAAAGACTGCGGCAATGATATGAAACTGAAAAAGATACAACGCATGTTACAGGACCACAAGACTGACCTGTACCCAAATTGCAAAGAGGGGCTTAAGAAGTTGGATAACACACTTGAACTTCTGCTGTGAAAGATATCAAATGACATTACTGATAAGGGTTTTTGAGGAACTACTGGAACTCGTAAACAAGATTCCAGGGCCTGGTAACGAACGCATCGCTGCTAGGCCGAACGCATCGCACCCGACCGCTGCCTCCTGTTAGGATGCACTATGCCTGACCGGGAACCAGGACGGAGACGCCCTGAGTGCGTCGGGCCACTGCCGCCAACGGCTCCCCGCCGCCGTGCATGGGAGATAAAAAAACGAGAGTTTGTAGTCTGTTAGCTGTCACGAGACAGTTAGCAATTATGGTCCGCTGCCGTCCGTCTTTTGTACAATTACAAAACAAGTTAATTAGTAATCACAATGAGTCTTGTAGTCTGGTGGTAAGGCCGATACATTTGACCCACGCGCCCGTGGTTTGATTTCTCACAGCGTCATATTTTTAAGCTGTGATTTATCCCCGTTTACACCTGGATGCCACGTATGAACGTGAGAGCCCATTCATCAAAAAAAAAACGTGAGAGCCCAAGTGTAAGAGGTGGCAATTTATTTGCGGGGCCCACTGAGTTATGCGGTCTATTTTATCCACGAGGGACCCGCTCATACACGAGGCAGTATAATGTGCGGGTCTAAGATGAGAACACATGTAATTTATGACTGACGAAAATTCTCCGTCATAATTTTAAAACAAAAGCGTTATTAATAAGTTACGTTGATAGAGCGTTGGTCTGTGACGAAATCGGGTGTTGTTCTATGATGGTTTCGTCATAAATTCGTAGTACCTAATTTCCATCACTAATGATTCAAGTTTCGTCATGGATATGCAATGTTCAATGGCGCAAATTTAAAATGCCACGAGGAAAACATCACGGATATTAACATTGAGAGGAGCGATGGCCGTCCTGATTACTTAACCAAGAAAAAAGATTGAGTCCTAATAGAACTGTTCATGTACTGCTACTAGGACTCCCATATTGTAACTGACCAGGAGACTTACCATATAACCCTATCTACTGGGATATATAAAGGAGCAAAATGGTCTCTAGATTGAGAAACCACACATCCCCATCCTTTGTAACCAAAATACCTCACCATAGCTACCTGAAGCTTTGACAAGAAATAGCAATAAAAAACCACCGAACACATGATGTAGGGTTTTATGCCTTCGGGTAGTCGAACCTGTCTAAACCTTATGTCTTGTGTTACTATCAAGCTTTTCGACTCGACGATCCTTCTCTTACAAATCTATCACTGGAGTATCCCCTTGTGGATTGCCGGTTCTTAGGTCCGACAATTGGAGAAGTGATCTTTTATGCTAGCTTATATTAGATATGTGACATGTATGACTATGATCGAGTTAGTGCACTAGATCAACTTGATGTGGGTAGGCTAAACAAAGTCCCACATCAAATTTTAGTGAGTTGAAGGAGAGAGATGAAAAGAGAGAAAATGCTTATAGATGGCTGAGTGATTTGCAAAATACGGAGTAGATCTCAACAAATAGGATAAGAGGATGGAAGAGAAAGGTGAATATCTATCAATGATATAGTTCATATATATAGCCAACTAGGGCTGGACAAAATGCTCAAAGCTCGTTCACTCGCTCGGATCGCAGCCGGCTCGGCTCGGCTCGGTGTATATTTCTAACGAGCCGAGCAAGAGTTTTTGCTCGTTAGCATAACAAGCGAGTTCGAGCTGGCTCGCGAGCTGCTCGCGAGCCAAACGAGCTAGAAGCTCTAATAGACTAATGAGCAAATTATTAATTAATAATAATATATGTTTAGTATATATGTAATTCTAGATGATATTATAGTTATATTTTATTATTATAGTATGACGATAGATTTTGAAGATATTAAGACCATATAAATATTATAATTTTTTATATTATATATTATTATGACAATTTTAAATTTAACTCTAACTCGCGAGCTTAACGAGCCGAGCCGAGCCGAGCCAAGATTTTTGCTCGTTTACTTAACGAGCCGAGCTGGCTCGTTTGGCTAAAGAGCTCGAACCAGCCAAGCCAAAACGAGCCGAGCTGACTCGACATCCACCCCTATAGCCAACTATTATATGAGTCGGCTATTAGCTTAACTTGAGATGTTGCGGCAAATTTATATATTCAACAATGCTAAATTATTAGGGCGTCCACAATGTGTTCAAAAAGTAGTCCATAGTGATTAAAATATTCTAACCAGCTAGCTGAGCCATTGTGAAGGCAGTCTATACAGGAGTCTCTAGTAAAAGGTATCCATATGTATATGGGCTACACATAAGAAATAAAATATCATCTTATCTCTTTTCTCTCTCTCTACTTTCTCTACCATCTTTATGTACATATTGTGAGGTAGAACGTAACTATCGACCATGATAACTATCATGGGACCCATCTATATGGACTACTTTAATAATATACATTGGGGTTGCCCTTAGCTTGGTCTGAATTAGGGGTGGGCACTTTGAACCCGAAAACCGAACCCAAATTACCCGAATTGTCGGTCTATTTGGGTTTCGGGTTTCGGGTTCGGTCCAGATAATTTTATAATTCGGAGTTCGGGTTCGGTTTCGGTTCCTATGGTCTATAACCCGAATAGACCAAATAACCCGAAATTCAATATATTTACGTATTTTGATTTAGACTATGAATGTTACAACTTTGTATTGTAAACTATTTTAAATTTTTTTCATAAACTTGTTAGTTACTTTCTTCCATTGAATAGCCCTTAAATCCATAGACTTGAAATGAGTTGGAAATTTGAATTTCTATCGTAGAGTTTTGAGAGGTAACAATGATATCCATGAAAATTCGGGTAATTCGGTGGACCGAATAGACCGAACCGAAATAATCGGTCTATTCGGGTTCGGTCCCTATTTTACTTTTTAAAACTTCGGTCCTCACTTTTCCAAAACCCGAAATGACCGAAACCGAATATACCGAACCGAAATGACCGAATAGACCGAATGCCCATCCCTAGTCTGAATCGTCCTCCGACTTGATGGGAATGTGTTTTTTTAGACTGATGGGAATGTGCTTGAGAAATGTAATAAATGTAAATTAAGCACGAAATTCAAAAGCTTACGTGCGAACAAAAACTCGAATTTGCACCAAGACAATGACGCATGCACTCAACCTTTTGAGTTCGGAAACAAGCCCCACTTGCATCCCAACGTCTACGTAGGACTTCAACGAACGACGAAAACGGTCCAAATGAACACCGAAGGTGCTCTTCGGGAAACTTCCCCGAACTGGGCCCACAGACCAGGCAGCCCAGGACCCACCATCTCTCAGTCAGACTGTCCAAGATATAAAAACTTCTGTTCCCTTTCCATTCCGATTTCTCTTCTTCCTCGCGTATCCCGCAGCCCAAGGAAAGAAAGGAAAAAAGAAAAAAAATCGCAGCAAACCGATCAACCGTCCGAAAAGAAAAAACTCGGGCAATTCCGCCGGCCAATCAGATCGAGCCCGCCCCAGCTGTCCTTCCTCCGCCGCGAAGCATCCGTCCATGAACCTGGAGCGCCTGCCCCCGCCGGCGGGATCGCGCCACGGCCACCACCGCTACGCGCGGATGCCGGCGGCGGCGGACCCCGATGGCGAGGCGGCGCCGGCGGACCCGGAGCCCGAGCCCGAACGGCGGCCGGAGGTCCTGGCGGCCGCGGCCTCGGCGTCGTTCCGGGTGCCCGACGCGGCGCGGGTCTTCGACGAGCTGCCCCGGGCCCACATCGTCGCCGTCTCGCGCCCCGACGCGGGGGACATCACGCCCATGCTGCTCTCCTACACCATCGAGGTCCACTACAAGCAGGTACGCGGGCCTTCCCCCAAATGTTTCGAGGTTCTGGTGAATTCTCTGTGATGCTGTCCAGATTACTATGAAAATGGAACTTACTAATATTTTGGAAGGTGGAATCCACGATAACATGTGCCTTCAGTTAGGTTGCTAATGATTTAGTTTACCTTTTGGAAGCGGCATGCATATTTGGTTTACTGATCGTCATATGCAAAATGGAATTGAATCATTGGAACTAGAGATAGATTTTCTGTGAATTTATAGTCGACCTTTGACCAGTATAGTTCTGGTGACTTCAACACAATGGCAAGTCGTGACTATTTGGAAGGTTCTTTTTCTCTAGTTTGATCTTGGGAACACGAGGTCTTTGACTACAAAATTTCAGTTGGGTGGTTAGGCTGAAATTTGACCTATGCAGGCTATGCTACTTTAGTTCCTGACTTCCTGCATATGAGCAGTTCATCTGTCAAAATTAATGTCTAGATAGGTTATCCATGACGGGTTCAGGTTTATTCCATCCACTAGGTGTCTGGGTATTTGTTGTTTTCTATCTGATTATATACATAAACTTGTTTGGAAATTTTGCACTGTTGGGTTACGACTATGTCTATGTGTCACTTCTTCCTCGCATACTGCATTTTACATGTTTGCTGAATTGCTTGCTTAAAATATAATGCAACTCACTACTCTTTTGGTTGTAAAAAGTGAGAAATATTGGATAGTGTTAGTCCTTTGAATTGGATAGTGTTAGGGTCCTGTTTCCTTAATGCTTGAGTGTTTCGCGGGGGCAAACTATTTTTGAATTTATTGACTGTGGATCATCGATCTGACAGCATGTGTCTTCGTCCTTCCTGACCATCTTCCTATACAAGCATTTATTCTTCTTTCTGATCTTCTCACCAGAGAGCCCACCCATGGCTTGATGCTCCCACACTGCGCTTCCCCACCTATCTCTGGTGGTGGCACCTGCTGTAGGATCTGCCACTGTAGCACACTCTAACCCCTATTGGGTTGATGCTCCTGCCCCTCCTGTGCCAACTGCCCATACTGCCGTGCATCTGCCTATTAACTAGTGTGATCTCCTTTTCTTTGCGTTTCCCCTTCTTTCTCTTTATAATATTATTCAGCATCACTGATTTGCAAACCCAGTTTCCAATTCATGATCGAAAGTAGTATACCCTAGCGATCATACATATAAAAAAATGGCTAACCACGAATCCTACAAACAATGTTGTAACTGCTAATGACAAGCTTGTTTTGGTTCATCAGTTCTTGATATTCCATCTTGCAATTGGCTTTGGCTCATACGTTCATAAATGAATGTGATCATTCTGGTCAATTGGCTGTAGACAGTTATTTGATCAAGATAAATCCAATTTTGATAGAGAAAGACACCGTTTAGACGAAAACCTTAGAACTGTATACTGACCCGAGACATAAGCTTGTATTATCTATTTTCAGCAATTGTCGCATGCTTTTGTTGTGAACAGATTGTTGGAACAGTCTTTGTTTCCCTTTGCTTCTCACCTTAGTATGCAGTAGGGACCTTTGTGGATCATGTTTTGATGTTGACAATCAGTATAATAGAATACACTTGCAGAACAAACTATATGTGCAGGCATGAACAGAGAACAGATAAAAAAGAATGAACTTTAGAAGCTCATGAGTCCTGATATCTCTGTTACCTTATGCATATGTTATCAACTTCAAATACTTATTTATTTGCTTCTGATGCACATTCATTCCTTTTGTTGTTCTATGTGCTAAATCTGCTCTGAGTAATGTTCACTACTTCTATCAGTTTAGGTGGCGTCTGTATAAAAAAGCTTCCCAGGTTCTCTATCTGCACTTTGCATTGAAGAGGCGTGAATTTCTTGAGGAATTCCATGAAAAGCAGGAGCAGGTGAGTTTTCCTGGAAACGAGTTTCCCATCCCATGTACATTGCAAGAATTTCCAGTACACATAATAGTGCTAGGGAATGGAGAAAGCAAAAAACCTGGAGTTCAGGACCAAGACTATACTATATACCTGCACACTAGTGATATTTTTGTACTTGAAAGTTTTTTCTCGAACTACACATGAGAACTGTGCGCCATTTCATCAAGGTAGAATAGTACTTGAAAATTGCAACCTGTTTTTCAAAATTAGATGCCCTTGTAATGTACTTGACATCGTCCTCAGCCATTACTGGCTTTCATCTAGAGAACAGAGAATGAAGGAACGGAGGATTGAGATTTGGTATGTCATATTTTGGTGTATTTACATTAGTAGATAGTTGATGAAACAATTTATTTTTTCTGTGAGCCCTATCCTTCCCAGTTCCAAGTGAAGCCCATATGCACTTAGTGTTGCTCAAGTATTCCATTTTGTGCTAGATTTTCAAGCTGTGTAGTATTATACCTCAAAACAAGCTGTTTCTCAGTATTGGGTCTAAACAGATATTTTTTACTTTGGACTTGGGCACCTACTTCTTTGTTGTCTTTTAGGGCATTGCATTATGTCCCTTTTTGTCATTTTTAGTCAACTACACTTCCTCCTCATGTGACATACTGTACTCCAAGCCTACAATATTGAATTAACTTTTGTGTTCTGCCCTTGAAGGTCAAAGAATGGCTCCAAAATTTGGGAATTGGGGAGCATATGCCAGTGGTACATGATGAGGATGAAGCAGATGATGTGAATGTTCCTCCGCAATCTGATGATAACTCAATTAGAAATAGGTAAACATGTTTACAAATTGATGACGATAGTTTATTATAAATAACTCACTACTAGATATAGGTATGCTTTATCACATCGCATATGTTGCTTAGAGCAGTTGAGTCTCCATATGTTATTCCATGCATGCAGTAAGCAAGACATTGAACCTGTTGTGGCAGAAACGTTCCTTCAAGTGCTGTTTTGCCTGTCATTCGACCAGCTATTGGACGTCAAAACTCAATTTCTGATCGAGCAAAAGTTGCAATGCAAGAATATCTGAACCATTTCTTAGGGAACTTGGATATTGTCAATTCACGGGAGGTACCAAAACCATTACATTTCACTATAGTAAATCCCCTAGTAATTGAGAATAAAATGTCAATCTGGACAACTTATCTGGTTTTCTCTATGATCAATTCTATTTACAACAGGTTTGCAAATTTTTGGAGGTGTCATGTTTGTCATTTTTACCTGAGTATGGGCCTAAATTAAAAGAAGACTATGTTTCAGTTGGACATTTACCAAAGATTCAGAAGGACCGTAAAAAGCAATGTTGTTCATGTGGATTGTTTAACTGTTGCAAGAGCAGTTGGCAAAAGGTACTGAGCTTTTTGCAGCTGTGCTTTGCTTTCAGAGATTTTGTTGTATTTGAGTTGTTCAATTGATTATCTGTTCGACAGGTCTGGGTCGTCCTGAAGCCAGGATTCTTGGCTTTGCTTGAAGATCCTTTCGATCCAAAGCTTTTAGATGTTATTATTTTTGATGCATTGCCGCACATGGATATAAATGGAGAAGGCCAGATTTCTTTAGCAAAAGAGATCAAAGAACGAAACCCACTGCATTTTGGATTCCAGGTACCTTTTCCATTTCAAAAAATTCTGTGTTCAAATAAGAACTTTTATTCTGGCTTATAACACCCATCAGTTTTAAGCTCCATGGAACTTCAAATAATTATGTTCCACAGGTAAAACGTCCAAAACAACCTCTCATACTTTTCATGTTTTAGGAACTGAGTCTAGCTCAACTGGTCAAAGGGTTTGGGTTTACACCCCTGCCGCCTAGGTTCGAGTCCTCTAGTCTCGAATTTGTGTGCCTATTACTTCTTATTTACAATGACACCTAGTTCCTCCCAGCTTGGTCGATTTTTTAATACATTTCAAATTTTATCAGGTGATCTCAAGCTTTTCTAGAGATCTTTTTTTTTCTCGAACGACGCAGGAGAACTGCGTGTCATTTCATTAAGAAGAAAGAAACAAACATGAAACCTGGACCAGCTAACCGGTCGAGGTAACACACAACACACCCTTACATGACCTTAGAACAAACTTAGAGAACTCTTCTCCACATAACAGGAGAAAAACACGACCTACAGACCCTTTGGAGCCTATATTGCCGCTGTCAGGGACCTTGCCAAGAGGTCATCTTCCAAAAGTGCCATAGTTGCTAGGCTGCCAGGGTAGAAGTTTATACATATTAGAATATCCAATAGCCGAAGGAATTGTTGAGTTAGCGCTAGTTTTTAATTGTTATATCGTGGTTTGTTGGTATTGAGCTTTGTTTAGTTACAAAATCCTTTACTAACTCTAGTAAGATTTGATTGCTCTGGATATAAAAGATGCTCTCAGCAATCCAGAAAGAGAAAGCATTAGTGTTTTTTGAAAAGCGACTTCTAGAAATAGAGCCTAGCTAGGTTACTGTCTATCTCCATGGCAGAAGAATCCTATGGATGGGTGACATCATTTTATTTCTATAGTCACACGATAGAAGTGTAAGAAACTAAGAATCATCTGGAAGTTACAGTTTGTCAGTCTAATTCTGCCCAATTTCTCCTATTTGTCATAATTGTTTCAATGTTATCTCTGCAACCACTTGGGACATGTTGATACATCGAGTGCCATGCATGGGACTGCTGTCATTGTGTAGAATACACATTCAGAAACACGTGGTCCATTTACAAAATATTTTTTGTAATAAAATATTATAAATTCCCTGTCTGTTGACATTGGTTCTACTATGTTTTGATCAACTTAGCAGCATAATGTTTTATGCATTGTTACACGTTTTCTTTTACCGTCGAGTCTGAACCTCATTGTTCATTGGAGAAAGGTGTCTTCTGGTGGCCGGACAATAAAGCTACGCACAAGAAGCTCTTCTAAGGTGAAGGACTGGGTTACTGCAATAAATGCTGCTCGACAACCTCCAGAAGGCTGGTGCTATCCTCATCGGTTTGGCTCATTTGCACCACCGAGGGGTTTGCTGGAAGATGGGAGTATGGCACAATGGTTTATAGATGGGCAAGCTGCATTTGAAGCTATTGCATCCTCCATTCAAGAAGCTAAATCGGAGGTTAGCCTTTTCTTTTCCCCAACACTTACTGCAAGATAATTTTTTTTTCTCAAATACGCAGGAGAGCTGCGTATCTTTGTATTAAGAGAGGAGAATCAGTCCCTTACAAGTAAAGCTGCCCTATTCCGGACCGAGCTATGGAGAAGTTCCGAGTTACATCACGGGTTGAAGAACTAAGCAAACGCTAATAGGAGGACTTGACCAAAAACTCTAGCGGAGTCAAACCGCTGTAGCTCCCTGACCCAAAGTTCGCGGACCTCACGCTCCCATGAGACTCCAAAGGTGCCGCTCCTCTTCAAAAGAGCAAAGCATGATGATCATGCTTGGGGAGGCACCTTCGAATACACAGGCATTTCTTTGTTTCCATAGCAGCCAAGCTCCCCAAATCACTACTGTGTTGAGTCCTTTTCTCTTTTCTTTTGGTGCTCTCTTGTTGTTTTTTCAACACCAATCAGCGAATGTTCGCTCATTCTGGCTTGGCACACATGTTTGAAAGCCCAAAAGTGCTAGCACTTTGAACCAGAATTCCCGAGCAAAGACAGAAGAAGTGAGGAGGTGTTGGATGGTTTCATCAGCTTGATCCCAAAGTCCAGCACCGGTTCTGAACAGCCAACCTAAGAAAAACTTTACACTAGGCCGGGGCCCAAGTTTACTGCAAGATAATTCTCTACCAGTTTGCTAAGGCAGACATTAAAATTTGTTGCAGATATTTATTACTGGCTGGTGGCTCTGCCCAGAGTTGTATCTTCGACGCCCATTCCAACATCATGGGTCATCTAGGCTTGATGCTCTACTGGAAGCAAGAGCTAAGCAGGGTGTACAGGTGCAGTCATTGTTTATTTTTTAATTTTTATTTTGTCAGAGCTGTCAAAAACCTGGTATATGACGAGCCTGTTGTTGGAATTATGAAGCAACCTTTCCCATCTGTTGTTATATGTCGTCATCATGTACATTTGCATGTTTGCTGCTTCACATGCTATCCTAAACATCTAAGGATCGCTTGCTTTTCTATCCTTGAAAGGTTGCAATTTTGACCACACAAGGTCATATAAAAAGTGAAAAAAGAAAGTAGGATCACCAATTGGAGGAAAATATGATTGCTTGAGTAATAGATTGATTAGGGTATACAACGATACAGATATATATAGGCAGGCCTGCCGAGAGGTTTATAGAAATAGAACCAATCAGGAGAAGGCCTGCCTATCCTAACCAACAGGCACGGCAAGGAGCTGGCCCTAGCCCTGGCGTACACACCAGGGGCCTACACGCACACATACCACATATATGTCTAACACCAATGTTAAATGAACATTTTAAAAATACCACTGCATTCTAGGATACTCACCACCTCCATGCCCCCATCCTTACTTGCTTTGCATATGGTATGATTGATAAGATGCATCATACATTTGAGGTTTGGAATCATAGGATAGTTGTCATGACTCATGATGCACAGGACAGTTGGGTTTCCCAAAAACAGGTTCTAATATTTTTTGGCCACCACGATGTACATCAAACACCATTCATGTATTGGCCCATTTGTTAAAAGTGGATGCTTTAGTTTTGTTCTATTGTGTGCTTGTCAGATTTTATATGAAATTATTTGCAGAAACTATAGTATTTCCAAAAGAGGCCTCATTAGTCAACAATATATTTTTTTAAATACTGCATTCACTAAGAAATTATTTTAAGAACAGTAAAACTATGCTTTTTACTGGTTAAGTAATGATGAAATAGAAAACTTGTCTATAATTCTTTCTCTTTGTCAACTTTTGTTTGACATGAACTGATGAGTGATTAATGAGATTAAATCTGGGAAAGATGCACAAGTAATGTGCGCATAAATATTTAAGATTATACATGTACATACTTTCATTGAAGATACCCATCAAGTTTTGCATTTAAAATTATAACACTAATAACCTAGAAGTGGCTATACTGATCACGTTATTCCCAAGGATTTTTGCATAATAAGCTGGGCTATGGCATAGTTTAATGGCAATTACAGGCAAACTGTTAGGGGACATTATTCAGTAATAGAATAGGGTGAGACTATGATGGAAGATGCAACAGAAAATGCTCATAGGCAGTGGACTACTCACATAGAGTAGGGAACTGAACCAGCAACAACAAATAAAACAGTTTTGATTAGCTCCCATATAAGCTGGAAATGAGACCTCCAGATTGTTTAGTTTCTAGTCAAACCTTTTGGAATGGCTGGAACAGCTGGTAATTTGTTTTTTTGAAAAGTAACAGCTGGTACTTTAACTGATAACTTATGCAACATTATCAGTTTACTGTTTTCCTGTGAAAATGCTATTGCTATCCACCAGCCATTCTAACTGGAATGGAATGAAAGTTCCAAGTATTATGCAAATAACCCTTGTGAACATGTGCATGTATCATAAGCTTCTTGTATGCAAGGAACACAGTAATTTCTACATAAACTGTACATATGTTGTTGAGGCAGCATTTTCCACCAAATGCTCCTATTATTAGAAATGAAAAGAGTAAACATGTAAAAGATAAGGTAATTATCTCATTCTATATTCATGGAGCTCAAAAGATGCTATTTTCTTTTTATCAAAATGTTTATTTTAAAGAAATTACAACGCAAACGATTAGTATGAAGTAAATTCAGATTGTTGTTTATAACTACTTATTATCTTGGATGGATTTGAACTCAATTTTGCAGATTTACATTCTCTTGTACAAGGAAGTTGCTCTTGCATTGAAAATTAATAGCTTATACAGTAAGCAAAGGCTGCTCAACATTCATGAAAATGTCAAAGTTCTGCGTTATCCTGATCATTTCTCAAGTGGTGTATACTTGTGGTATGAATGTTTTTTCATTCCCTCTTTCATTATGTTCAATAAAAGATTATTTTTTTTATCTCAGTTTAATGTCCATTACTTTGGCTTTAAGGTCACACCATGAGAAGATTGTGATTGTTGATAATCAAGTATGTTATATTGGAGGTCTTGATCTGTGCTTTGGTCGCTACGATAGTCCTGAGCACAAAGTCACAGATGCTCCTCCTGTGATATGGCCAGGAAAGGACTACTACAATCCCAGGTAATTGTGATGCTATCTTTTATCCCTTTAAATGCATGGGGCAAAGTTCCAAAATGTCTCTTCATCTCTGCAAATAGGGAATCTGAGCCCAATTCTTGGGAGGACACCATGAAAGATGAGCTGGACCGCGCTAAATATCCCCGCATGCCTTGGCATGATGTTCAGTGTGCTCTCTATGGTCCACCATGTAGTGATGTAGCGAGGCATTTCGTTCAGCGCTGGAATTATGCAAAGGTTAGTTAGGTCCCTTGGCTACTTACCATAGAAAGTTTTTTCCCATGATTGGTGTAAATTAACTGTTCCTTTTTTTTCCAGAGGAACAAAGCTCTAAATGAGCAAGCAATTCCCTTACTGATGCCTCATCACCACATGGTAATTCCACACTACAAGGGTAGAAGCAAAGAAACAAATGATGAAGCTGAGGGTAAACAATATCATGATAGGGATGTTGATATTAGAAAGCAAGTCTTGACATCGCGCACATCATGTCAGGATGTCCCATTGCTTTTACCTCAAGAACTTGAACCTCAGGAATTATCCAGTGCTGATTTAAGGGTGACTGATTTAGACATTGACCATTTAGATCGCCTGAACAAAAGGAGCTTTAACCAGCCTTTGCTCAACCGGAAGGCAAAGTTGGATTCTTCTCACCAGGATTTACCTATGAGAAGTTTTGTAGACAATCTGAGTTCCCTTGAGCCATCATCTACTAGGTGTTTTGATTCATCAAAAGATGACAGGAATCACATGGACAAGAAATGGTGGGAAATGCAGGAGCGAGGCGACCAAGTTGCTTCAGTACTTGACATTGGACCAGTTGGTCCAAGGGCAACTTGTCGTTGTCAGGTCAGTACATGGTAATATTTTTCTAATTAGTCTAATCACCAAAGAATGAGTATCCATGGACAGGAATTTCTCTGGTGCAAATTTTCTCTTATTTAGTAGTATACATATGCTTGACCAATCTTTCTTTTGTCATTTGGTTGTTTGCCGCTATATTATTATGAAACAAACAGGCTGACAGCCTTTATTATTTTATGAAGTCAATATGAAATCTGTAGAAATGGGCACAGATATTGTTAGAGTAGTATCTGGCCCATGTAGGCCTTTGGCCCATTAGGCCCATTCTTGTATATGTAACCTTGGAACCCTAATTTCCATTCCATTCGGTCAATTCTGGAACTACCGTAACATGGTAACAGAGCCATGGTTCCCTCAGCCGCCGCCGTCGTCTCTGCCGCCGCCGGGTGATTTCTTCCCTGTGCGCCGGCGAGCCTGACCGGATGCGGTGTTGTGGCGCTCTTCCCTCCCTCCTCTACCCTCCTGCGGGCGGAGCTTCCTCTGTCCTCACCGGGCGGAGCTTCCTCTTCGCCGCCGGAGCTCCTCTCCGGGCGGACCCTTCTCTTCTCCGGGCGGAGCTTCTTCTTCGCGGGCGGAGCTTCCTCTTCGCTGAGCCGCGCTTCTCCGAGCGCCGCACTTCCTCTTCGCCGAGCCGCGCTTCTCCGGGCGCTGCTACTTCCGCCCGGGCGGTTGCCACTTCCGCCTGTTCGGGCGGCTCTTCTTCGGGCGGGCCGACGGGCGTCACTGCTTCCTGCCACTGCGCCACTGTCTAGGGTGGTGCCCCTCAAGGTGACATTGCTCCTCTGCCTGCTATCTGCGAGTTGGAGCTGCTGTTGGTGTTTTTCTTCCTCTGCTGCCTGTCCTCTGTGTTACTGCCCTGTCCTCTGTGTTGCTGCCATGGGGTCCTCTGCTCCTTCCAACTACCAAGGCTGTGTTCTGGATGTGAAGCTTGACGGCACCAACTACAGAGAATGGGCCTTCTCTCTCAAGATGTTGCTGAAATATGGTGGTTCTGCTTTTCATCTCACTGATGCTCCTCCTGTTGCTCCTACTGCCACTGAGAAGGAGATTAAAGCTTGGCATCTTGCCGATGACCGTGTCATGGCCATCATATGCATGAGTACTGATTTGAGTATTCGTTCCTGTCTTGAGGATCACAAGACTGCAAAAGAAATGTGGGATTATTTGCAAGGTCGCTATCAACAAAGCAGTTCAGCCCTTCGCTACTCCCTTCGTCAGAATCTTCATAATCTTCAGCAGCAGGACATGTCAATTGAGGAGTACTATATTGCCTTCAACAAGCTCTCCAGTCAAATTGTCTCCATGATACCCAAGGCTCCATCCTTGTGTACAGCTTGTACTTCAGCTTGGGCTGCTAGAGAGCAACATGATCAGCAGGACATTATGTTTGATTTTGTGATGGGGCTGCGATCTGATTTTGAACCCATTCGTGTTCAGCTTTTGGGGCGACAGACGCTTCCCACCCTTTCTGAGACACTGTCTGCTCTCATGGCAGAGGAGACTCGGCTCAAAACTCTTGCTGCCAACTCTATGGTGTCCCAACAGCACTCAGTTCTTGCTGTTCCACCTCTGTCTGTTGAAGTTGACATTGCAGCAGCTGCCTCTTCTAAGAAGGCTCCTCCGAAGACTCCTTGCAGCTACTGTGGGAGGACCAATCATCCTGATTCTAGGTGCTTCAAGAAGTTTCCTCATCTTCTCACTGAAATGCGCGAAAAACGTGCAGCCCGTCGCGGCTCTCAAGCAGCACCTTCCACCTCACCGGGCTCCTCAATTCATTTTCCAGCATCAGCAGCAATGCCTCAATTCATACAGCAGCAGTCAGTGCCTCAGTATCATATGTTCCCCCAACCATCAGTGCCACAACATGCAGCAGTCAGTGCACCTCAATTTCAACAGCACCCCAGCAGTACTATGCCTCCTCCACTCAGTGCTTACACATCCAATGCCTCACAATCAGGTACTAATTTTTGGGTGTTGGATTCGGGTGCCTCTTTTCACATGACTTCAAATTCCTCTATCTTGGATTCTTGTCGGTCTCTTTCACATTCTCATCATGTTCAGACCGCTGATGGTAACCTTTGCCATGTTACCCACCAGGGCAATCTGAACAGCTCCAAGTTCTCGGTTTTTGATATCTCTCTTGTGCCAAAACTTTCTATGAATTTAATTTCTGTTGGCCAGCTTGCTGATCTGAACTGTGTCGTTGTTTTTGACGACACTTCTTGTTTTGTTCAGGATCGGCGCACCCGAGCTCTTCTTGGTACTGGCCGTCGCCATAAGAGCTCATCTGGCCTCTACATTCTTGATCGTCTTCAACTGCCACCCTCTACATCGTCATCACCATCTTCACCGTCATCTTTTGCTTCTGCTGCAGCCACCTTTCCTCAATGGCATCACCGTTTAGGTCATTTGTGTGGCTCACGTCTGTCTATATTAGTCAAGCAGGGGGTTCTTGGTCATGAATCTGTTGATTCTTCCTTTGAATGTACTGGCTGTAAACTTGGGAAACAGATACATCTCCCATATCCCTCTAGTGACTCTAAAACTAGTCAGTCTTTTGCTCTTGTACATTCTGATGTATGGGGCCCTTCTCCTTTTGCTTCAAAGGGTGGTCACAAATACTATGTTATTTTTGTTGATGACTACTCTCGCTATACTTGGATCTATTTTATGAAGCATCGTTCGGAGCTATTGTCTATTTACAAATCCTTTACAAAAATGGTTCATACCCAGTTTACCTCTTCTATTCGCATTTTCCGATCTGATTCAGGGGGGAGTATCTATCTGCTGTTTTTCGTCGATTTCTTTCTTCTGAAGGAACTTTGCCTCAGCTCTCTTGCCCTGGTGCTCATGCTCAAAATGGCGTGGCTGAGCGTAAACATCGTCATATTCTTGAAACTGCTAGGACTCTGCTCATTTCTTCGTTTGTGCCAACTCATTTTTGGGCTGAAGCTGTTTCTACTGCCATCTATCTCATCAATCTGCAGCCCTCCACTCGTCTTCAGGGCAAAAGTCCTGGAGAAATCTTACACGGACCACCTCCAAAATATGCACATCTTCGTGTTTTTGGCTGCACATGCTATGTTCTTCTTCCTTCTACTAAGACCACAAAATTGACAGCTCAGTCTGTTGAGTGTGTTTTTCTTGGCTATAGTCTTGAACATAAGGGCTATCGTTGTTATGATCCTTCCGCACGCCATATTCGCTTTTCTCGTGATGTCACTTTTCTAGAAAACAAACCATTTTTTCATTCATCCACACCTTCACCGTCATGTGCTGCACCTACCTCCTTCCTTGTTCTACCACCTTCCGACTTCATCCATTCTCCTGAACCAACATTTCCACCTTCTCATACCTCTATTACTCCTTTTCCTTTCCATTACAGTGGTCGTCCTCGTGTGCCTTCTACTGCCTCCATTCCTCCTATGGATGATTCTTCTTCCTCTGAGCCTCGCTACAATCTCAGGGATCGTTCTGCCATTCAAATCCTTGATCGACTTGGTTTTCCCACTGCTGGTGCTGTTTGTGAGCCTTCTTCTTATCAGGAAGCTGTCACCCTTCCTGCTTGGCGAGACGCTATGTTAACTGAACTTCAGGCTTTACAACGCACGGGTACTTGGGAGGTTGTTCCATTACCTCCTGATGTTGTTCCCATCACCTGCAAGTGGGTATACAAGGTTAAGACCAAAGCTGATGGCTCTATTGAGAGATACAAAGCTCGTCTTGTTGCACGAGGTTTCCAACAGGCATATGGTCGTGATTATGAGGAGACCTTTGCTCCTGTTGCTCACATGACCACCGTTCGCACTCTTATTGCTGTGGCTGCCAGTCGTTCATGGACCATCTCTCAAATGGATGTTAAAAATGCTTTTCTTCATGGTGATCTGCAAGGAGATGTTTATATGCATCCACCACCAGGGGTTCAGCTTCCTCCTGGATATGTTTGTCATCTTCGGCGTGCTCTTTATGGTCTCAAGCAAGCACCCCGTGCATGGTTTGAACGCTTCCGTTCAGTGGTTGTTGCTGCAGGATTCACTTCTAGTGACCATGATCCTGCTCTCTTTGTTCACAACTCTTCTCGTGGACGCACTTTAATTCTGCTTTATGTTGATGATATGCTGATCACTGGCGATGATCCAGATTACATTGCTTTTGTCAAAGCACGCCTTTGTGATCAGTTCATGATGTCTGACTTGGGTCCTCTTAGCTATTTTCTGGGCATTCAGGTCGAATCTACTGCTGCTGGTTACTATCTTTCTCAGGCCAAGTACATTCAAGATCTTCTTGCTCGCTCTGGTCTCACTGATACTAAGACTGCTGCTACTCCTATGGAACTTCATCTTCACTTGAAGACATCAGATGGTTCTCCTCTTGCTGATCCGACACGGTACCGTCATCTGGTTGGCAGTCTTGTCTATCTCACTGCTACCAGGCCGGATATTGCCTATGCAATTCACATTCTCAGTCAGTTTGTGAGTTCTCCTACCACAGTCCACTATGCCCATTTGCTTCGGGTTTTGCGGTACTTGAGAGGTACAGCCTCTCATCGCCTTTTCTATGCCACCTCAAGTACACCAACACTTCATGCCTATTCAGATGCTACTTGGGCCAGTGACCCTACTGATCGACGATCTGTCACTGGTTATTGTATTTTTCTTGGTGGTTCACCTGTGGCATGGAAGTCCAAGCGCCAAACTGCAGTGTCTCGGTCTAGTGCTGAAGCTGAACTCAGAGCTCTTGCCACAACAACTGTAGAACTTATTTGGCTTCGTTGGTTGTTGGCTGATTTTGGTGTTGAATCTGCTCATCCTACTCTTCTCCGCTGTGATAACACCAGTGCCATTCAAATTGCCAACAATCCAGTGAAGCATGAACTCACTAAGCACATTGGTGTTGATGCCTCCTTCATCAGATCACATTGTCAGTCATCTACTATTGATCTTCAGTTCACACCGTCTGAACTTCAACTTGCTGATTTCTTCACCAAGGCTCAGACTAAGGATCAACATCAATTTCATATATGCAAACTAAATGTATCTGAATTTGTAATTTCTTAGCTACCTTTAGTTTGAAGGGGGGTGTTAGAGTAGTATCTGGCCCATGTAGGCCTTTGGCCCATTAGGCCCATTCTTGTATATGTAACCTTGGAACCCTAATTTCCATTCCATTCTGTCAATTCTGGAACTACCGTAACAGATATAACATCACAGAATTATTTATTTCAATTTCGAAATCAACAGATGTGGTTAGAAATTATATGTCTAACAAACAACTGGTGGTAGTGGTACTAATGCTCTTTTAAACGAACCATCATGAGACTGCCAGTTTCATTTATTAGAGAGAAGTAGCTGATTAGCTGTTATACTAATAATGTTTCGACACAGATGCTATCATGCTAACATGGTCTAAAAGGCTGTAATGCAGATCCTACTAATCGACATTGGTTAGTAATATCAGTGTGGTGGATAAGGTCATTCTAAAACTGTTTTGTTGTTTTTGATCAAAACTACTCTATTTTGTTTTTTATCCAAACTACTGAATTTACACTCCCACCAGTATGTGTAGTATCTATGGATCTTTTTTAATAGAGTTTTATGCTGTTTAGAAGTGTGTCACTTTGGCCTTTATGAAGAAAGATATTGTGTCGATTTCTTGGTGATGTTGACTTCTTGTAATCTGACCAAGTATAAAGTTATTATCTACCACCTCCGTTTTTTAAATATATGACATTTAGGTCAAGTATATTAGATCATTTTTGAACTAACTTGCTTGTCCTAAACGATATATATTCGAGAACGGAGGGAGTACTTTTTAGCTCATGTCCAAATGTATCAGCAGGCAGAATTATCTTTGAGTGTGTCTACAGCATATACATTCCTTCTATTTAGATTAACTTGCCAGATAAACTTGATATGACATTGTTGTATCCCTAAATGCTCATCATTTGTTCTGGTCCAGACATCTGAATGATAAGATACAGTCCTGGTCCAGACATGCTTGTATACTGACATAAGATTTGATATATATCCTTTTTAGTAAGTTTTTTATCAAGTAATTAATGAACCTATGTTTTTTTGGCTCAGGTTGTCAGGAGTGTTGGTCAATGGTCAGCTGGAACTACTCAAATTGAAGGAAGCATCCACAATGCCTACTTTTCCCTGATTGAAAAGGCAGAACACTTTGTATACATTGAGGTCTGTGCCTTTTTCTTCGACCTTTTATATTTGAATTCTGAATTTTAGTAGTTTTTATTTTTAGATAATGATCTGAAACTGGAGTTCACCGCATGTATTCTTCTCATTCATTTCGCATAGTTCTGTTACTGTATTTGAGGAAAAAATTAAGTGCTAAACAAAATTAGCACTTTTCACTATGTTTTAAGCACATGGTTAGGTATTAGTGAAGATATACCACCAATTTTGTTGCAACATCCTTTTTTATTGCCTTTTGCAGAATCAATTTTTCATATCAGGCCTGTCAGGAGATGATACGATTAAAAACCGTGTATTGGAAGCATTGTATCGGCGTATACTTCGAGCTGAGAGAGAGAAAAAATGCTTTAAGGCCATCATCATCATACCTCTTTTACCTGGTTTTCAGGTAGCTTTCTGCTAGAAATTAGAAATATGTTCGATATGTAGTTACTTACATAATCTCATCATAGGGAGGCATTGATGATGGTGGAGCTGCATCAGTGAGGGCAATCATGCACTGGCAATATCGGACTGTCTGCAGAGGCCCTAATTCGATTCTTCAGAATCTATTTGATGTTATTGGACCTAAAGCACATGATTACATCTCCTTTTATGGTCTTAGAGCACATGGTAAACTGTATGATGGGGGTCCCTTGGTTACTAGTCAGGTACCATGAGCTTTTTTCCATTTGTGCATGTTCCTTACTCTTGTCCAGTTTAGCATCATTAATTTCATTTAGATCTTTGTCAATGGCAAGTCACCATCGTGCTTTGTTGTTGATCTCTCACAGAACTTGTGTTTAAAATATATTCAGGATACCATTCTAACAAGGTCTTCTTTGCAGATTTATGTACATAGCAAGTTAATGATAATTGATGACCGCATTGCATTGATTGGTTCAGCTAACATAAATGATAGAAGCTTGCTTGGATCAAGGGATTCTGAGGTATGAACTTCTATTATCACTTTCTATGGTCCACTGTTTTTGGGAATGCTGCTACTATATTACTAGGTCAAATGTAGTCACTAAAACAGTTCTAAATTTGCAATGTACAATAGATGCATGGTGTGAAATAAGAATAAGGAGATACTTGATTACTTATTACAGTTAATTTTAAGTAGAACTATCTTGACAATAATTTTTTCATTCATGAAATGCATGTTCTTTATAGTGTACTTAACAGAAAATACCTTATAGCGTGCTGAACTGATGACGTTTTTTTTTTTTGCCTTCAACCTTATAGATTGCTGTGGTCATTGAAGATAAAGAAGTTGTTAAATCCAAAATGGACGGAAGGCCTTGGGAAGCTGGGAAATTCTCTCTAAGCTTACGTTTATCTCTGTGGGCGGAGCACCTCGGTCTTCGTCCAGGAGAGGTTTGGCCTTTATGATCTGCCTTATTTTTTGTTTGCTGCTGTTAGGTGTTGAAAACAACAATTTTGTGAAAAAGTGATGGAATCATATCTCAAAGTAACCTGTTTGCAATTTAATACTCCTATCCATGCTTCAGTTCTTCCCAGTTTCACTTGCCTTCCCATAGAGCAAATAACATGCCAAAGTATCATAACTCAAATTATTTGATTATGCTTGTTTTGAGTTACATACTTTTTTTGCACTGTAGTATGGGAGTGTAATGTACTTTGACATAGCATTAAACTGCATTGCATTTTCGAAATTTTCTAGTGGCAAGCTTGCAATAATGGTTTAAAGTGGTGGCAAATTTGCAGTTGGCCTTTTTTTGTGGGTCTGCTGTTATGGCTAGTGGGCCGGCTGGAGGCGACCCAGCCCGTGAACAGTACCCGCGCTGTACTGTAGTGCGGGTACTGTAGCTGCAGCCGTAGATTAGGGTTGAGAGTTACCTCTATTTATGGGCTAGGCTTTTTAGTACCGGATTGGTAGTTTATTGTTTAGGGTCAAGTCAACCTCTCTATATAATGAGAGGAGCTGTATCAATCAGAAGACAAGCAGAAGTATAACCCTAATTCTCAGAGTCTCGAAAGAGGGCGAGATTGGTTCAGAGCCTCTAAGGGAGGGCGAACCAGGTTCTGCCTCTGCTGTATCGTGTGATCTAATCCCCACCAAATAATCCATATCATCTTTGGTATCAATCTAGGTTTCGAATCCTTGGCCGATCACCGCTCCACCACAATCGATCTGTTCCCCTGCGCCATCCCCTCTCCTGATCATGGGAGAATCTCTTCGTTTCCCCAGGTACGACGGCGCCGCCAATCCCCTGGGCTGGCTCCACAAGTGTGAGCAGTTTTTCCGCTCTCGGGGAACGCCAGCGTCCATGCGGGTCTGGACGACATACTTCTACCTCGACGGCGCCGCCAAACAGTGGTACATCTGCCTGAAGAAGGACCACGGCGAGCCGTCTTGGTCGGAGTTCGTGGACGGCATCACCAAGCGCTTCGCGACGGCTGCTATCACACCAACCGCGGCGCCCGTCTCCGCACCGGTGCCCAGTGCGGCCGTGACACCTACCATCGTCGCGGTCCTTGCCAGGATCGACTCCCTCTTCGCGACTTTTCCAGGGAGGGCGCGGACTCCATCTGCATCGCCGGTCCGGGCGTCCTCAGTCGCGCCATGCGCGGCCTCGTCCATGCCATCCGCGACGCCCGCCCCCGCGCCGGCGCCCTCGTCTCCGACAACGACAGCGACTACGTCCACGCCGTCCGTAGCACCCGCCCACGCGCCGGCGCCCTCGTCTCCGTCACCCGCGGCGCTCGTCCTGGCGACTGCTGCGGCAACCTCTTCGACGACCACGGCACCGGTCTCGACGGCGCCCGTCCCCGTGGCGCTGTCCGCGACGGCCGTTCCTGCACCGCCCCCGCAGGTACCACCGGCTGTGCCAAGCGTGACCATGACATCCCAGGCCAGGCAACGGGCGATCGCATTTTCCGCGCAGGCTGTCTGCGCATCATCCCAGCTCGAGGACGAGCTGTCTTCGAGGGGTGGTGAAGTGTTATGGCCGGTGGGCAGCGACGGGTCCTCCGAGTGCGGCGTCGTTGGTCTCGCCGCCAGCTGCGTGTTTGCTTGTCGCCGTCACGCGCTGCCCCGTCTTCAGCATCCTCCGCGTCGTCCGCGACCTCGTCTCCGGCGTCCCCGGCGTTTGCCGCGCCTCGCGCAGCCTCGTCCGCGTCGGCGCCCGCCGCCCAGTCACCGGCCCCGGTGTTCTGCTCGTACAGCTCGGTTGCGCACATCCCTGCGCCACGAGCGCCATCTTCGGCCTCGACGCCAGGCGTGGCCTCATCCTGGGCTCTGTTCGCCCACACTGCCCCGTGTCTGGATTCGCCACGTCTATCACGCCGTGCGCAGCCTCATCACCGCAGCAAGGGAGACGCATCCATCTTGCTGCGCTTCCATCGTCCGCGCCCAGCTCGACGGCTTGCTGTTCGGAAGGGAGGCACATCCACCTTAAAGCTACAACATGGTTAAGTCGAGATGTAAAAGACTTAATCATGTGTCGAGTCGTGTCGTGTCAAGTCGACGTTTGAGTTAGGTGTCTGTTGTTCTGCGCATTATCCTAGCTCGAGGACGAGCTGTCTTCGAGGGTGAAGTGTTATGGCTAGTGGGCCGGCTGGAGGCGACCCAGCCCGTGAACAGTACCCGCGCTGTACTGTAGTGCGGGTACTGTAGCTGCAGCCGTAGATTAGGGTTGAGAGTTACCTCTATTTATGGGCTAGGCTTTTTAGTACCGGATTGGTAGTTTATTGTTTAGGGTCAAGTCAACCTCTCTATGTAATGAGAGGAGTTGTATCAATCAGAAGACAAGCATAAGTATAACCCTAATTCTCAGAGCCTCGAAAGAGGGCGAGATTGGTTCAGAGCCTCCAAGGGAGGGCGAACCAGGTTCTGCCTCTGCTGTATCGTGTGATCTAATCCCCACCAAATAATCCATATCATCTGCAAGCATCACGGGGAATTTCATTAGGATGGGATAGATTGTTGCAAGTGTAATTTTTCTTCTGATGTTTACAGAGTCCAGAAAGATGTTAAGAGTAATGTCATGAGCATTTCAGTTGTAGTTTTCACAGATATGGATGCATAAGTAGTCACATTTTTATAGTAATAAACTAAATTGGGTTTACTTTTCCTGTTTTTAAACATACCCTTTCCTTCATAAGAAATCATCTGCAACAAAATCTTATATAATTTGTGTGACAAAATAATATACAGCTTTTAAGAAAGTAATAGCTGAGTCTCAATATGACATCTTTCCCATGAGCTCTAGAGCTTTGAGAATTATAATTTAGTTAGTGTATACCCATTCCAGATCCTTATGAGTGTTGCCAATAATCCAGTTCTCAGGAAAAAACTCTGGATACGAGAAAAATTTACAGTAGGGGAATGGGGGAAATCCCTACTGTTTCCCCCTCAAAAAATGTATATTGGGGGCATCAGATATGAGAAAAGTTGCATGTTGTTCCATTTAGTGACACCTAACTCCATGGGAAAGTTCTGGATAAATTTCACCGTCTTCTGTCAAGTGATGCTTTACAAAAGCCATTATTTTATTTAACATGTGAACTATTTTCGTATATCATGATTCATGACCACAGATCAAAGCTTGGTAGAAAAGTGCTTTGAACTTCTGAATTTTTTATTGGTTCACACAGATAACCCCCACCAAAAAAGCTAGTTGATACTTCTTTCCTAATCTCAATTACACTTGACAATGTCTTCTTACCTCCTTTTCTCTAAAAAAAATGTCTTACCTCTGCAGAAGAAACAATAATATTGGTAACATATACAATTTCTTAACAAAAATACATTTTCTCTTTCAGGTCAGCCACATCATGGATCCTATTGACGATTCAACATTCAAAAATGTTTGGATGGCCACTGCTAAGGTGAGCTAAATGTTTCCTGAAGTTCATTTAAAGACAATCAATAGTAAGCACTAAATTCTGATGGTACTACTATCTTCCTGGAAATCCATATTAAAATAACTAATCAGAAACCCTATTTCCTATTATGTTGCTTTCAGTATGTCAGATGGTTTTGAAAGTGTATTATGCGTACAGTTTTGGAATGCCTTTGCAAATGTCAATTCCATTCATACTTCAATGCATATTTACTAATTTATCGTGTTTGGCAGACGAATACCATGATATACCAAGATGTCTTTTCTTGTGTACCCAATGATCTCATCCACTCAAGGTATGAATTTAAATTCCATCGTGGTTGCATTTTGCATGTGCTGTGGTCTCTGAAACATATAGTGACCATTCAGGGTCCAATTTCGGCAAAGCTTTGCCAACTTGAGGGACAAAGTTGGCCATACTACAATTGATTTGGGCGTTGCCCAAGAGAAACTAGAGGCTTACCAAGACGGCGATCTCAAAGGTACTGACCCTATGGACAGATTGCAGTTAGTAAGGGGTCACCTTGTTTCTTTTCCTTTGGATTTCATGTGCCAAGAGGACTTGAGACCATATTTCAGTGAAAGTGAGTATTACACATCACCACAGGTTTTCCATTAGCTTCTCTCTCGTGAAGTTAATCAGCTGTACATATTGCAAGGATCGGCTTGTAGATGCTTTACACATTTTGTCAATTAGGAAACAAAAAGAAAGGAAGATATTACTATAGTGTTATAGAGATACTAGAAGTATAGTTTCCTAGAATGAAAATAGTACATTAGTTCATTCATTCAACACTTTTTTAATTTTTGAGCAAGGAACACTCAAATTAATTATTTGCCAGTGCAAATAATATAGGACTTCTGGTAGTTCTTCTGCACATTGCCTTTGACAGGAAATACACCTCATTGCAAGAAGTACATGTTTGTTTTTCCAGTCCTGCCGTGTGTATGTACTATAGTTTTTACTGAGGATATTTGACCATTGACAAGTACTAGTTCGTTTGCCCTGAGCGATATGTGCATGTTCTGCGTTCTCTAGTATGACCAATATAAGAATTGCTTTGTCACTGCTTCGTGCTTAGTAGAAATGTTTAATGGATTGTACATGCAAAGTTTTGGAGCCTTGAAGCAGGTGTGATGGATTACCTGAATGGACATGATGTGGTGTATATCTATATGTATGTAGTAGCTGCTGAGATTAATTTCACCTATTTTGTTTTTAGAGCTCAAAGCTCCAGTACATATATCTGTAAAAAATGGGTGTGTTTGGTTTGAAAAATAGAATGATGCATTGTCTTCACTTCTTAATTTTTTGTTTGGTTTGTGGAATAGACTAGATTGGTCTATCATCACCTATATGTATGAGTATATGTATAAGCATGAGGAACGGAGTCATTTAACTAAATTTTATGGGATTATCAACTCATAATGGACAACCTATATAGGATGAGGTGGTTCCTTAAACCAAACCAAATACACCATCAGCTGTTTGCATAGGAAGAAATCGTCGGTGCTTAACCATCACAAATACCGTGATAGGCTATCATCAGCAAGTGTAAGTGGATAATATTCCCTACCTTTCTACCTATCATCAGCAAGCGTAAGTGGGTAAATACTCCTTACCTGTTAGGGATCAAAGCTTAGGTCTGATATCATCTAATTTATGTGGCGTAAGTGGGTAATACTCCCTACCTTTTATGGATCAAAGGTTAGGTCTGATATCATCTAATTAATGTGGCTATTTACTAATTGATCTTCCATCGACAACGAGGAGGCCAGTGTCCCGTAAGATTTATTAACTACCGTTAGTCAATCCTCCTAAAGGCGTTTATAGATGCCCTTTTCATGGTTTGGAAAAACATGAGGTTGAGGTTTGCCAACATGCTGAGTAAGGGAGGCTACCTGTGGCTACAAGAAGTCTTTTTCGTGCAATGAACAAATCCAAAAGTAAAATGGAAAAGATACTAAGAGTATGCATTTTCTTTTTTTTTTCCCTTTTACCTTCAGGATAGGATTGGTCAATTAATCTTCGTCTCTCAAAGATGTACCTTCTTTAGCTTGAGTGGTCGACTCAAATTCATCTTGGAAGAGGATTATTATAGTGCACTTTCTATCTAGATATCAAAAGACTGACGATGAAGCCATGTTAACAAAAAAAGGACTGACGATGACAACCCACTGTACACGGACCAATTTTCTTTTCTTTTTTTCTTTGCGATGATGACTACGTAGATACCAGGACCAGTTAGTACAACATGAGTTGGTGATGGATTGTGCATGAACCAGGACCATACGAGCGTACGACAACGTTGAGACCTCTCCTATTTTCTTCAGTGTTCTTCTTATTATGTAGTACGAAGAAAAATATGCTTCGTATATATGGACGATCGACGTCGTACTCAATTTGGTAGGGCTTATGATTATGAGGCACGATTGTTCCTCGCTCGTGGCCTCGTGCCATATACATTGCTCCATATAATTCGCTGCTGGTACCACTTGCCGCGGTGGTAGTTGCCGCCCCATGAGTAGAACACAGTGTTGGGTGACGTACCCAACACCCTCCCCTAGATGATACAGCGTAATCACGAGGACTTGGTTGCATTGGCTCAGTAAATAAAGCTTAAAACACACGTACAAAATCGGTTAGGCCTCAGCTCGTTAATCCAACACGTACAGGCTCAGTACTTTTGGTTACCGGCCAGCTTGCACGAAGAATGTAACCACAGCACAAAACCATTATTTGCTGCAGTATATATAGCAGATATCACCAGCAAGAGACAAAGGAGTTCATTCGATGACCAAGATGGTTGGTCATTTCATGACCAACTTGCTGCATTTCGTGATCTCCGTCTAAAGGTGTAGTCAGTGACACCGCAACTTGCTTCCGGCCATTTGTTTTTTTATCCCCTCTCCATAGTGCAGGACAGTTTTTTTTAGATAATGGAAATATTTCCGGCCTCAAGTGCAGGACAGTTGAAAGGGTTGGTCGATTCATGTGTAGTGACAACTTTGTTGCATATATGCATGGCTATGCGTAGAAACTTCTAGAGTCTAGGGCGTTGAGCACGCTGCAGGCTGCACAAACAACTTGCCAATATGGAGGACCAGTAATTACGGACTAAAGTGGAAAAGCACCAACACTAGCAATTAAAAAACACACGAGGGATGATGCCTTAATTTTTCATAACCATTCATTGTCCTTTTGTTAATTAACCGCTCTTCTTTGAGATTTGTAAAGTACTGCCCCCGTTTTAAATTATAGTTTGTTTGATTTTTTTTATCACAAGTTTGACCACTCGCCTTATTCAAAATTTTTTAAAGCAAGCCACCATAAAAATATAATATTTAATTTGCACAAAATTTTGAATAAGACGAGCGGTCAAACTTAGAGTCAAAAAAGTCAAACGAACTATAATTTAAAACGGAGGCAGTGGACATCAATACGAATGAATAAACTAGCAAAGGCATAAAAACAACAAAAAGAAAAAACATCTGAACTTTTGTTGTGAACATTGAGGGTCGCAAAAGAATACTAAAACAAGAACCCTATCCCCCTTTCAGAGGACGACATATTCAGATATCATATAATAAAAAAAATGTCTAACTGGCAAAGCATGACACCGAAAAGCATCCATCAGCGAGGACATCCAGGAGGATGTAGCGTCAGAGAGGGGATATGGATTTATCTTGGCGTCGCATGAGGAGAAAGTGCAGCGGCCAATATCATATATCGGCAGGGGGAGTGGGTTTGTCCGGCAGAACCACGCGCACTTGCTTTGCTTACTCGTTTCCTCGCAACCTCTCTCTAGGGGACATATCGTCTACTCTAAGACACACAAACAAACACGTCATTAAAACGGTAGGATCTCTTGACGAGGACATCGCGAAAACAGATCTCGCGAGTCGCGACGGGCGGAGACCGCCGCCGCCGCTCCTTCCCCTCCAACACACCTCGCCGCCGCCGGAGGGCCTCGCCGGAAGTCCGGTGAACCCCAGGATGGCGGCGGCGGGGAGCTTCTCCGTCGAGGCGGCTGTCTCGCACGGATTTGAGTCCCGGAGGGCGGGCGGCACTCCAGTGACGGATGCGCGGGCCGGCGGCGGTCTCGCGCGTGCGGCGGCGGTCGGACGTGGTCGACGGACGGCCGGCGGGCGGGCTGGCACGCGGCTTTACGTGTCTCACGCGGATCTGTTCCGGCGGGCAGGCGGCACTCCGTTGCAGTCGCGCGGGCGTTGGCGGCCTGGTGCGTGTGGCGGCCGGCAGTGGCTGGAAGCGCGGGGGCGCGCGGCCTTGGTTGCGGCCGGTCGAGGCGCGTGTGCGCCCGGCCTTGGGCGGCTCCATGGCGCTTCTGGGGCGGCCGGTCGGGGCGCACGTACGCTCGGCCTTGGGCGCTTCGGACTTTGCAACTACATCTGGTGATGACATCTTCAATTTCGCCTTTATTTTTCATATAGACCAAGAGACATGAGTCAACTTGGCTTCATTCGCGGATTCTCTTTCTCGAAAACGGATTTCATCTGCAATTTATTCCGGTGGATTATGCACGGGTATCCAGTAGCTACTTTGCAGCATTATATCTCAGGTTACGAATTCATATGGTCTGCCGGATTTCGAGTTTGTGGCCGTTTAAAGTGGGTCAGGTATGGTCTATATGGAAGCATTGGCCTGTTAAGAAGGGGGAAGCAACACGGAGTGACTTTGTCGTGGTGGTAATTGTTACTAATTTATCGGTTCCGGGAAGTAATTCCTAGGTCTGACCTTAATTGGTTGAACCTGACAGTGGCCTTGTTGAAGGCATTGTTTGGATTAAGATGAATTACTCCCCTGTGAAAACATTTGATCTGGTCTTAATTGGTTGGGTCACTGCAATGTCGGCACGTGCGCGTGCCGTTTTCTCGTTGGAGGCGTTGCATCGGGAGCCTACTTCATAGTCCAAGAGCTGCTTTGGTTTGTGAAGCGGAAGAAGGTGAAGTCGCTTGTGGTAGTTTGCTGTGACATGATCTTTAGGTCATGGTGCTCTCCTTTTTTTCTTTTTCATAGGCTGTGTGCATCTTAGTTATGCAGAGGCCGGGTTGGATCTTATATAATTGTACCATCTTGATGTAATTATCTAAGATCAATAAAGCTTCCCTTTTTCAAAAAAAAAATCGTCTACTCTAACATGTGGAAGTTTCTTGTCATACTCGATCCGACACTGAAAGTTGTTGCCAAAGAATATAATCAGATCAACGAACCTCTCTTCTGCGCACCGAAAAATGACTGTGACCGGGCTCTCGCGAGAGACTTTTCGGTTCTGTCTCGAGATTACCACCTCTTTGTCTTATCCCCGCGTATTTCCAGCGTAGCTCTATTTTTTCTTCATCGTATCCGAACGTTGGCCTGAACCGCGCCTGCAACATGGGAAGTGACCTAAAGCTGTCAGGGTACTATTATCTTTTTGACTTTGGTGTCCACCTCAAGCATGGTAGTGGGTGGTAGGTGAGGGTTTTTATATTTTTTTCGGTTTGCGTGTGTGGTGGTGGAGAGGCCACCGTGACACGAAGGTGACTGCTCACTGTTAAATTATTGACGTTATTATGGATAGCAAGGCTCGTAACATATTTTATTTAATTGAATCAAATCTGTACCTAGTTAAAGAGTGGGTACATATTCACAAAATACTGGTACATCTTGGACAAAGTTAGTCCTGTAATACAGTACATACTTTCTCTTTGCAACGTGCACCAATAACACTTTGCCTTCTTGCTAAATATCTTTTAATATTTTATTCTCTTTACTCATTATCACCAACGCTATCCTGATCTGTACCTTGATTTATATATGGTATAGATTGATGATATGGTGGTATATATTGATACACCTCGCACTTGTATACATTAATAGGTGTTTATTTTTCTTATCATATACTGATGTGATGTAAAGAGAGAATCTTCGCTTTTTAAGATCTAATGGAACGAGAGATCTTATTATTACATTTCTTCGAAGTACATCAAATATAATTAAATATATAGATGGAGTATGTAATATTCCGCCACAACTGATCATGTACTAGCTCGTCATTGGGTCCATGCATTTTAGCTGGTACAATCCTACATATATAGCTGGTACACGCATTGTATTGAGAAGAGAATCTTGAGAACAGTTACCGTGCACACGAATAAACTCCCAGCACACTCACACAACCCTGCACTCTCAGATGGTCAACATCGCACCACAAAGAACTGAGAACGACCTGCTTATTAAGTTTATTTCAAAAAAACCTGCTTGTTAACTCAGTAAGTACAAGCATATGAATTGGTTTTGAAGACGTATAGCACTCGGACAAGACAAGCAATCATGAATTTCCGTTCAACAATAAACATAACAAGTACGGGAGCACTCAACCAGATAGCAGCAGAGGTATAAACAGAGGCATGGAATACAGTCCATACTAGCACACATAGATCAGTACATACCCAAGAAATTATGTTTGCTTCTGTAGGATTGTTCACATATTTAGCCTTGAAACCAAAAGATCAGAATAACAACTAGTTGAACTAGGCAAAGACCTGTGTTGACAAGGATGACAACCCTATCAGGGTTCAAGATCTGCAATGGAAAATTGGACACGGCTGTTAAAAGAATCAATGTTTAATCATGGCCTTGATGAGCGATGGAAGCCCTTTTAAGTTGAGAAGACATGGAAAAATTAAGGGGAAAGAAGTTACCGCTCTCAACTTCAGTTGCACTGATTCTCTACCAAAAAACTTGAGTTTGGCATTTGCAATTTCCAATGAACCACAACACAACCTATTGCCATATATCAATGAATTTGACAGCTCCATGATACCCGATGACATACGATACTACAGCAAGGCAGAAAGTGAATTTAAATGGTAGAAGACTACAAAGAGCCTTCAACTCAGCAGAAAATATGTATAATGAGTCAAGAGTGTGTCCCACTGCAATATGTATAATGAGTCAAGAGTGTAATCGTTCTTAATCTTTCCTGCCCTGCTATGTCCCACTGTTAAACATGCAAAAGCCATCAGTTGTCACCAGTATCCGACTAAATCAGGAATTACATCTACTGATTTGTGCAGTGCACTTGCCAAAAAATAGAAGATTAGATAAGCTAATACAAGGTGAATCTATCGTGACATTTTGAGTGCTCTGCTACCCTTTCATATGCAAAATTAGCCTATGCATTTTGTTCAGTGCACTGGAGCGGGGGCGGAAAGGGAGAGGCGGAAACGAAGGGAGATGCACTTACAATTTGTTGCTCATGGCTGCTCCTGCATTCGATTCCCCGAAGCCAAGAACGAAGCAGAGGTTGGGGGAGAGGACTTGACCGCTACGGATGCTGGAGAAGATGCTTTCGTCAACGGCCCACACGGACCCCTCCACGCCGAGGCAGCGCCCCATGGCCTCCGCGATGTGGCCGACGACGACCACCCAGATCCCGCCGGAGAGGAAGGAACACGACAAGCGCGGCCAGGGCCACCAGCCGCCGCGCGGACGATTTCTATGGATGAAGTGCGTAAGCGGGGTCAGGAAGTGCGGCGCCGGCGGCTCGGCCACCACGTCGCCCGGGACGCCGCGCCTCTCGGCCACCGCCACTATGGCGGCCGGCGCGCCGTGGTGGTGGTGGTGCTAGGCGGCGTCGTGCTGCTTGGCCTGCCTGTGCGCCGACGGCACTTTCTGTTGTAAGCGATGCCGCGCGTCTTGGCCTGGCTGTCGCGGACCTCGCGGAGGTAGAGCCTGACGGTGCGTGCGCCAAAGGGGTTGGCCTCCGGCCGGCCGTCGTGCTCCTCGAAGGCTGCGTAGAGGTGGCCGACGAGCGCCTTGTGGCTGCCCCCTGCCTGCTTGAGCGGGCACGGGCACGGCACCGGCGGTGAGAAATGGCCGAAGAAGCGGCACCCAGCGGCGTGGACCTCCTGCTGGCGCACGCCGCGCACGCGCAGGTCTCCCCGCGCGGCTCTCCGGCGGCGACGACGTGGTTGGTGGAGTCGCCGACGCCGACGCGCTCCCCGCGCTCCGAGGCGCCGCGCGTGAGGCCGTCCGCACCTCCGGACTCCTCTTCGCCTTCATCAACGCACTCCGCAACGCGGCGCTGCCCGACGCTGCTCACCGGCCGCGGCTCCTCCCAGCTCCGCAGCGACGGCTTCATCTCGCCCTCCACCTGCCGGCGCCGCCGCCAGCTGGAGCCCCTCCGCTGCCCAAATCCGCCAGAGCCCCGCCGTGCCCAACTGTCAGAGCCCCTCCGCGGCCCAGATCTAGCGGTCGCCGGAGCCCCTCCGCCGCCGGCCTTCGATCTGGGAGGAGGAGAGAGAAAGTAACGGTGTGCCGAACGAGAGAGGAAGGTGGATTCAAATGAATTTGAAATATGGGAGAGGCCATATATATTTGAGGTACAGGTCCAGTAAAACAAGCGGAACAGGCCCCGAGTTATGTATATATATACTTGATATGACGTATCGTCGGCAGATATCTCAAAATCTAACAGAACTTAACCGGTATAATAAGATCTATTATAGTACTATAGTACTATAAATCTTCGTTCTCCTGCGCACCAGTTTTTTAGCATGAAAACGACCCTGCAATCATTCTAGCTACAAGGACACGGGCTACTCTGCATGTTGTTGGACGAAAAGGAGTCTAGGGCGGTGTTTAGATGCCGACTTGGGGCACCCGATTCGGGTCTGCCGGCTGACGCGCAGGTATGACGCGCAGGTATGACGCGCGTCAGCTAGCGTTTTCGTTTGCACGTGAAAAAATTGTTTAAAAATTAATTAATTAGGTTTAAAATGTTCGTCTCGCAGAGTATAATAAAACTGTGCAATTAGTTTTTGATTTCATCTTTATTTAGTACTCCATGCATGTTATGACATTTTGATGTGACAAAGAATCTTCTTTTTGCATAGTGTATTTGGGAGTAATTTTTTAGGAACTTTTGGAAACTAAACAGGGGCTAGATCATGACAACACTATGGAGTAGGGAGAGGATAAACGGAGCCAGACCGGCAATAAAGCAGCCATCGTGCACTCATGCATAGGACACCTATCAGTTTCAGCGTCTGGTGATGGTCACTGGGCATTGCAACTGGCAGTCGGCAGTGCCTGCCTGCAAGCCTGCTTGAGATCTGGCGATCGACGGAGCCGGCCATCTTTATGACTCACACCGCTGTCATTCACCACCACCGCAGGCGAGGCTCATTTCGCCACCCATCAATCGTGTGCATATGATCTTATATTACAACTTGTGCGACTCTGCCATGTCATGCTGTTCTCAAACGGGGAAAGCAATTTGCACGGGCGGCATACCAGGCTTGTCTTGGATGGATCTTGCACCCTTCTTTTTCACTGTTTGTACGAAAGTGAACCTACACGTGCTGACATGCAACCATGCCATCTTTTACTGTGTGCACTACTGCAGGGTTCTTCGTAGTTTTTTTTTAGAAAAAAGAACTTGTTCTGAACCTACACGTGGTGACATAGCTAAGTTTTACAAATTGTATGTTCAGGTTCAAAACTGGTAATAAAAATAAAGAAAACAGTTCACGGAAAAAGGAAAAACCCATGGCTGCGTGAAAACCTCACTCGTGCCGGGAACGGGGCTGGTATATATCATGGAGCCGATGCGAATATAAATTTATCATCTATGCTGGTGTCAACACCAATACAAATAACTTCACTATTCTAACTAGTTTGTTAAGAGCCGATACATTTGATCTTAAGTTTTTTTACTGGTTCGTTTAGTGGTTCGTTTAGCTATAGTATACGTGCAACTTTTGCCCGTGTTTGTTTCGTGTCATTACGTACCGATGATTGATTAACTTGTTATTGTTGTGTTAACTTTGCATTGGGGTAATTTAGCATTGATGAGAATATTGTCGCAGCAAAAAAATTATTACCATTAATCATACATAATTAGATCCATGGCTACACATACTTTATGATGAACGAATTGCACACACATAAGATGCACAATTAAAGGAATATGCATGTGCATGTGGTAAACATTTGTAACAATGATATATTATTCTCATCATTATTTTGGACATGACAAAAGTTGAACTTAAACAATGCAATCACTAACATAAATTGAAAACAACTATCAGTTACCATAAACATGAATGACAGTTCCACAAAATAACATAAACATAAACATAAACATAAACATAAATATGATTAGCAGATCAACAAGAACATACATAAACTTTAAAGAAATTTAATACTAGCAGTTCCATCCTAGCTAGAGGAACATGGCAATGCAGTTCATCATCCTAACTAGAGGAAATTGAGAAAGCAGAACGATAAATCCTAACTTGACAAAAGAGCAATTAGTTTATACACCTCATGCTTACTTCGCCAAAGTAGATCATGGCAGTGATGCTTTCATCGCCACCGCGGTGCCGGCCGCACCTCCTCCATCCTCACAATGGCGACCAAAGGCATAGTCAATGGAAAGGCAACGGCAGCGGTATGTGAGGTTCCACTCCAAATTGGCGTGCACTACTCCAGCACTCAACATCACAAACGGTTCGTAAGGCCCATCACAAACGGTTTTGAGCATCGTTTGTGATATGTCATTTGTGATGCTCGCGACATCACAAACGGTTTGAGGCTTCAACCGTTTGTGATGCTCCAGGCATCACAAACGGTTTGTGGCTTCAACCGTTTGTGATGTCTGGTACATCACAAACGGTTTGGGACACAAGTCGTTTGTGATTTCCTTTTTTTTAGTTTTTTATATACAGCCTGTATACTGCACATATACAGCCCATATACGCATCACAATCACATATACAGCAAATATACACATCACAGGCACATATAGAGCTCAAAGATATCACATATTCACATCACAAGCACAATTCAACAATATTTGACAAGTTTTGAACTTAAACCAAATTCGAAACTTATTATAAGTCCAACGAGTCTACAAGTTCTACGTATACCATGTGTCTTACAGCTTCATTATGTTAAACTCGCCATCTTCGCTCACAATTTCATCCATAATGAACCCAGCTAGTTGTTCTTGGAGTGCAAGTACCTCTCCTACAAGCATCTCCTCACCACCTATTTCATTTTCCTACACAGACAACATTCGAATCAAAGGAATGCAATAGCATATGGTTTCAAAAATATGTTCAGAACGCAAAAGTCATGATTAGATTGCTAGATTAGTACGAACCATCTCCTCTAATGCGGTAAAGTCATCTCCACTGTAGAGGTGGATGTAGTGCATTGCATAGAACCCGCAAAGGCTGGTACCCGGTGGCTGTCTTTTAATCCACTTGGCATCATCTATGGTGAACCTTTTCCAAAAAGGTCTATGCATCCCCGGGTGTTTTTTACAGTACATTCCGAATATGCTAGACAACATTAAATAATAATTGAGATTGGGTTGATGAATTAAAATATAATACGACTCGATAGACGAACCAACACAACATTAAATACTTACTTGTCAAGCACATCGAGCGCTGGCTGGATGAGTGATCGAGGCCTTCTTAATGAGTCGTAAACCCTTATGTGGTTCCGTAAAAGGGAGATATCGAAGAAAACAAAATGCTCCATGTAAACATTTCACACATGTTAGAGAATAGAAAAATGATTCATGTTATTGTATAGATGAATGTAACTAGGAACACACTTACGAGCAGTTGTACGGTGGAAGTAAGCGATCTTTCTCTCTCAGCGCGCAGAACGCAGTGAACAGATAGCGGGCGGTGTCAGCGTTATGCAAGGACTTCTCATTTATCGCGACCGGGTCCAAGAAGGCTACATCTTTGCATATCCCTCTTCGCCTAAAAGTTTGGGCCTCCATCCTACAGAAAGATAACTTATGAGAGTTTATGTCGTCAACAAAAGAACGGAAGAGATTTAGCTATGATACTTACAAGCACCAAAGGAAGAGCATGCTGACATCGAGGTATTCTCGTTGGTACAACTCATATAGATTACGAAACTCAATCCAAAGTATGGAATGAGTGGTTTTCTCGTCGTGCTTGCCGAACCATTCGATTGGGTACCTGACCCCAAACTGTTCAGAACCCCCTTGAGCTTTGTACCATTGATGAAGTTGCCTCAACCTCGTCGATAGACCAGGGACCTCCTCTGGGCAAACCAGGTCGTTCCCCAACACAAACGACCATTTTGGTGGCGCGAGTGGCGCGAGTGGCAGATCTACTTGATCGGTGTCTTGTTGCAACATACGAAGTTGTTGTGTTGAGAGACCGGTTTCTTCGAGGAATTGCCTCTTAGCTGCTTCCTCCCTTTCCACAACGGATTGTTGGAGCATTTCCTTGCTTAAGGAACGTGTCGTCTTTTTGGACACGATACGCTCGAAATCTGACTTGCGAGTTTTGTTATTCCCTGTCTGTTTTACCAATGCCAGCTTGGTAAAATTATCAATTGCATCTTTGGATATCACTACATCCTCCTTAGTAGGGAGCAGGGATGTTATGCTTCCACTCACCAGTTTTTTCTTCGACTTTCTCTGAGGTGGGCTTGAACCGCTTCCTCGCCGCTTCTGTGCCTTAGGGGTACTCGGGTCCTTACGAGGCGGACTTGGTTCCCTAGGAGGCGGACTTTGTTCCCTAGGAGGTGGACTTGGTTGCGGACGAGGTGGTTCCTGCTCATTGATGCCACCGTCGTCCTCGGACTCCGAATCAGAATTGCCAAAGGATATAAAGCGTTTGCGCCACCCGACAATGCAACCAAGGTTATCTCTCAACCGTACGGCGTCATCCTCCCCCGGAATTTCTAGCTCCACTTTGCCGTAGCGTTTTTTGACTAGTGCATCAAGTGTGACTCTTGCAAACCCAGCGGGCAATTCACGATAATGCAACACCTCTCGTTCCTTAGTAGGCAGAGCTTGACCAATGGCCACCTTGGTCTTAATTAACCCTAACATCACATATAACTTGCAACTTCTTGGTTCCGTGATATCATCCACTGGAAATCTCAAGTTGGGATCTTCTACGATGGGATGCGGATGCACGTTACTCCCGCAGCTGCTACGATGCCCCATTGGGCTAGTGAGAGTTGGGCCGCCATCTGCTGCTGAACCAGCCTGACGCTGGCTCAATGATTGTTGAAACTCTTCACGCAGCTTATCATGTGATGCCTGCATTTCATCACGGACCTGTTGCAAAAGCTGCTCGTAGACTGTCTGTTGATGAGCTTTGCCCCGAGACCGACTTCTGTACGAGCTTGAATCTGCCTCAAAGCCTTTGTCCCACGGAATGAGACCGACACCTCGTGTGCATCCGGGATGCTCTTTGTTTCCCAAGGCCCGGGTAAGCGCATCATTCTCCCTTTCTGATTGAAAGGAACCTGAGGCAATATCTTAATGTGCCTACTCGATCCGTTTAACCGCTTCTTCGGCACGAGAATCGTTATGGATAAGCTTTCCATCAGGCCCGTATGTACACCCATGCCCTAGAGCCCAAGTCACAGACCTTGGCTCCCAATTTGCTGTCTGCAGCTAGACACCACTCCTTTCCAGCTCTTCAGCCTTCTTCTCCCACTCGGGTATCTTCCTTACGTACCCACGAGATCCTGTGGTATGTGGGTGTAAATTTTTCTTTGCGATCTCTGTATTTCGGGCGCTAGCTTCTTTGGCTGCCTCAGAGAGCTTGTATGCCACAAATTCTTCCCAGAAAGGTTGCTGAATTGCGCATTCTAAGAAATCTGGAACCTTTCCTTCCTGGACATAGTCTTTGTTGAGTTCAAACTTGAAATATTGAAACCGACGAGCCATTACCTGCAAGGCTTTTTTCTTCATGATGTCCTCCATACTGGCAGGAAAGGTGAACTTTTCTTTCAACTTGGTCCTACATATCTCCTTGGTTTCATTCGGAACTGCCCACTGTGGCTCTCGTTTGCTGGTCCACCACCTCCATTTGATGGGAATATTCTGCCTCACTATTTTGCCGATGCTCGTCTTGTAGGGCCCCTGGGCCTCAATAGGATCTATAGGCTCTCCGGTTTCATCGATCTCGAGGATTACAGTTCGGCCTTCCGGCAACTTGCTTGGCCCTCGCTTGGCCTTTCGTTTCCCCGATGAGGTGGTTGCGGTTTCCTCGGCGGGTTGGTTCTCAACTGTTGGCTCGTCGCCGGCGTCGAGGTTGAGGAATAAGGATGGGCTTCCTAGTGCATGGTAATCGGACCCTGTTCCTTCACTATTACAACCATCGGCCCCTTGATTCTCCGCATCATCGGTGGCGGGTTGGGCACGACGGGTCTTGAATCGTGAGAAACGACCCATTGTAGCTACACAAAGTTTATTATTTTAGTAATGTGACCTATAATTAGCTCTTAAACCAAATTTTAGCTCCAGATCATTTATATATTCATTTATATGAAAAAGATAAGTTTCAGCCTAGTAATTCACAAATAAATCATATAAAAAAATTTATTAAACTTTTTGGTCTCAACTTTCTCCTACAAGTCATTTAGATCATATCTAAGCCTCTGGCCTAAGCATGGATTAAGATTCAAATTATTTTTCAAGTTCTTAATTTAACATCCTACACAAGATTAAATACAAAACATATATCAAATAATTTCCTAAAATCACATCTACTCTACCAGAGGTACTACTTATCATGGCAAATCCCTGAGGTGCATTTGTACTACTATAAAAAGCATTAAGCTTAGCCTAGCATAAATCTTTCATAGATCATAACTCAATATCTACTCATAAACATGATGTCAACTTTTGCTACAAGCCTAAGCATATGACAAGGAATCCAACAAAATTGGGTTTGCATTTTTATGAATTTGCTACGATTTTTAATGATTTTTTGAATTTTCTGCTAACACCATAAAGATTATTTACAAACAGGTCCTTAGAACAAGTTTTAGAAATTACGCAGAGGCCCCTAGGTCACGAAAAACACCCTAAAATTAACGCAATGAGGTCCTCCGGTGGCCATGGGCCTCGCCGACGGCGATAGCCGTCCGGTCTTCACCGAAGTTGGATAGGGCAAGGTGGGTGGCTCACCTTCGCTGGAGTTGGGTCGTGGTCGGAGGCGGGCGGCGGCGCAGGTAGGGATGCCGCGGAGAGGCCGCCGGTGCAGCGGCACCGGCGGCAGGGGCGCCGCAGGAGGCCGCCACGGGCAGGGATGCCGCGGGCAGGAGGGCACGCGCGCCGGGCCAGGGGCGCCGCAGGAGGACGCCGCCGCGGGCAGGGACACTGCCGGGGGACGCAGCGGACGGAGAGGCCGCCGCGATGCCGTTCGCGTGCGGGAGCGGAGCGGCGGCGGAGCGCAGCGGCGGAGCGGGGGCGGAGCGGCCTGGCGGCGGCGCACGGGAAACAAGCGGGCGCGGGACGGCGGGAGACTGAAAAGTTTCGGAGGAGGGGTGTGCCTATTTAATCTCCTCCCATCACAAACGGTTCCAAAGGCCAGAACCGTTTGTGATGGGCTGTGGCCGTATAAATTCATATAAATCATTCCAAAAATCATATAACCTATTAATAATTCATATGACTCGTATAAAATTCAAATAATTCATTGCAAATTACATATAATTCATAGAAATTACTTATAATTCATAGAAATTCCATATAATTCATAGTAAATTCATATAACTCATGGACACATTATAATTCCATAAATAACACATTAGTTTATTCTTACAGCATCAGACACATTATTGCAGTCTTACAATATTATTTTGATAGCACGCACATGATCAAAGACATAATAATTAAGGATATCCCCCATGTCTCATCGCAAGGTAGGTAGAATGAAATGGGTCCCTAATGTCGACCCCTATAAATCTGTCCACATAGTCTACTACATATATTAATGCACTATCTTTTGCCTTATATCTTGCATCACATAATTCACCGTATATTGTCAACGGCGGGCCTTGACTTGACATAAACGTTACTGAAGATTGAAAACCACCTTGTACTCATCTTGCGTACGGTTCCACGAATGAGTATCCCAAAGGCGGCATAAGCTGACGCAACACTTCTCCCAAACCATACTCTATGTGTAGGCGGCCAAAATACAGGGTGTTCTATATATACACGAGATATATGTAGAAAGATATAAATACATATGTAACAAAAGGCATGTTTTGCAATAAAAAATCAAAGATAATGTAACTTACGAATTCCGATTCATAAAGAGGCCACATCCTTTTTGGAACTTGTGTGACGTCCGGCTCATTTAGCTCAAGAGCCTTCATCTTCAAGAAACTATAGTCTGGAATACAATGGCTCAGATGTCTTTCCAACTCTTGCAGTGCCCTCGTATGCTCCAGATTGGACGTGAAAAATAACAGTATCACCAGGATCCGGGTCGCGCAAGGAACGCTCTTGGACTGCAACAGAAACCACATACATCCCATTGTATATGCCGCTGTTATGTCTCACCACCAAAGGACGGGTGCCACTGATGTAATATTACATCGTTGAACCATTGCATTACATTAATTTCATGTTTCACATATTAACTAAGAATATATCAACATTATGACATAATAATCAATATATCGTTGTAGTATTACAAGTATTAAATACAGGATATGGTACCTGAGGAAAGCGGTTGTTAGGCTCGACAGGAATGAAGTTGATGTGGCCGTACTAGTCGAATACCGGCCCAAGAGGGTGTGCTGGCGGCGGCATGGGAAGGTCCGGTAGAACATTGTGCATAGAGTGTCCACCACGTATAGCTCTTTGACGTTCTCTCGGCATTATTTTCCTAATAAATTATCTAGAATTAATAAACAAATCCATAAATTCATTCTTGGTGAAGCCATATTGACTTGGTGGCACCATTCGTTCAAGTGTTTAAAGGATGTCGATACAACAAGGACAACAAGTAACCATCCGATCGATGCGATTGAGCTTCATGGTCAGATGGTTACTGTGTTGTCCCTGTAGTATCGATATCCTTGCTGAAGCCATGTTGTTTGTACTCATCAGGTAATTTGGTGACATCATTCCTTCATGATAGGGTGTCCCAGTGATGGGTGAACGTGCTGGTGTCATTCCAAGTCCAGACCTTGCAGATAGCTTGGCATAACACCGGTCTAGACTTTGGAATGACACCAGCATGTTCAGCCACCTCACCATCATATACGCACCTGGCATCTCCCACTTACAGGCCTACATAAATATCAAGATTTTCTATTAATTTTTCTATATTATTATAGCGTTTTCTCGGCATTTTTTCTGTAATAAATTATGTGTTGCAATATCTTCATATGTGAAACAATCATATATATCATTTACAAAAAATAAAACAGCTCTACAAACCTTATAATCAACCAAAACTAAAACATAAAAAAACAAACATTAAACTATGAAGAATATGTCTTCGTATTATACCTGCGTGTTGTCATGCGAGCCGGTCAGTGGGTGTGGCCGCGCCGGCCTGTAAGAGAGAGTGACAACCAGTGCAAGAGCGAGAGCAACGAGAGCAATAGAAAGAGAGCGAGAGCAACGAGAGCGACAGAAAGAGAGGGACCAGAGTGCGAGAGACTGTGAGAGAGTCGCCGAGAGAGGCCTGCTATTTATCAACGAGAGGGAGACAGCGCAGGGCACATGTGGGGCCACATTAATTATCAGTTTTGGCATTTATGTACATCACAAACGGTTCGTAAGAAGAACCGTTTGTGATGGGAACTTTCACAAACGGTTCTTCTTACGAACCGTTTGTGATTTGCCGAGCAATAATTGCTGCATGCACCCACCGACGGTTTTAATCTTTTAAAAATATAATTCATATAAATTCATATAAATCATTCCAAAAGCCATATAATTGATAAAAATTCCATATAATTCATAGAAAATTCATATGACTCATATAAAATTCATATGAATCATTGAAAATTCATATGATTCATATAAAATTCATATAAGTCATTGAAAATTCATATGATTCATTGCAAAATGCATATAATTCATAGAAATTCCATATAATTCATAGAAAATTCATATAATTAAGTACATGACATGGATATAATATAAATTAAATAGTACATGGATGGAGTTATATATGTTTCGATTACAAAAGCAAAAGTAGTGCATAGAGAACTAGCTAGTTCTAGATACCAATTATTCAACTGACAATGATTGCCTCATCATGATCAAGCCGCACGTATGCCGGTTCCTCGCCATCTTCTTCTTCAAACACAGGAAGGTCGACATCCGGCCCAAGCGGAGGCATGTCATGGAAGCCATTCCCTTCTTCCTCGGTTCTATCTTTAACACCGACGATCTTCCTTTTGCCCTGGAGCACAACGTGTTTTCTATGATGAGCGAGGTCCGTTGCGTAGAAGACTTACACTACATCCTTAGCCCAAACAAATGGTTCGTCACTGTACCCGGTGTTTTTAAGATCGACGACAGTCATTCCGTACTTGTCCTCGAAGACCCCCCTGGGAAGTTTGACCCACTGGCACCGGAATAGAGGGATCTTCAATCGTGGCCCGTAATCTAGCTCCCATATCTCTTCAATGAAACCATAGTATGACTTAATCCGTTGATTGTTGTCGTAAGCATCAATACGAACACCGCTATTTTGGTTGACACTCTTTTCATCTTGCTTTCTCGTGTAGAATGTGTATGCATTTATGTCCAATGACCAACAAATCGAGCTCACGACTCCCGGTTTCAGCTCCAATCAATTTTAATCTTAACCAGTCGGCAAAGGTTTCTCTATGTCTTTTCTGGACCCAAGATTCTGACCTTCCACTGTCCTAGTCCTATAGTTCTTTCACGTGCATATCGATATATGGGGCAACTAAGGACGCTTGTTGTAGAACAGTGTAATGTGCTTGCCTGAGAGCATCAATGTCTTTGACAAGTACCAACCGCCGGCCGATCGTTCCTCTCCCACCTAGCCTTCCCTCATGACGTGATACAGGGACGCCAACAAGTTGTAGATCTAAATAGTATGTGCAAAACTCAACCGCCTCCTCTGTCTCCCATCCAGTAGCCATGCAACCCTCCGGTCTGAATCTGTTTCTAACATACTTCCGAAGAACACTTATTAACCTCTCGAAAGGAAACATCTGATGCAGAAACATTGGTCCGAGGGATCTTATCTGAGCGACCAAGTGAGTAAGCGGATGCACCGACATATCAAAATATGTTGGTGGGAAATGCATCTTGAGCCTAGTTATAGTATGCATCTTGGAGCTTGTCTAGCGTGGTCGGATCTATGACCCTTTGTGAGATTGCATTGAAGAAGGAGCACAACTTTATGAGAGGATCTCGAACCTTAGTTGGGAGCACACCCCTTAGTGCAACTGGAAGCAGTTGGGTCATGATAACATGACAGTCGTGGGCCTTCAAGCAGCTCATGTTGAATTTTGTCTCTTTTCTGTTCACTAGCCTTCTAATGTTGGAGGAGTAGCCGGTTGGCACTTTAAGTTCATCGAAGAATTTACAAATCTTCTTTTTCTCGTTGTCGCCCAGTGTCCATGCGGCAACCGAAAGTTTCTTCTTCCCATCAGGTTGTATAATAGGGTGTAGTTCTGGCCTTACACCCATCTCTTGTAAGTCCTGTCGAGCTTCCAAGGAGTCTTTTCCTTTCCACTTGGCCACCATTAACGTGCTGAGTGTGCTCTCAGCCAAATTTTTAGTTAGGTGCATGCCATCCAATGCATGGCGGACTTGCAGGAATTTCCAATAAGTCTCCACAACAAAGAGTTCTTTTTCCATATGGAACCGGTTGGTGCGGGTACACTTCCTTTTCCCTTTCCAAAAACCACTTCAACTTTGCTTACTATTTTGTATATCTCACTCCCATTGCAGTACTTTGGAGGCAAACGGAGATCGGTTGACCCATCAAAGGATTTCTTGTTCCGACGATGTGGGTGGTCTTGCCGAAGGAACCTACGATGCCCCATGTAGACCATCTTGTTGCTGTTGTTCAACCATCTAGCGTCAGTGTCATCCACACAAACCACACAACCATTATAGCCCTTTGTAACCTGGCCTGATAAGCAACCAAGCTATTGATGATCTACCTACTAAATTCAAGTTGTTCTATTGAATTTCATGAGAAATGAGCTCTAGAGAGGATGAAAGAGCCCCTCCATCAAATTCTTGGCAAGTTTCAAATTCTAGTGGTTCAAACATGCTACAAATTGGAAGAGTTGAGTGTTACCAACCTCAAAAAAAGTTGATGGAGAGCTTTCTTCAAAAAACGTGACCTTTCTTGAGCAATTTGGTGAGAAATGGCCGCAACAATGGTGAAAGAAATGGTGGGCGTCGGATTGGAGAAGAAGAGTGGGAGGGGGAAGTGGGGTTTTGTATTGTAAGAGCCATCACAAACGGTTCTTAACACGAACCGTTTGTGATGCTCATCATCACAAATGGTTCGGGCCATCACAAACGGTTCGTGTTTACAAACCGTTTGTGATGGCCTGGGGGGGCATCACAAACGGTTCTTTACACGAACTGTTTGTGATGGACCTCATCACAAACAGTTCCAAGGCAGATGGGACATGTAGCCGTTGGAACCGTTTGTGATGAGAGCATCACAAACGGTTTTCAAGAACCGTTTGTGAGTGGCCGTTTGTGATAAAGGTTTCTGTAGTAGTGGTGAGCCCGAGCCTTCACCACAACCAAGGAGGCCGGGTCTATAACAAATCTCGCCTGGGACTCCATCGCGGTCACCCTCCTCATAGTCATTGCGGAGGCATCTGCCATGGCTTGGGCGGTGGAAGAAGGGCCTTCCGCCCTTGGGCCACAGATCCGGTCATGCCTTCCACAGATATTGAAGCTGCCGCCGCCAACGTGTGAAGGATGGGCTCTCTCCATTCCACTGCAACCGCCGCCCTAGACACAGCCTCCATGAGGGGGAGTGCCACTGTCTCCATGGCTGAGGCTGCCTTGGCCTCATTTCTCTGCCATGGGTGCCATGGCGGTCATCAAGCAGATCTGGAGGGCGAGCCCCAAGCGAGGGATGGCGAGCGGAGGAGGACAAGGGTCTAGGTTCAATAGAGGAGCGCAAGGTAACAAGGGATAATGGAGGAACACGAGGCAATGAGGGAGAGAGGACGGTGACAAGGCAAGAGGTGGCCGCGACGGAGGAGTGAAAACGAAAAAGATTAGGGTTAGAGTTACTCGTCCAAGTCGGTCCATATATATAAACAAACATTTCTAAGTGGGCCAAGTTCGGGATCCATAGATTAACCACACTATTTTAACCAGCACAATATTTAGCGGATTAGAATATGTATACTATTCTAATATATAACACATGTTAGAATATTATTTTTCAAAAAAAATAAACGAAACAAAAACAAACACATTCGAAGCAACATAATAGTAAATTAACAGCCACAAGTGTAAAGCTCGATATCATTAACTAAAAATAACTTCAATTATTTCAATGAGACCCATCACCACAGGCGGATAGAACAAACTTTAACTAAATCAAATGATCTCTTTAGCATGGTCCAACTCTTGATACTCATTCAAGCAGTCGTTCATGGTGAGTTTCAGTATATGACGAAACGTCATGTATTCGCCTCATTGTCAGCAGTGGCCATGGAGGAGGTTATCCTCCTCCAATGAATTCATCTTGGCCAACATGATGAGGGCCCCATTGGAGTTGTTGTCCTTGATGAGGGTTAAGTTGAAATAGTTCAGCTTCAATCCCATGTAGATCAACGTCATCATGAACGGCTCGAACCATTCCTTCCCAACCTATGACTTCCTTGTCCTTGCTCTACAATCAAAATATTGATAGAAAACAAACTATGTAATGAAAAGATAAGGTAACCCTTTAATTTGGAAAACATGCTAGGATCAGTGAAGAGATTGTGCAGATGATCGGTGAACGAAGTATAGATCTTGGCCGAATCGCCTTATATACTAGGTGATTCCCCGCGCGTTGCTGCGGGATTTAAAAAAGTTTTCGATAAACAATGAATCATACTTGTATTTGTATTACAATGTCAACTAACTATGCAAGTGAGGTAAAAATCAATTCACGTTTGAAAATTCAAGATGATGTGCACATGAGAGAAATATCAATTAATATATCTTAGTGGGTTTTTAGTGCATCTTAGTGGGAGGTGATGATGTGGCTTCATGAGAGATGAGAGAAATCTTTAGTGGGGAGCCAAAACTAAGTTTTGTATGATATAAGACAGTGGGTCGTGCGCTTCTTTATTGTCAAGTTAATTGAACACGCCAATCGAAATGACAGCTCTTGAATTTCCAAATTCATACATATTATAGTTGAGCTAATTCTAAGCCACTTAGATTGTACTCGTGTTATAACCAATTTAAAAAAATTAACAGTTAGAATGACTGCAAATTCTAATCGGTCCAATAAAGAACTCATTAGAATGACCACACATTCTATGTGGCACAATAATTGCCCGATTAGAATACACATTTGGATTTTAAAAAAATTAGAAAAAGTTGAAAAAAAAGAAACATATAAGAGATTATAAAAAACTAAACTAATACAGAACTAAACTAATACAGCTCCTGAGGACGGCATGTCCTCTCGACGGTGCAGTAGTTCTCGAGAATTTCGAGCTTCTTCACGCACCTGAAGCTGACATACTCGTTCCACCACATATCGACATCGGCACAATGATGGAGCTTCACAAACAGGAAATAGCTAGCCATGTCGTCCATCGGCCTCATAGTCCTTGGTGACGGTGAAGGCCTTGTACTGCTTGAGTTTCTTGGCCAAGCAGATGGTGATCATGACAAAGCGGTCAGAGCTCACCCTTTGGATGTATGCCACAACATGGTATTGGTCGCCGTTCCACATGCCAAGTTGGAGGACTACGCGCCTTGGCATGTACAGCTCTAGGATCTCCTCCGGCTTCGCTGATGCAACATCACCAGGGGTCGCCATTTCGCTTACGTGAGGAGAGATAAGCGCGCCGAAAGTATTGTAGAACATAGGGCGATAGATCACCTAGTACAATCTAGCACGAGAAAATTAGATAGGAATGGCATCTACCAGCCTACCGCCGTATCTATTTATACGAGAAGTGTGTTGCACGATAATTACTATGACGCGACCTTGGTTAGTCAAATCGCTTGAACTTTCGATCCTCTCGATTTCACAACCCTGCATCGGAGAAAGCCAACATATCAATAATAGAGTGCTTCAACTTCGATCTCATGCATGTCGATATTCACCAATCTAATCGGTGAAAAATTAAATCGACATGATAAAACAAACAAACTTGTCATTCCAAATATCTACCAGCTCAAATATTCATTTATTTTAATCGGTTAACAATTGGGCCAATACATTTACTTATAATAACTCGTGCAAATACTCATAGATATGTTTAGTTAGCATACTTGCCAGCATACTGTACATCAGCTAAACGGGCTGGTGCGAATGTACTTAACACATTGGTTCACTTTGGGACAGCATGTATGGGCCAAACACGTGTGAGGGTATCTCTAGTATGGTGGTCACTAATTAGGATGATTCACTCCTATGTGGCAAGGCTCTTAGTCTTCTAAAATGAACCTGGCTTTGGCTTCAACGGTTAAACAATTTTTTTTATACAGATGAAGAGCTTTGGACAACCGTTTTAATGGCAACGTGGGTAATGTTTAGGGCACTTTATGTTTTGGGATGGATAAATCAGTGAATCCATTTTTTTGCTCATTCTCTTTAGTATATGCTATTTTGCAGCTTCTCGCCAGCTTGGGTGAAAAGGTCAGTTCAAAATTGCCCCTTGGCAAGTGTTCAAGAAAAGCTGATGGAGAATCCCTACCAAAGGGATCACAAATTTTGTAAGTGGGTTATGGCTCATCATAAAAAAAACAGCTCCTGGTTCTGATGCAAGGGTGGAGCCAATGTTGTTTGTTAGATAAGCTGATGCCAACAAAATCTCTAAACCCTCTACTAAATCATCATTTGATGTAAGTCATACCACACCTACAACAGAGTTGATCTTGGTGATGTTATTTGCTAGGTTCACCCTTGTAATGACGCATTTACAATTACAAGGAATTTGAAGATTGGGATATGGAGTACCAATGGAAAATATAAAATCTAGGTTGATAACCTTCTTAGTGGAGCATTCTTATTGTATCTGAAATTGTCACTAGGAACAATGAAAAGAAGAAGTGCAAGCATTTATACTAGCTCTTCGACAGTTTGTATATGAGACATGGCTAAATCTGTTATACATCAATGTCACGTGCTGTGTTTATGCAAAATATGAACACGTTGTCGAATCATATTTTTATGTGAAATACATTTGAGCCATGGCGACGTATATGGAAGACATGGGCGCCCCCGAAGTGCAAAATCTTCATGTGGTTGGCAGTGCGCAATCGGTGCTGGACAGCAGATAGATTGGCAAAAAGGAATTTGCCACACCCTGACAGATGTTTAATCATGATGATGAGGACATTCAACACCTACTCACCGCTTGTGTTTTTGCAAGGGAGTTTTGGTTTCGGATCCTATCCCCAATTGGGCTACAACATTGTGTTCCATCACGACACGCGACATCCTTAGCAGAATGGTGGAGAAAAAGTGTGAAGAAAGTCCAGAAGGATAAAAGGAAAGGCTACAACTCGCTCCTTATTTTAGGTCCCTGGCTTCTTTGGAAGCACCGCAATGCATGTGTTTTCGACGGAGCTCGCCCATGTTTGGAGGTGAAAAGACAGAGGAGGGGAAAGGAAGAGAGGTGCCCACGAGTGTGTCCAATTGCATGCAGGGAGAGGGAGGGGCACTGTAGGTGCTCTGGGGATTTCGATGTTGTTAGGATGCAGGAAAAACAAATAAATGAGAAGGTGAATGACAGGTGGGGCTGGGTAGAGAGATGGAGGAGGTGCTGTCTAACTGTTAATGAATTTATTTTAGATAGGCAGCTAGGAAATTTTCTCGAGAGAGAAATAGAGATCGAGTGCAGCTGACTTTGGGCCAGGTAAATAAAATGGGTTTCGGTTCAAATGAGTTCAAAGATATTTCTAGTAATTTAATATTCCCAGATATATGCCTAATCGAATTTTAGTAAACCAAAATATTTTCCAAACAAAAAGATTATGCAACGGCATGAATGCAAACAAACACTTTATTGGGTTTTGAATTTAGAAAATAATATTTCTTTTCAAATAATTTGCAAACAAGTGGTGTACACTTCCTAATTGTTTCTAGCAAATTTTACAAAACTTTTTAAAGACCTACAAATTTTAAAACTAGGGTGTTACAATTGGTAACGGTCGTTGTTAAACGCGGGTTACAAGTTTCTGTCATTAGTAACGGGCATCGCGCCCGTTACCTTTGACCGATTGTTAGTAACGGAAAAAGGGTAACGGGCAATCCGGATTGCCCGTTACCAATGGCCATCTACGTCCGTTACGAATCTTCGTCTTTCACGTAGGGACCTTTTAATGATGTCAAAATTTATGTATGTATATTTATATATAGGGTTAAGTGTACTGCTTATGAACGTTTACCTATGTACTAATGTTTTTTTGGAAAAAAAAAGAAAGAAAAGAAAAGAAAGGCCGGCTCCCTCAATCATTCGAGTCTTCGTGAAGATGACGAGCTGCCAGGGCTGCACCGCCATTCGCGGATTTGTTGACGCTGCTGGATCATGGACGACGCGTCACTCGGTCACTCCACAGAATGGAGACATGGTGGCTAGCTTGTCTTGATCACCATGGTGCCCAGCTGCACCCAAGAACGAAGCATATCCATGTCAACAACAGGTGGTGGTGATATGAAATTATGAATCATATGATTCATCATTCATGGCCATGGTCCATGGAGAAGAGAGAGACTGCTTGGCTGGTTGACGCCTTGACGGTGCCGGCCATCTTTATGACTCACATCAGGGTCATTCGCCACCACAGGGCACCGTACCCATAAAAGGCCGGCAGTGTCATGCATGTCGATCCTATAAGCACGCGGAAACAATTTGCATGAATCTGCTCACGTCCTCCTGGCAAGATCTGAAATTATGAATCCGCGTTTTCCAGGGTCGTTCTGCCTATGGCTTTCACATATCTATTGTTTGTCAGAAATCGTCCATTTTACTGTCATTATCTATTACTTAGTTCATCTAACCTCATCAATAAAGTTAGGCTCAATTTACTACACCAAACTATTTGATTTGTTCTGATGTACCCTAACAAGATTTTTCTTTTTTATTTCTCCACATACAAGATGAGTTTTTCAGTCAAATTTTGTAAGTAAATAGGGAATATGATGTCTTGTGTAAAAGAATCTATTAAGAATTCTTCGTGGTTATTTTCATAGATTAGAAACATTTAATATCAAATTTATGCAACCTCATGTAAAGAAATTAAAAAATTGTAAATATATTTTTGAATATAGAACTATTTTTTGAAAAATATGAGGATTCTATTACCAAAAGTAGACTATTCTTGCAATAGGACTTACAACCTCTACCTACCTTATCAAATCTTATCTAATTTATATAGTACTAATTTCATTTTTACAAAATCAAAATTTTTTATTTATAAATCATCTCACCAAATTTGAACTTAAAAATTCAACCTATGTAGGGATAAACATGAAAGACAAATCTCATTAAGGGTGGATGGAACTAACTAATAAAATATTTTGGGGCAGTAAAATAAGCTTTTCTTTTATTTAGAGAGTTTAGTGGACAAACTAGATTGATGAAAATAGTAAAACATACTTTTTTGCTGTTTGTCTGACAAGAAAGAAGAAAAAGTAGGCGTGGCCTGACACTCTGCCGGTTCCGGTCAGGCGCGCCAGCACACACTGGAGCCCATGCAGGGGAGGCAATGGAGAGGCCAGCACAAGGGATCACTAGTGGAAAAACGACTTACCATCTTCTGTCTATAGTCCCGGTTATATTTTGGATCAAAATAAATGTCCCGGTTCGTATTTTTCTAGGGCCCGGAGGACCTTTTAGTCTCCAAGGACCTTTTCTAGTTCTATGATGGCGTGACTTATTGAAATTTTCATTAAACATGTGCCATTGGAAGTTCCGTAGTTTTCTAGGCCCCGGAGGACCTTTTCTAGTTCGATGATGGCATGACTTATTGAAATTTTCATTAAGCATGTGCCATTGGAAGTTCCGTAGCTACCCATGTTTTAACTATTTATCAACAACTAATTCTAATTGGAGTTAGGATGATAAAAATCTTCAGTGATGACGTACTTTTCCTCATTCTAATTTTTGGATAAAACCGTCACTCGTGCATCTGGTAACTTCTAATTTGGTGCATATTTTGTACGCTGTCGTAGCCTTGTAGGACCCTGCAGGTGCCTACTGCAGTTGCTATTGGACCACACAGTCCACTTAACTGATGAGTGGACTTAGGCCAGTCTCAGTGGGATTTTATGGGGAGTTTCATGACATTAAATGTGCTGATGTGGCATAGCAGAGAGAAGCAAGAGTTTTTTGCGATGTGAGATGAGTTTCATCACCATGAAACTCCTTTGACACAATTACCTAGTTTTTTGCGTAGTGTGCCTTATGTATTGCTAAATACGATCAAATTGCAAGTGGCTGTCAAACTCAACTTTCACTCTTCAAGAATCAGAATAAAAATGTGATATAGATCTCTTCTCCTTTCCCTACTAGACTGAATAACAATACCGTTTCAAAAAAATATGAGCCAAAATATTGATGTAATAATAAAAAGGTGACGCAAATATTAATTAAAGAACAGGTTCTTAATTCAGCTGGAGTCTTGCTCTTTGAGCTACAGGTATTTCCGTCCGTGCACTCCTGGCCACAAACAAGATTAGCAGATAGATTGGTAGTTGAATGCACAAGATTTAGTAGCCCCTGTTTACACTACTACAGAGTAAGCATGTACCGACGGTTCCAAAGTAAATGTTGCCGTCGATGCAAACAAAACGAGGGTATAAATCCTATATACCGTCGGGTAAAAGATTATAATCCGACGGAACCGTAAACGCAACATATAACCGTTGGCAATGGAAGCCTTACACCGTCGGTTATTATTTACCCACCGACGGAAAACATTATTGTGGCGCATATTGGTATGCGCCGACGGTATAGAATTTGACGTATACCGACGTTGCGAATAACACACTGACAGTGATAATGTGAACGACGGGTTTAGGACCAAGCCGACGGTGGGTAATTAATTTACACTGTCGGTTTAAATCCTCATACGCAGTTAAACCTGTACGAGTGCATTGTTCGTATTAACCGTCGGTATTGATACTTTGGGCTTGGAATCAATTACAGAGCCCGTGGCCTGCAGCGCTTGTGTACTGTGTTCATAAATTTGTCTAGCTACTCTTGGTGGATTTGGATATATACACCGCCTGTACACTCCTACTTATCTGACACCTCGACTCTGTATTTTTGTGGCTTCCATTGCACATTAAGCCATCATATCTATACAATTAAACTCTTGGAAGCCACAAGACTATACTGGACGGAGACAGCTCATAATACAACGAGATAGGTTAAATTTGGGGATGAGATGACATGGTGACAGGGCCTTTTGCAAGCAAATTGGGGCAGCATGCATAAGCTCAGATCGAGGTACAGTCGATGTCATCGTTAGAGGTGCACTATATATAATGTGTTGCCATAAGAGGCATATATAAGGTGCAAATCAGCAAATAATGCATATTACAGACCCAAAGCTGGTAATCAGACAAATTGTTCACATAAAAGATAGAGCACAAAAGTAAAGTCTGGAGCGGGCCCTCAGAGACACTGTCAGTTTCTGGGCTTCATTTTGTAGGGGGTTTCTTAATTTGCATCATTTTATTTTATTTATCAGATGTTTTTTCCTTCTTCATGCTTGTCGTCCTTCTTTCCACCAGGGATAGCAAACTGCAGCTTCTTCTTACCCAGAACCTCAGTTGTTAGTTTCCCTGGCTCAATATTGTAAAAAGTTGTGCTTATGTTCCTGATCACAGAGGGTGAGATGGATGGCACTTCAGTTTTGCAGCCAATACAACCCAAATTAGAGCAGGGGATTTCCTTGTTGATACCTTTCTTGATGTACTGTTTGGTCTAAGGGTAATCAATCTGTGCTTCTTATTTGTCATGTTGTGTTTCAATGTGCATATGCAATGATTTACATGTGCCACAGATAGCTCAGTAATGTGCCCGGGCCTGGCCTTCAATTCATTTTTTTATAGGATGCACTGCATGGAGGCACTTTATTGTTGGATTTGTCAGTGTCACGTACGTGTATTTTGTTTCAACAAGAAATTAGCAGGGGTATATGCTTAGCGGGTGGTGTTTGTGAAAGAGAAAACGTAGGACCAGTTCATCTTTTTTAAGTAGGGTTTTTAACCAAACCTAAGGGTTTCTTCCTAAAAAAGCTTGATCAGTACGGTAGAGGCGGGGTGCTACCGCGATGTTTTTAATTATTGCACGTTATGTGACGGTTATACACGGCCTTTTTGTATGTAACAGCTCCACTATAAGTAATAATCATGGATGTAGTTGCCTCTAAGATAATATATTTGTTTCGGCAATACCCCCCAGGGGGGTGCGGGGGGTTCCTGTTTGGTATTAATTTTTACTGTCGGTCTTCGAAATGGTTGTACAGTCGGAGAATGGGCCGGCAGTAGAACTCCATTTTTAACGTCGGTTTATGTAGGAACCGATGCGGATAAAAGATTAGTACCGCCGGTACAAAAGGGCATTTGTACCGTCTACCGATGGTTCATTTTCCGTCAGAAATGATGCTTTGGAACCGTCGGTACATGCTTACTCTGTAGTAGTGTTAGTAGTTGAGTGCACAATATTTGGTAGTTAGATTCATGACCGTCAATTCCAGTTTGTTCCGGAATTGCTCACCTTTTCTGAGCCACTCTTCTTCTGAGAGGGACGTCTACCATGGTCCATGGATGATGTACTTTACTTGGCTATAGCTGGAAATTTTCAATGGCATATGATCAATGAATAGGTAAACTGTAAAAAGGTCATCATCAATGGTGATTAATTAGAAGCTGGTTGTAACACCCTAAAAGTCATCTTTGTTTTCTGTTACCTCTTTAGCTATTACCTCTTGTGCAGCTCCCCCTCTTTGTTTTCTGTTTGGCTTAGTAGTTGTTTGTTTGTAAGTATTTCTTTTCTTCTCTATCTATTTTTAATAAAATTTGCTCAGTGGGGGCCTCCCTCGCTGTTTTCGGTTCAAAAAACACCCTAAAATTCATCACATAATCTTCCCAATAGGCCCCTGCTCCTGCAACAAGATTCCCAAGGACTAGCAACAATACAGTTCATAGGTTAGCTAGACAAGCTTTCCAAGATGTGTCTTCATTATCTTGTCTATACTCTTGTTATCACATTGGTCACATAGGAATGCAATGCCTGGTGGAATTAGCTTTGAGCAATGTTCAATGGGGCAACATTGTCCTCGTTTCTGTAACTTGTCTTTGAACTTCATGAATAAAAGTTCTTAAGTATAAAAAAAGCCGTTGCTCGCAAGCGCAGAAGGCAACCCGGCCGGGAGTATGCCACCCGTCTCCACCCTCTTACCTCGCTGGCAGGCAGGGCCCGTTAGGCATCGCCCTCCTCCCACTCCCCTGGACGGACATGGGACAAACCCAACCCCATCCTGAGGTTGATTCTACATTCACGCCGAGGTAGTAGGACCGACCAAGCCGTCTTGCTCCTCTATAAAGTTGTTGTTGCCGCCATCGCTTTTCTTCCTCCCCCCCCCTCCAACCAAATCCGCGATGGCTCGTGCCCTACCGCTGCGCCAGATCCATGGGCCGAGCTTGCCGCCCTCCATCGTTGATCCGTCACTAAGCGGGCACCGCATCCTCCATTCCGAACCCCTGCATGGCTACGTGCCAAGGTAAGGAACATCCCCGAGGCCGAGCCGCTTGTTTCTCTTCTACAGGAAGATGTCGCCTGCACGGTAAGCTGCCCCACCGCTGTTAAGTAGCCCACGGTTAGTCTTTGTCATCGCGCCCCTATGTTGCAGAGCCCACTCTCATGATTTTTTTGTCAGTCTTAGCCATAGTTTCACCTTTCTCTGGTGAGTTCTTCCCGCCGTGCCACTGCTTACTACCTTCGGGTCCGCTACTGCGCGCCACCGGCACCCGCCAGATCCAACCTTGACCATTCGATGAGAATCCAACGGTCAGACAGGTGAAGACCCCGAGGTCAAAATGGGTCAACCACAAGCGTTGTGTGCCTTTGTGCAGAAAAAAAAACCTTGGGTTCCGCATCCAATCACGAGTAAAAGTATTCACAATTATACACTTAGTTTTGGTTTTGGCCCATGAGTGTTTAGAGTTTTCCAGTACGCAGTCTAAACCTTAATTTTTTACTTGTAGGTCCTATGAGTTTTTATACAAAATTTTGTTTACGCCCCTTTTTTCTCGTAGTTAAGCCTCTAGAAGTTTCGAAAACTTACCAGCAAGCCCTTACAACTTGTTTTTAGCATCTTTCAAGCTTTAGCTCCGATTTTAATGATTCTTATGCTCATGTATTACTTATAACGTGTAGAATAGTTTTTTGTTGTCGTTTACTTCTATTAGTGTTGTTTGATATATAGTTTCTTATTTATTGTATTATTTTCTTTGCATATGCTTGTGTGATGCGTATAGAAAGTGCGTGTTCGAGGAGAACTTTGAAGATCAAGCCTTTGAGGACTTTGAGCAACGGCAGGGTTTTGAGGAAGGCGGGTATTCCTTGATCATTCCCGTTGTACCTAAATAACATGCATTTTAATTATACTATTTATTTATCACATGCATTAATTTTGCTGGGCCCTATTAGGGATTTTCTCGATTCTTTTTTGACCATGCCTTAAAGCTGGGTTATTTAATTAAATCTTGATGGTTACTTTGCTCAGCTAGGTTGGTTAATGAACAACATGGTTACTTTTATATTATATATTAATTTTCTATGTTCCTTATGATGATGATAATAATAAGACCACATTTGTTAATTATAACATGGAGAACAGTGCAACCGTAAGCGTGTCATATGGCTCTGTCTTTGGCTAATTAGTTAATTCAATTAATGCATAGTAATCTTACCTGCAAGAGGCAAGAGGGGGAGACTTATACGAGTTATAGCTCGGTACTCTTGAACTATATGTTTTGGTAACATACTTGGCTCACTTCGGAGGGTTATGATTTTGCTTTGATCATGAATCCTTAGCAGGTTGCATTGTATTAACCAAAATTTATAAAGGCCTCGTAGTGAATCCCTAGCTACTCCCTTGGAAGCATTTAAGGGCCTTGCAAACCCAGGGAACATGAGAGACACATCTTGCGGTAAAAGTGTATGCAGAGTAGAAAACTTTTATATCACTTGAATACGACTTAACTTGATGTTATTTATTTATTTATGGTTCAATTGATGCTCTCTATTAATCATTGTTTGGTATAAACTCATATTTTATAATAGTTATTTGCTTAATAAAATTTAGCCAACTAAAAATGCTTAATGCAGTTAACCTTCACTTGTTGAAAAATAACTTTCCATCCCTTGCCTTTAGTCCCGGTTACGTTTTGGACCGAGACAAATAGCCTTTAGTCCCGGTTCGTATTTTTCTAGATCCCAGAGGACCTTTTAGTCCCAGGCGGTGGGACTAAAGGCCACCCTTTAGTCCCGGGCGGTGGGAGTGTGGGACTAAAGGCCACCCTTTAGTCCCGGGTCCGTTGTCCCGGTCCCCACGCCTGTGACTAAAAGGGGTTGGGGACCGAGACTAAAGTCGGTTTCTCTACTGGTGCTTTCAGCCTTCCACTATATAAAGTCTTGTATGTGATTTATTTTCAAACTTTGCTAAGTACGGCATGTGTGTTCATGCTTGTGTTATTTAAATTGTATCTACAACACCCGGATTGTTGCTCAAATATGGAGAATTTTGAAAATCACACTACTAATGTTGAGGAGTGATCTAGGTGAGTCTCCCAGTCAGCTGTCTATGGAGATGAAGTTATTTTGCTACATTATTAGTTAAACGCTAATTTATTCTTCTACTTTGATTTTTGGGTCAACTCTGAGATATAATAAATATTTTAATACTATTTCGTTATGACATGGTTATGGCTATTCACTTGTGAGATGTATGGCATATATGTGTAAAATTTGATCCTGACACACATATAAGATGCATATGTTTTTCTTTCTAAAACCGGGTGTGACATGGTTCCTTCAAAAGATGGTGATTAGCTTGTTAGTAGTTAGCCATGATTAAGGTCGCTGTTATGAACTTATAATTAGTATTGTTTGAACCTGTCATTCATCCAGTTTAATTAAGCTCTTGGACGATACTGTAGGCGTTCCTGCATGTCACGAACTCTTCTACAATAATCAGCCTTTTCTTTCTAAATAAAATGGTTTGTCTGGAGCTAGCTAGAAGAATCCACGGAGAAGCTAGCGTCGTTGTCTTACCACTGTATGTCTATCACAACTGCTTGTTTCTTGATGGAAATGCATGCTGACCGTTCCTATAGATGCATACTGCACTGCCATAGCCCTGACTGAGATAGATGCTGTTATAATCTCCAGATAGCCTTTGCCGACAAACAGTCTCTGAATGTAGTAATGCTTTGAATTATGCATGAAGAACTGGATTGTGGCACGCGGACGAAAAAGAAAGTGATGGTAAAACACCACACAGCATAACCTGCAAAACTTCAACCACAGTTCTTTGTTTTTGCTGAAATTTGATAAATTTTACATCTTTTGTTATTAGACAAAAGAATAAACATGCAACTACTGTCATTTGTATGCCGTAACCAAGAATGATGACTCACATGCGCGAATTTATTATCTTCCCAGTTCCCAACCAAATTAAAGAGGTCAATAAAGCCATAGACTGGGCGATGGAAACTTGCTTTCACTTGATGGCATCTGATCAACCAACTCGCCCACGGGACGAAGACCAGCCAATTGTGTGGCAGCCTCCACCAATTGGACACTTGAAAGTGAACACGGACGGAGCTTTCCAATCCGACTCCTTTTCAGGAGGAACGGGTGTGGTGGTGCGGGATGATGGAGGCTCGGAGGCTCATTCAGGTGTGCCTCAGCACGACGTCTCTCGTCTGTTGCATCAGCACTGATGGTGGAAGCAGAAGGCCTGAGACATGGGGTCTGGTTGATCGATCCGGGCATCCGAACTTATGTAATAGCAGAGACAGACTCCCAAGAGTTGGTGGCATTATGGAACTCTAGGGATAATCACCGATCAGAGCTGGCGGTCATCTTTGCAGACGTCCATGGAATGGTGGAGAGTTTTGCCTCTTTCTCACTGATACATACGAAGAGGAAGGCCAACTTTGCTGCACATAAATGCGCCAAACTTGCGTCTCTAGGGTCTATAGATGATGGTGTATGGGTAGGAACCCCTCCTAGTTTCTTATTACATTGTCTACAAGACGACTGTAACAGTGTTGGTTAAATGAATGAGAAGCTATGTTCACAAAAAAAAAGAGGTCTAATAATGCTTCTCTTTTTTTTAATGAAAGAATAGTCTATTTCATTAAGCAAATGTAATAAGAGGTCCCAGCCTCTCTATCATCCGATATATTTGGGTGTTCGTTGTTGTAAACCGCTCGTTATTACAAAACAAAACACATGGAGCTCTCCGAAAGAGGTTTAACAAATAATATTGATCCAAATCAAAACCCAACAATAATTTGGGCTATTTAATTCACAAGTGAGGTATCATTGAATTTGAGACAAGTCTTGTTCTTCTAGTTGCTAATTAGTTGTAAAAATGGAATAAACTAACATTCTTCTTGTTGTAAACACCAGATCAAATGGATCAGAACACACCCTACTATATATACTCATCAGACATGCATCCATCACCTACAAAAGTAGATAGGCCTCCTTTACCAAATAAGGCTCAACTTGAGGTGTATATATGGGCCTGATTGGTTAGAAGCCAAAATTTTGGCATGCCCAACATTTGGCTTGCCAAAACTTGGGTAGAAAAGTTACCAATATTTTGGCAAGTTAAATGTGAGAGGTGGGCAAGTTTTGGTACAAAACCAATTGGTGGCCAAAATATTGGCTTGCCAAAGTTTTGGCCTGCCGAAGTTTTGGCCTCCAACCAAGCAGACCCTATATAACTCTCATAGCCGCGCCTGATTGCACAAGCTTTTTTTTAAGTAGTATACTAGTATAGAGAAGATCTAACCATCAATTTTAAGGATAATTTAGTAATTATTTCAATCTGTCCAGCCTTAATAATATTAGAACTTTATCCTAGTGTCAAAAAAATATAATAATAGTGATGTCATTTGTGTTTTTTCATCGATATATCCTTAAACTACTTATAATACTCACATATACCACATGTGAAGTCTTCAGTGGTATACAATTAATAATCTTAGCCGTCAGATGTTTATATACTAGTCATTTTGTAGCATAGTATGGAGCACCATAAAAACGCTCGATCACACATACTCTACACAGCCTGGAACAAATCATGAATCACAAGAGCAGGAAACTCTAGAATGTGCAAATCATCTCCATGCCCTATATATTATATATATCCAGGGTGCAACCCCTAATTGCATTGGCCTACTAATCTAGGACTTTGAATCATAGGCCCCAGAGCATGCCTTCTATGAGGTTATTTAGAGTGGATATTAATCATTAAGCAGGTGAGGATCCGTAAATTAACCTTCTCCCCAGCTTTGGCTTGCATCGACATCACATATCCATTCATCGTGATATTAACCATATGATTATTCATTCAAAAAATGAAAAAGTTAGTGCACTTTCTTCATATCAAATTATCAATAAAAAGATGCATGGAAAGATGATAACTCCATACGCCCATAACGAAAGCCGGACGACCAGCACACTATAGTCGTACATGAGATAGCGATTTTGCACGAACCATTTGTTCCACTTGGGTGGAGCTACCACACACACAGTACATGGAGTGGCGAAACTTTGTGCTAGGTAGCTTTTACTCTTGCATTGGACGATTATTTGTGGCGCCATATATATTGACGAGGTTTATTTTGTCCTTGTGTTTCAAATCATGTGTTGCTACAAAATTCTTCAATACCACATGATCGAGATCGTAGTACGTACGTATATATGTACACACAACACGTGAGAGGTGCATGCATAGCAACACAAGCAATATGGCCTTGTGGCGGAGGATGAACGTACCTACTCCATTTTTTACCAATGGTTTGTTTCCATATGCTCATGTACCAGTGGTCTAGCTAGTGGCAGAGCAGCTAATGAGATCAGTGCGTAACTAGCTGAATATTCTGAGCTTGCTTACACGGCACTCTCTTCACAGACAACTTGCAAAAGTGAACGTCAAACAAGTGCTACCAGTTTTAAATGTACATTAGGGTTTGGATTAGGCTGACTCCAACAATAGTAGGCAAAATTGGAGAGGCATAGGGAAGTTTGCCTCGCGCACAGTAACCACATCCGCAGGGCAAAAAATCTGGTCTCCAACCGTGAATGGCAAAGGCAAAAGCATCCTGGATTCCTGCCCCTCCCGTCCCTCTCTCCTCCCGCCGCCACCCTCCCCTCCCGCCGCCGGCGCCGCCCCTCCCCTCCGTCTCCGGCACGCCCGCCCGCCCGCTGCCTCGCACCGCCCGCTCGCCGCCGCCTTGCACCGCCCGCCGCCTCGCACCGCCCGCTCTCCGCCTCGCACCTCCCGCCCGCTCGCCCGCCGCCTCGCACCGCCCGCTCGCCGCCGCGCACCGCTCCGCCCGCTCGCTCGCCGCCGCACCGCTCCGCCCGCCCGCTCGCTCGAGAGAAGCACGACGACGGCGCGGAGGCCGGCGAGCCCCGCCGCGGGGAGGGGAGGGGACGGCGTAGACAGGAGGGGATGCTCGCCGCCGCCACTCGATCCGGCCGGCCGTGGGCGAGCTCGAGCCACACCGGCGTCCAGCAGCTTCCCGAGCTCGGCGTGGCTCGGAGGAGGAGGAGAGGGCGGCGGCGGCGGCGGCGCAGCTGGGGGAGGAGGAGATGGCGGCGGCGGCGCGGCTCGGGGGAGGAGATGGCGGCGCGGCTCGGGGGAGGAGGAGCCCGTCGGAGCCGCTTGCCCCCGCAGCGTCCACGCTCGCCGACCGGTGCTGCTCGCCCACCGCCGCGTCCGCGCTCGCCCGCGCTCTCCCCCGCTCTTCGCCAAATGCAATCGAGGAGAGAGGGAATCTATTTTTAGCTCACCTCTCTCCTCACGTTGCAAAATGCATGTCTGTTTGCCTCTTCTGTTGGATGTGAATTTGGGGATGCACAGTGCTGCGGGAGAGGCAAAAATGCTTTTGCCTGCTGTTGTTGGAGTCAGCCTAACAATTATTCACTGTTATCCATTGGCACTGTGCCTGTGTCTTTCTTCCTTCAAAATTAAAATTTGCATGCGAACTAACCGTAGCTTATTAGCTGGTTAGATTTCTTGTGGGGAAACATGTCCAACCAGGTTTGAGTTATTAACTCAGTACAGGTGCTCCTATTTTTCTAGATTTACTTTAGGATTTAACTGGTGCTGTAGTTTTAGTGATAGACAATAATGCATCGACAACGAGACGTCTATGCTGACTTATCAATACGGTGTAATGGTATTCCGCAAAGAAAACATTTGAGTGTTTCATTAAAATAAACATCTCGTCAATTGAGATAAATGTGTGTACGTGTACCGTGAGCGTCTGCATCTTTAAAAAACATATATTTTTTAATATATATATCTATACCTATATCTCTACCTCTCTACCTAATTATAAAGTAAGGATTGATTCAGCGGTACGTCATAATTTTACGAAAACCCCTCTAATCTTTATCTATATCTGTACCTAATTATAAAGCAAGGAAGAAATCCTTCACGTTCTCTGCCGTAACTTTTGGTACGTCGTCGTGGGCAAGCCGAACAATCCTAACAAAATTTGGTACGTCGCTGTCTAGATGAGCCCACCGTCAATTCAAATTCCCTCTGTGTCTCTCTTGTCGATCGGTGCGCGTGTCGGCCTCTCCCCTGTCTCCCTCTCTCCCCTATTTGCGATGCGTCCACGCAGAATCACTAAAACAAAGTCGGATTGGAACTCAAATAGAACAGACACATATATAAAAGAAGGCAGCATCAATTATACAAAGAAGAGGAAGAACATCCAAATTGGAGAGTCGCCGAGTTGGGATGCCGCGCACTGGAAGCCGCGCTTGGGAGTCGCCGAGTTGGGATACCGCGCCGGAGTCAGGACGCATGCAGAACATCAGAAGACGCGAATTGGGGGAGGGAGATGCGTCACGTGGCGGCTCCTTCCACAACGATCGGAAGCCTTGAACAGCACCACGGCGGCATGCCGCGGAGATAGTCTCCAGCAAAGCTTGTCGCCACTGCCGTCAGAACGCGCGAGCTAGACGCCTGCACCTCATCTGCCTGGCACCACTTGCTTCCATGGGTTCCATCAAGAACACGCCGAGAGACGAGTGCGCGCGTTGCGAGTGGTTGCTGCATCGGGGTGCACACTCAAGTGATATTGAGATGGAGGCGCAGGCACCAATGCCGGTGTACGTGCAGAGAAACAGAGAACTGGCAAGGGGTGATGAGTCGAGGAGAGGCTACGGCTAGCCAAGCAGACGCAAGAGAGACACTCCATATGATGTTCCTTTACTCCTCTTCATGCGCCCGTTGCGGGGCCGCCTTCCCGGGGTTCCGCAGCAGCATGTCACGGTCTGCTTGCCTGCTTGCTCACCAGTCAGCAGCATCCTAAATTCTCAATGGAGTCGCACAAGGTCTTCTCAAGTCATGGCCCACATTTACCACATGGACACGTACGAACCTCGCGGATATAAACAAAGTCTAGCGACTTCCAAAATGTAAAAACAAAACCCGGCCTTCCTTGTACTGTCGTCGCCTAGAACTGGCAAAGGGTGCAAGTGTATTAATTGTATGCTTATATGTTGCTTATGATTCATGCGAAATGCATGTAAATCCAAGAAAGCTGTGGTTATAATTAATTCTAGCCCTATGTGTTCTTTGTGTAAACATAAAAAATATGAGTATATCATTGTTTGAAAAAAGACATATATCCTCTTTAATTATCTCGCTGAGTTTTGACACAATATTTATACTTCAAAATTATATCTAATAAAATCCCTTTTTTAGTTCCGCTTTGTGTTCAATTATTAGCTCTTCGAATATAGTTGGAGGGGAATAAGATGGAACTTGTAACAACCCAAAATATCGTAGGAAAAATGTTGAATGCAAAAATGCGGATTTAAAAATTTTTGGTGAAATTTGTGCAAGACAACAAACATATAAGAGTGTCTTCTAATTGCTCCCTAAATTCCTAATTTAAATTCAAATTAAAAATTATTTGAAGTGCCAAGGACCAAATAGCGTGATTTGGTTTTTATTTGGCTTTATTGGATTTTGGTTGGTTTGGAATTCAAACACTAATTCAAACCTAAACTAATTGTCAACCCATCTAACCTTCGTGGGCCCAATCCTCGGGTTAAAGTCCACCAAACCCCCTCGATCTCCCTTTCCGAGCCAGCCAGCCAACCAGCCCATCTCCTCTTCCGGCCCAGCACCGGCCCAGCAGCGCCACCCGCGCCCATCTCCTATTTCTGTCGCCGACAGGCGGGCCCCGCCTGTCAGCTTTCTCTTCCTCCCCCCCTCTCTTCCCCGCGCACGGCGCCCTGCTCTCTGCCGCCGCGCCCGTGACCGCGGAGCCGGTCCCATCAGTCCCCTTCGCGGCCCGTCGCGATTGCGACGCGTGGCCCGAGCGGGCTCGCCAAGCCATCTCGCCGTCCGTGCCCCCTCCAGCCCTAGCGTTCCCCTATAAAGCCGATACCCTAGGTCATCTTCTTCCCCGAGCGCCGCCGCTCCCTTTGGGGTTTCTTCTCAGCCTGGAATAGAGAGTGTGAGGGAGGGAGAAGGAGCAGGAAGGGTCGGGGAAGGGAGGGGTGGAGCGGGAGCGAGCCGGGGTGGAGTCGATCCCCTTCCCCGCGTCGACGCCGAAGACCGGAGCGCCGCCGCTCGCGGAGCCGCCGATACCGAGCCGGACCAAGGACGAGAAGAGGAGCACGAGCACCGGAGGAGCACCGCGAGCACTACCCCGAGCTGCTGTGTTCGACTACTTGCCCTAGGTGAGCCACCCACGAAAGCCCCCTCTTCTCCTTTGACTCCGGCCAGAGCGCCGCCGCCTTGTTTGTGCGCCGCTCGTGGAGCCTAGCCGCCGTCTGGGACCCAGCCTTCGTGCTGCGGCCGTCTTGTTTGCAAGAGCCCAGTCGAGCCGCAGCAGCCTACCCCGCAACCCGCTGACGCCTAGACCCAGACCCTGGCCGCCTTGCCATTGCCGCGCACCGAGAGAGCTCGGCCCGCGCGCGCCATGGCCGTGGCGCGGTCAAGCCTCGTGCTTGAACTGCGCTCGCGAGTGCCAAGCGTCCCCCTTGCGTGCGTTTGTGCACCCGGAACCGAGCCGTTTTTCCGAGCCTTGTCGCCCGAGCGCCGCCGGCCGCCGTGGCGCCATAGCCGCGCCGCACCGCTCGCGTCGGGAAACCAAAACCCCAGCCAAGCTTGCACCATTTTCTTGCCCGTGGAGTTCGCGAAACCCTAGCGAAGCCGTAGCCGTCGACCCCGAACCTCGCCGGCCTCTTTTCCAGTCGATCGCCGTCGTGGGTGTCGCCGACGGCCGCGCACCCGAGCACGACGGCGCACGCGCGTCGCGCCGTGGCCAGGCCACACGCGTGGCCACAGCAAGCCGGCCACACCCCAGCCGCAGTTAATCTCGTGGCGGCCACAATCTGATCCCATGCACCCGGCTCACGTGAAACGTTCTCACGGTGCACCATGGACTTGGTCCACAGCGCCGAGCCGGGCAGCCTACCCTTCTTGGGCTTAAAGTTAAACTTTAAGTCCAGTTTACCCCCCTGAACTTTTCCGGCCCAAGCCTTTCGGCCCAGTTTCAGCCCAGCGTTGTTTAATCTTTTCCTTTTAAATGCGCTGACGTATGGGGCCCACATGTCATACACTGCGTGTCACTGACCACTGGGGCCCACCGACCGGAGCTGACCGTTGACCCGTTCACCGTTGACCCGTTGACCCGTTGACCGTTGACCAGTCAACGCTGACGTCAGCAGGGCCCACTGCTGACGTCATCTTAGGCGGACCCCACTGCTGACGTCAGCATGACGTCATGCTAACGTCAGCAGGCCAATTTTTTGTCTGATTTTCTTTTTCGGAAATTATTTAATATTTTTAGAAAATGATTTAAACTCCGAAAATTAATAATAAATCAACCGTAGCTCAGAAAAATATGAAACCAGTTTCTATATTTTTCTAAAATCATGATCTACGCGTTAGTGTAGAGTTTAATGTTCTTTGGGACTTCTTTCATCGTTGTCTTGGTGTTTCTTTGCTAGTAGTCGCGTCTTATTTTATTTTCCGCGACCCTAGGAGTTCCGGAGAGCCAGGAGGAGCCGGACCACTACGAAAACTGCTCTGACGAAGACGAAGACTATTGCCCAGGTTCACGCCCGACCAATCTCTGAAATACCTATCAGACATGCAACTAGTATGCTAGCGCTTTACTTTACTCGCATGGTAAACCTGCACTGCCTTTGATAATATCCTGTTACCTTGCTACCTACTACTCACTTCATGAAATATGCTATGCTATGCATGTGTTGGATTGGTTGTGATTTGAACCTCTTGGCGTGAGTTGTGGGTGGTAAGGGAGGTGTAGTGCAGCTAGGCGGTGTAAGCGAGTAATAACAACTCGATCGTTTGATCGGGGTGCCTGGGGATTGCACTCGGGCAGCCCTACGGAGTACCTGTTGCGGGTACATGGTTCTTGGATATTGGTTACTTGAGGAGTTTGGGCGGCTATACCTGTTATGGGTGCCAATTGCGGACCGTTGCGGCGGATCGCTTATGACGCTGATACTCGCTTTACCGACAATTAAGGACCGGGTCGAGTTCCACCTTTGGACGTGGGAATACCGTGCTCACCATCTACCCAGTATGGGGAGGGTTCCAGCAAGCCTACTCTAGTGCGGCGCCGAGACTGTAGGAGATTCGAGCTTGATATGTGTAAGGGGGACTCGTTGCGGCGTACTCTCCCTGATTTACCATGGCCCCCGACTGGCCCCGGTGGGAAGGTTTCACATCCCTGGGGCAGATGTTAGATCAGATGTTTCCCGAGCCCAGGGAGACAGGATTGGCGCCGTTACTGTTTAGGGTCTTTGCTGTGGGCTGTGTCTCAGGTTGGTTGCGGACTAGCCTTGCAGCCTGGATGGATTCCTGGAGTGCCACCTCTGCAGAGTGTAAACTATACGTATAGCCGTGTCCACGGTTACGGACGACCCGCTTCTGATAAGTTCCGACTAGCATGGGAATCTGCTTTCTTACCTCATCCTTTGATTTGGGTTATGAGAGGTTGGTCCAGTGTTGCTGATGAGACAAGGTGGGGAGGGAGCTCACCGAGTCGACTAGTGAGCAAAAGGTGTTGGTGGAAGATGTTGGCGGGAACCTGCCGTGGCAGGACGAGCCCGATTTGGATGTGAGGCTGATGGGTGGATCTGGCGAGTGGATGTGCTTGTGAGGGAAGGAGTTGGTGATGAGATGAATTTGGGTTATTGTTGCTGCTCGCATAAGAAAACCCTGGCTCAAACCTTGATTATTTGTATACCTTAGAGTAGGCCACTTTAAAGCTTGCTTCATATTATGGTTGGTGACGTGAACCTGTCCCATTTCCTTGGGGACACACTTTGGGTTCTCAGGTGAAGACCCCGACCACGAGTTCAACCAGGACGGGTGGTACGATTGAAGGGTGCGCGCTATGCTCAAGGATGCCTGCGGGAAGTGGACCCAGAAGATTTAGCTACCGCTTCGTAGCTGTTTCTTATTGTCGATTTAGCCCAGAGGGCTTGTACCAGACCGCTATGTTTTATATATGTCATGTATTGGATCTTTTATCGTTGTATGGATGTGATATTCGACTGAGATGAGTTCTGTACGAGATAGCTGCTATTTCTGGGACTATCTCGAGGGTACAGGGAGTCGGATTCTCGTCGTTGAGAATTCGGTTCGTTTCAGAACTGAAGGAAACCTAAATTCAACCTTGGAATCATGTGTTCTTGTTTTAAAATTGAACTCCAAATGCCAAACCCTAGCAAAGGTAGCGACACTTATTTGTTTCTTTTTTTAATGTTATTTGTCCGCGCGGTTCGTTTGGCTGGTCGCTGGTGGTTGGTGCTGGTTTGTGCTGAGAGAAAAACACTGCTGGCTGGTTGGTGAATGGTGGCTGGTGCTGGCTTTTACTTAGAGAAAAACACTGCTGGCTGGTGGCTGATAATCCAAACGAATAGGACGCATAGGGAGAAATAACCTATATGCTATATGCATAGATCAAGTTATCATGTGAGTTTTATATCATATTTGTTTAGCTAAAAACGTTCAATGGATTTTGCTAGTAATTATAAAGCAAGGATTGATTCCACGGTACGATTCTACGGTACGTCGTACTTTTATAATAAAGACCTTACAAATTCTATTATTAACGCACAGTCCTTTCTAAGTTCGAACCGGCCTCAACTTCGAAGACCTGACGTCGTACGTTGTCGGAGACCAGATGTCTCCAAGGAACTCCAAGCGAGGCGCACACGGGCAGAGCCGCAGAGGACAGCGACGAGCGGGCGGCTACAGAGCCAGGGAGTGAGACGGTTCTCCTCAACGCATCGCTGGTGGTGGGCCCATCAAAACGAGTTGAGCCGGTGCGTGTCGTGTCCCATCGCTGCTGGGCTGAACGTATGTGGAGTGGAGCTGGCCAGGCCATCCATGGGGAGAGGCACACAAGGCTTGTTCAACGTACACGCAATGGTCCTCGCACGCGTCACAGTCCGGGCCTCTTGCTGGGTGGCCTATTTTTCATATTTTCAAAAATTCCAAGAGGCTCATGCACATGCACTCCATGGAGTAAAAATGTTTGAAGGAATTAATCATAGTGTCTAGACAGCGCGCATTAAAAATAATCGAAGAAATTGATCATGGAGACAAGGAGATTATTAATAAATTATTATGTGACAAGCTCTTGATACAATATTCCAAATACTTTGAAATTATCTCGTATGGTATCTCGTACTCTTATTTGGTTTCTCTTTGTCTTTTTTACTAAATTTGTATTTGTTAGCTCTTCTTATGAGAAAATCTTGGATCAAATAATATATAATGAGATATATACAAAACTAAAGAACTCGAAAAATACAACATCTTAAAATTACGTTCTCTAAATGAAATAGAAATGCTAATCTTGGCAGTACTTGCGTATTTCTTCTTTGGATATTACCGTTCTAGACACGTGTGGATCTCTGTCTATATCAAGTGTGTCACCGTGGTGGTTGGTGCCGTCGCATTCCGTTGCAACGTACGGACATATTTGCTAGTATAATTATAATAAAGCAAGGATTTATTCCACGGTGCGTGATTCTGTTGTACGTCATAATCTTATGAAATGGACCCTGAAACTTCTGTTAATTATCCCGCGATCCACTTATTTTTTTTTAAAAAAAACCAAAGAGCCCTGCCCCGCATCACTTCCCCACCTCTAGCGGCCAGCGCCGTCCGCATCCCCCACGGCGTCGACCCGACCGCGCGCTGGCCCACGCCTTCCCCGGCATGGCCGAGCCCACCGGCCGTCCCTCGCCTCCTCCGACTGCGCCGACGCCCTCGCGACGCCCTACAAGGTGTGCGTGCAGACGAGCACCTCCGTCGGCCTTCTGGGTGCCGACCTGCCGGCGGCGGCTTGCTGGGCGCAGGCGTGCCGCCGCCGGGCCTGCTAGGCGCCGCCTGCGGGCCGTAACCCTTGTCTCCCAAGCGCTGGGCTGCGGGCAGCCAAGAGGAAAGGCGGAGGCTGTAGATGCGAGTTGGAGCTGCTCGCATTCCTATCTGCTATCCCCCTCGAGAAGGCTGCCCTCTGTTTGTTTTCTTAATTTCTGAGATAAACAGCCTGCTCCCCGCATGATAGAAGCACTAGCGGCAGTAGATGTAATTAAATTGTCTTCCTTTTCTCGATTTTGTGGAAAGTAGTTGTGATCTGGAAACTAATAGATGTTTTGGGGAATATGCGTGAAGGATCAAAGCTAATTTAGCTTAGTTGTCAAGATCTTTTTGTGGTGAGCATTTTTCTTTCTCTTTTACCATTTTACTAACATCTTGCATGCACGAGGAGGCCTAGTGTTTCCTTTGGGTCAGAGAATAGTCCTAAGCGCGGTATTTGTTTGTTGGTTTATTTCGTAGATAGATGCCATGTTGGTTTCAATTGAACTTAAAAAAAAGTTAGTATGTAAACATAAATAAAATTCCACCACCCTTTATATACGGGTCTAATTCACATGTCATACACAACGTATACTGGGCCTTGACATGCATGAATTACACGCTTGACGTATGAGCAAATCAGTACAATGACGATAGTTAATCATATCATACAATATAATACACCCCAATACATTCTGATAATATTAATAAACGTTGGTAAGCTATGCTAAGCTATGTGCTACTATCACTTGGGCTTTGCGGCCCTTGGAAAGGTACCAACGCTCTGATGACGCATCCACGCTAAGATCAAATATTAAAGTTTGCATAATATCGATAGTAGTAAAAATATTTGATAATATATCGACAACGCACGGGCCTTTTTCTAGTACATATATAAATTAGCAACTTTTTCAAATTGAAAATATATAAAAAGAACCGGAACTTCTAACGTGACAAGACTAAGAGAGAAAAAGAATACTAAACAAAGAACCCTCATCCTTTCATGAGAGCAGGATATATTTCCTTTTTATAAAATAACGCTGGATGCTGTGATACATTTACTTTTTCTTCTAAAAAAAACTTGAATACTTCGCGTTGGATATATAAAAAAAACTTTTTCTGATTGGGTTGCTGAGGAGGGTCCAGGACCCTGAAAAGCAACCGACGGAGAGGCAGGGACAGATCGATGGTGCAACGTCAGAAAGGTGAAGAATGTTGGTGCTGTCTGATCGAAAAGAAAGTGCAGCGAATATCTGCAGATCGTGGTGGGTTGGTCCGGTGGAACCACAATTTCTTGGCTCGTTATTGTTGGTCCTTCTCAGCCCCACAACTCTCTGCGCGCATCGATCTGCAACTTGCATGGTAAACTAAATTTGCTTTTGAGATTCGTCAGGTTTGCAGTATATTCTGTCAATTACCTTGGAGTTCATACAAGCTACACCCCTTTCAACCCAAAAGAGAAGTCCATTAGGGTTATGGCAATTTAACTAATAATATAATAATATGCATAAGAATATATTACTTAAAACATGAAGAATTATATATGTTGTAGAAGTTTTCTTCAAGATAAACTAGTTTCATCAATCTTGTATATGTTGCCAATCTTTCTTTTTTTTTTTGCTATCAATGGTCAAAGCGGAACATAACTGACTTAGAACAAAACTGTATATATACCTGTATTATTTGGGATTGGAGGTAGTATATGTAGCTAAATTGTTATACTTGATCCAATAGTCAGCAAAGGTTGTAGTTATATATTTATTATTTATCCTAGTTAAATTGATTGTTAAGTTCTATCAGAGCAACGTAACGGATCGGATGGATGGATCTGCTGCAGCTCTATTATGGTCGGATGAACATGAATCTGCAGTACTTCTGATGTGGTTTTCGTGAAAGGAAACTCGCCCCACAAACATCATCAAATGATTCTCCATTGGATACCTGATGGATCCCATCCGATTGATCGATCAACTTGTCTGTTGCACTTCAACTTTTGATCCTGAGAAAGGAAAGGAGCCCGCAGTCGTTTGATTCTGCGTGCAGATGAGCACTCGGAGAGACTGCAACTGGATGAAGGGACTGGCGGAATGATGGATCATGGACGACGCACCAGTCCAGCTCAATGGACACTCTCTTATTACATCAACGAACCTGAATGAAGCTTCACCCAAGGAAGAACAGACAGACGAATGGATATGCGGATGGATAGAAAGCATCGTTCACAGCAATATGAGGTGACTACCATTGATTTCCTGATCGATGCATTACCCATGGTGCAATGTTGCGTCTGCACTCATGTCTCATGCGCATATGAAGCATCCATTTCAGCAGGTGGCCATGACCACTGGGCATTGCCACTGGCAGAGTATGCACTGTTGTCTGATCCGACCGACGACGGCGCCGGCCATCTTTATGACTCACACCATTGTCATTCGCCACCACCTTACCACGGGCGAAGCTCACCTCTCCAGCCGGCAGCCACATGATCTCGGAATTTCTGCGACTCTGCCTTGTCATTGTGTCCTACAAAGGCGAGGCAATTTGGAAGGACGGCACGAGCAGTCAACATCTGAACTTATTTTACTTGCGTGACCAGGACCAGATTGGTGTGAGTGGCTTTCAGATGGTTTCGATCTGCTGCTGGTCCATTCAGGCATGCGCACAGGGTGTTCGCGTTCAGAACGTGATAAGATGATAATGTCTTGGACCAGCCAAATTTCATTTAATTAACATTATGTTAGTTTTACTTTTACATACTTGCTTTTCTTTTTCTATAAGTACATTTTTTGGTTATGTCTTCATTACCAGCCACTATGCTGATTTGGCCAACCAAACAAACCAAGTAGTCAAATTACACTGTCAACAGTTATCCAAATTTTGGGCCATTAAATCCCAAACCTGATTTTATATTTCTTTCTCTCATTCTTTCTTCTTTGTGTTGCCTTCATATAATCATATATATAGACTTGGTAACAAGTACAGTAATTAATTGGGTGCGTATATACACCACAGGACCCTATGGAAAGCTTGGCATTGGACCACAACTTCACTTGACTGACTGATCTTCTGACTGATTTCTCGTGATATCGTCTAGTACTAATTAAACCTAATCAACTGCAAGTGGCTGTCAACCTCAGCTTTCACTACTTCCTGGATCAGAAAAATATATGATCTATCACCCTATGTGTTACTAGGTTATCTAAAAAACAATTTATCAAAAATAAGACCCAAGAATTGAATCGGTGTGATTAGAAAGCGACGCCATTTATTAAATAAAGAAAAGGTTGTTAATTTATTCAGCTCCGTAGGATGAGACTCTGTGGGCTACATATTGATGCCGCCCATGCACTGCTAGCCACAAACAAGATTTGCAGCAAGTTTGACAATTAAATGATCAACATCTAGTGTCAATGTGAAAAGTTGATGGCTAGCTCCTTGTTTGATGCACCCAGCTGTCAATTCCACACTTTGTTCAGGCACTGCTCGCCTATGCTTAACCACTTCTTGTGAAAGGGGTGTCTACTGTACCAGGGAAGAATGCATGTTTTACTTGGCATGGACTACAGCAGACAGAAAATTTTGGATGGCCTTTCGCTTTGACCTAGCAATTAGGTAAACCAGTACATAGGATCCACACACGTATGGATCTGTAGCTGTTTGTATGAACTCAAAAGTGCTGTTTCAACTTTTGGAATGGGACTTGTCATCTTCTGTTTAAAGCTTGTGGACGAAGATTATTATATTATTGTAGGTGTTCCTGTCACTCCATATATTGCTGCCGTGTTAATCATCAGCATTTGCCGACAAACAGTGATCTAGTTTGATCAGAAGTCGATCCTGAGCTATGAATGCAATGCTTTAAATTATATGCAGGAAGAGCTGGGTTCGCTGCATCCTGGCAACAAAAAGAAATTGACGCTGGAACACCACACAATCTGTATTATGCAAGACGTTACTATATATATGCATGGCAGCATCTATCGTTCAGCTGCTCATGGATATGAAAGCACAGCGATTCCGATCGATTATATGGAATGGCTTATTAGGTAGATTGCCTGATAGCTACTACTCATCATCAGCCGCTAGCTGAACCGTCACCAGCAACACACGACCAGTGGCTGAAGTGTGTATGCATATGCATATAAGCTGATAGTAGTGTCCTAGCTTTGCAACAAACAACTGCCTAAAAACATCCAAAAGAGAGAAATATCATATTTTTAAAGAGCCAAAGAAAATGTAACACCCCGCCCTCTAAAGACGCATCTCACAACCCTTCCGAGGGGCTTGCACGCATACACATAGCACCTTACTTACACTTTCGCCCATTGCTTCGTGTAAAAGGATAACCCGAGGTGATATGGCTGAAATGCAATGGCTTGCATAGAACATGTTCATTCCTCGCTCATGGGCCACTGCTAGGCTATCTAAAGTGGGTCGGGCGTCACAGAAAAGAACACAACGTCATGTCAATTTCTTCCTAAGTTACCGTGTTTCTTTAGGGGTGAAAATTTTTTCACCCCAAGGAATCTTGCATGCATATAGTATTAAATGAAGTCTATTTGCAAAATCTTTTTAAGGATGAGTATAACTTTGCGAGACGAATCTAATGAGCCTAATTAACCCATGATTTACTACAGTAATGCTTCAATAACCATCCTCTAATCGTGCGGTCAATGGCCTCATTAGATTTGTCTCGTGAATTAGCCCAAGGGTTGTAAAGGTAGTTCTGTAAACTGACTTTATTTAATACCCTTTAATTATTGGTCAAATGTGTCAGTAAAAATTTTCAGACACCAAAGAAACACAGCCATAAGTTAGCTTATAAGTCATGTACAACATTATAAAAGACCACACCCAAGATGTCAAAATAATATGCTTTTAAGAGATATTTAATATACTATTCTTAGATTAATTATAAGCTAGATTTTATAATCTTGGTGGAAAACAAATGACCTGCCTGACAAAAAAAAGGCTTGTGCTACATCGACATTTCATTTCTCTAACAAGTTCCCAAGAACAAGTGTCTGGTCCAATATGCATCAAGATGCCAAGTAAGTCATAGTTATCGTACAGTTGAACAATTATATGATAAGCTTAGTTGGAATTGATAAGCTTATTTGGTAATCAAAATATCCCTATCCGGTAGCATGTTGATGGACTAAGAAAAAATAAATTATAGAGATTCTTACAAAAATCAAGAATATCCGGCCATTAATCCGGTAGATAATAATGGACATTGGACCTATATTGTGTTTCAAAATATTCACATTTGTAATTATAAAAATAGTCTAAAATAACCCTCTACATCTATGTCTATAACCTCTACCATTATGACATGTACCAATGTAACTTTCACCTAGGAGTATTCTAAGGTATCAAAATCCACTGTGAAAGAGCATCTAGGTCGCTAATTCAGTTTTTGTGGTTAATGACAGCATAAATTATTATGACCAACGTGTGTTTTGCAGCGGCAAACAAAAGTTAAGACACAATGATGTGATTTCATGGTATTCTTGGCCCCTACCATTGATTTTCATGTATTGGATTAAAGGATATGCGCTAAGACTAAGGATGAGCTAGTTCCTTGTGTCGTTTGGAGTTGAGAGACACAAAGAGTAGTGTAGGTTCTTATTTTCCTTTTGTCCATACTATGAAGGGGGGGCAAGGATTAGTAGCTTGACCTATGTGAGCCTAGAATTAGATGTAGTGTACACATGTGAAAATTCTAACACTAGGTACCTTATATGAAGCCCTGGACAAGTTAAGAAAAAAATTGGAACTCAAAGGGACTAAATTAGACAAGTTTGAGAGAAGACCGACTCATTTTAACAATTGATTCGATGCCTCGTGGAGAGCACCGAATCAATCGGTGTTACTGTGTTTCACATATATAGTAAGTGCCCAGGTGCACCGATTGATTCTCTGCCAGCCCAGGGGGAGCATTGAATCAATCGGTGCTATTGTGCACTTATTGTGTTGAAGCACAGGGCACCGATTGAATTGGTGCTCACCCACACATGCACCAAATGAGTCGGTGTTGTGCTCATGTACATGATTTTTGTGCATGACCACCGATTGATTCGATCCTGGTGAAGACCTACACCGAATCAGTCGGTGTAGGTTCATTAAGTTGAAATCCGTCTCTGGAAACATGGATTGATTCGGCGCTAAGCAAGAATTTGGACACCGATTCATTTTCCCGTAAAGTAACTAGTCGTTGGATTGTAAATGAAAAGCAAACACATATTGATTCGGTGGTGGGTATAGGGGCACACTGAATGAGTCGGTGTTGCATGAGCCAGCCCAATAATGGACCAACGGCTAGCTCATTTGGATGGGTCTGTATATAAATCTTCTTCACCTCCAATCGAGCATATTGACACCCAGGAAGTTTGGTGTGTTCATTTGAGTTCAAGAGCAAGAGAAGCACTATAAGTGATTAGCAAGTTTCTTAATCCAAGATTAAGAACAACATTAGTGCTTACGGAGTAGCAAGTGTGCATCCACCCATCTCTTTGGGTTGTGCAGGTCAAGTGAAGTTCTTTGCTTGTTACTCTTGGTGATCAGCATTACCTAGACGGCATGAAGTTGGTGTTCTTCGTGAACTCTCAAGAAGGAGTCTTGTGAGAAGCCACAAGAAGGTTGTGCTCGGTTTGGAATCCACTGATCCAGAGTTGGAGAAAGGATTACAGCTAAGAGCACTTGGTCCTTACGCGGATCAAGGGGAAGCAAGACCCTTGTGTTGGTTCTCCAACAAGGACTAGAGGAGAGTACTTACTCTTCGATACCTCGGGAAAAATCAGCGTTTTTACCCTCTATTTAATTTCCGCAATCTATGTTTTGTAATTACAATTCTAAGAATTGTCTTGCTACTATAGAGTTGCAACTTAGGGTGCAAAACCTTTTTACAACTCGATAGTCACACTCTCTAAGCCTAATCCACCCTCTCCCCCCCACCCCACATGCGCCTTAGGCATCAATAGGGTTGTCACCAAAGTTGCCACCACTTGTTACATGGGCTAGCCAAACACAATCAACCCTAGTTATAATAAGCACCACATTTACCATAGTCGACTACTATTTCTACGGTAATCAAACCTAGTTATGACTACTTCTATTGTGGTCACTGATAAAATAGCAGCTAGGTGAAAGGGCCTCTAGTTTAGTGGTTAGAGCACCTGAGTAGCATCCAGCAGACCTAGTTTCGACTCCCTGTGGGAGCGAATTAACTGGGTTTGGAATAAAAAAATATAAAAATAGGTAGGGGCTTCTCCTCCCGACTTTGGTCAATAAAATAGCAGCTAGAGCGAGCTAGATACTATAATAGAGAACCAGTAGCTAAAGATAAAAATAAATCAATTGTAAGTAAAGGAAGATATGTAAGGTTACTGAGGAAATAGGAGGAAGTTGAAGATGATGATCAATTCTTTGTACCAATGCTCGAGATTCCTCTTGAATGACAATTAACAATTGGACGCACATGGTTTGGAGAAATGGTAAGTCAACCGGCTTTGGCGGGGATGATGGGCCCGACATTCCTCATATGTTCATTCAACTACCTCCGGTCTTCTGCCGCTTGGATCATGACTTGAGTAAAAGATGGATTGGTTTAGTTCCATTTCTTTTGTGTGTGGGCCCTTTGATCTAAGTAGGAGTCCAGGAATTTCTTCCAAACATGCTCAATTTAGCATAATAGTGTCCTATGAACAAATACTCACCAGTGCTTGTAGAACTCATCGAACTAAAGGAAATTTGTTATAGAAGGATTTGTTTAGACTGAATTCCATGGAGTGTTGGTGGTTGAAATCATGTTACAATGGCCGCCAACACCATTAGACCATGTATACGTGTATGCAAGAAGCGATGAGAATACTCTCATGTTAAACATGTACCTCAAACTAAGGGTTCGATTAAACACATGTAAGTGATGAGAAACATGTATGTAGGAAGCTCGAATAATTATGTTTCAACACCGCCAAAACTCTAACGAATTACACTCAATCTGCAGATAACATCTATACTTGAAAGTTCTTATGGTAAAGATCGGCTAGCCCCTTGATGTCATTGATTCCATCGTTCTTTGTTCCAATGCTCAAGATTCCTCTTGAATGACAGTTGATAGTTGGACGCACATGTTTTTGGTGAAAGGTTAGGCTATCTAGCTTTGGTGGGTATGGTTGGCTTGGGATTTTCCCCATCTGTTCATTCCATTACCTATGGTCTTATGCCGCTTGGATCACGACTTGGGTAAAAGATTGGACTGGTTTAGTTCCATTTCTTTTTTGTGTTGGCCCTTTGATCTAAGTAGGAGTCATTTTTGCCTTTCAATACATTGAACTTGTGAACAATAGTAGAGATGGCACCTTGGGTGTGTTTCTTTGCATATGCAAGCCAGAAGAGCGTTAGACGAAGTTGGGCTACGGTGACCAGCTAGGGGCAGAATAGACCAACCAGGAATTTCTTCCTAATAGGCTCGTTTTCACACAATAGTCTCCAGATAACAAATAGTCCGCAAAGCTTGTAGAACTCATCAAAAGAAATGAAATTTGATATAGAAGGATTTGTTTAGAATGAATTCCATGGAATGTTAGTGGTCAAAATCATGTTACAATGGCCGCCAACACCACTAGACCATGTATACATGTATGCAAGAAGCAATGGGAATACTCATTTTCATGTTAACCACATAGCTCAACCTAAGGGTTTCATTAAACACATGCTAAACATATACAAAGGTGTGATGCTACGTGAAAAAACTATGAATATCGATAAGAAAGTATATAGAGCATAACAACAAACTAAAGCGTATCACAATTGGGTAAAGATAACTACTTATCTATATGAGTGTTGTGTTAAAATATTTAACAACTAAAAGAGAAAGCTTGCCCATTAGATAAGTAATTTTAATTATCAACTATGTGCTTGCATTGTTTTCATGAATTTATAATACTCAACCCTTTCTCGTAAGGGACCTTAAGTTTGTTCTAAGTCAAACAGTTCTAAATGTAACCAAATTTACATAAAGAGTATCAATATCTACCACAACAAAAAGGTAAACTATGAAATATATTTCATAGCAGATCTAATTTTGCTTTTTCATACAATAAATATTTTTATTTTTCTATAAATTAGTCAAATTTAGATAGTATAATATAATACATGACAAACTCAAAATTTATAGCCTATATGAGAGAACGAATTGATGATAGGCTGACATTTCAAAATCGATTATTTTTATCATGCTTGGTAACCAACCAAGAAACATGCCCTGCATGAACCCGTTATGGCACTTATTTAATTAAAGCATGATAAATTCACTCCTTATTTGTAACTATTCAGCAAAATAGGCACTTGGTCCTCAAACTTTCGCCCGAGGGTCAACTTCGCCCCTGAACTATCATTTAGACCAATTTAGTCCCTCACCTTTCAATTTTCGGTTCAGTCTCATCCTTACCCGAGCTGGACGACGTCCACTTGGCATTCCATATCATCCAGCCATGTCTTAGAGTGTTTCTACATAGATTAAATGTTCAAAGTACCCTCCTTTTCCTTATGTATCTGCTTGTTCTCTTTTTCTTTTATATCCGCACAACCAGCTTTGTATTTTCCCTTATGTCTCCAAATTATGCACAGCAACAGGACTTGACATCACATAATCCAAGTTGTTCTCTCGGACCATCTCAATCATCTCACAAGATTAATGCATCATTGGCCATTGAATAACACCATCTAAAGGGAAAGTATCAAGTTGCAAATTTGAGTACAAAGTCAACTAACAAAACAACAACTAAGGGCTGGCTACCGGTTTTATTATAGTGAATGAACTGGTTCATCACTTATTCAAATTAGTAAATGATAACTATAAACTCAATCTCAATATATTTGCTGGCCACCATGAGCATGTTGTTGATACATAAGGGAAATGGGGGTATTTTGGACATTTAACCTATGTAGCAACATCCTAACACATGGTTGGATGACATGGATCGGAACGTCTAGGTGGATCTCCAGCTCAGATGAAGGGCCAAATTGAGCCGGAAATTGGAAGTTATGGACTAAATAATAATTGAGGGACCAAGTTGACCCTCGGGCGAGAGTTCGAGGACGAAAATGCCTATTTTACCTAACTATTCCAGTACTTCATACATGCACATATTAGCCCTGTAAGTATCTCTACTAAAAGACAATAGATATATTATAAAAAATTAGCCATAAATATGAGTACCATACTTAGTCTGAGACACAAGCTCAGATAATTATAGCAAGTATATTGGTGTCGTCTAATAAGCAGTGACATGCATTGCCACATAATCTAAAGACGATTTAACAAACAACATGTACAATTCGTTATCTTTTTGGTTCTCTAATATCGTACCCTTAATTTGTGGTTGAAATAGGAAATTTTATGAGTACATGTCAACAATAACTCATACAATGGTTTAAAGTCATCTTATACTCCTAAAATTTAGCTCATGGGACGGTTGTTTAGCGAAACAATGACATGCTTCTCTCATGTTGTTACATGAGACAGCCTATGAGACCGCTAACGTGTAGCGTTTCACCATCAAAACCCTAACAAATTACTCTAAGGATCCGTTTGGATTGGATTCATATTATGGTATGCCATCCAAACAAGCAAGATTATGGGTGGGATTCTGGAATCCACCAACCCGAATTCTGAAAATCCTACAATCCTGCTAGAACCAGCTATTTGGGGTAGTGATGGAGATGGATAGAAAATGTTGAATTTTCCCCTGCACCTTACTATCCTCTGGATTACGTCTGTTGCCTTGCTCTAAGATGGTCAATGCTCTGGGGCAGAAAGTCAGGTAGTCTGTCGTACTCCATCTCGGCATGTACAACAGTTAGACAGCTGCTATCTTTTTATTGACAAACAAGCAAAATGAGCTGATGTGGCCATCATTTAATAAGAAAAGAGAGTGTTGATATCCACTATCTCGTCTACTGCTTTGGTATATGTCTACTACCCAAAGTGCATATTAATTATCACATAGACAGCTAAATAGACATCCACTTATAGAGCTGTTCAATTAGCTATTTGTGTGTGTTAAATAGACAGCAGTTATCTAAACTATTGTACATGCCGCCCCTAAACTCTGTCTTCAGATCATGAAGCGAGAGAGGTCCAGCGAGAGGGAAGAGGAGAAATGGACACGGTTTGGAGAGAGAGAGGAAAGAGTAGGATGGAGAATGGGACCTAATCTACTGCCCAAACGCTTGAGCTTTTTGTTATCTATATTCTTGATTCTACAATCTGTATCAAAATCTATAAATTCTCATAATCAAAATCTGATCCAAACGGAACCTAAATTTGCAAATAACATCCATATATACTTGGAAGTTCTTATGGCAAAAGGAAGGTAACGAGCATTCTGCACCTAAGCATGGTCCAATTCCATGAACAGAATTAAAGACCCGTGTATCATGAGGCCACAACCCCCATATCTAATATCTTCGGAGTTCGGACCCACCTCATCACTCCTACTCTACCTAGAACCAAACATACGTACAGTGCCCGAACCGGGAAACTCAAACTTCAACATTCCCCCTCTAACGCGCATGCAACACGCGCGCGGCGAGGAGAGCAACTATAATCACCTGCCATCAAATCAAGAAACCTAATCGACCCGGCGGCGATACGTCCACTCATCTGCAGCCTGGTTAATTTGGTCGTCCGATCTCGCCGGCGCCGACCACCACGTGGAATCTCTCGTCGTCGTTCCAGCAAATTAAAGGTGACAAAACAAAATATCTGCCGAGTAAAAATCTAGCCGGCCACGCTGTCTCGCCTGGAAGGGCCTTTCGCCCGGAAGGGGCCACCACACGTCCACACGTACGTGTCCTGTCAGCGCCGGCGAGGCGACGTATACATGCTAGCGGCCATGTCATCAGCGCTAATTGTCTCATGCACTTGACCTTATGCAACTTTTGACGAAACTTTTGTGTACGTGGGCCACCCACCTTTTGTTTAGTTGGTCCTCCGCGTCAAATGCATGAAAAGCATGCATGTCTGTTTTTTCCCCTGTGTTTTTTAGCAGGATAGTCTTCTCCGTTTATCGCTACACATATGGGACGACATTATTGCTCGATGCTGATGGAGGCTTTGCAAATATACCTAATCGAAGAAAAGATGCACACAACATGCACGGTAAAGAAGAATAAACTACAGAAAAAAAACACAATACCATGTGCCGCGGTTTTCTTTTACTTTTGAGACGGTAGGATAGCTATTACTTATAATATATATTATGAGGAAGAAACGAATTAGCTCTCCCGAGATGACCAAAAGACGCATTCATGGTTGGACATTTTCGGCCAATTTGGTCCAACTTAGCTAAAGAAAGTGACACTTGTACTGGCATATGTCAGTTCCAGTTATCACAAGTTTACAATGGTTGCTTTAGCCCATGGTTATTTTCTACTTTAGATTTGTGTTTTCACTTTGTTCCATGTACTTCCATGTATTACAGCACTGTATTATATTTAGTGATCGTTAGTTGTAGACACTCCAACTACTTCATCAGAATTAGTGGCAAGAAGCTGATTAGATCACTGCAACACTGGTTAGCTAGCAATTAAAGCTGTAAAAGTCTTGAGTGAATGAACATATAGAAGCTGCATACAACTTGCCTCTGGCCTCTGCTGATTAGAAGAAACAGAATAACAGCAAATTAAGGCTAAAAGCAGAAGTCATAGTGTTTATTATTTAAATCACATTACTAGAACCTGATCGATCCTGAAGGGAGATTTTAAAATTTCCATGCTTTTCAGCCTTGAGAGTGACATGCACGGTCACTCTGGACCAATATTGGGTCAGGGTGGCGGATTCCAAAAGACCAAAACGGCAAAACGCATGCATGTGACATTTAATGACAAATACTCAAAATTTCCGTAATCTTTGTTGTCTTTTTTACTTTTGAGAAGAACATGAATTGTTTTTAATGTGCAAGAAATGAAGAGGGCAATAGTAGCAGCAAAGAATCCAATGAATCCAATATTACAAAAAGAAAGCACCGAGCTAACGAAAGACCCCGGAAAGCACAACAGGGACAGATGGATGTAATGCAACGTCAGAAAGGCGAAGAATGTTTGTCGCAGTCTGTGAGGAGAAAGTGTAGGCGATGAACGAGGGAATATCTGCCGGTGAGCTAAGTACGTAGCACTTGTTAGTTGCTTCATTGACTTGTCTCTTCCATCTCTAGGTTGATGCAACTACCATGCATGTGTGGATCTTTGTCGGTGGCCCACCACTCTGCATCCATCCATCTGCAAATTGTGTGGTAAAATATGGTTTAGGAATTTAGGTCTGGTATATATATTCAGTGAACTTGGAGTTCATGATTCCACTTGATCCGACACTGTCACCGAAAGTTGTAGTCTAATAATCTTGTTTAGTTATCTAAGGGCAATGCATGGATCACTGGATCTCTGTTGTCCTATTAAGGCATAGATTGGAATGAATATCATTGCTTTGGCTGTGAGAGTTTGCTTAACATGATTTAGCAAGCAAACATCAAATCATTTACCATTGGATACCCTGATGGTTGAAGTAGATCGATCCATACGCATTAACCTGTCTGTTGTACATAAACATTTTCAAAACGAGCCTTCAATTATTCAGTCTGCGTCAAGACGACGACCAGTCGGGACCACACCGCCACACTGCCATTATTGGGGTTGGGGATACGGATGCCGTCCAACTCAATGGAGACAATTTGCTACAGGCTACTACAGCAACAACACAGCGGAGTGGATGAACACATAGATCCGCAGTTCAGTAGACTGCAAAAAAATGCTCCTAATAATACATCGTGGACTACTCGTCCATGCATCGTATTTGGTATATGCATCCAATTCGTTTCAGCATGTTGCGATGTTTTTGTCGTTGATGAAGATCACCTGGCACTGCCGTTGCCATTTGCAAGAGTATATAGCAGGCTACATGCCTTGCCAACGCTGGCAGACGGTGCCGGCCATCTTTGTGACTCAGGCCAACGTCAGTCACCACCAGACAATTATCCCAGCTAGCGACTCACATGCTCTTGGAATTTCTGCGCGGCTCTGCCATGTCATGGTGTCCTTCAAAGGGGAAGCAGCAGTTTGCAAAGGCCGGCACACCGGCTCCTGCACTGAATTGTTATTCATGGATCTAGCTGCTCAGATCACTTCCCTTTCCTAGAGAGGCAGTCAATAAGATTTATATATCTGAACTCATTTTTACACCATGCATTTTGTTAATCCGATCCCTTTCTCTTGTCTCACAAGAAAATAGGTGTGGTTTTTCCTTTTCCGGAGGTTTCGACATTCCTCCGGTTCCATTCAAGCAGCAGGAATGGCTGCCATAATACAAATAGATGGAAGCGAGAATTTCATTACAGAAACATGTGCACTTGAAATGTATATGGAGTACCTGTATATGGTCCATATGGAGAGTAGGGTTGTAAAAAAAAGAAAAAAAGTCCATTATGATTACTATTTTTTCTCGTATATCCGATTTAAGTGATTCTTGTGTTCATATGTTCGTAACGATGAGCTTTATCTTTTAAAGTCATGAAAATATTATTTTCTAATCGTTTGTTTACTTTTCTTATATTGATGTTTTTACGCAATAATATAAAAATAATATATTAAATAGTGATAAAATAGTATAAAGACTATTTTAAAAGATAAAACTCATTGTTATGAACATGTAACCGTAAGAATCACCTAAATTGAAGGTACGAGCAAAAAGTAATAATCATTTTAAGATCTAAGGACTAAATTGTAAATAAAAAAATTAAAACCACCCATCAAAACCGTCCCGATGGCCACATTTGAACGGTTTTGATAGTTGAAATGGCCAAAGATACCCAATTTTAGAGTTTGATGGTCAAAACTAAACTATGGCAAGAGTTGAATGGTCAAAAATTGACTTTTTCTTTAAAAAATGGAGTTAATTTGACCGATTTGCATTGGACAACACTCGCAGCTCTACTATTTGGATCTGATTTATTAGAGATCAATTTGCCAAAACAAGATTATACTTGTGGTTTGTGACAAATTAAATTGGTTACTTCGATGTATCTGAAAGAAGTGTAGCGCTACATATAACAATGGCCTTTTAGTAACAAGAATTTATAAATGTTAATTCGACTAGAGTACTGTATTAGCAAAACATACATAAAAACGTAAAACACCTAACCAAAATACCATGATGACATATTTTGTCATAAATGCTAAAATTATGACTTATCGAAATAAGAAAATTAACTAGTTTTTTTTCTTAAAATCTAGCTTCAATAAAAGGAAATAAAATATTTACTGGATCATTGTTAAAAGGAAATATTCCAAATTATTGTGCCTAATTATTTTCTTTCCGGGGCTATAGTAAAATAAAATGAGATAACTAAAACCAAGATTGAGGAAGATCTTTGCAGAAAAATAGAAGGCCTTAGTACATGAAGTATTTCTATATGGGAGTGGGATAACGCGCGACCCGTCGCGCTGAATGCGAACCGCGCGACCCTATCCTCCTTTCTTTTTCTGTCGCCGAGCGCTCGAGCCTCTTCCCTTCTTTTGCCTTTTTCTGTTTTCGCGCGTCCTTCCGCGGTGGCACGCTGATACGCCACGACGCTTCACAGCACCTGCTTCGTGTCTGCGTTCCTGAGCCATCCTACGCTGCGCACGCATGATGACGACAACAGTGACAACATCGATTGACGAGCTCTTCTTGTTGTTCGTTCGCCCATGATATGCCTGGCGTAGTGTGGATGCTACGTGTACGAACAAACAGGTAGTAAATTTTTTATGTACTCGGAATTTTGACAAATTATATTTATTTACTTGTGACAAAAGCTCATGGTTTTATTACTACATGCGATTGTGCGTGAAGATGCTTCTTTCTATAGGGATGGTGTACGTCTGTCCCTATTCTCTTGTTCTATTAAAAAAAGAAGAGTTATTATTTGAAGAAAAAAAGTTGATACGTTCTCAGGTTGATACTAAAAAAATACATATATATTGATAGTCAAAATATATATAAAGTGATAGTCAAAATACACATGTTGATGTATCGAATATGCATGTAGCGAATATGCAAGCTGATTCTCAAAATATATATAGATTGATAATCATAATATATGTAGATTGATAGTCATAATATACGTAGATTGGTAGTCACAATATACATGTTGTGTAACGAATTGCAGGTTGATATTTGGAATATATGTAGATTGATAATAGTCATAATATGAATAAGATAAACTTAACGTTCTATATGACCCACTACGTACCATCTTTTAATTAGTGTGTGCATTAATTTCACCCTTATACTTTGCTATTTCTACGACCGTGGTGCTCCATGAAAAGCTATTGTGTGTATACGTAGTTGCCATTGGTCACACAGTAGTATTCCACTAATTGATCACTAGTATTATTTTTCTTTCATTGGTGTAGCGTAATGCGATATACTCCCTCTGTTCCGTATTAAACGTCGTTCTAGACTCCTACCAGGTGCATGCAAGATGAAGTGAATCTGGACAAACTTTGCTTCGAGATGGCTAGAGAATGAGCTGAACATGGACACCTCAAATAACCCCTAGGACGACGTCTAATATGGGACAGAGGGAGTATTCTGCTAATCTAGTCAACTGCAAGTGGCTGTCAAACTCAACTTTCACTACTCGATGAATCAGAATAAGATGTTATCGTTAGCCGTATGTGGTACTAGATTACCCAAAGGGTCAATCTAATAAGAATGTAGAAAGCGACACAAACAGGTTGTTAATTCAGCCCCTGAGAGTACCCATCTGTGGGGCTACATAACATTTCCGGCCGTGCACTGCTAGCCACAAACATGATTTCCATCTAGATTATATTTATTTGGTAGTTAAATACACATGATATTTTTAATAGTTATTGCGTGTACACATGTATTACGTACTCACTGTTTGGCGTGGCTGTCAATTCCAGTTTGTTCAGAAACTGTACATCTTTCCTTGACCACTTCCTGTGAAAGGAACGTGATGTACTATATTATTAGTTGCAAGAATACACGTGTTTTACTCTGGCATAGAAAAAATTAACATGGAGCCTTTGACCTAACAATTAGGTAAACCAGGGGGGTCAGCTTGGGTAATTTGGTGGTTAGTTGTCCCTTGTATTGATTGATTAGGGTCGCTTTTATGAAGTCCAATGCTTTCTTAATTTTGGACAGCGTCCTTAATATCAGTCTAATCAAGCTTGTGGATGAGATTAATAGATTATATATAGTGGTGTTCCTGTCATGTACGAGTTTTACAGTTTTCTCCGGCCTGTTCCGTCTAGATTCATATGAGAGGTCATAGAAAATCTACCATTGTTTTCATGCACTGTGTGACCTGGCCAGGGGCGGATCTACGTGGAGTCATCGGGGTCGACCCCGATGGATTTTGGTTTTTCTACACTAATTCTACAGTAACATTAGCAAATCACACTTATATTTGTATTAGATTGCAACATGTCGACCCCGATGACCCCGACAACAAAAATTCCTGGATTCGCCCCTGGACCTGGCTGTTGGTTTGCTCATCTGTTTTGATCATCACATAGCAACCTTGCCGACAAACAGTGAACCGGCCCTGTGCCGATCATAAGTTTCTGTGGACGGGGCCACCCTAGTTTTCTGATGGCCATTCATCATCATCATCAGCTGCTGAACCGTCAACAACAGGCCGGGTGGCTAATGATCATGATAATTCAAAGCACCGCGGCTGAATAATCCAATCAGACTTAACCATCACGTCTACACTTGAGTAGGACACTCTGATTTTGGCTGCAGCCCAACATACATATAGTAGCAGTTCCGACTACGTACACCCCAACATGCTCGATCACCCACGCGTGTCAGCTCCATACCATAGAATTAAGACGTCAAAGCGTCCTTGACCGTACTGAATGCACCCAAGAAGAGTACGTCGGCGAAACAGTCCATCAAACACTGTGAAGAAGTACACCCTACCAAAACAAGGGACAAATATCATGCCCCATGCGTCCTACACGATCAGGCGATCAAGAAGCCAAAACAATTCTCCATTTCTTAAAATTGTGCGCGCACTATCATGTTCCCTGTGATCCTGTATACTTTTGGAAATGAAAAACATGTTCCGTTTCTTAATTATTATTGCACTACTCCCTCCGTTTCAAAGTATTGTTTACTGTTGACTTTTTTCTTATAACATTTGATCATTTGTATTGTTTAAAAATCTAGTTCAAATATAAAAATAAATAAATCACACTTAAAGTATCTTTAATAATAAAATTAATCATAAACAAAACAAATGATGATTGCATAATTTTTTAAATAAGATAAATGGTCAAAATTTACGAATAAAAATCAATAGCAAATAGTAATTTGTAACGGATGTAGTAGTAGCATCATCAACTATTTCCGGCCGTAGTAGTGAACCTTTGATGACTATCCCGTAAGTTTAGGTAATTTGATTTCCTAATGTTGTGTGATCGCGTCAAAAAAACATTAGTTGAGTCCAAGCGTCATCTTGCACAATTTACTACTACAACTATCAAATTTGATACTTCAACCGATTTATGCATTGTCATGACAGCTGCATATAGTAGTCGCAGTCGAGCAGAGATCATTTTTGCACAAAAACTAAGAAAAAAATCAGTTTTTCCTTTAACCATGATTTCGTGTTTCACACATATATGTATACCAAATTGTTAATATATTCTTCTAGTATGATTCGTTTTAATTTGTTCTGACTTCAAGCTTATCATACGAATGACTAAAATCATTGGCGTCATGATAAGTTGATTTGATGAGCATATAAATACGTATCACCTAGCATAATAATCTCGCTCGCGGAATCTAATACATGATCCGTAGGGAATATATAATTATTTGGTTTACCAGCTGATCTACATATCACGCGAGATGCGACGACCCTTGCTACCCTGCTGTTCGAGGTCAGCTTCTGATTTGCAGAAACTGTTTGTGATCACGACTAATGCTTGTAATGATTGGAATTTTAATACCCCATTGTGTAATTTATCAGCTCGAACTAGCGTACTATTATTTTGCAAGATGTTGTGTGAACCTTCATCCTATTCAATTAAAGGTTGAAAATAGTTAATAAGAGCCGTAATCTCAACTGCCAGCTTGCTTACTTGCTAGCTATATCCGGCCTTAATTAGTGGCACAAGTAGATTAATAATTTCTTGCTCATTTTTAAGCAATTATGGTGAGCAACTACTCATATATATACGGAGTAGCTAATACTATCCATCCTAAATTGTTGGTTATTTTAGCTTTTCTAGATATATAGTTTTTGTTATACATATAGGTATATAGTATATATAGAAAAACAAAATAAACTATAATTTAAAATGGAAGAAAAATTAGATAGAGTGGAGGTGACCTCCAACAGCAATTTCGGATATATAGAGTTGTTTTAATCTACTCAAATACGGAGTATGTGAACCATGATTAAAAAAAGATAAATGCTTGATCAAGAAATCCATCACTATATAAATAGTAGTTATTGTACACTCATCATTTATCTTCAGGACCCATAAATTAATGAGCATATATATTCAACAAAAAGGTAACGACGTCCCATCCATTTTTCATGTCTATCTCTAACAACCTTCCAAGATAAGTTTTTCTCAGGCTCCAGATGGACAAAATCTTATTTAAATCAAAATACGCATCAAGATGTGAAGTACTAAGGGCGGGTACATTGCTACACGTCGGCGGTCTAATAAGTCATCTCATGCAGTGCCACATAGGATTTTTGATGATGTGAAGGAGAGAGAGCGAGGTGAGAGAATGAGGTCGTTTGTTTCGCGAAACAACCGCCTCATGAGCTAAATAATAGGAGTATGAGACAACTCCCCTACCATTGTACGAGTTTGATTGTCATGCAACCAATAATATCTCTCTATTTTCCCATAAATTAAGGGATATTGTATTACTATGAGACAACCAAAACAACAATCTATTATATAGGTTGTCTGATAAATCGTCTCAAGATTACGTATCACTGCATGAGACCGACTATTAGACGAGACCAATGTACCTGCCCTAAGTTGCAGTTATGGTACGGTCAAACATTTCAATACTATTGAAGCCTAAGATGGAATGGACTGCCAAGAGAATTTTTTTAATGGGAATGTCTCTATCTGCTTGCATATCAATGAGCTAATCTTCCTTTTTCATCAAAAAGCTAGAGGGGAGGAGGATTAGAAAACCATATCTTCTCAAGCCACTATAACCATTCTAAGAAAATGGGACTGCGTCAAGCTGTTAGAAGAGTATACTCCATGGTCTCGTCTACTCCTTGTTTTTCTTTTGGAGCACCTCAGTCTATATATATACGGATTGCCTTTTTTTTAAAGGGCATATATACGGATTGCCTTAGATACGCACTTATTTCTGTAGAACGGGTGAAAATATATCAGCCGTAGCGAGTGCTCCAAACCGCCAGGCAAATTTAAAACTGGTTCGGGTTAGTGATGATGCTCGTTAGCTTAACCACAACGCTACAGCATTAAAAAAAGTAGCTTGCACTAGCACATTTGGTGCCAGACGGAAACATAAACAGTACGATAAGACACGATAACCTTTTTTCAGTTTCAGCGCTTGGAATCATTTGTGAGTAGGGTGTATAATGTGCATCACATTTGTTTTAGTTGATCCTGCTCGATCTTGTCTCCCGATATAGTTGACTTAGTAGAATACACACACACACCCCTAATGAAAGTTCCAAAAGCAGGAAACAAAACAGAGAGCGTTCTAGACAAAGGGAAAAAATTGAGGACAGTAGGCACCATGCCGAGAAAGGAAAGAAACCCAACTGCATACCACGAACTCAATATCTCTGGACTGTCTCATCACACCGTCAACACCTAATTGCCCACCTCCCTCCTTTTAGCACAGCCAGCTAAGCCTGCCTAGCGATCCCAAATCAGTATTATCACCCACCAAGAACAGTAAAGATGATGGATCCTTTCAGGAGAGATCACGTACAGGTCAGAGGTCACACACGCACATCACGACCATCAGCATGTGCGGCAAACAGTCGCCGGATCAGGGGAGATCTGGCGCCAACATCGCCTCCCCAGGCCGGCACGCAACACGCGGCGGGAGGGAAGAGGTCGCCGGCGTCACATCGGGGAGGGAATCAAAGCAAAGCGGGCGCGGCTGCCGGCCGGTGATCGCAACGGCGGCCGGGCGAGGAAATCAGGCCGCCTAATTAAGCACCACCGCTCGTAATGGAGGCAGGCAGCGCACGCCGGCCGGGTCCGCCTCCGCCTCGCCTCCGGTCGCCGAGGCGCCGCCACAGGGAATCTCTCGTCTCCCCCGCGCGGTGACCAAAATATCTGGGGCGCGTCGCGTGGCGTCGCGTCGACGCGGCTCTCCCCCTCCGGCCAGGCCACGTACCTTGTCCCGGAGCTCGTGGGGGCCGGGTCGTGGGCCGGGCCGGGCCCGGCACGCTGGTGGACCGGCACGGAGGCGGCCACGCAGCGCGGGGAGCCACACGCCATGGCAGAGAGCCAGCGGGGCGGCGGCATGGCCATGTCAGCGCGCTGCCTGCCTGCCTGCCTGCGCCGTCCACACGTGGGGGGCGGGCGGCAGCCCGGGGGAAATGACGCTGCTGCCCTCCCGTTAGTTTAGGGTCACATAGCAGAGACAGGTGAAAACTGTAGGTAGAAGCGTAGAGCGCTGTGCGATCTTGTGGTGGGGAGCTGAGGTCTCAGGTGGCACCGTGGAATATTCTGCCTGATTTTTTTAGATAATGTTATCCCCCTTCTGAAAGTTGGAACAGGTGGATAAACAAACATATCAACGTTTACGATCTCAGAAAAAAAAACATATCAATGTTAACGATCTTACAAAAAAAAACATATCAACGTTTACTAGATAAGGTTTTAGTATTGATTGGATGCCGGTGATCATCGCGGGTTTCCCGTTCTTCATGTGCCATGCAGCTTGGAATTCAGCGCCCGTGTGATTTCATCGCAATTAAAAAGAATTATTTGGCTGTTGAGCCAAGACAATTTCCACCTCGGGTCCGAATATTAGGTATTTCCCCATACGGGCGATCGCGCTACATGGCCTTGTGCATGCGCCTTCACCAAATAAAAAGATAGAAAGAAAGAAAATTTCATGTGTTGCTCGTTGGAACCATATTCTTTGATTACTCCACCGCCTAAGTCGCGTTTTCATCTTTTATGCACTTCCACAAAAGCACTTATTTTTCTTGCATCCTCACCCCAATTGGTCAAGAAGTTTGAGCATTAACAAAATCAACGTAGTATTTGAATCACGCAAAAAAAATATGGAAATAAGGAAAGTTTATGATAAATAAGAAAGTCGAAGTCATCTTTGCAAAGAAAAAAAATAAATTTTACAAAGTTTATGGTTCGGATATTTCTAGCACAATACATGTAAGAATGTTTGCAACGTCCCCCTAAATTTTGGAAATATTTTCTTTCAATCTTTCCCTAAATTTCTCTGTTTTCGTGGTTTCTAGTTTCTCCCTCGTTTATCATACGTTTTAATATTTTCTATGGTTTAATTTGTGGCAAAACTATGTTAGCCAAAGGGTAAGGGAAAAGGGGCAGAAGAGCACTAATCGTCAAGTGGAGAATGAAAGAGAGAGAAAAAAAGAGGGAGTATCATTTGTAGGTAGTAGAAAAGATCAAGAGAGAATACGATTGCCCCAAGTGGCAAAAGAGGAAATCTCTTAAAATAAGACCACAAGTATTGTTTGTAGGAAAGTGTCGATATTCCTTTTTCTTCAATTTTCCCTAGGTTCCTCTAGAGATTCTTTTTTGAGGAACGGTTTCTAGTTCCTTCCTCATTTATCATACATTTTACTATTTTCTTGTGGTTTAATTTGTGACAAAACCATGCTGGACACGAGAGAAGACAGACAACTAATAGAAAATTGGAGAAAGAAGAAAAACATACCATCATTTTTATTTAGATAGTAAAAAAAAGATCAAGAGAGAATATGGATGAACCAATACAAGTAGCAAGAAGGATAAACTATATCTTAAAATAAGACCACAAGAATCACTCGTAAAATCAAAAGTCTGCAAAGGAAGCTACTACATATTCTTCCCTCCTTTTTTCTTTTTGTTGTGCGCCTTAAAAGCTGGAAGAGTTTTTCGTTTTCTAGAGCGTTGTACAATCCCAATGCTCTCGAATTTTGTTGTGTTCCCAAGTTTGATGAAATTTCAGAGATGCAACAACACTCCCCATAATAATAACACAGTTTTTTTTTCCAAATGGAGCTGAATGAGTACTCCATTCTCACGTACCAGTAGGTCTCTTCCTCCACCGACTCTGATGTCCAAACATGACTTGGGAACCAAAATTATTATTGGCCTCGCTCTCGCCAATTCGCTACAGGCCCTACAGGAGAACAAAAGCACATTTCAGACCAGGACTGCCCCTAAAACTATGGAGTAGTAGGGCTTATCCACATCACCGGGAAAAGCAAGCAGCAGGGGAAATGGACACGCAGACGCAGAGCACCCGAGGGGCTTATCCGTCATCAAGAGCGACCACACGAACCCGCGTCTTTGCTGCCCCAACCCCAAGCCAAGGGAATGTTGCTGTGCTGTGCAAGCGACGGCCCGGACGCAGAGCACGGCTTGCTGACTCGCCCGGCTTCCCCTGCCGCCCACGGCTCTCCCTCCCACCTCTTCTTCTTCCTCCTCCTCCTCGCCCTTTAAAAGCTCCGTCCAAGCTTTCACCCCACTTCACACCACAATTCACACAGCCCTCTCCTTCCTTCCTTCTGCCCTCGGTTCCTGTCCAATCCGGCTGCTCCCTTTTTTTCTCCGTCTCTCTCTCCCTTGTGCTTTGCTCCTGTGCGCGAGAGTTCAGAAGCGAAGCGTGTTCTTTTCGCTTCTGCTTGATCCGGGGAGCCTTGCTTGTCCATCCAATCCAATCGAAGCTCCTTGCTTGGTCCCAAAGGGACGAGAAGGATCAGGAGAGACGGCGGCGGCATAAAAATCCGAAGCCAGCGCAGCGGCCATGGCCGTGCGTCCCGTCCACCATCGCCATGGCGGCCGGTTGGTGCTCCGTTCCTTTCCATGAGCACCTGCACCTCCGTACCATCCGCTTAACAAACCAATCATCATCTTCATCCGTTCTTGGTAGCAGCTGAGCTCGGGCCCCGACCTGTCGCCGTCAGAACAAGAGAGATCAACCAGGAGGTAGCAGAAGATCTTTGCAGTAGCTGCCGAGGACTGGTCTGTTCCGGTCGAGAGAATGCGGCAGATCTCGTCGCTGCTGCAGGGCCTGGCCCGGTCGCTGTCGGTGGGGAGGGAGAGGAGAGGGGACGGCGGCGCCGGCGCCGGCGAGGGGAACAAGCAGGCCGCGGCGGCGCCGGCGGTGCTGCGGACGTCGGGGACGGTGTGGGGCGAGGGCTCGGAGACGTTCGCCGCCGTGTGCTCGCGCCGCGGCGAGAAAGGCACCAACCAGGACTGCTCCATCGTCTGGGAGGTCAGCTCGCTAACCTCTATCTCTGTCTCTCTGCAACTCCTGCTGCTCTGTTCTTTGCTTCGTGCTCCCTTAATTTCGCTCTCTTTCTTTCCTTTTTTTTTCTTTTTGTTCGAAATCATTTCAGTTCATTTTGTGCTCCTAAAAATAGCAAAAAAAAACCCAAAAGCAATAAATTTTTTTTTGAATTTTAGTGACCAACTAATGAATTCTATGGTATATATTGGCCTGAGGGTATTCCTGTGGTGTCAAAATATCCAGGGAGGCATAGGTAGGAGCAGGAGTCTGGTGTTTCCTTTTGGCTTTCTAGGGCTTTCTCTGTCTCTGACAAGAGAAAGGGATCATACGTGTCCAGTGTCCTGATTAGCCCAAGGAGCAGGGTGTTTGTTTCAGATGATGACACTTTTCAGCTCTTGGTATCCGAACCCAAAGTTGCAGCTTTGGGTTGTTAAACTCGCTGCCTAAGATGGAAAGTTAGCCACATCACGCAGTAGATTACCACACATGTATTCTTGAGAGCTATTCATGTACTACATCCTTCTTTCATGCTAGGTCCTTGAATTATATCATTGTCTGTTCTTTTCTTTTCTTCAAGATGGTATTTATTTTCTGTTGTCTAACTAATTTGAGATTTTAATTATGCAAACCAAGCCATCCAATAGAGTGAGGACAACCATGACCTACTGCTAGGTTGCTCATATGGCTGGGTTGTTCAGTTGGTTGTGTATGATGTCACACTGGAATCTTAAATTGCCAATTATCATGTAATGATTGTACAGCATAAGATTAACAATCCGCTTAAAGCTGAACCACACATATAATGCCAAACCGGCAAAACATTACCCACCATAAAGAATCGGTCACACTTTTCACACCATCAGCTGGCAAACACCATTTGAAGATTTTTTTCTCTCTACATTTTAGCTTGAGTTTTTAACCATTCAATTTACACACAGTTAGTTTATGCAAGAGAATCTTGAAGAATTCCACATAGCACAATTTCTTTATGAAAGAGTGAACTTTTCAACAAAATTCTTGTGTTCCCAACGGAATTAAACATGTTGTCATGGATGATGGATCTCACAGTGCTTTCTGTCGTCTGTTGTTCATTCAGGGGTTCGGGTGCCAGGAGGACACCATCTTCTGCGGCATCTTCGACGGGCACGGCCCGTGGGGCCACTACATCGCCAAGGCCGTGCGCGACTCGCTGCCGCCGTCGCTGCTGTGCCACTGGCAGGAGGCCCTCGCGCTGGCGTCGCTCATCGACGGCGCCGAGAAGAAGCTTGCCGGCGACTGCCGGTTCGACCTGTGGAAGCAGTCCTACGCGGCCGCCTGCGCCGCCGTCGACGACGAGCTCCGCCGCAACCGCCGCCTCGACGCCGTCTACAGCGGCTGCACCGCGCTGTCCGTCGTCAAGCAGGGCGACCTCTTGGTCTTCGCAAACGTCGGCGACTCCCGGGCCGTCCTGGCCACAGCGTCCGGCGACGGCGGCGCCCTCGCCGCCGTCCAGCTCACCGTCGACTTCAAGCCCAACCTGCCTCGTGAGTCATCGCTACGTACTACCTCTATGTTCGGCTGGCCGGCCATTCTTGTGAAAGAAATCGCTGATGATGTATGTGCGTGCAGAGGAGAAGGAGCGCATCCGGCGGTGCAACGGCGAGGTGTACTGCCTCGCCGACGAGCCCGGCGTGTACCGCGTGTGGCAGCCCAGCCAGGACTCGCCGGGGCTCGCCATGTCGCGCGCCTTCGGCGACTACTGCATGAAGGGCCACGGCGTCATCTCGGCGCCGGAGGTGACGCAGAGGAGGCTCACCGGCAGGGACCAGTTCCTCATCCTCGCCACCGACGGGGTCTGGGACGTGCTCTCCAACGAGGAGGCGGTGCAGATCGTGGCGGGGACGCCGGAGAGGGGGAAGGCGGCGAAGCGGCTGGTGGAGTGCGCCGTCCGCGCGTGGCGGCACCGGCGGCGCGGCATCGCCGTCGACGACTGCTCGGCGATCTGCCTCTTCTTCCACTCGCCGCCGGCCTAGGCGCCGAATTGAACGACACGTAGACGTGCCTCAATCGACGTCACGGAGAGACAGCAAAACGCACATCTCAAAGACCACGATCATCGTGCCCGTCGCCTTCGTGGTGGGGAGTGCAATTGTCGCCGTCCGCGACGACTCAGAACGTGCGGCCCGTCGCATGATCGCGACGCTGCACGGTTCGTTCAGCTGGTGAATGACCAAACAAACAAAAAAATCTCCGGTTTTCACACCGGACTAGTCCAGTCAACATGTACGAGAACAAACATGAGCCACTAGAAAAGGGGGGGAAAAGATGCAATTTGTCCTCATTTTCAGCGTATGGCTCTGCTGAGTTTCTGTTATGATGGCAAATAGTCACGGTTATAGATGTACATCAATCACGATTTGGTCACAAATCACATGTTTGGCGCCACCCGCGCGCCCAGCAAATCGGAATCTGAGATCTTCCGCGATGGAGCACCGTGCACCGTGCATTATTTTGAACATCCTGGAACACGCCGATTCACCTACTGTTGATTTGATACACCACGACGGAAGTCCCATCTGTGGTAGCTATGAGAAGAGTCGTCGTCCAATCATCCACCGTAGCGGCTTTTCAGCGATTCAGGAGGCTCCTCTTCCATGATGCCGGCTCCTGTCGTGGCCAAGTATTCCCTTATTGTGGTTTTCCGGTCGCCAAGATAGGTGTGGTCTAAAAAGTTGCTATATGCTGGTTCACCAAGATTTTTGGCGGCAAGAACACTGAAAAGCAATTAAAATCATAAAAATAATAAAATATTGATAAACACCATAATGCTCAGAAAAATACACACCTCATACAGCAATGAATGGTTGTTATGTGGAATAAAAATTTGCTATTGGGATAACTACAATGTTCAAAGCAATGATTTCCCTTTGCTTCAGAAATGTGTTTGCTTTCAGATATCAGAAAGCAATGATATCATTTTTCCTTGAGAAATGCATCTTGCTTTGAGATGTCATAGTCGCAACGATGTGCTATACAAGGGAGAGCCGATAATATATATACCCGAACTTTTTGAAACAAAATATATGCCCTAACTTATTGGTGTGTGCTGTGTGCATGGGTAATTAGTTACTTACACGGTAAGCTTATTACAGTTTGATCAGAGGTTAGACCCTTTCTGATGTCAGTTACAAATTTATCCAATAGATGAAAGAAACAACTCCACATATTGTTTATCACTATATCTTTGAATAGTAAATACTCACCAGTGTCTAAGATATAAGCGACATGGTAAAATATCATCTCTCCATATTTTGTCAATGTTGTACCGTCCATAGCGCTGGTTATATATTTCCTTGCTTCCTGCAGAAGGAATGGTCAAAGTTTCAATGTGTAATTGACTTCGGAATGAACTACATTTAGTATGGTCTCATGCAATGCCCTAGAACTTATATCTACAGAAGAAGGCGATAAAAATGTTCAGCATAAAGCGTTGTTAATCACCATAAACTTTATTTGAGCAGGAACCAAACATGTCTACCTTGACTGCAATCTAGTGGTATTGCCAGCCAACAATTTCTAACTTATACATCATTCACACCCTAAACCCTAAACTCTAAACAATTTCAACTACAAGGTTCTGGGATTGTAGTTGAAGTCACTGCTAAAATGTATTTGTGTACAAACAGGAGATGATAAACTCAACAACAGATTATCATTCCCTTCAAAGCATAAATAACTATCTCCTACCAAATCTGACCAATAATTGAAGTGACAGACTCATAGCAGACAGACATGGACATTACAGAACCAGTTGAAAATAGTTGGAATGAAAAGAAGACATAAATTTAACCTTGGCATCTCTCTTGGAAATATTCTTCATCACTGTAGCGTGCACAGACAACCTGACCACAAATCGCACCAAGAGGAAGAATAACTTTGATTGCAGGAGGCAGGAGCAAAGATCAAAAAGAACACTGCAGCTATAATTTCAGATGCAGAGTGGGAGTACATACTGCTCGATTTGTAAAAGGTACTCCATCCAATCCTTCAGGGACAACCTGACAACACAGAAACACAAACAGAAGTGGCAACAAACACTTGTGAAGAAGAAGTCCAAAGTATGGGTCAGACTGAACAATCTATACTCGAGCATCTTCAGGGTTCAGATTAAGCAACTGAACATCTAAACCGGGATAGTACAACATTTAACAAAATATGCACAACCGACAATCATAAAATGAATTAACTGGTCACCCACCGCAAGGAATTTAAACTCATGTTCCCTCTCGATAAATGCTGGCACCTGCAATTATTATGAATTTTCAGTCGTCACTAAAATGGAGCTCAGGAATGGTCCATTAGTTTGCCCTTGAACAAATATGATATGCCACAGAGAAAATTACAGGACCTCCTCTTCCTTGATTTCGAAAACAGTGACTACTATCAGTTCTCCCTCACATGGCTCCACGCTTAAGCTTGAGAATTCCTACAAGTCACCCAATACTAGAGTGAAAAAGGAGAAGATTATGGAAACAAAAAGGACTCAGAAATAATACTTTCTCAGAGAGTCAGAGTACATGGTGGACCCTAAATTATTAGCAATCATAATCCAATGCCAAACCAATGGATCTCAACAAAACATCTAGTTTGTTATCCTTCAGGACCAGGATCATAGATGATGTGCTGTTGCTTATACATAAGTCAAAACTCAAAACACACAGCTTTGTTTAGTGCAGCTGCTTGTTCGAAACCTCAGCTTTTTTTGTTGTCAAGTGTTATTGCACCAGTATTGATATTTTTCATTACTTCATACAGACAAAGAGAGAGAAAGTTTAAAATAAACTACCCGTAGGCCAGAAACTAAAACGGCAGGTTTGGACTCACAAGTCGAGGTGTAGTACAAGGCACTCACTAGAGAGTTTGCCCAAAATCCTCAACATGAAGTAGCATTTGTGCAGGACAAGAAGAGTTATAGGCCTAGAGTCCTAGACTGTAGGACATGGCCGTATAAAAATAGCAAGAATCGCACTTCAAGCAGAAATGTAGCACTAGTGCCTAAATTTTTTCTATCCACCTTGTAGAGTCAGTCACACACTGCAACCTCCATATGTGATTCTGCACCGCAGGCAACTATCCACACACATACTGACAATTCGAGCAGAGAAGGCCCGTGGGCACCTTGGTGGCCTCGACAGCGATGCCGCGCTCGAAGAAGATGGGGGCGGTGTGGGCGAAGACCCGCCGGAAGCCCCGCAGCGCCGCCACGCGGAAGCCCTCCAGCTCCGGGAACGTGCTCCTCGCGCTCCGCTCTGCCATCAATCAGGATCCTAGCAAGCGTCAGGTTCAGGGATCGAGTATTCCACTACCCGCGGCTGCTGGTGGTGCTCTGCTCACCGGAGAGGAGGGAACCGAAGCCGACGACGGAGAATCGGCCGCCGGGGGCCGCGACGGCGGCGAAGTCCGCGGGGCAGGTGAGCTCGGGGAAGGATCCGGCGGCGGCGGATGAGGCAGCCGCGGTGGGGGGAGGCATGGGGCGTCGATGATGGGTGGACGGCGGCGAGGGCTCCGGCGGGCGGCGGAGGCGGATGCTGAGGCGGGAGGTGGGGACGGGTACGGATGAAAGCGGTCGGGAAAACCCTTCAACCACTTCAGTTACTGTGTATTTTGTACTTGGGAACGGGATCGGAAACGGGAAAGCCGGTCGGGAAAACGAAACCGGAATTACTGGGTATCGGAAACGGAATATTTCGGTCGGTAATACCTCGGTAGCGGTCGGGAATCGATAATTTAAAACAGGAACACCGATACGTATAATCACTTCAAACATTCAACTTAATACAATGGTTACATCTATACATAATACATAACAAATAGTACTATAATTAAGTAGATAACGTCATAATATAAGTTTACCAATTTATAAAATATTGGTGATTTGTGATGTTTGTCTTGCATATTTTCGTATATAAGTAAACGTTAACAATGATAGGGAATTTAATTTCTAATTGTCATGAAATACTTGGAACAACAAAAGGCCGGACAGAACTGTAAAGAAAAAGAAAAATGGAAAATTATTGATGAACGTGGGCTTCCTACATGCTCCTGGTCTACAGCCCCTTGGCCCACAGCAACAGCACAGACGCGCAGCTGCCAGTCCTACCAGCTGCAGCCTGCAGGCATTCAAACTTTTAATCCCACCTCTTGAACACAGAGCAAAGAACGGGATAGAGGTGCTATAAAGAAGGGTAGCGTCCGCTTCCAGTGGCCAGTGGGAGGACCGGACGAGGTCGCGTATGCGGAGCAGCAGGCCGTGGTTATGGGCTTTAACCTGAAGTTGTGTGTAGCCCAAAAATGAAAACGGGAATACCGGCGGGAATTCCCGTTTTAAATACAGGAACCGGAGAAACGGGCAGGAAACTCCTCCTGCTTCCGATCCTGGTTTTGCCGGATTATCCCGGTTTTTCCTGTATTTTTTCGTTACCGGAAAAACAGTAACGGCCCGGTATATACGGCAAACGGTGTCGGTCGGGACGGGAAAATCCCATCCCGTTTTCATCCATAGGGACGGGGAGGGCTGGTGGGAGGACAACGGAGCGTTGTGGGGCGTTAGATGTTAATCCGACGGCTGCGGGTGGCCCCGGGCGAGACTGCGCGATGGCGCGCATTACTGAGCCTTGCGGCTGACCCCAACAATGCTAGACATTTTTGAGAGACAAATAGATGAATGCCTCACGTACACAGAACACGCTATGCATTCTTTGTCTCCAACCGACATTAGATCTCGCTAGACAGATGGTCCCGCTATGCAAGTCGTCGTCGCTCGCCCGCGCTTGCCCCCTGCCACCGGCGCTCGGGCCAACCCCATCCACCACCTCCTCCTCTCGCCCTTTGCCGCCGCGCTCCAGGTCGCACCTGCGCGCGCCGCTCTTCATGAACGAGCTCCAGGAAGGGGGAGGAGAAGGAAAAGAGAGCTCAAATCCGGGCGAGCTTCGTCGCGCCGCCACCGAGCCGAGCAAGGTGCTCCGTCGCGACGCCGCCGCCGAGCGAGCTGCTCCGTCGCGCCGCCGCCGAGCCGAGCGAGCTACTCCGTCCAACCATGTGCACGAATGCATTCGGAGGAGAGAGGAGAGTCAAGTTTAGCTCACCTCTCTCCTCGAAGCCAAAAATGGCTGCTGCTTTGTCTTCTCTGTTGGAGGCCATTGCATCGTGAACAGTAGCCGGAGGAGAGGCATTTTTGGGTTTGCCTATCCTTTTGCATGAGCTGTTGGAGTCTGCCCCAGGATTGATTCTTCCGATGCAAATAGCCGTTTGGCCATGACAAATTATCAGAGCAATTCCAGCAAGATCCTACTTTCCCTATTTTTTTTTCTCTCCGGTTCCTCTCGGGGGTGAGGTCCTCCCTCCCTACGCTCTTTCATGCTTGTCATAATAAGATCGACCTCTATGACTCTATTATCGTCCAGGGATCCGCCATCGACATCCCGAGCTCGAGTGCCGTCCGGGGCTGATCTTTGCCGCACACCCAAATGTAGGAAAGTGAATAAATAAAAATACTAAAAATAAAAATAGAGTTGAGAAATAAGGGCTACTGCTAGAATTGTTGGTAAAATTTAGAGCCTCAGAAAGTAGAGACAACCCCTACTTAAAAAAAGTAGGGGCCTCAAATAGAGGTTATTGCTAGAGTTGCTCTTACTATTTTCGTTCTAAATTATAGTTCGTTTGACTTTTTTACCATAATTTAACGCTCGTTCTATTAGTGTTGGGACAAACAGTACGTAAAGAAAAAGGAAAGAAAGAAAATAAATAAATGCGGAACAAAGTGAAACAGAAACACATAAAAGAGAAGAAAAAAAACAAAAAACACTTCCTAGGCCACGTCAAGCACGGGAGGTAGCGAACCGAACTGCACGGAAATAAAACAAAGGAGAACTAGCTTTATAGGCTTCAGTTGGGCCGGACCAAGCCCAAGATGCGGAACGGAGCAGCCCGAGCAATGAAGAGCCGTTCCGGCTCCCACTGACCTGCTCCCACCACCGGTCGAGCGACTCGAGCCGTCTCGCACGAGCAAGAAACGATTCCTCTCTCTCTCCCATTCTTTCCCCAAAATCACAGCCCAGGCAAAATCACAGATCAGCCGGAGAGTCGGAGCAACGAGCCGGTTCACCCAGGGACGGAGGCAGAAATGAGTTAGAGCCCGGACTGCAGCACGGGCAGCCCGAGTCGTGACTCCGCCACTGGGTCACCCGTCACCGACACTCCAGTTCCAGCGGGGTAGTAGTGCCACCCGCCGCTTCGGCTCGGTCGCGAGGCGCTGAAGTGCACCCGGCGCCCGCGGCCCCGCACAGGACCCCCGCCAGCCCGCGGCTTCAGGAACGACGGTGCAACGCCCAAACGACGTAGGACCGCCGTCGGCCGGCCGGATAGGGAGATGCCGAGAGTCCGAGACGGAGATGATGAGGACATCACTGGCTTAGATACGACCATATTAATGGTCTGTAAACAAAAGGTGAATCAATCCTATATCATGATTATTATTGCTACATTCGATGAATTGATGCTACGCCATGATGTGTGTTCATTGTCGTTTTCAGAAATACATATGTGGATTAAAAAGAGTGCTAGATGCACATAGAAGGCATGGAGGACCAAAGAAGTTGATTGGGGACCAATTCAAAGTATTCCCACGTTCCCCATCAGGCTACCACGTCACATTAGCCCAAAGAAGGAAAGAGACCAAATCCAAAACGTTTTCGAAAGTCTGGGATCGGACTGCAGGAAAGAGCTGACTTGCAACGGCCGCCACGATTTCATCCGGACTCCGTTTTGGACGTTTAAGTACTTGATGGAAAGCTTATCAAGTCTAGTTTCAGATGGATCTGGACTCACCTTCATATCTGTTCGGATGCGGCCGCCATCGTCGATTTACTACAGAGACATTTTCTGCCAATGGTGCTGCGTCACCTTATTTTGGGCCGATGGACCGTGTATCAAGTGGGGCCCAATAGGGGCACGTCTTAGGGTTGTGGGACGACCCCCATCAGGTCCTGGTCGTCCTCCACCCTCTCATATACCCTCCATAGCCGTCACAAATAGATTGGGTTTTGTTTAGATCAAGTTTAGCATTGCTACTTGCTTGTAAGCGCGCGTGCTGGTCCAGTCACCCGTCTTCGAGTCTACGGAACCCAACTTCGTTGGTGATTGAGTTTGAGATTGAGACACTTCAATTCCCATCTAGTAAATTCAGTACTTGTATCATACTTGTTCTTGCTAGTTCTTCGATTGTTTGCAGAACAGGTCGGGTGATGCGCTCCCACAAGATCGCGGCATCCATATGTTGTGGTGTATCGGTCGCTAAGGCGCAGTCTTTGAAAGGTTGTAGTCGGGCCGTGAACGTCGTCTCCTCCAATCGAGTTATCCCCCACGCCTCTCATCGAAAAGATCGGGCACAAACCCCAGCGGGTTCCCATCATTTGGTATCAGAGCTGGGCCTTCGTTTAAGGGGGTGAGAATGATGAGGACATTCTAGGTCACGATTTGGCCAAACGCACGACAGTGTAGGCGGCAGCCGTGAAACGGTTTGGCCAGGCGCACGACAGTGTAGGCGGCGTGTCGTGATTCACGGGAGCATGGTTTGGCCAGGCGCACGACAGTGTAGGCGGCAGCCGTGTGCACGCGATTTGGCCAGGCCCACGACAGTGTAAGCGGCAGCTGTGCGCGTCCGAATTATCCCACCTTGCTTAGCGAAGGAGGAGGAAGCCACCTTAAAAGGGAGAGCCACCCTTCACTATCAGACTAGTCTTTTGGGGTGATTGGGCCTTTCCCCGAGTGGGTGTGCCTAATAACTGTTGGGGTCCGGGCAACCTTAATTTGTTGGGCCTCGGCCAACCCCACGCCTGGGCCGGATGCATCATGATGAGGACATCCTAGGTCACGATTTGGCCAGGCGCACGACAGTGTAGGCGTCAGCCGTGAAACGGTTTGGCCAGGCGCACGACAGTGTAGGCGCGTGTCGTGATTCACGGGAGCATGGTTTGGCCAGGCGCACGACAGTGTAGGCGGCAGCCGTGTGCACGCGGTTTGGCCAGGCGCACGACAGTGTAGGCGGCAGCTGTGCGCGTCCGAATTATCCCACCTTGCTTAGCGAAGGAGGAGGAAGCCACCTTAAAAGGGAGAGTCACCCTTCCCTATCAGACTGGTCTTTTGGGGCGATTGGGCCTTTCCCCGAGTGGGTGTGCCTAAGAACTGTTGGGGTCCGGGCAACCTTAATTTGTTGGGCCTCGGCCGACCCCACGCCTGGGCCGGATGCATCAGGAGACCTCATACACAATCGGTGAGCCATAAGCACCACCCTTCCCTATCACACTAGTCTTTTGGGGCGATTGAGCATTTCCCCGAGTGGGTGTGCTTAAGAACTGTTGGGGTCCGGGCAACCTTAATTTGTTGGGCCTCGGCCGACCCCACGCCTGGACCGGATGCATCAGGAGACCTCATACACAATCGGTGAGCCATAAGCACTAAATCACAACTAAATTTTCTTTATATACTGGTATTTCGTAACTCTTTATTTCATGGATATCTAAGATTTAAATTTGTACTCTTTTCTTCCATAAAAAATATGGATGCATTATGGACATTTTTACTGTTTAACTGATTTTTTTTGTTACGTGACCGGAATACCCAACTTTACGAATCTACGATTGTGGCTTCGCCACTGCACCGCCAGCCGACAGCTGTCGCGTGTAGGGGTGGATATCGAGCTGGCTTGGCTCGGTTCGGTTCAGCTCGAGCTGGCTAGCTCGGCTCGGCTCGTTAACGAAGCGAGCCAGAGAAGCTGCTCGGCTCGGCTAATCGAGCCAGCTCGTTATCATCAGCACACATGTATTTCTCGTACAAAAAATATTTATGGCACACTAAAATAAAAAAACAACTATTCTTCACATATTTCAAGCTCAAAAATAATATAGAAATAATAGTAGTTCACAGTATGATATCACGGCAACATAAATTATTCATGGCCACCACCATTCACCATTCAGATATAAGTAAATCAGACAAACAAAATACATGTTGGACTATAAACTCTGGCTTGGTACAGCTCGTGAGCGGCTCGCGAGCAAGCTCGAGCTGGCTCGTTAACACACCGAGCTAAAACCTTGGCTCAGCTCATGAACAATTTAAAACGAGCCGAGCCGAGCCACTAATGAACCGAGTCGAGCGAGGTATCGAGCCACGGGTATTTTGTCCAGCCGTAGTCGCGTGTCCCGCCCACCGCCACTGCGCCGAGCCAGCCCAGCCGAGCCGGGGCCTGCTCCGATCCAGCCGTAGTAGGCTCATGTGTGGTGAACAGCCGCATTTCGATACCGTTCGTGGAATAGGCCCAGACCCAAAAGAGCGGCCCAGACCCCAGAGCGCCAGCATATTCTTTTTGGCGGGAGCGGCGCCCCCCTTCTCCCGCCATTCCCCTGCATCCTTTTTCCCCTTCTTTGCGAAACGCTCCCAACCCCGTCTGTCGCACCTCTTCGATCTCCGGCGGCGCCCCTTCCCGGCGACGAGCAGCAGCACCTCCCGCAGATCTCCGGTGCCTGCCACCCCCCCCCCCCCCCGCGCGCCAGGTCGCTGCTCCGCTGTGCATCCCGGCGCTGCGCTTCCTCGCCGACGAGCAGCGCCTCCGACGCCTCCCACTCCCACACTCGGTCCACAGTAAGCACATCTCTCCCGTACTCCTTCCTATAGCGTTTTGAAGATCGGATTTGAGTTATGTTCATGCCTGAAATTTGGGTGAGCATAGGTAGATGAATGTGTCTGAGGACGTGTGCTTATTTTTGGAGTAATTAGTATAGATGGAGAAAGGGAAGGTGAAGGAACCAAAAGCAGTCATGATTATATAGACTAATTTTACCATTTTAATCCCTTATTTTAGTATGAGACATCACACCGTCAAATAAAACAAAAATTAATATTAACCAAGCTCTTCAGGACAATCATTACATATCACAAGTATTGAGACATTTATTATACCAGAGAGTATTTTGGACATTCCACTCTTCAGCCCAGCAGCCAGCTATCCAAAGCTGGGTTGCCAAACAGGCCAGCTTATCAGGCCACCAGATTCTCGGACTAGCAGTTTTTCAGACCAGCAAGTGAGCTTCTCGAGCCAGCTGCATTTCGAAAAGCTCCTCCTACCCCAAACAGGGCGCTGGTCAGGACAATTCCATGCCGCTGTTCCCTCCCTCCTTCGCCACCCCTCCGCCAGCCACTGCCGCGACAGGACCGCTCCCCACCCCTACTCATTCTATCCCCATCTCCTGTGCTGCCCAATTGCTTGCATTGCCGCTGTATCTGAAGCTGCCGACGCCGGGAGGCGGGACCAAAGGACCATAGGCACTCAACCCATCAACCCCTGTACCTGTATCCTTTTTTTTTGGTGGGGGTGTCATAGCTGACTGGTGCGCAATAATCCAATTTGATCTGCAATACCGACAATTTTTTACCCATATATGGAGGGGGTCCAATTCAGTTCATCTCCCTGAAATTTTGGTTTCAGTTGAACCAAAATTGAGTCCAATCCTGTCAGCACAAGTCCTTCAATTTTCCTGACATTCTTCCCTGCAAGGTCCATGCTTTTTTTATTTTGTCTAATTTGAACTATTTGCTTTCGTTTGTCAGAGGCAGTTTTTGATCTGAGGATGGGTAAGGACGATGAGCTGGTTGACTCTATGGAGATTGACGGCCAGCAGCAGCTACAGGTACAAGGCCCCACTGCCGTGCCGGAGGGGTTCAACGCTGACTACCTCCGAGTGTACTATGGTAAAGTGATCTGTTCCCTTCTAATGTGTGGAGTAGACAAGATAAACTGAAACAGGATCCATACATCTTATAGGTCCATAACTATCTGTTTCTTCAGTTGTGCACAAAGTTCTGATCTTGCACCTCAGTTTAGAGGCTCTATGTGTTTCTTTTAATGAATTCTGTGGTTTTTTCCCCTGTTTTATATGATTGAGCCGTCTAACTGGTGTGGAAGCAATGGCTAGTATTTGTTCCTCCCAATTTCTTGCGAACTTTACTATATCTTGTTTCCATGCTCTTTTGTTTAAGACCTAGCACATTTTGTTAGTCATACTGGTGTAACTAAGCATGCCCTTTACCTAAGGCTTTTCATTTTGGTTATGTAACAATACTAATTTCTTAGTTTCTGCCACTGCCTGTGCTAACAACCAGTGATATGATTGCAGGAAAGCTCTTCCCATATGGTGATTTCTTCAAATGGCTTTGCTATGGAAATGGTTCGTGCTCACATCCTGGCTATTCGATTAGGAGTTAGGATTACATGCTTGCTGTATCTTTGATTAAACTAATTTTTTTGTTTTCCATAGATGGAAAGCACCCCGGATGTGATCAATCATATGTTGGACGTCGAGAGTTTTCATTTACACTGGAGAATGACATCTACCTCCGCTTCCAATCCTTTGATAGTGCTGCTGAACTGGAAAGTTCTATCAAGGAGAAGTGCCCTTTCAAGATTGATATTGGACCTGTCTACAGCGTAGATGTATGATGCAGCATCACTAAACATATCATTTTGTTTTGCTTGATTCTAATTCCCTGCAGTACCCTTTGTTTTCTTCTGCCTGAGGAATCATGGTTTTTGTGTAGCCTGCAAAGCGTCATGCTTACGCCCAATCTGGCAATAATGTCTTTGTACCAGTGGAAAGGGAACTAATTTTTGACATTGTAAGAAATTTGCATATCTTTTCTTTCCCTTTTCACTTTATCTGTGCATGCTGTTTTCGTGTGCAACTGATGCAATATGTCAACATTTTAATCTTCCCAGGATATATCTGATTATGATGATGTTCGTTACTGCTGCTCCGGAGCTGATGTCTGCTTGGACTGCTGGCCCTTAATGACCATTGCTATCAAAATTCTGGATACTGCGCTTAGAGGCATGTCATTTTATAATGCAGTGAATCATAACATGAACTACCCACTTTTGCAGATTTATCCACACAAAATGCAGATTTTCAATTGGTTACTGACTTCTACTGAAGTATGCATTTGTTTACTAATTATAATTAAAATTATTGTTTGCAGATGATTTTGGTTTCAATCACATACTGTGGGTATACAGTGGCCGTCGTGGTGTCCATTGCTGGGTCTGCGATAGCAAAGCAAGAAAGTATGTTCGAATTAACTTCTTTTGTTAGTTATGTTTGTTGATCCTAAAATACACATCTATTCTCCTGTTAGGCTCAGCAATGAACAAAGGGCTGCCATTGCTGACTACTTTCTAGTCTACAAGGTGACACTTCATCATTCATGACTTAGATGGTGTTTATCACCCCTCCAGAAATCTATTTAACTCTATGAATCTATATCAGGGTGGTGAAAATGCACTGAAGAAAGTATCCTTGGCTGGACCTGTCCTCCATCCTTTCCTTGCGTATGTCTTAATTGTCTCATCAATTTGTTTGTTCTACCAACACAAAATGGAAGAGCTAAATTGATTATTATGTAATTTATGCCCCTGCAGACGGTCATACACGGATGTTCTCGAAAGCTTCTTTGAAGATAAGTTGCTACTTAGCCAACAACTCTTTGCATCAGAGGAGAGATGTCAGAAGATACTTGATCTCATCCCTGATGAAAGTAAGAAAAGGCACTTAAGAAAATGGACATTACTCTCTGATATACATGAAATCTACAATCCCTTGTTTAGCATGGCACAAATATGTTCATTGTCATTCTGAAGTGGATTTCATTTCTAGACGTTGCTAGTGAGCTCCATGACAAGTGGCATGGAAATAGACGATCTTCTATTTCAAAGGAAGATGTCAATGCAGCCAGATGGAAGCAATTGAAGGCGACCTTACAGTCAGGAAAGCACAAGGTTCATGTTTAATCTCCTGCAATCCTAATTACTTTTTTTTTGTCTTTTTTCTCGAAAAACGCAGGAGAGCTGCGATTCATTAATTTAAGAAGAAAGAAGGGTTAAGAACCCTTTACAACTCACACCACACGCCCCACAAAAGATTGTCTGGAATTACTTTTTTTTTGTCTGTCTTCAATCCCCTGAAGTCCTATTCACTTTCGTTTAGACATCTGTTTGTTTATTGATCAATATTTATTTCTTTTGATTTCACCAGACTAATATTCCAATTTCCCAATTACAATCGCATCTGCTGATTCATGTCATTATGTTCAATAATAGTGCTAACTGTTATATGTTTCAGGGTCAGGGGCTTCGCAGATGTGTGGAAGAGATTGTCTTCTCATACACATATCCTAGACTTGACATGGAGGTAAAAGGAAATTCATCAGTTGTAAGTGTTTGCAGTAATAAGATTATCCAAGGTTGTTCTCACTCCTAATCAAATTGATACAGGTATCAAAGCACATGAATCATTTACTAAAAGCTCCCTTTTGTATACACCCAAAGACAGGTAAGTCATAGTGCATTCAATTCCTATTTTAGTTTGTAATGTAATAGTAAGATGGCATCCCTTATCTCAAGAGAATGTGGTTATACATACGCTTGACATGTCCATTTGAAACCTCTAGACTGGAGAACAAATGCGAGCACTTAAATACTCAACCTTTTTTCATTGAATTCATTTTGATGAGTCAACTGAACTATTCTAAAAACTGCTGGGATTTCTTTTTGGTCACACAATGCACACTATTGTTGATAATTGATTGTTGTTTATTTTTCTAGGTCGTGTTTGTGTTCCAATTGATCCCAATAATTGTGATGATTTTGATCCTACCGCTGTTCCTACTCTATCACAGGTATGGTTCATATAGCCTAGCATGAAATAAGACTATGCACTAACATTTTATATTCTTCCAAGCATCATGTTACAATGCTGATTTGTGAAAACATCTACTTATACAGCTTTTAGGAGAGCTCAATGCTGCTGGTTTTCAGACAGATTCTGAAAATAGTAAGTGATTATAAGCATGCACCTTTCGTGGTTTGTAATTGCAAAAAATAGCATTTTAGTACCATGCAATTTGGCCTAATATGCCCTCCTTGCACAATCCTTTGATGAGTTACAGGTTGGGAAAGAACGTCCCTTGAGAAATCCGTCAGGTTTTTCCGAACTTCATTTCTGCAACCACTGCTGAAAGCATGCAAGGTACGAATGGCTTGTTCATCCATATGCATGTATGTGAATAATTGGAACCCTTCAAAAGATATCCGGCAGTAGGATCCTAGGCAAACATAAGATAACTTCTCTTAGCTCTCTTCCACTTCTTGATACCATGTGATTCTGTGCTTGAAAGTCAACTATTTGATCTTGCGCTTGAACCTTTCTTACCAAGAAATTAACACTTCCCTATCTCGTTGACCCATGATATTTGTGAAACCAGGAGTCTGAATTTTATTGGGCCATGATTTTTTTTCAGGATGAATTGGAAGGTGCATACAATGCAAAACTCCAACAGTCCAAGAATTCCATGAATTGGTAAAATTACATATGCAAGCACCACATGCGTGTAGGACGATCAGAACTCCGGTGCCAGATTATTCCAACTGATCACAGACCTCTCTGCATGAAAGAATGAGCGATTATTCCATGATGCCGCCACCTGGTGTTGCACGTCTGCTCCAAGTTGCTACTGAGTGTGATCAGAATTATCCTGTACTGTAGGACTTAAAGCGTGTAAGACTTATAGGCGTCTGTAGATTTCAGTGCTGGGCTTCAGAGAAAATGAATGTAACATCTACTGGTCGACGGTACCAAAGGTACATGTACGGAGTATCTTGGGTACATCTATGTTGAGCAATGTGTAACAAAAAGAGGACCTAGAGGCATGTTTGGGGTATTTAGATTGTCCATACTGCATTCGTTTCAAGGTTATGCGTTGGTGGTGTGGTGCCGCTATGCACTACCGGTGACGCATAATCCTATATGCGTCTTATTATGGAGCTTAGATTAACATTAATATATAACACATATAAGCGAAGATAAGTTCCGTTCTCAGCGCCCATTTTGAGCGATGAAGCAAAACCAAAAAGTTAACGATATTATTCCTTGCAGCGGCAGGTAACAAAGCCAATGCCTTTGTATCACAAACAAATGCTAAAAAAACGAAGGGCCTGAGACATCTTTCATTGACGAATGTTGCTCTGCTAGTTACAGTGCTGCACACTTTTACATACAAACAACACACTAGGAAACCTGTATATAGACTGTATTTACAATATTTACATGCTAAACTGCTACTGCTTGCACGAGAGCTCACCAAAACGGACACCAACTGGCAAACAAAGTAGAAACATGCATAAAACAATGAAGTTGCAAAATCAATGGCCTACTAAAAAAATAAGCAGTTGCCTGAAATGGGGCAAGGTAAAATTATAAATACATAGACAATGTAATTTTGGCACAATTTTTCGTGTGATGTATGAGCTTCTGAACTGGAAGCTTCAACGATAGACCAGGTTCAGCGTCCTAGGGATCTCCTGAAGCCCAGTGCTCACCGTCATGTTGGATCGAGCTGCCAGCTCCCAACGCTGACACAGATGAGAAATCACGCCCTGTTAACTTGTGACTCATCCGGGGCATCACAGCTACAGCACCCTTGCTCAAAATCTCATTGGCATCACCGATTTGACTGACAGCCTGCGTGGGCAACATAAAAGGTTACTCCTCTAGCAGGGGCGGAACACAGTGGGGGCACCCTCGGCTGTGACAAATGCAAGGGCACACTTCTCTTTCTGTTTTAACTATCACTCACCCCCCTCGCTGCATTAGCTCTTATTTTGTGGTTTCAGCTGACGAGTACCAAGTCACTGCCCACCAAGGCACTGCCCAGTAAGGCAGTAACTAGATATAGCACTGAATTGGCCCCTCCTTGGCTTTACCTCACGGTCCGCCACTGTCCTCTAGGGATGTGGCTAAGGTTACAGTCATGGATGGAAAAGAGGCTGCAACCTGTAGCAGCTCCCTCTCACGCGCTCCCTGTTGAGGTTGCACGAGTTCCCTGCTTCTTCACTACTCAAGACTCTGAGCATGAGCATTACCATAGTTTGACACTTGAGGAACTCCATTGAAATTGAACAAACACCAATTAATTAATGGGTCATGTACAATGCCTGGGAGAACAAAAGCAAATTATTAAGAAACGCTTAATAAGCATGCATCATCAAGAATGTAGGTCCATGGTACAAGAAACATATACAAAGAATTAATTTAAGGGGAAAGTTGTAGCCATCTCCCTATAAAATAATTAAACTGTGCAGATTCTGTTCCCGTACTACCCCTCAACAAAACCAACCACCAATGCTCAACATCAGACCTTTGTGGAAATGATGGGAGTGTCAACTCAAAATGATATACAGAGATGAGAAATTAATGGCTACTTAAAATTTCTGCTAAGCAGGAATTTTAGCAGGATTTTTTTTAAAAAAAATTGACTCAAGGGGAGATACTCGCAGAATGTCCGTCCCCTGGCCTGTGTAAAACGAAAAAACAATGAGAGTTAGTTATAGATCAGGAGATGAAATGCGAAAGACGAGAGGCACCGATGAACCTGGAGCTCCGGCTGCCTGGTGTCAGCGTCTACCAGAGAGTGAGATAGGAAACCAAGAGGGAAGCAGTGGCAATGGAAAGAGAAGAGGGAGAGTCAGCAAACAGAAAACTGAACCCGGCGTTCCTTGGTGGCGTCCAAGAGGACGGAGGGTTCACCTAAAAGGCGACCTCCCATACTGCAGTGTGGTGGCAACACAAACAACAGGAAAAGGCGCTGATCCATCAGCCATCAGCCCACACACGGCCTGACAGCCACCACACCCTGTCCCCATCCGCCACAATCTGTCTCGCAGATAGATCAACCGTCCACGTGCCCCCATCTGATCGGGCAGTGAGGGAGTTCGCAACGACATGTACAGGCCCTCTCTGCTCCAATCTTGATGCTTTCTAATGAAATCGTGAATTAATATTATGTGCAAATTCATATAAACTGCAGATGGGAAAAGTATAAAGTCCGCATCTTAACTGAGGAATGACTTGCAAAGTGCATATCACTAGAACTGAAATTAAAGTTAGTTCACGGAGGTATCCATAACAATCACTACATGTCAAAGTTAGTTCACGCTTACCAACTCAAGGAGACATTCATCAACCAGTAAACTCATCCACTGTAAGAAACTACCATGTGGTTGAGCGGAAGTTCACTAAGTCGATGAGAGTCATCCTTCATATAACCATATTAAATCTGTACCCACTATTGACTTACTATATAGCACAAACATAGGTGTAAAGTAGAGGTATCGAAAGGCAGAATAGCGCGCACATACTTTCCTCTAACTGCCAGCACCGAACAAGAACTCCTGCAAAATCCTAGAGGCCTCTGAGACTTCATGCTGACCATGTACTGATGTTGCAGTAGAATTAATAGGTAAAGCAGCTTTTTTTTGGTCTGAAAATGGATGCATTGTAGCTTTGTTTGATGAGTTCTTCTCATCTAGCAGCGATTCCTGACCAATTTGCTTGGCGGTTTTTTGCCTTTCTGCTTCATTCATAGGCTTCTCGGCGGATAAAGCATCCAGGTGCGGGCTGCTCAAATTCGATCCACTTTTATCAAACGGAAGAAACTGCACACCATTTGGAATATGATTAGACACGTTTTGAGGAGTAATCGAGAAGCCAGCCAGATTTTTCAGGATGGAACACTGTTGTTTGGTAGGAGCACATGCCATAGCTTCACCATTGTGAACTGGTGAGGTTTTCTGGCTGCTTGTATGCTCTCTGAGGTTTGTTTTCACATTTGCCAGTGAAGCATCAGATGTGTTTGCATCTTGTGTGGGAGCACCTTCTGTATTCCGCATCTGGTAAAGAAAAAAAATTGTATAATTATTTAACAGAACTCAGAATATTCAGGCTTAATGAGTAAAATGGCAGAAAAACATTAGATCAATTACGTACCACATGAGAGAATTTGCATCTATCACCTCTGCTGCACGTGCCACTGTTTTTATAGTTATGGCACTCATACTTTGACAACTCATGATCATATGGACAATCATCTCCTTTCAAACAAGAACCACAAGCAAAATGCTTGCAAGGCTGTAGGAAAGAAAAAGGTGTTAGAAAAACATGAAATGCATCAAAACCAAGTAAGAGCAGTTAGATCGATTTTGTGCAAAACCTTAATTGTAAGCATCAGCAGGGACTTTTTTTTTACTATATTGCTCAAGTTCAAAATGGAGCCTTACTTAAACATAGAGTGTGAACGAAATGTACTCATACTTTTTTCTTTTTCGAGTGGGTGGTATTAAGATCCTATTCCGACATCCTACATATAGGGCCATAACTCAGTATGGATTGAGGGATGGCTTTGGAGAAAATAGGTTTAGTTTGAAGGATAACACAGTTTTTTGTTTTCTGTTTGTGTGGGTGTTGGTTGGTGCTAGGTTTTCGGGGCTCCTCCAATTCTATGTGCTGCCCTTTTCTTTCTTAAAGAAATGACACACAGTTCTCCTGCGTCGTTCGAGAAAAAAAGTTTGAAGGATACACCCTATACAGATACCATTACACATATACCAGTATAATTATAATGCACAAAAAACACTACAATCAAATGATAAATTTGATAACATAGATACCTTAGATTTTGTTGAAGGTGTAAAATCATGGGAGAACTTGCACTTGCTTCCCTGCAAAAGAGAAAAAAATCAGATTCTCTAACTATCAACAAAAAGTTATCCACTGAGCAAACTTAGGTTTACATCTTTACATTGATATGACCCAACCATGGTATCTAGCAATCCATGATTACATCACAATACAAAGGAACCGGCACCATAGATGAACTTTCAGCCTAAAGGAATGCAGAATATGTAAAAAAAAAGAAAAAGGAGTAGCACTAGATGAAAAACACAATGGCTCCAAGTGAAATAAGTCAGGTTGGCCAGATAAAACTTACCTGCACGCACTTCCCATGGTCATAGAAGTGGCAAGGTTTTTTTGGCTTTATAACCATTTGAAATCTTGGTCTGTTGACTCCATCAGCTATCCGTTGCTGTGCTCGCTGCTTTCTTTTATTTTTCTGCACATAAATTGTCAATAACATTAAAACGCAAATTTCACACTTTAGAAGAAACAATTCATACAACAGATGCTGAAATTCAAACGGTGCCAAAACCATAACATACTGTCTTTTTAGCCTTCCTCTCTTCTGTCATGGAGCGTTTTCTCTTCTTCCCAGGGTTGGGAGCCTGTAAAAGATTTGAAGGGAAGATATTGAAAATCAGTATATCCAGCCAAAAAAAAGCCGGCAGAGAAGAATGTTGTAATCATGGCACAAAGATGGCCATCTGTGGGCATGGAGTTTTGTGCTCTTATTACAGAGTGTACATGTGTCATTGTAACTTGTAAGGAGTAGAATTTAAAACCTAGACATGTATGATTTGTAAAAAAGATAAGCTCCTGAATGAATTCAATATTGGTAAACATCGGCATAACGTGAATCATTGAACCTCACTAAGTAAACAAACTGGAAAATACATTATTACACAGAAGAAGCAACAAATAAGTAATGTTTGAAATCAGTACTGGTTTATAAAAAAAGAGTGATGTATCCAATACCTCATTGTCAGGCAGTGGCGTCTCATTCCAATCGACAACTTCATCATAAGTGACAGCCTGAGCCCTGGTAACAGATATTTGTGCATTGACCCTGACATTAGCATCCTTGTTCAGTGTAACATGACCATTTCCTATAATTTCAGGTGTCGAGTGCAAAGATTTGTTCGCCCCTGAGTCTCTGCTAACTGGATCGCCTCCCAATTTCTCATCTTCAGCATCATCATCATCTCTAAGCTCGGAATCTCCAGATTCTTCTGAATCCAAATCCTGAAACTCGCCCTCAATCTCTCCTTCCTCAACGCCACCATCATAATTCAGCTCATGGTCTAAATTTTTCACAGGCTCTCCATCTTCAATCCCGCCTCCTGATTGCTTTGAATCCTCATCCTCAGATGCCTTGCTATTCTGCAGCACACCTGCAGAAACCACACAAGTCTGCGCTGGTATCACGCCAACACCAACATCATCGATCAGCCCTGTGAAGTTGGTGATCATCGCGTCAAGCAGCAGCTGGTCATTGTCATTGCCCAATGCTACCTCTACTGATTCGTCAACCTCAGTCGCATCCAAGCAAGCCTTCACCAACTGGAGAGCATCGTCCTCCTCCACCACCAGTGCAGCTCCAATCCCTGACGCCTCGACCCCGGCGGCAGTGTTACCACAGGTGCTTTCTACAGGAACTACCTCGTCCACATCCTCAAGCGTGCGTTGTGGGGCCACAGCCTCACAAGGGTCGCCGGTAGGATTCGCCACGGCCGGTTGCTCCCTGGCTGGCGAGACGGTCCTGTGGAGCGAAGGCCCCCCCACATCCGCGGCCTCTTTCTCCACATCATTGAGCCCATCAAGATCGACGCCTCTAGGCGCCTGTGGGGAATCGCCGGAGTCCCCTCCGGGAGGGCTCGCGGCGGCTTTCTCCGCCTCGGGCGGCGCGGTGACCTCGCGGGGCGACGGTTGGAGGTGCAGGCAGTGGGAGAAGAGGCGGGAGAGCGTGCGGTACGAGGCGCTGTCGAGGTGCGACCGCCGGCGAGTGAGGACGGCAGCAGCGGCGAGGGGGTCTGGAGGAGGCGCTGCGGGCGATGGAGCGAGGGCGTCCTCCATGGGGGACTAGGTGGGTCGGAACTAGGGATTAGGGCCGCTGCAGCTCGCCTCAACGGCAGGAGTTCGCCGTCGCCGTCGACGGCGGCGGCTCGACGAAGAATTATTGAAGAAAGAAGGCGGCAACTAGGAGAGCGTGGGCCAGAATGCCGTGGCCATAGATAGAGGCGGCAATTCGGCCTACTGGGCCTCGTGTTAGAGTAGCCTAATAGGCCCGTTTGTTGCTTTTCCAAATTTCTACGAAATCATAATCTGGTCGATCGATCTCCTGGATCAGCTCAAGCTCGCTGCTGAACCCTGATTGGGACATTTCACCATAAATAATTGAGTTCACTGTATCATTCAGAGGCACCAAATGAACAACACGGTCCGTGTTACACTTTTATTCGAGTCCGCTCGTCACCAAGATGACGTTCCACTCATTGTTCTCCTCGACTATACGTGCATTCTACGGGAAGGTGACCATTGGCTTGTACTAGTAGTACTAGGATGCTGTCGGTGTTTCATTTAACACAAAAAACTTATGCAAAATAGAGGGACTAAATTTAGAGTCACTTCACCATAAATACGCAAGTGTAGCATTTCGTTTGTATTTATAAAAAATTGTCCAAAAATTGATTAATTAGGCTCAAAATGTTCGTCTCGTAGAGTACTAATTAGTTTTTGATTTCATCAACATTTAGTACTTCATGCATGTGCCGAGCTGAGTGCATGCTCTGAATGCTGTTTCATTTTGTATGTGTTGTACAGGTTGCCTGTCTGACTGAATACAATATTTGGCCCTGCAATAGTGAGGTGTTTCATGAATAATCTTTGCTAAACCGTCCTCATTCCAAAATTTAGAGATGTGTATGTTGCTAAAAATGTTTTGTGTTTTGTATTTGAAACAAGTTTAGGCTTCCCGCCATTTTCGAATTGATGATGGTATGCGTTTTGACTATTATGGTTGGTTGTGGCTGTTGTTTGCTGCAGCAGCTTAAACCAGCACTTACAGCCAGGCCAAAAAAGCCAGCCAAAAAAAAGCAAAAAGAAGTAGAAGCGAACGGGCCCAAGGTGTTCAGAGTATTTAACCCTGAATATCCTTTGGATAAATTGGATGCAAAAGAACCAAAATACGTAGCCATTAATTATACAATTTAATATACAATGCTGATTTGTGCAAACATCTACTTATACAGCTTTTAGGAGAGCTCGATGCTGCTGGTTTTCAGACAGATTCTGAAAATAGTACCCTCCGTTCGGGAATACTTGACGTTTCAGACCAGACAAATGAACCAGTGGTAGGCTAAAAAATATTGTCTAAACGTCATATATTAGCATCTGGAGGTAAGTGATTATAGCATGCACCTTTCGAGGTTTATATTACATTTGGTACCATGCAATTTCTCCTAGCATGCCCTCCTTGCACAATCAGGTTCTTCAGAACTTCGTTTCTGCAACCCCTGCTGTAAGTGTGCAAGCTACAAATGCTCATCCATATGCATGTATATGAATAATTGAAACCCATCAAAATATCTTCGGCAGTAGGATTGTAGGCAAACATAAGATGATAACTTTCTTTGGCCACGAGTCTGAATTTTCTTTGGCCATGAAATTTTGCAGGAGGAACTGGAAAGTGCATACAGGGCAAAGCTCCAACAGTCCAAGAATTCCTTGTGCTGGGCTTCAGAGAAAATGAATGTAACACCTGGTCGACGGTACGTCAGTACAAAAAGGTTTTGGGTATTTAGGTTACATATATGTTGAGCAATATGTAACAAAAAGAAAATCTAGATGCACGTTTTGGGTATTTAGGTTGCGGATACTGCATTCGCTTTAAGGGTTGTGCGGCGGTGTGGTGACACTGGCCCTGTTTGGTTGGCTGGTCGTTGGTGCTAGTTTTTGCTAAGAGAAAAATAATGTTGGCTGGTTAATGGCTGGTGCTGGTTTTTGCTGAGAGAAAAACACTGCTGGCTGGTGGCTGATAATCCAAGCGAACAAGAGGACTAGGAACTAACAGTGACGCATAATCCTATGAGCGCCCCTTCTATGGAGCTTGGACTAATACAATATAATAACAAAGACAAATGGGCGGAGATAGATTATTTTACGCAAGTTCCGTGCTCAGCAGCAATTGGAGCCGCCATTGCAACCAACTTTCGCTCAATGTTGACTGATGAAGCGAAGCCAAAAAGTTGACAACGATATTATTTTCTGGCGGTGGCAGGGAACAAAGCCTTATGCCTATGCATCCACAAACAGATAATGAAAAATAATGGGCCTAAGGCATCTTTCATTGACGAATGTCGTTCTGCTACTTACAGAGCTGCACATGTTACATACAAACAACACACTAGGGAGACCTGTATGTACATGGTATTTACAATATTTACATGCTAAACTAGTACTGCCTGCAACAGAGCTCACCAAAACGGGCACCACCTGGTAAACAAAGTAGAAACATGTATCCAACAATAAGTGAAGTTGCAAAATCAAAATATTTAAAGCAGTTGCCAGAAATGGGGTAAGCTAAAATTATCAATACATACCCAACGTAATTTTGGCACAAGTTTTCATGTGATGTCGCTTGAAGTATGAGCTTTTGAACCTGAACCTTCACTGATAGACCGGGTTCCGCATCCCGGGCATCTCCTGAAGCCCAGTGCTCACTGCCATGTTGGGTCGAGCTGCCAGCTGCCGATGCTGACCCAGATGAGAAGTCGCGACCTGTTAGCTTGTGACTCATCCGTGCCATCACAGCTACAGCGCGCTCGTTCAAAACCTCATTGGCATCACCGAGTTGATTGACAGCCTGCGTGGGCAGCATAAAAGGTTACTCCTCTAGGGATGTGGCTAAAAGGTTACAGTCATGCATGGATGGAAAAGAGGCGGCAACCTGTAGCAGCTCCCTCTCGCGTGCTCCCCGCTGAGGTTGCACAAGTTCTCGGTTAGCAGCTGTTTCCTCACTACTCACGACTGTGTGAGCATGAGCGTTACCATAGTTTGACACTTGAGGAACTTCATTGAAATTGAACAAACGCCAATTGATTAATGGGTCATGTACAAATGCCTGGGGAGAACAAAAGCAAATTATTAGGAAATGCTTGATAGCATGCATAGGTGGTACCGGAAATGCATAAAAGAATTAATTTACAGGGATAAGATGTAGCCATCTCCCTATAAAATAAAATAAAATAAAATAATTAAACTGTGCAGATTATGTTCTCCAAAACTAAGCCCATAACACCATCCACCAATCCTCAACATCAGACCTTTTGTGGAAATAATGGGGGTGTCAACTAAAAAATGATATACAGAGATGAGCAATTAATGGATACTTAAAATTTCTGCTAAACAGGAATAATTTTTAAAAGACTTGACCCAAGGGGAGATACATCCGGAAATTATAAATTGAAAGGTCATGAAAAGGCACCTGAAAGCTGGCTCTTACCCATATGAGGGCACTATTGCCACGGGCCATGTCTTAACCTATGCTTTTGAGAAATACACAGCTAGGGACAATTTGCTTTACTAAATCAAGAAAAAATAGCCCCTAAACCTGACTCTTTACATCAGGAATTAAAAAAATCTATCTGCACCTGAAGTGAAGAAACTAATTATTTGCCCAAGATAAATGTTATATGCTATGCAACATGGTCGAATGAACAACAATGCCATCATCTCACCTCCATCATGGCCATGACACTGTCTCTGTTTGTTCGAAGGACTTGCATCACATTTTCACAAGTTGTTCGGAATGTACCCTCGATGCCACTAACTTCCATAGCTTTCACAAGCATTCTGGTCAAGCGGAATGGTACCTAAACCAAACATTGCAAATTGGTAAGAGACTTTCACAAATAAAAAAGGAAATGGATAAGTCACAGTTACAAGTGATGAAGAACAATCTGTAATAGAAAAGGTATGGAGAATCAAGAAAATGATAACTTGTAGCATTAAGTTGTCCAGTACTCCCTACATTTCCAAATTTTTGGTACATTTTGACTCGGCGCAGTTTCCAGGAATATACTTAAGAGTATATTGTCTATGACTATAAAATCATAAATCCTAATCACAAGAAAGCACTTTGAAATCGAATGGCATAAATTTTGTACCATACAATCTACAAACTGCCAAAATTAATTGTTAGCCAAGAATCTTGAAACGCCTGCGAGCCTTGTAAAAAGAAATGGACGAAGTAATTAGCAAGGCATAATGCACAGAACAAAGATTACTTACTTTTTCGGGGAATTTTTCCCGGTTCATTGAAGCTTCAAAACAATCTCCAAAGTCAATGTGTAATATTTTTCCACTGAAGCAAAAGAAGACTCTTATTAAAACAAATGACTGTACGTATCCACAGTTAATCCAAGAACAGTTATGTAGATGTACCTATAGCGATCTAACATGAGATTACTTGGATGTCGATCTCCCAAGCCAAGCAAATATCCAACCTGGAAATTTACCTTTTGAGCATCTTAAAGTAACAAAGATTCCATTTCAAAAAAAAAAAAACAGAATAAGACAGTAACTCATACCATGCTCATAACAGCCAGGCTTCTAGCGTAATTTGTACGGCGCTCAAGCCATACTTCAGAAGTTCGACTTTTCAGCCACAGAACCTGCCACAATTTATTTATGTAAAATAACGCTGCAATGTCATAAATACAAAGGCCATATAGCTTGAGAGAAGACACAGCAAAATACCTTCGCAAGGTCATTTCCTTCAGTATTTTGCAAGGCATGCTGAAATACTTCCACCTTTGCAATGAGGGGTAAGTGATCATAATCGGGTGCAAAAGCCAACATAAGTCTGTGCTCCTGATTCAAGAAAATCTGGACAACAAAAAATACTAATTACTAAATAAAAGTAACCAAAATACACATAGCTTGTTTCAGATGAAAACAAGTGACTACAGCAGACAAACCTTCCTGGCATCTCTGTATTCACGGATCAGAGCATGAAGTGTGTCACAATTTGGAACCCATCCAATCAAACCACTATTAGGCGACAGAGGTATAACAGCATATCTTTGGATTGATAAATCTTTCTCTGATGTTTTCCTTGAGTTTTCTAGGAGAGTGTTCACCAGACCAAAAAGCTAAATGGAGAAGAAATAAAATTAGATACTGTAAAAGAACAAAATTCCACAAAAAAGTGGGCCGAACGGCAAGTAATATCTATGCTAGTTACACTATCAAGCAAGAACATGAAATTAGTAAATTATTCTTAAGTGGTAATTACTGAATGGTTCCAGCTCCCCTAAGAATACACCAGTACCTTTCAGAATCAGAGTAGAGGCAGGAGAGTGGGACTATTGAATGGTTCACGCTTCAGTTGAATACTATCTATTCTACGTGATTTACTTTCTATCAAACACTACTGAAGCATAAGGTAGCTCAAATGGAAAGCCTCAGGGCGCTGGAAGATTTGACTTTCACAATTTGATGGGCACACTACACAAAGATGTGTTACTCGAGACTATATTGCTAACAGAAGGACTATTTTAGTCAGTGTATAAAGGATATGTCAGTCAAAATACAGACCTGCATTACACGTTCATCTTGTCGCAAATCTTCATGGCCTTTAAGCAAGAATGCATAATCATTGCCATCACTTCCATGAATTGTCAGTTTTCTTGGTCTTTGTTTGGATGTTATCACAATCAATTGGGGAACAAAATATTCAATCGTCACAAGTGGTGAATCTGGAAGTGAAAATGCCAATATAAATATTAGAACTCTACGAAATGGAATCAAAATCTTTTGTCATGAGGGCTCAATGTAAGAAACACTGTACAGATTCCCCAAACAAGCTAAAATAAATATCCTAATCAGTAACTGCATGACCTGCAGCATAAGTTCCTGGCACAGCAAGTTCCAACTTTCGACATTTGAGCAGTTCAGGTGAAACAGACTGAAAGAAACAATAGATACTTGATCAGAGAAGAGATGTCAAACAAATTGATCTTTCATAATAGAAATAATAATGTGCTTACGTGTAAATCAAGAGTTGTAAGACTTGGAAGCTGTTTGTCGATTCTTCTGAAAACATGGTAATACAAATCCCATGCCTAAAGAATATAGTAGTCATCCTCAGACACTAATCAACAGAAGACAATACACAAATTACCAAAATGACAGTCTTTATGTACCTTAGTCAGCTCAGCATCCTCTCCTGTAGCCCGATATTGCAAACAACATCCATGAGCTTCCAGTAATTCATGTCCGTAAGCCTGAACATATTTTTAACGAACATAAGTTACAAATGCATTGTAAAATAAATTTCATTTCAAGTATGAAATTAAGCCTTGCTAATTCAATTGGTCAAACTGCAGCATGACCAGAGTTCGAAAAAAACAATTGAACAGCTAGTACATACTAAATATATTATCACGAATCATATCCAATGGTAAGGGTGTTTAGGACAGAGAATTGGATATATGTCATCACACAGTATTGGAACAATTAGATTAGAGATATGGTTTTCATGAAACAATACCTGAATGAAGGCAGTCTCTTTAATTGTCTCAGCCCCCCTCTCAAGCATTGCATGCAATGGCTCAAGTACAGCAAGCATTCCTTCAATATTGTGCTCACCAAAGTACATCCTGCTAGCTTCCTCAAGAGCCTCATGCCACATTTCATGCCACAAAATTGCTACCCGTATCAGTTCCTTTGATACAAGTTGTGCCTGGTGGAACAAAATAGAATTAGAATGTTACTCATATTTTCTTAGAAGATCCACAGCTCAGGAAGCAAACCTGGTCAACAAGACCTCCACTATGCTGGCGGATCTTATCAACAACCTCCTGTGCTGCACGTTGTCTCAATATACTTATTGATTTGCAGGCAACCAAGAGAGGATACATCAATGCCTGATTAAGATGAGTCATCAGAAAGGAAAATTAGAAGGTAAAACAAGTCCCTGTTGTGTGAAAGCTAGTTACCGCGCATACTGGTTCTAACTGGTAGCCACATTTGGCAACCACCAGTTATATAAATGTGTTTCAAATGAACTAAGCTCCAGAGCACTAAGAAATTTCACGAACATGTGGAAAGAAAAGGACAAATTGACGAAAAGAATTGTGAAAGAGAAATAACCACAGAACTTGATTGAAATTTGCAAAAAGAAGGGATAAAGGAGGAATAGAAAAACCCAAGCACAAAACAATCCTACAACAGTGGTGAAACATGAAAAAGCTAATAACTCCATGCCCACATTGTGTATACCATGCAAATGAACAAAGAACATTAAAATATTTCGATCTAAAGCAAAAAATTTACAGTTATTTATCTAGAATTCTAGATTCCTGGATATGGATGACAGTTTCTTTTGCACCTCTTTCCATAGTTAAACTGAAAATGATACTTCAGGTACAGCACTACAGTTTATGTAGGAATGCACGACCATAGTAAGTTTACATGAACTAGAAGCACAGTTAACAGTAGAAGTAGCTAACATAAGTAATTATAATACAAACCTGTGGATGCCCCTTTCCAATTCGAACTAGCAAAGATTGTATCAGTTCTCTAACTACTCTATTGTTCGAATGAATCCTTGCAATTATCTGGGGTAGCACAACCAGCCACATCTCAATCTTGACAAGTGAAAAGCCTTTCTGCAATGCCATTTGAACTTCTGTGGTAGCCCCATGGTTGAACCAAAGAGTCAATAGACGAAGGATATCCTACAAAAACAATTAAACAAAAACTCAACTTCAAAACAATTAAACAAAAACTCAACTTCAAAAGCAAATTTACATCTAATCAGAATTGAATTAATGAATAAGGCATATAGCGAAGGCTATTTTTTTCTGCAGTAGCAGTAGTATTATAGCAGGCAGTGTGTTTTCATGCCACAAAAGTTGCAATATCAGTTGGTTAGAAGTTGATGGTTTAAATCAGTCTCGGCCAATGCTAGTACTTCCAAGGTACCATCAGCCTTGAAAAGTGTTCATGTGTGCAACATTTCCACTTAAGCTGGAAAATATTGTAGTAGAGGGATAGCTATGTATCACTGTGTTTATGATTAAACAAACATATAAAAACAAGTTTCTGGAATGCTTAGAATGTTCAACAGAACGAGAGCTGTAACTCAGGAGAACAGTATGACAAGCAATGTACGCAAGCTCAGCATATTTAAACATGGGCTTTGCAGCTACTTACCACCATTCGTTTTATACTTGCCGTTTAGGAATCAAACCAGAATCAGATATATCTCCTTAACCATGACTTTTTCTAAACATTAGTGATTGAAATCTATTACAAATATACTCGTGTTTTTCATGTGGCAAATCATAATTTCATGCATACTGGTGATCAAAGTTCAACTTTGATTCCGCACATCCCAAACGTCTATTTTAGAACAGAGGAAGTACATTTGTTTTCTGAATCTACCATGGACCTACTACTAAACACCTCACAGAAAACAGTAATGACAAACCAAGAAAATTAGAAGGCTAACTTCTGGCCAATCCTAAAGTTGAAAGGGTGAGACAAAAGAATATCAAGGATGATTTCAAAAACAAACTTTAGCTCAAATAAATTTTGCAGAACAGAAACCAGAGAACAGAATATTCACCTGTAAGCTATCGTCAACCCCTTTCGTAGTAGATGCACAAGCAATAGAGTAGAAATACCCTGTTACTGCTGCACCGACATATTTTCCTGCAATATCTGGTCGGCCTCGCAAAGTATAGCGTGACATGACTTCTGTGTTGAATAAAGCCCATATGTGCCAGGCCTTGCCCCAGTCCTTTGCGCTTAGTGTGGCATTGTTATAAGAAATCAAAATTTCTGGAGAGAAAAATAATACAATTATTACAAAGAAAAAGTTAAAGGCACAACAAGTGAGAAAACTGACATTGTTGATACCTTGGATAGAATCATCATCTAATGCAGGTGATAGTGCCCTCTTCCAGCTACCAAGTGTCAAATAAACACGAGCAATGAGTGGTACTCCAGCATTGGACATGGTACCATGGTTTGCTGATGTTCCAGGGAAACTGTCCATGGTGGTAGCAAGCTGCACAGACAGCTCCTATCCCCCAAAGAAAAAAAAGAAAGTATGATGTGCACTGTAATGTACCATATAAGTTCATGGGCCAAAACAAACTTACTTGTAATCTACAAAATGCATCCCTCCTTTTAAACTCATCACCAACAGCATACTGGTATTTGAGATAAGCCAGAGCTACTTGTGGATGTGCATGATACAGTGTCAGTTCAGGAGAAGATTCAGGATCAAACTGCAAATGGTGTCAGAAATTAATTGTGTTTACATAGAGGAGTTAGGATGCACATGCCAATTAACGATGACGCTCTAAGTTACCTGTAAAAGTTTGACTAAAGTAGATCTAGCCTGACTAATACGACCATTCTTCCAGCAAAGTTTAGCAAATTTTATCCAGGTGTCTCTGTCTTCGTTAGGAGGAAGAACCAACTCTCTGACAGCAAGTAGGGCTTGCCACACCTGAAATAGTTTTGGAAGTTAAGGCAAACAATAAACATGGCGCGTGTCAGCAGTCAATAGTAAGAGCATGATATCAACCTCCACATTCCGTTTCGTTCCTTTAATGCGCTCATTCCACATATTGCGGATAAGTTCCCTTCGTCCGTCAGCAATCGGGCTTTCCACCGGAAGAGTGCAGTAGTCAATCACCTACACACCACATATTTTTGTTAGCAAAACAGCAAATGTATGCAGAACGTAACCAAGAACACAGAAATACCTCTTCCAGTTCTGAAAGCTGTTGGACCCGCACCATGTTATTATAAGCACGCTCATAACTCTCGAGTACCTGGCCACAAGTATTGTCACATAAAAAAATATAAAATTGTGATACAAATGATGAATTTCAAGAGCAATAGACAGCAGGTAATGGCTAATTTCAACAGTTTGGGGGGATGAGTCAAAATTTTGTACAGACCGTTAAGTGGCAAAGCGAACAGTTGAGGGTAGTAAAGTGGACCTTTCCCTAATTGCTAGGTACATTACAGGTGAAAATTAGGCATTGCACTATGATATAATCATAACAATTGGTTTAGATAGCTTCACAAGATTGTTTGATTCAAATCCAGATGGAAAGGCAGATATTATAAAATGCTGCACTATATAGTACTAAAGATATCTCATACCAGTGCTGCCAGTTCAGTAGCCAAACACCGCCGAGCTCGCTCAACAAATATCCGAGCTTCATCATACTGTAAAGAAAACATGAAGTTATCGTTAAAGTAAAACCAAATAATGAAAACAATACAAACACACCTAGCAATGGGCAACTACCTTCTTGGAACGAACTGAAAGAACAGCCCGGAAGAAAGCACCATTGCTGCTTCCATCACCACTAGCTGTTGTGTTACCCAACATACGGAGCTTATTTTCATCCCCGTCATCTAGGCGAGAGACATATTCTGCCATATGGTCCCACTCGCCCATATGCCAGGCAGCATTTGCAGCCTATGGAAATATAAAGAAGTTAGATTACCAATTACCATCTACAACAAAATGGATAATCAGACATATCCACAACCATTGGAGCCATTTCCAGTCGAGCAGATGGTTCTGCACCAGTCCATTGTTCTCTGCACAATGCACTTAAATCTTCCCAGCGAGCCAAAGCCGCTAGACACCTCATTCGACCTATCATAAGCATTAATTTTACTTAGCCTCATTATACTGAAAGAGAACCAAAAGAAGGCAAACAGAATTGCTTGCTACCTAATGTAGCATCCAAGTTTTGTAAAGGGCCAGATGCTTGAGATGATTTCATGGTGTATGCTCTAAGGGCCTCATCCCAACGGTGCAATTTTTCGTACCTGCAATGCACAAAATTTAAGCAAGTTCATGAACAAGTACTGGTTTTGGAAGAACCACTGTTTTCTGGATGAAACTAAATTGAAGGGCAATGAATGTATACCATGATTCTTTCAATTGAACTTCTAAATTCAGCTGTGAGTAAGTCAATATCCCAATAGCTGCCTGAAGAAATGATGGAAGGTGTCAATAAACTATAACAGATAATTCTTTTAACCAAGCACATATGGCATTGGAACCAAACCTCATGCTGGTGCAGTTGATTTTTAATGTGAATAAGGGATTCAACCACGGTAACAGGATTTGCACCCATCTTCTTTGTGCACACAGCTTCAAACTCCATTTCTTTATAATGGAGGGCTTTTGCGAATGCTCGACACTGATAAATAGTTAAAGAGTATCACAAGATTGAAAAAATAAATGCAAAACACACAAACAGGCAAAACAAAAGTCACCTTCTCAGCAAGTGCCCCAAGCAGCCTGGTATCGATAGGAAGAGGCTTTTCATCATGTTCCATAAACTCTGCCTACTTACAAAACGAAATAATTAAATAAAAGAATGTATGTCAAATATACTAAATAAATTAAACACAAGACCAACTTACCAAATTCAGCAGTGTAGCAAGAATTTCAGGAGGTATATTTTGAGATGAGAAGGCTGTCTTGAGACTTCTCACTAGTTGTTCCTGAGAAGATTCACTCATTTGGGCCCAGCAACTTGCAAAACCCGCAGCAAACAACTCGCGACCAACAGAAGGCTGGACAAATTGTGTCAGAAAATACTCATAAGATGAGTGACATATATCCAAAGAAATACTTCACCTGAAGCTGAGCTAGCCTTGCACAAGTCCGTAAAGCTGGAGACGGTGACTCTTTGAGAAGTGCAATACTAAAATGCCTCATCCATTCAGCCCAGTCTTCCCTAGTACTCCTCTGAGAAGCCTCACCAGCACTCCGCAACCGAACATCATTGACCTGAAGCAGTCAAAACTCAAAAGTCTTAATTCTTAAAAAATACCACTAGAGATATGAGATTACATGTAAAATACATGATATGTAGAAAAAAACTAAACTGGACCATTGATTTTAATCTAGAACAGCTTATGTTCAAAGGACATTCCAGAGGCCTTTTTGCAAATTATGTGTTTACTGGGAGAAACAGCTTCCTAGTTATGAACCACATCTCTTAATCATCACAAACTAACATCAGGAATCCTGTGTATGACCCAAGCTCTTTCAAGTTAGGTCATCCCAAGATGCTGGGGACAAGAAAGGAAATATGTTATGAGTAAAAGGTTAAGCATATTACTTGATGACTTCTTGATTGTCGCTGTGTTTCATCTGCAATCTCAGAAGGTGTACCATCAAAATCATCAAGAGGGTCACTAATTACATCAGGTGGACATTGTGTGTACTTTTGCACAGACAAGTTCTCAGTGATGAGTGACTCTCGCCTCAGCAACCGATTTTCGATCTCATCCCATTTTTTGTACTGTAACAAACGGCAACAAGCATAATTAGAAAGATATCCAAAATGGTATATGCACAAAGTCAAGATAAGATACCCGCAAATGGTGCTTCACAAGAATTTTGCGTATTGATGGTATGAAGATTGTAAATTCCTCTCCAAGAGCGTGAGCAAGACAGCAGAGTGCCTCTGCAGCATCTTTCCGCAGATCATCATTGTTTCTAGTCATACGAGGGATAAAAAGGAACAGTTTAGCCAATAATAGCGATTTGGGGGGAATGGGGGGATCCAATAATACAGCAAACAAAGTATTGCCATAACGTATTCGAGGAAAAAACATACTGCTGTAACAAAGAATAAGCTAAAAATGTGAAGTTCTTGAAGACAGGCCACAAAATTGTATGTCAAGTGCAAGCAAACTCAGACCGTTATTAATGATCAATAAGACCTTTTTCTTTTGCAAAATAATTAGACTTTACTGGTCCTTTATAGGCTATTCTAAATCGCATGCTTCCTAATATTCAACATTAAAAAATCCAAGCAACCTAGTTGACTTCGAAATTCCCTACCTTGTACCGTTTTGCCACAAGTGATTCAATGATTCTTATGTATGATTTCACAGCAAATTCATAGTAACCATAGAACATAAGATTTAGAGAGAAAATATTGCATGCACCAAAGGTTGACCACTGTCAGTAGTTCTTACAATTTTTTTGACTGTCCTAACAAAAAAATTGAATAGTCAAATTTACAAGTGTTCTCCATGTCTTAAAAGTCAAATCAGTTAGTCCTAGTGCTCCACTGTTACCAATAATGCAAAACGCAATGAGGACTTGTAGGGTAGACCAGAAAAAATATATGATAATCCAACACATATATGCCTAGCAACAACAATCAACAGCCTGTGATAGATTTACTTTCATTTTTCCCCCCAAGATAGAGACAACACAGAAATTAAAAAAGAGTTACTTGTAGTACCCGTCCAAGACAAGCTTCAGATGATGTACTAACGCCGAAACATGAGTACCAACCTGTTCAGAATACGTAAAGTACACATGACATGCAGTAGACACAGAAATTCTATAAACATAGACCATTTTGGTTAACATTACAATGACAAAATACCAAATCCAATAAGAATATCAACTAACCTGCACCTTAGGTATAAGCTTAGTTAAAGTAACAATGGCACGCCGCCTGATATCAACCAGCTCCACTTTAAATAAACGAACAAGCACTGGAGCAACCAAGTGCATGTGCTCATCCAAATTTCCTAAAGGATACCATTCAACATAAATTATAATCGATACAATATCCATTGTGAACATGAAACTAAGTGAGAAATGAGGACACACCGCCAAAAACTTCAAGTGTGTGTAATATGTCAGGAACATAGCAATAATCATTGCAACGTTCAGCGTCACCTAAGACTTGAATACAACTCGGCAGAATGTGAAGTAAATACATTCTGAACTCATCATTTAAGGCTAAGCATAGTTGCTCAACAAGGTGAAGAACCTGAAGAGGAAAAGAGTTCAGAAAAAGTACAAGACCATAGTATGAAACACAAGGATCCGAAAAGAAAAGGCTTCAGCAAGCAACAGAAGAGGATGTAAAGACAACAACAGAGACGCCAAAAAGGTTACTATGTTGATTATCCATGCACAACCAACCTCACAAGAAAGGAGCAAGAGCTCTATAACCATTGTTCTTCTCGACATGGACAGTAAATGATCATTCTAGGAAAAAAAGTAACATAAAGTGATGGAATATGCGAACCCATACAGGGTTCCAGCCTCATAATTATCTTGATTCCCAATAGTGACCCAGTAACGGTTTCTAGTGATTCCAGCAACAAGTAGATTTTGACCAGCCAAATTATCCTCAGTAAATTTTGAGTCAGAGTACGGTGAATCCGGTCACCGTTCAAGGATTCGAGCACAAGGTAGCTACTCAATACTCACTCAGACAACGCACAATTCGGTTCAGGATCAGGACTAAGGAGCCTATGGAATCAAGAGAATAGTAGAGGGGGAAGCAACAAAAAGGTCACTAGGACAACATCCACGCCTTATATTTTGAGCCAAGACGGAATAGAACAACATCCATGACATATATTTTGAACCCAGCTAGAATAGAACATCCACGCCTTATATTTTGAACCCAAATGGCATGTCTTGTATTCTAGAGTGGAATGTGAAAATTAACTATCGGCCATTGCAACGAGGAAGATATTAATTTTGTTCTTCCACAAGATAACAATGTCAATTGTTAACATGAGATACTGTGCACTATGATGGGATCTACTAAAGGCTATAGTTTGGCAGACAAGCTTCTGCACTCTGGTAACTAATATCATGGTCTTAATAGAATGGCCAACTGTAAGCATTGTCTACAAAAGTTAGAGGATAATAGAGCATAACAAAAGACAACGGCAAAGGAAAAAATTGAGCACAATTACCGGTGAACTCTGTGGGCCCTGTATGGTCCGGTTTGGTGCAGGCAAGCTGAATGAGGAAGTCCACAATTCAGAGATGAGGGAGAGTATATCTTGTAAATATTTCCGTATGTGCTGAAAATAAGTGAGTTTATTAGAATATGCCAGACATCAACTGCAACAGAAAGAATATAACAATAATAGCAATATAATATTAAAATAATTTCCATCACAAAAAAGGACAGGTTACCTGCCGGACAATAGATATCAATGTTCCAAGCTTCCAGGTTATAAACTCTTTTAAACCACCATCCTCACACATACGAACAGCACGGAATAGCTCAGGGAGAACCTTTAGAAGCAATAGACAAAAAATTCAGAAACTTTTGTCGTTCTACGTATTTCCAAGCAAACAAAAACGTGATCAGTTTTATTACATCCAAACCATTATAACTGAAATCTTAAACCTACAAAGATTTAGTTCAACTTAGCCCGACAATTTCTCCAAAACGTATACTAGGATATGTTGTGTACGACCATTTAACATTCCTTGCTGGGTTGTCAAAAATAGAACACAACATAAACAACACGCCCTGAACATTGTACAATGCAAAGCCCATAATAAGAAACTCCATGACAAATGCCCAAGAGAATTCCAGCTTGATGGCAAAAATTTAGAATTCTATGAGACGCAGCCTAACTCTTATTTCATATCGCATATTAATATTTCTAACATATCAAACAGAAAAGGTGTACCTTCTTTAAAAAAACTTAGAACAGAAGTATCGACACCCAAAGGTATTCGCCACATTCTCTTTTCCCATGACACAAACATTATTTCACAGTTGAACATGAAATCTGGTGGTAACATTAATACTTTAGAATCGCACAAAGTCATGAATTAGTCCGCGGATCAAAAGACAAGACTTATGCAGTAAGTCGTTTGTTAGTCCAGATCAGTTATGATTCCAAGCTTCAAGGTCATGGTTGTCTCTACATTAGTTAAATGTTAATAAGCTAACACATGTGCCTTGCTGTCAATTAGAGAACATGGAACTATCTGCAATTTTAGATCCTACTGTGGTCGACATTGCAATGGTAACATACACACACCAATCAAATGAAACAAATAGATAGATACATGGAACAGGATAAGGATCACAGTACAGCAAAATAAATTGAGAGGTTCTCACCTTCGGTAAGTACGGAACACAGCCAAGGCCCATTGACTGGATGCCAATTTTCATAGAGAAAAGGAAAAAATAAATGAAGTGATTACAGTGTTGAAGACCAAAGGTTGTTGAGGAAAATAGCTATTTAAAATAGAAAAGGTAGGAATATTACCTTAAAAATAAAGATAAGGGAGCCCACCACCATTTGGTGATAACTTGAAAGGGAAGGATCTCGAAGAATTCTCATGAGAGAACTAATTGCAACCTAGAAAAATGGGGAATAAGGTGAAACAGGCTAACACTTGAATCTTAGATGTCTAACGTAAGGAACATAAAATCATACAGTTGAATAATAGTCCTCAGATGCCGAAAAAGATGGCCAGAAGTCAGTCGGTAACTCTTCCATGGAAACAATATGTTGTGCAGTCTCGATTGTGGGCCGTAGGACCTCTCTATGTTGACCAGGTAGATTATGTTGATTCCTCTTGTGTGCATGAGGGTCCAATGCACCCATAATCCCTAAAACCTGAAAGAAAATACATATTGCATTATTATTTGACCAGCAGCATTATACAATATCACGAAATCATAAGCAGAAAAAAAAACAAAATACCTTCAACACTTCTAGTCTAGTTGACCATTCCAATTCACCATTCAACAACTTCAAGAGTAAGCCAAGCAATGGCGGATACTCATTATAGGGGGCGATAACGTAGCTGGCGAATTGCCCATGCAAAAGAACATATGTCATGCCCAAAACGCAGTAATATATTCTAACTATAAAATGTAAATAACCACAGTGGCTTTATCACACAGCTACCACCAATGTTCTTAAGAGTCAAACCATATGATGGGGGTAGGAAAGCATGTAATTTAAAAAAAATGCAGCAAAGGGGAATCGAACACACGCACAACTGGCATAAGCATAACTTATAGAAGCACTATCCTTTGTTTAGAAGACACAACATCAACCTCAAAGGGACAAACAAGATGGCTGCAAAAGTACCTAGGAAAATATCGGGCACAACAACTAAAATCTGCTTCTGTACATGATATCAAAATAAAGTTGTGGCTAAAACCACGAGTCGTAAAACAACTACTCTAGCAGACTGAAGAATTATTGAGGTAATAATTATAGTTTTAGACCTCAGAATTCTATACTCCCTCCAGTCACAAATATTGACATTTGGGGATTTTTGCAAACAGCTCATGGGGTCAAATCCCGGTTTGCTATTTTAGCGCTGGTGTTATGGCAAGTGGGCCCCGTCTTAGCACAGAGCCACCGGTTGACAGCAGATGCTTAGGGATAAAATTTGTTAGTTTGTTTAGGTTTGTTAGCAGATAGGATTGGTTAGTTATTTGGATAGGATTTGTTAGTAGGCGCCTAATCTATAAAGGCAGCCAATGAGTCCTAGGTTAGGCAAGCAAGAAGAACCCTAATAGAGCATCCAGAGGGAGGGAAACGAACAGGTTCTTCATGCTATCCCTAGTTCTACCATATCGGCTGGATGTTCAATGACAAGGTGGAACCAGGACCCACCCATCACTGACACCCTATGGTGAAAGAGCAAACTGGGGGGATTGACCAGTGGTATCCTATGTTTTTAAAGCGGTAAGGCGAGGCGAGGCGACACGCCACCGCCCGGACGCCTTTATCCGCTCCCCTCGTCATTCCCCGACGCCGCCGCCTCCCGCCCGCCGCAGCCTCCTCCGCTGCCCACCGCAGCCTCCTCCTCTGCCGCCGCCGCTGCCTCCTCCCCCGACGCCGCGCGTCCGCCGCTGCCTCCTCCTCCGCTGCCCGCCCCTGCCTCCTCCTCCGCTGCCCGCCCCTGCCTCCTCCTCCGCCGCAGCTCGCCCCTGCCTCCTCCCCCGACGCGCAGCGTCGACGCTGTGCGTCCGCGCGTCGATGTGGGACGGCGTCCACGCCTGATGCGCCGGTGGCCGTTGCGTGGATGCGCAGGGAAGGTAGATGCGGCGCGGGCTCGATTATTTCCTCTTGTCTTTCCCCTGCCTTCCGCCCTTCGATTTCTTCCCGCACGCTGCTTCTTTTCCGCCTGCCGTGGTCTTTCCGCGCGCTGTTTTTCGCGAGTAGAGCGTCCGCCGCCCGCGCCTTGGCGACGCCCAGACACCTAACAAGCCAAGGCGGACGCCTTACGCGAACCTGGTAAGGCGAACCCGACGCCCAGAATTTTTCGGCGTCTGGACGCCTAGGCGACGCCTTAAAAACCATGGTCGTATCTTTGCAATTTTCTCTTGAAAAATTGGACAACAAAGTCCCAAAAGCCAGGCTCACAGTGCAGTGGCAAAGGCCACCGGCTGGGGAGCTCCCACCCAGGGTTCAATCCCTAGGTGCTGCACAATTTGTGGAAAATAAAAAAAAATCCCCTTGCCGGTCCCGTGTGCCAAAGCACTGGTCAAGAGACAGCCCAGGTCGGCCTAAGGACCTTGTGTGGCCCAGGCAGGAATCTCACGGGTTACGTTTCCCAGTGTCGAGGCGGGACCGGGGTTCGGGGGTTTTCTTGGCCTGCGTGAGAAGGTCTTCTTCTTAAATGAAATGCCCGGGGGGCGGCTTGCCCCTCGCAGGTCGAGTTTTTTTTTTCAAAAGCCGGGCTCTGAGGCTGTTTTCCTTTAGAACATATCCATCCACTGGATTCATGCCATTATGAAAGAACTTTTCAAAACAAATCAAGGCAGCTAATTTTCATGTTTCAAACTACATATTTTTAAACATGTTGGCAGTTAAAGTTTCAAAAGTTAGAAGCTTGTTCAAAACAACAAGGATTTTTTACTGGAGGGTGTATATAAAATATGAACAAAAATTATAAGCTCAAAGTAGCAACAAACATCAACAAACAGACAGGCAATACCAGTTTCGAAAATCTTGAATGGCAATACGGTTACACTGTAGGGAGCGTGAAATACATGTAACTCAAGAAGCATGCAAAAAGAGAACAAACAAGTATTTACCCTGTGCTTTGGATAATTTGTCCCAGAGTTGCTACTGCCACTTCCCTTTTACTAACAGCACTTCCGTCTAAAAGAGCATCCACAACTACTGGCATCAGCTCAGGAAGATATTGCCTCATAGCAAAACCACCCTATAACGCAGAGCGTAAATGATTAAAGCTGTGCTAGTCACGAGGACATCAGCCATGAGAAAATGGATCAAACACCACAACATGGAGGAACAATTGAAGACTAACCACTTTGGCCAGTTCTCCAACAGTGGCAAGCACTCCGGCAGCAAGCGCATTATTAGCATTTGGTCCTATTCCTTCACATAGTCTGGTCACTAGCGCCTAAAACAAAAACAAAAATGTAAGAGATAAAAACTACAGAATAAACACTAGCACCAATCTCACTTCTTGCTAACCTTGTGAACCGGAGCAATGTAAGGAAGAATTAGCCGAGCACAGCTCCTAATTAAGCAACCCAACAATCTAGCGCTTTCCTCTCTACACTTGCTATCCATACTGCAAATGACAAAGACATTCATAAGCAAGATGCTGGAGCAACATAATGTAACATTGGAAACCACATTTATTATCAGAAACTTCATGGCTTAAACCTCTGGTCAAGATATGTGAGCAGCTGTATAAGATAGCGACGAAGGGCAGGCAGTACGTATGCAGGATTCTTTTCAGACAATCTGCCAGCGACGGAAATTGCCAATTCTCTGACATCATATTCCTAAGAATTCAACAAAGATAGTCTGTCAACATTCCATAGGGTCATTGTACTTTAAGAATGTACCATAGTACCAGACTTCCCACATCATGGAAGCCACATGTAGTTTAATTTTGCTGCTTGTTTAGAATTTAAGAAACTGCAAGAAGTAATGACACCTTATACTGAGCCATATCGAACACCATTTTCTGGTTAGTTAATTTGCAAGTCTTCTTCTAGTGAGAAAATCAATAGTTTACTACTTCCTCTTGACGGGACTTAAAACTCAAAACCCACTATTTACCGCCAAAACGTCAAAATGAAATAAACCATACAATGCTCCTAAATGATGGAAAGCGCGTGATTGATAGGGAAAACATCCTAGTCTCTGGCATATAGTTTGTATAATAGTTTAATAAATATGTTGCTCCAGATTAACTTTTATAAACAACAAAAAGAAAGGGTGGTTAGAAATGAAGCAGCTGGTAATAGATCTAGCAGGCACCACAGTAGAGGATAAGGATGTTCGAGGGGAGAAAATAAAGGATATGCTGGTAACATATCTAAAAGGCCCAGTTAATGAAATAAGCATATAGATTAGTGTACCTCGTCGTTTAAGGCAACAAAAATTGAAGTCAAGATGTCAGCTTGGGCCAAAAAATCATCAAAAGCTGGATTCCGGTACAGAGCCTTGAAGACTGAACTTCTAACACCAACATCAGCATCAGCAACTGCAGCAATAAGAAGTTTCTCCACTATCTGCAAATGATGGTAACAATGGCAACAGACATAATGAATATAACATCAATCAAAATGTACCATGGGAATTATTATCATAGGCTATGGCAAAAGGACATAAAGTGCGTGACAAACAACAAACAAGTCTCAGCTTTTGAAGAATCTCATCATGAGAATTGATAAGGTGAAACATCATTTCCGATGTCCAGATGTATGACCCGGATGTACAACTAGTTCAAAGCAGGGATTAAATTCACACCAGACCCACATAATAACACCGGTCATATGCATAGCTATTGTTTTCTCTAACACCAGGTCATATTTATAGATATTGTTTTCTCTAATGCCAGGTCATATGTATAGCTATTTCCAATTTATATATGGTTAAAGGACCATTGAACTCCAGATTTTAACAAATATATATGCCTCCCCTCTCCTCTTTGAATTCAGAATCCTCGAACATATACTTAACATTTTTCAAAATGATCCACATGAGAAATTTAGCAGGACATTTGTATCCATAGCACCACTGGACTTTTCATGTATACCGCCAGGCTACTCAATGACACATAACACAAGCTGATGGTATAGATGAAAAGTGCACATCAAGTGGTGGTATGGGTGAAACTGTTCCTTGAAATAACCACATCATTTAATTCAATGCAGTAAAAAAGCTGCTCTTACCATTATTTAAAATAACTAGGTAAAAAAGCTGTTGTTGCCATTTATTTAAAATAATTAACATATTTAACCTAGCATGATAAATAAGTACAAATTAAGATTAAACCGAGGCAACATACAATGACGAAACTTTTTGCCGTAATATTATGACTTATGCATTCAAGTTACTTGCTCTTACCAAAAAAACACAATACTGAGTACATATCTACTGCTACTAAGGCAACATATCACTTCTTAAATACATGTTAAACTATAAATTTTTAGACAAACCTCCTCTACAAGCCGGCGGCGCTTAGCTCCTCCCATACGATTTGACCTATTTGAACCGAACTGTGAACTCGAGGAAGCAGAAAGGGAGTGTGCAACTAGTTTGCAACAACACAATGAGGCAGCTTTTCTGGTACTGCTATCTTCATCTTCCAGATAGAGGATGACACTCTCTCTAGCGAATTCCAGAAGCTCATGGCCCTGAAATAAATGCATATTCTAAGTTCCAAATACATTACAATCAGTCAGGTTACCAGAGCTTTTCAAACCTTAAAGTTGAAGTTTGCTAGAGTCCGCAGTGCAAGTTGCACAAGAACGGGACTACAAGAATCCACAAACTGCTGCAAACTGTTTGACCTGCTTGCTCGACCAACAGAAGCACCTGGCCGTATAGATGACTTTGGTAGTGCTTGAGATATACAATCCAATAAACGTTCCTGTATTGTGGGCAGTAAAGACGGAATGCTGTCCAAAATGATGAAGTCATATAACAGCCCTTCAGAGAATAAAACGAGACAAACTGATGTGAGTAAACTTCACCTCGTGCTTATAGACTCAAGCGCCTCTACAAGTTTGTCAGAAAGACCAGCAGAAAACATAGCATCTAATAGTCCGCTACGAATATGAGGTTCCATTGCAGGACCCATAGCCTTTGCAAAGCTTCCTACACAAGAAATTGCCTCAAGAGATGGCCTTCCTCTGCGAGGAGCAATCTGCAGATACAAGGTCCAATAAGCATGACAAATTTTAAGTAACACCAGAGTACAATAAGGCTGCCAAAAACATACCGCATCTTGCAAATGTGAGGTAATTGCTGGTAAATACGGCACAAGTTCAACACCCAAAGCCCCAGCCATCTCTCCAAGTGCAACAAACCCGCTAGCGCGCTCGTCCGGTGTACGTAGAACAAACAGAATATGATCCATGCAAATCTGGGAGGGAGAACTTTTGTCAAGGAACAGAACAGATTAACATTCCAATCTTTCTACTGTAACACTAGATTTAGTGGGGAAAGAAAAACTACATGGAAAGAACTATGTACTGAGAATAACCTTCAGGTAATTAGTCACAAATCTGTCACGCAGGAAGTGCGCAATTCGAGGAAGAAGTGATGTTATACTACGGCGAACAAGTTGATCTCTGTGCTTTAAATATTCGAGGACTATATCAGCCACTTCTCTGTACCGAGACATCATAAACTCCCCCGTATTCCTATTAAAATTCATGCAGCAAAATTAGAGGATCAGATATTGAACTTTGTTGCCAGAACAAATATATCTTGTTTTACACCTTTCATGTTATCATGTATATACATAATTAGACATGCATCTCATAATAGAAGAAATGCAATTAAGTGTGAAGATGATCAATAAGTATGAAAAATTCTTCAAAATGATTATTAATGCAGTGGCATTTTTTCCCTAAGAACAAGACAGGCATCCAACTAACCAATAAGTTACCTCAGCAATTCTCCAACAGCCAATAATGAGCCATGAATACTATGAACAGAAGCATTCCTGCCAAGTCCAACTTGTGCGGCCTCACACATGCGATAATACCTAGTAGAATCATGAAATCAAAAATAAGATAGAGAGACTGCTATAAATTGTATAGCAGAAGTGAATTTATAAAGAGTTGCCGCAAGTGATGAGCTTTGGACGTAGTCACCGATAATCGACAAAAGTAAAGAGGCTCTTGAAAGCGGATAATTATTCATAACCTTTAGTCCCAAGAAAAGAACCAGCCAGGAAAAAACCCCATCCGCATTAAAGATAGGAGAATTAAATGTCAACATGCTCTTAAATCTTGACAAGTGAATTCAGGAATTTAGACAGGTAGATTAAAAAAGTTTGGTTCAAGTGATCCCACAGAGGCTTGCAAAAGCTTAGATAGTCATAAGAGCAGCTGAAATGGATCATATATGGGTCATGTAACACGTTACCAAAAGCTTACCTCTATTTTTACATCTAATTAGTCTGCAATTTTGATGGCGTGAGCTATTTTCTTACCAAATGAAACTTTTGTAATCAAAGTACTATCAGTTGGGAAGCTAGCCATCAAAGTAATGACATTTCAGTGCACCATAGTTAGCAGCAGGAGCATCATTCCATACCACACGGCAACAATAAACACAACGTGGCAGCATTTTTATAGTAGTACTTTCTAATAACAAATACGAAGTACAAAAACATGTTTCTAGTACAAGTCTGTCAGTGATTATAAAATACACATGCAAATTGCCAAACAATTTATTCTAATGGCTGATTCTGGTTCATTTTACACAATCCTAATTGTCAATTAGATCCAAAAACAAGAAAAACTAGATCACCCGTTCAATGGTTAATTGGTTAGTCCTCAGTAAAATGACGGTATTGCGGCCGAATTATTAACTAAGTTAAATATACAAGCAAAAATGATTGACCTTGTATAATATGAATGACCGTGGAACTATTCTAATTAAATCATGTAACCATTTAACTGATTAAAGCAAGTTAGCACATATTCTGGTTCTGACACATAGATACCATATTTGCAAAACAAATATGAAGATAAGATTAGGTTTACCATTGTACACGCCAACGAGTCTCCCGTTTTTCGATAACATGGAGACAGGCACGCAAGGCTTCCACTGCTCTTTCACGAACAGCCTGCTTGGGGTCCCTCAGCGCTACCCATATAGCGTCAACAAATTCAGGAACATGAACATTGAAAACTGTAGATGCATTTTCAGCCATCTCCTACAATAAGAAAATTGGCATTAAGTTCAGATATATCAAGTATAGAGTAGTGCATCTGGGAACAAAATTGGCATTAAGTTCAGATATATCAACATGATATATTATATTAATAAAATCACAAATACATACATCTTTTTCACTGACATGCTTGTGATAGCCAATGACACTACTGGTGTACAGCTGTACAGGGCTAATTACAGGGTAGATGCTAGTGGTGGATTTGGTGAAAACAATTAGATACATGACAAAGTTAGAACATCAGAAGTCAGCCAATTACCCTCTGTCAATCAGAAACCTGTTTCCATGTCCCTTTGCACACTATCTGCTAGAGGTCAGAACTACCAGAGGAGGAATGTGGAGGGAAAACATTGGAAGTACTCAAACTTTAGTTGTGCATAAAGCATGGTTTTTGAGAAAGCAAGAGTCAAAATAATTTTGAGCTGGTTTTTCTTTAGTGACAAAGTGAAGGGATTGAGGCATGACATGGATGTGAACAGAGCATGTGCATGCCTGATAAAAGCAACATTAGGATAGATAGTGCACAATACTTTAGATTTTTCTTGAATTTTGAATTGGGTATTTTTTAAAAGAAAACGAAATTTGTGTTTCTTGATCAGGCTGCAACTGGTTATTGCATAATATCAAATTAATAAGAAGATTAAGAAAACAGATGGGCATACAAAACAACCTGCCTAGGCTACTTAATGCAAAGAGTTTTTGGTGACTGATTTTCCAGATCAAACAATACCTACTACCTAGTGAAACAGCCTTTTTGTTTAGTTGATAATAGGTGATTTACCAGGGTAATTCAAATAGAAATGCAGATTTAGAGAACTGGAGTTTGCAAGTTTATGGGCTTCCAATCACAAATACCAACACTTGCATTTGTTTTTGGTACCCATGCAATATTTCATCACACAACTTCCAATTATTGGTACTGTTGTTAACTGTGTTCGGACACATTGATGTTTATAGTAATATAGTATGAAGTAATAGCAAGCACAACGAAAAAACTACAGGACAAAATTCATGATAGTGGAAGGCTTATTTGCATGTAAAAGATCGCAAAAGGCTGATTAGTTCAACTTACTTTAAGAATAAGTACAGCTGCAAATCGACGATATTCCACTCGATCACCACCGAGCCATCCCAAAGCCGTTTTAATCTTTTAAAAATAAAGGTTATTAACAAAAATGATAAACATAATTTTCAAGCAAATTTGGAACAACTACGGCTTACCTGTCGCTCCACTTCATCTGCAGTCATTGCTCCCCCTGCTTTTGCTAAATGACCCAGCACAGCGCTTGCTGGAACTAGGATTTCAGGGTCACGCTTCACGTCAAATACATTCCTCAAGAAGCTGGCAAACTTAGAAACTTTGGAAGCACCTTCTCCAAAGGGCATATCAATCAACGCATCAATAGCACGGAGAGCCAGTAAATTTTCAGCGACATCATTGCTCTGCAGTAAACTAGATATCTGCTCATAGAGCTGATCCATAAACCTTAAAAAAGCTTCACCACTAAGATCTCGAGCTTCCTCCTCAACATGTTTACGTAGTGCAGCACCAATGACATCCTAGCAGCAACCAGAAAATTCAATTATACATACCTAAGGGAAACAAAAAACAAGAAAAGAATACGGTATACAGTTCAAAATGAGTGAAGTATTTGTTGATGAAACTAAAGAACCATGTTTGACGCCAAAAAGTTGGGAGGTTTAGCAGTCCAAAAAGCTTAAATGTGGAAATAAACCCCCGCCAGTAGCAAGGCTACTGAAGGAATGGTACAATCAGCGCATAAGCCATATTGGAGGACTATTCGCTTCATATTATGATCGTCATCAGAACAGCAATTGCTCATGGTCTTCTTACTACATCTGACAGAGTCTTGGACACCTGACACCACCTGAACGAACCCTATAACATGAATCAGAATCTTCCGGGCATTAAATGACCACACGACAACCCATACGTTACTAATGCCACCAAAAATGGAAGAAGCCCACCGTGCTCATAAACCCGAAACCTCCGACATTGTCATTACTCACTACTAATCCAAGCAGATAGAAACATCGCAAGCAACAGCAGCAAGTGATCCAACCATTTTCCGGTATGAAGTTTGTAACGGAAGCCCACGCTCATATATCTACGCACCACAAGCCAGCACTTGCGTCACGCCCTACCATGCAACAACCAGCTAGGTGTAATAGCGCACTCATTGCGCTCATTAAACCATGTAAAACAGCACAGTATCCCCAAACGAGCCCACAACAGGGCAAAACCCTAGCCCCAGCCTGATAACAGCACCAAGCTCCAATCGAGTCGCAAAAGTAACCGAATCTCAGGAATCCAGGGAGGAGGAAACCGAGGCACGCACCGCTCCCGACGAGATGTAGGCGGCGATGTTGAATGCGTGGTCCTTGGCGATCAAATCTGCGCACGAGAGGGAATCTCAGTTATTTCCAGCGAAACCAAGGGAGTGCGCGGGCGCAATCGACACGGGGTCCAGGGGATTTGCTGCCGGGGGGAAGAGGCTGGCCGTACCTTTAGGCTTCTTCCCGATCTCCGGGAAGTGCGGCGAGGGCTTCATGGCGGCGTCGGCGGCTCCAGAGCCGGCGCGTCGGCGAGGGGCGGAAGGGGAGGGAAGGGTTTAGCTTTCGCGACCCCCGCAGGGCCGGGAGTGGAGTGGGATCCTCTGATTCCGGCCCCGGCGTCACGGCTGCAGCCCCTGGATTGGAAGGGTAGTCGGCGTCGCGGCGAGAACGACAACTCCGGCGGCCGAGACAAGACCCCGCCGCGGATGAACTCCTGCGTCCTGCCCCCTGCGGCCTTGCCTCCCCTGGTCCGAGAACCGCCGCCGCTCGCAGGCGCTAGTCACGTGAGCCACGCGTGGAGGCTGGATTCGATAGAGCCGTTGGATGGGACGGACGGCGGATGCGGTGGGAATGGGGCCCTGGTATCAGTCTTCACAAGGTGAAAAACGAAATTAATCAGATTGCTTCCATCTTATCAAAAAAAATCACATTGCTTCCATTCTGCCCAAAAATGAAATCAGGGGCAGCTCATACACAATCTAGAAAAATTACCTTGCCGGCGAGGTGCTCGTGCTCTTCCGGAGGGCATCGGTGTCAAGGCCGACGAGGCAGAGAGGATCAGGGGTTCAGGGCAGAGGAGCGTGACTGCGCGAGGGCGCCAGCACGAGGGACGCCAGCGGCAGATTGGGGATGTGCGGCGCCAGCACCAGGAGAGGCAAAACCGACGCGCTTAATAATTTCATTACAACTTGTCCACAGTTGTATCTTCTTTTCTCACAACAATCCGCGCTTGGTAGTCTGAATGCTCTACAATGGGACAATACAAGTGTCTGTTCGCCGCTTTACAACTGTGAAACCACGGTTTCAAAATCCAAAATTAAAACAAATAGGTCATCCAAATTAAATTTCCATTTTGACATTATATTTTTCTTTTGCTATTAGATTTGAAAAACTATGCTTAACTATATTTTGATGATATTTTAGAATATATACCTTTTAAGTATAGTTTCGGAGAAAATTATCCAATCTTCAAAATCATGAGAGCATTGTTCCATGTTAATGGAAAAAATTGTTCCAAGAGAAAATTGCTATATCATTATGAGAAAAATGTTCCCGCTAGGAGAATAATGATCCGAGATTTAGAAAATAAAAAATCATCATATTAGATCTCTTTTTATAACATTAATTCTAAGTGATCGTAAAGTTTATTCGAAAACTGGATCTACGTAGACAGACCTTTTATGATGTGCTGACATGACATACAGGACGAAACAAAAAGAAATTGATTAATTGAAAAAAGGAAGTGTAAATAAGATCAGAAAAAAAACAATAAAATGAGAGCATAAATTCTATCACTAATGCCGCTAACTCTGCTAATATTACCACTAATGCCGCTAACTCTGCTATATCATGGAATAGCCCCACTAAATTCAATAGCTTAGCTCCGCTAACACCGTTATGTTTGACTTGTGAACTTATCTATATAATATATATATAGGAAAATTCCTTTCTACCTACAGGTAGCTACCCTCCTGTTTTACTGTACTAGAAATTGCCAACGGTTGTTTTGGCCGGATGCTAATGGATCTGAAATCCAACCCGTTAACGCGCAGCTATTTTCTCGGATCTGAACCGTCAGCATCTTTTACATTGCACCACGGATTATTTAACCGGTTCAAAGTTCTTTTCGACGTCATTTGCGGCAGGGAGCTCATCGGGGCAGCCGCCACACGTTCGTGATATCGTCAAGCACCATGCGCCGACTCCGTTGACGCCGCCGTTATTTGGCGCTCATCGCCGGATGCCGACCACATCGCCGTCGACACCGCCACGTCCAGTTCTCCTGCGCGTGATGCTCTGGGCGCATGCGGATGAGACCTCTGGGCGCCGTATCGCGCATGGAACGATTGATCCAGGTGGTAATTCTTGCGTAGATGCATGGATGAGTGCACAAATCAAGGTATAGTTGAGAGATGTCTGGCCTCATTTTTCCTGTTGTGATCGATTTTTTTATCCATAACCATAATCTCTTTTTGATGCATGCAGATCGGGATTAGAGAGTAATTATTCCCATCGATTTTTGTAAATATTCCACTGCCAGTTCCATCTAATGATGTGACCTGGAAGTAATTCGTGTCTGATGGTCTCGAGCCTAGCTACATCTAGTCGTCTCTGCAATGCGTGTAGCTAGTTGCTCATGCGACAGCACACGTATCAGCCAGCGGCGTTGTTTCATCTTAGGTGATCGATCTAGTGTATTCCAATACTCAGTCGATCACATGATCTTTTTCCAAATTATAGTATCACTTCATACTTTTTCTTACATTGCAATTCGTTTTTTCAGATTTCCTGTCACTTGATACTTTTTTCTATAGATAGTCGTATCATATGATACCACGTACTCTTTCCCTGATTGTATAGTATCATGTCATACTTTATTAATATTATAGTATCACTTGATACATTTTTTCAGATTACAGTATCACCGCATACTTTTTTTTATATGTATATCGGTTTGTGTTTCCTATTTTTTTCTTGATCGTCGCCTAATTTCCATGCGATTTAGATGGTGTATCATGCATGCATTCACGCTTCAAAAGCATCTATCAGGCCTACTACAAACATACTCACAGCACTGCCCCTGAACTGAAGAATCTACGGCGACGTCGCTTGACTCGTTGTTCGACCACCACAAGAGGCCTAGTCGCGTAAACAATGAATGGATGTCATCATTGTTTCTAGCATGTCAAATATACGCACTGTATTTTTAATATACTTTACTCCTTCCGTATACCTAATCCACATGTCACATGTTTATCTTATAATATCTGTGTTAGGCTGGGGCATACATACCCCTGTGAACATGTATACGCTCATACCTAGATATGACATGGTTTCAAAATATATGCGTCTGTGTGTATTCATACTCTCATGACAGTGATATGAAACTCCGAGTTAATGGTATGCACTAATATGGTTTTTTTTTCCAAAAAAGTATGTATATATACACGTACATCAAAAGAAGTATGTACACATACATACTAACAAACTTCCATGATACATACTCCAAAATATAAATAAATTATTCCCATCGAGTTTTTGACGTACGTGTACATATATAAATATTCAGCAAGTATGTCATGTGGCATATGTATCCGACATCACAAGATAGCACAGATGCATGCGTACAGATTTTTTAAAAAAGAAGCCATCGGCCGGCCGTAAATCACGTCATTAGTTAGTTGATTAGTCCATATATACCCTTAGTGGGTTTGGCAGTACGGAGTTAAAGATCCGATAAGCACAACGGGTCGCTTGACTCATCGAAGCTGGTCAACAGATATAGGAGGGGTAGCCACCAGTGGTAGATAAAACTCGTCCTATATTTCTCTTGATACAAGTCATGGTTGGATTTCTCTCAACCCTCAGTGTGCCACGTCATCCGCTTATGTCATCCACTCACGAGTCATTTACTCAAGAGCACCCCACTACAAAGCATGCAAGCAATCACCTCATACGCCACGTCATCATCCACTAAACCATCAATTTATGTCTCTCACCGATTTTCTATGACTAATAACATATGTACATCTTAGCGAGTATCACGCTACAAAATTCCCACATCAGATATACATAAAAGATCAATCATTTAACAATTGTTCTCTATCAACGAAATGAATGTATTAGTGTCGTTTGCAAAAGCATATTACCATGCAATCATCTTGGTTTCTATTTTAAAATTTCACCTTAAAATTTTGTTTAAAAATTCCTTGCAAACTACCATGCAATCATCTTGGTTTCTATTTTAAAATTTCACCTTAAAATTTTGTTTAAAAATTCCCGCAGCAACGCGCGGGGTATCATCTAGTACTTGTGATTTATGAACAACAAGGTATGATTTATGATATAACTTGTGAATTGCGGCTCATTTTCTTACGTATTCACTAGTGTCTGCATGTACTTATGAAATATGAGATGGAAATCATAAAATTGGTAATGTTTAGGGCTAAATTTTGATAGTTTTTCGCATACCGCTAAATGTTATAGCTTCTGCTATAGCTACGCTATAGCCCCTGTAGCTTTTTTAGAAGTACTCCACTAAATTCTATACCCGGCAATTTGATTGGAGAACATATGTAAGAATAAAAAGTAAACAAGCAGAATCATGAGGTTCCAAATGGCGGTGAAGCAAAGCCAAGTTCGAGGGTTCATTATGCATTCGGGTGATAGTGAGCAGAAAGGAAGACATCAACAAAAAAATAATGACGGTTAAGTAACCTAATGACAAATTAAATTTAATCACCGCTCCGCTAAAAATAGCGCATTATGAGTGTTCTTAGTAACGTACATTATGAGAGGGGAAGCACTAAGAAAAACTACACCTAGTGAAATGCAATCCTATTTAGGTTTGGAGTGAATCAAGTATTCTTAGCTTAAACCATCGATATCTATAACATATACAAAGGCCGAATAGACATCATCATCCTCGAACTATCAATTAAGGCTTATTTCGTCCATGGACAATCAAAATGGTCGTTCCAGCCCACAAACTTTCTCACGTGGCTCAATTTTGTCGTATATCCTTTATGGCGTACCTCTCCAGCATCCAGACAATTAGAGTTTGTAAAATGCACTTCTTACTATATATGTACATATCTATCCAACATCGTCATCCACTTGAGATTTGTAAGACATTTATTTTTATCTTATCTTGACTGGAAAATGATAAAAATGATGTCACTATAATTTACTTCTCCTTTTGCCATTATGTAAAATAGTGGGATTATGGGAGGGACAAGTGGGATGTGGCTCTCATCGTTAGTCTAATGTAAAAAGGAGAGTCTGATAAAAGAGTCATTTTAAGCCTACTGAAAACTCTAGTTGAATGAATGATGACATGGTATGATACGTAGTTCGAAAGATAAAATTGAGCCTTGCATGAAAGTTCGAGGACGAAAATAGTTTCGCCTTATATAAACCGACAATAATGTTAATGTTACTAGGTACATAATAAAAATAACTGATAGTGTAACAATGATTGAATTCAAAATAATAATATTTTTATAGAAATTATGCAAGCCATAGTGTTCGTGGTAGATATTCATTATCTTAATAAACTTACAATTCAAACCAAAGGTAGCAATGATTTATGTGTGCGTGGAGTAGGTTGCCCTGTCTAAGCCATTGAGGCTTGATGGCATGGTCAAGGACCTTTTCATGGAAGCATTTGCATCAAGTTTTCTGGTTTTTTAGGGTATCAACTTTTCTATTAAATTAACGTATAACTGTTGAAAAGTATTTTTCTGGTTGGAGGAATAAGTAACTGTGAGTAAAGTCAATGATGGTAACTATTATCCCTTGGTCTCAAGCTGGAAAACTTTAGTTATTAATATACTCACAAATATGTAGATGGAAAGTACAAATATTGATATGTTCTCGTTGAAAGTGTTTCCTCCATATTCACAGGTTATTTTCATTTGTGTTAGGACAAATATGTGACCAACCATTGATCTAATAATACAAAATCCATATAACCCTTGATTTTTTTGTGGTACAAAATTGATGTTACTTGGTTCGGGTTAAAAGAATTGCTTGCGTTCATAAATCCGCAGTACTTTATTATAATCTCAAATACACTCTCGCAAATACTAGGGGCGTGTTTGGTTATAAGCCACAACCGGCCACGGAGATTGTGGCGGCGCCACAGATTTGTGGCGGGCGTTTTGGGCGCCAAAGTGTGGCGAGATTCCTTTCATTACAGGCTCAGATTTTACTGTAGTGCGTCAGAACCTTTTAACCAGCCAAACACGCCTGGGTCCTTCGGTGGCAGCCACAGTTGTGGCGTGGCGAACTGTGGCCGGAAGCCAAACACACCTAGCCAGTGGCGGACCCAGGACTCGAGTAGAGCCTGGGCAAAGTCTAAAAAAATTTTATTCCCATCTTACAGAAGATGGCTGCGAACAAGCTAACACTCATTATATATCTACGTACGTGACTAACATGCAAGTAAAATCTCTAGAGCACGTACTACTACATATCTGATGTGTATGCAAATAACACATATATATCCATTCATGATGCTCTGAATCTTGCAAATAGTATAAACAACTACTCATCATCCGGCCTCTTGCAGCTGAGCCCGGGCAATTGTCCAGGCTCCGGGGCCTGGGACCGCCAGTGACCCTAGGTGAACCATAAAAAGAATCTTATCCAACAGAAAAAGAGAAATCACAAATAAGGGCGGTGTTCACTTCCATTCAAATCTAAAACTTCCCCAAACTTTCTCTCTCTAAACTTCACTATTCACCGTCACATCAAATATCTCTCCTCATGTATGGAGCATTAAATATAGGTAAATAAAAAACTAAGTACATGGTTTTGATGTACACGACGAGACGAATCTTTTGAGCCTAGTTAGGTCATGATAGGACAATGATTACCACAAACAAACGAAAAGTGCTACAGTGCGCTACAGTGTTCGATGTGACATTTTCACCCAAATTCACATTCCCTTTTCAGGAAGTGAACACCGCCCAGATGAGCCATAACATCATTACAAACATGCAAAAGCGCCCCGCTGGTGTTTTCCACCCCGCCTTGTCCTGGCCCGCGTCTGTGGAACCGATAGAGCCAGCGTCCACTTCCTTTTTGTGGTGGCTTTGTGGGTGCGGTACAGCAGATCGGGGCTTATGGACCCGCCCGACGGCTCTCATCCATGATGATCCATGCCCCATGCGTGATCCCGGCCAGCTTGCTCCGCGTGGATGCCTTCGCCTTGTTGGTGCGTTGGGGCACCGAGCCACCGAGCAGAGCCCGGGCACGGGGCACCAGCATGGGCAGGCAGATTCGGGAGGCAGCAGGCACGCGCAAGGCGACGCGCGTTGACGGGGGTTCAGCTGGCGTTTTGCCAAATCGTCACCGGGTTTCATGCGTGCCAGAGATGCCGTGCCGGTCCTTGTCAACGCATCTGTCGGCTGTCGCGTCGGCCGCCGCTCCCTAGCCTTGCGAATTGTTTTGGAAATTGGAACGTAATTTGCTTGTGAATTCAGTGGCGGACAGAAGCTCTAGTACTACGTACAATACAGTGGATACGTTGGTTTACTTTGGCGTAGTCAAACGGAATGGCCCCATGATCTCTGTGTTTAGCGTGTCATGCAAAGCAACTAAAGATTCCAAGCAAACTTTGAAAGCAATCTACGTACTGCCATTGGTATAGTCAAATGCGGCTCTCTTTGTCATAGAGCATGGTTTTACTAAAGGGTTGCACGTGAGCCTATACTACTCGATGTTGTGAAAATAAATATGATGGCAAGTTGAATGTATTCTTCCTACTCCTAATAAATCCATTCAGCGCCATATATATAAAAACCAAGATGCCCAACGGGATGATGTTTGCAAACTTTACCGAGTACCAACAACCATGATCTATCCATGTACATTTGGGACGAATAAACTCGTCATGACCACACTCTTTGCACAATTAAAGGAGGTTGCACGAATTAAGTAACACTGCGGCGAACTAGGCGGCGATTTCTCACGCCAAGAAAGTTCGATTGGTAAAGTACGTTGGCAAACTGGGCTATGAAAACGGTGCCATAACAAGTTAACAACTGCCAACAGACCCAGAGAACTGTAGTACTCCGTATAAGTCAAGCACTATATTTTGATGTAGTGTGTAAGACCGAAAATCAAAGCCAATGAAGGCCTTGTTCAGTTCCCGAAAGGGAACGCCCGGATCGGGACTGGCCGCGTGACGCGCGTCAGATCGGCCATTATAGTATTTTGTTTATATGTGCGAAAAATTGTCTAAAAATTTATTAATTAGGCTCAAAATGTTCGTCTTGCAGAGTACAACAAAATTGTGCAATTAGTTTTTGATTTTATCTACATTTAGTACTTCATACATGTTATGACATTTTGATGTGATGAAGAATCTTCTTAGTAAATTTGGGAGTAACTTTTTGAAACTTAGCCTGTTTGGTTCCTAGGGACTAAAACCAAGGGACTAAAATTAGTCTCTTAGGGACTAAAATTGCTGTTTGGATCCCTGGACTTAAAGGGAGTAAAGTTGCTTTAATGGCTTGCGCAAAGACTACTTTGCCCATGGACTTAAAAGGGAACAAGTGGGCCGGCGGGTGGGGGAGGGGCATACAGTGTAAAAGTAGTGGTTTTAGTCCCTATAAGCTCCTCTTGTGGAGCTAAAGAGTTTTAGTTCCTTTTAGGGGTTTTAGTCCCAAGGGTTTGGATCTTTAGTCCGTTTTGGGACTAATTTTAGTCCGTTTTGGTTTTAGTCCAGGAAACCAAACACCCCCTAAACAAGGCCGAAGAGTAAATTTAGATATATTTTACTTAATTAATAATTATTAATTACTACTCCTACGTGCTGATATAAGTTGTAGCAGCTGTTCTACGCCTCCACCTCCCCACCATTTCTCCGTAGCACCCGAGCTCGGCCACCTGAGCCGCCAGCCCCAAACCCACCTCTCCAAGAAGGCAAGAAACCAAGAACCAGCGCGCGGACATCCAGCCATGCCGAGGGCCGCCGGCGGCGCCACCTACAAGGGCGGCATCAAGGCCTACTGGAAGCGCCGCGGCTACGACCGCCTCGACGCCGCCGCGGCGCAGCGCCGCCCGCGCCTCCCCACCGCCGAGCTCGGCGGGGGCTCCGGCTCCGGCTCCGGCGCCGAGGCGCAGCCGGATCCAGGCAGCAGGCGCCGTCGCGGGTGGCGCGTGCGCCGGCGGGTAGGCGTCGTGGGGCGCCGCCTCCTCCGCGCGCTCTCTCCGCGGCGGCTGCTGGCGCGGCTCCGCGACGCCTACGTGAACGCCATGCTCCGGCTCGCGTCCTCCGCCGCCGTCGCCGGCTACGGCGCGGCCGGGCCCTACTGCACGGCGGCCGACCCCTTCTCGCGCCCGCGGCCGCTGACCAGGGACTACGACGAGAAGGCGCTCGTCGAGATCTACCGGGCCATCCTCGCGCGCGGGGAGGCCGCGCCGGTGGTCGCCGCCGCCCGGCTGCCCGCGGCGGTCTGATTTGCCGGGGGCTGGTGGCGATGCCGATGCGGGCGCAGGCAGGAGCGCTTGTCACGCTCCTCTACGCTTCTTGCCTCATGCAAGACTCGTGTATGCTAGAATTTACTTTTGGTATAGTGTAACGCTTGAAGTTGTGCGTTCATAATTCCAGAGCAATATTGGCACTGTAAGTTGGTAGTGTTTGGAGCAGCACCACATCCTTTGAACCTGTGAATTTCACAAGAACCTGGGAGAAACTTCTCAATGAAATTTGTATGGATGCTCCGATCCTATGAGTGGATTGACACGTAGCTGATCCCTACAACACAAATAACTTCTTTCGAATTGTACAGAATTACAGTAGTAAACACGTACAGAAAAAGTAGGCCAGCACCAACACATAGCTTACCAACACCAACACATTACACATATACTTTAGGACGAGATGGCCAACAACGTACAGAGAATGGACCTATTACCAGCCCTTCATTTCATTTTATTTGCTTTTTTTGGCTAGATGAATGGCTGGCTGTACTGTACCTATACATTTCACTCCATGTGGGTGACTGCTCTGAATAGAATACAGCCCATAATCAACAAGGCTTTGTTATCATCTTGAATGATTGTACTAGTAGTTGCAGGTCAACTAAACTCTAGCTTCCCACGTAAGGCGTGATGCCTTGAGCCTTCCTCGGTACTAGTTGGTATTTTTAGAATGGAGACAAGCAGAATAAAAATTCGTTGAGATTTGGCACGTCACCATGTTGGGTGCCGATTCGGTTGCATTGCAGATTATCCTAGGCACCCCGGTTGCTAATCATCGACTGACTGGTCGTCTACTTGTACTTGCAGCCGCCTGTTTGGATAATAATAAGGATTATTCAAAACAACGGGAAAAGGAACTCACGTCCCCAACGCATATTGCAAATCAGATTTAAACTCTCATTCTTAACGAAATACGTGTTCATCATGTTCTTAAAAAAAGATCAGATTTAAGCTAGAAAGTCCCTGCAGCAAATTTTTCCTTTTCGAATCGGTCGAAGAGACTTTTACCAGCACACTCGGATCATGGAGAGAGTAAGAGTTGCGAGTGTGATCGTTCGTGCCGCACAGCCCACGTCCACGTCTCGGCACCTCCCCACCGGACAATTCCTCACATGCACACCGCCCAATCCCATATATTCCTCAGTGCTCGTCACAGGCACAGCTAGCGCCCGCCGTCACGATCATAGGACATCACTAGCTATAGCTACCCCCATGGGCATTGGCGCCACGCCTAACGAACAAGCCAGCATTAGCTACCACCATCAGCCCGTCCGTCGCCTAATTAAATCCGCCGCCGGCGCATTACTACTGCGCCGTGGGGGCGCGCGGCGGTCGCCATCGCCGCCGGCTGCCACGTACCGGCGGACGTAGGCACGCCGGATGGCGACGGGACGCAGCCGAGCCTTGCGTCGTCGGCCACGGCGCGTCACGGGTCTTTGGGGGACGACGAGCGGAGGAATACGCGGGCGGCGAGGGGCGGTCGCTTTCTCGAGGTTCCCCGTCGGCTTCGGGATCGCGTCACCGGAATGATTCGGCCGGATTGGGGCCGCACCGCACGGCGTCGGGATCATGATTGACGAGCACTGCCGCTTTGATGCCTCTGCACGTAATATAAACCTGGAATGATGCCGGATTGGTGCGGCAATGGTCTAACAATCATAGCGCGAATATGACGTGCCTAGGCTTTAATTATGATGAATCGGCGGTGATGGGCGCAACGACGCAACATACGGGAGTGATATCGCGACTGCAAGCCTCGCCAGGAAAACAACATGTCACATGTGCCTGTCATTTCTGTCGAGATTTTAATGCTGGATGGCTCTGCTACGAGGAACAATCAAGCTGTAAATGATCTTTAGGCGGTGTTTAGTTCCAGGAACTAAAATTCAGTTCATATCACATCCGAGGTATGGATGCTAAAATGGATCTCCGTTGTAGCGACTATTTTGATGTCATGGCTTCAAATGATAAGGCCATAAAATACAAAGTTGTAACCACGTCAAGGAATATAATTTCATATAACTTTGTCTTAACACAAGTTCATAGAAAAGTTTTGATTTTTTCAGAATATGATGTTAGTTGATTGAGACCCTGTTTGGTTCTAGGGACTAAACTTTAGTCTCTGTCACATCGGATACGTAAGAATGGTAATTAAAAATATTAAATATAGGTTAATTAAAAACCCATTGCATAAATAAGGACTAATCCGTGACACGAATCTATTAAGACTAATTAGTCCATCATTAGCACATATTTACTGTAGCAATAATTAGTCTTTGACAATATAGTGCTACAATAAATATGTGCTAACGATAAATTAATTATGCTTAATAGATTCATCTCCCAAGCCCTCATTTATTTAATTAATTTTATAATTACCTATATTTAATTTTATAATTACCTATAATTACCTAAACTTTAGTCCCTGGAACCAAACTCCCCGTGAATAAAATTGTCAATTGAAATGAAGATCCGTTTGGCTCACACTTTGAGTTCGTGTGAGAGGAACCTATTTTTTATTTCTGAATAAATTTAAAAAGTATTTTTTTGCCAAATCTCTAATGAATAATCTCTCATGATCAGTGGCATAACTAGGATTTTATCTAAGGTATGCATATTTATTTTTTATAAATAATTTGGTACAATCCGTGTGTAAAATGCTTAATTCATAAATAATTTTAAATGTTGGGTAATGGCATTGCAGAAAATATTCTTTCAACACATACACTTAGCACCAGTAGAAACAAATAAATTCGAGAAGAAAATTTTACTAAAAACGTGCCAAATTTTAGGGTATACCAAGGCATACCTGGCATACCCTTTGGCTACGCCACTTCTCATGATGTTTACATAATTACTAGTATAATGCCTATGTTAACTCTACAGTGACATCTAGTAATGCAAATCAAACAACCAAAATGATATATGTTTTGGTAATCAAAGTATACAAGATATGATAACTCTACACAACAATATTTGCTAATACAGATCAAACCAATGTAGTACAATACCTGATCAAAAGCATTTCAAAGTCAGACAATTAAAATAAATATGTCACGCAACAAGACATGAAACAAATTGATGCCACTGCCAATGAGTGGGAATACACACACAATGTAGTTGTGAGGTAAACATCAGTTGTAGGAGCGTAATTTTAGGGTTTTGTGGTGTTCTTGCCTATTTTGAAGTGTAATTGTGATTTTGTCTTTATTTTTTTAACTTTGTGAATGTGTCTTTTAATATTCACATGTCAATGCCATTTCCCCCTTGATCTTTGCGTATTTGCATCTATTTTAGATATCGACTAGGGGCAAAATCACATCAATTTATGAATAGTAAAAAGGTAAAATCACAAAGTGAAAAGAACAAAATTACAATTACATCTCAAAGTGGGGGCAATAATATAAATGTCCTTTTGAGAAGGGCTTCGGCCATGATCACACTTAACAACAAATTATACCCTTGGGCCATGATCATACGCCGTTGGGCTGCACCTGGATCCGAAATGGTATTGGGCCACGACCACTTCTCACTTCCCCAGTATCAGCCCCTTGACCGACAGCAAGGGCCCACCAAATCAAACCGTGCCCCACACTCGCCCCTACGCGGCTCACCGTGCACCAGGTCCACCACCCCACCTCCCTCTCTACCGGCCTAGCGCCCTAGCCCAGCCTCGCCCGTCCCGTTCCCAACCACCCTCCTTCCCCAGCAGCTTTCCTCGTCCCCCCGCTTGCCTTGCCAGCATCATCGCTCATCACTCGCCACCGCCTCAGGACAACGGCACCACACGCGCGCGCACGCACGGCCGTTGAGAGAGGGACACATCGAGAGACTGACAGAGAGGCGCACAGGAGCAGCGAAGAAAAAAGAGAGAGGCCCAGAAACCGACGGGAAAAAAAAATCATCAGTTCATCACGAACGCCGCCCTCAAAAGCGGGCGAACGAACCCAAGCCCGGAAGGATAGAGAGGAGAGAGAGGAGGGCAATCCCGTCTAGGTTCCGATTCCGACCCCGCCATGGACGCCGCCGACGCGTGGGGCCGCTCGTCGTCCTCGTCTTCCGCCGCCGCCGCCGCGAGGCGCCTGCAGGCGCGCTACGGTACGCTTCCATTCCGGTTCGTTTCGATTCCCGTTCGATTGGCGCGCCGGGGTTTTGATGCGTGGTGGCATGCGGGCGCCGGCTGCTTTGCGCAGATCTGTACATGGGGTTCGACGACGCCGACGCCGGCGGGGACGAGGCCATGGACCCGCGCGGCGGGGCGGAGCTCTACAACTGCCCTTTCTGCGGTGAGGACTTCGACTTCGTCAGCCTCTGCTGCCACATCGAGGACGAGCACGCCGTCGAGGCCAAGAGCGGGGTGCGTTGCTTGCTTTCACTCGTTCCTGTCCGAACTCTGCTCTGCTGATACCTGCGATTGGTGGGAATAGGTATTTCTAGGCATGTGACTGTTGAACTAGCAGCAAATATACATAGGTTTGTTGCCTGCTGAATTACTGGAAAGAAGGGATGCTTCGCTTGGAGATTCTTTATCCCTTTTATTTGTTTATTATATAGGAGGTAGTTTGGATGGAAATATATAATATGTAAGTTCTTTCTGTAGGTGCTGTTGTTTCTGAATGCCTTGTCATAGATTGGAATAGATAGGTGTCAGCTTTTAAGAGCATTGTAAATTGGAATTGTGGGATGGGTCTCCTTTATGGGGGCTTTAGATTGGTGGGTTTGCGCGCTGGACTGGAGAAATTGTATTCTCAATGATTGTGTTTGTTGGAAAAGAAGCTGGTTTCGATCTATTGCTGCACCATCAGGGTTTTATTTGATGGGTTAGTTGACCTCATGTCTTTTGGGTTGGATTAGGTGGTAACGTTTCTTCTAATCCAGGTACATTTATTGTTTATAGTCTGCCATTTCTAGCTATTCTTGGAAATCAACCAATGTAGTAGGCAATTTGTTATACTTGTTGGGGTTCTTAAATGAGAATAGCTGCTTCCTTTATCGGTACTGTTAGTTAGGTAGCACACATATTGGCGTTGAAGCATCTAGATATGTAAGATTTTTTTTGCTTTGCTCTAGGATTTTTTACTGCTTTGTAGGCAGCAGATGCATGTTCTGGTTATCTTTTTTTTCTTGAAATGTTTCTATAAGACTGTTTGGTTAAACTGTGACTTGGTAATTTTTCTTGTGATTGATTTGTTTCTTAGGAATGAATGTATGCCAGTTATTGACTAAAAGAATAAGAATCAACATAATATATCCATCCATCTTGATTTTGATACAACTTTCTGCCTGTTAAGAGTGTGAAAATATCTTTTTGGGAAATACAATTCTGAATCTATAGGATTACAAATTGCATACCTGGTATAATCATGCCATAACAATTGTTTTTCTCTTGATAATGTAAATGTTTTGTCAGTATATTAGGTGCTAAGTGGCCAATTAATTTAGAAGAAGGAAGGCCTTCACCACTGGTTTTTGATCTGGGTGCTATTGGGCCTCTAGCCTATCTTTCACTGAGCCTCAGTAGGTATTTACCTCTTTACCTCACCGATCTTGGAGCTGTGAATACATAGCTCAGCACTTGGATTCTTATCATTTGCTGCCAAGCTTTAGTTGGATAGTTTTCGGTACTTGTGGAAATAGGTTTCGTGATCCTACCAGAAGTGCAATCAGAGGCGAAGCTAGACACAAAATCACCCTGGTGCACCTCCTTATTAAGTCTTTACCTATCCTATAATTTTCAAGTAATACACCACTAAATGCCTTTAGATTTTGGTTTGGACCCTGGTGCATGTGCACCAGGCAAGATGTACGTGGTGTCGCCCCTGAGTGCAATACTAAACCATGGTGAACCACCACAAAACCTGATTGACATAGATTCCACACTTTTCTTCAAAATTGCCAATAATGAGAGTCATTTCCATTCAGCAATTTCACTCGCGTTAAGGCAATATGTTCTAGCTCATTTGGTCTATTGTACCATCCAGAATTTCTGTTTAGATGTCACGCCAATTGTCTGTCTCGTCCTGTTGATACTTGAAGAAAAGTTTGTTATGGCCACTGGCCATAATAGGATAAACACCACCAGGAGCAGTGGCGGAGCTGAGATTAAAACTTAGGGGGGGCTTGTTCCTCTACCTCCTATATCTCTACCTTCTTTTCCCTTCCATTTTTTCATCTTCCTCCCTTAATTCAATGGAGTTCTTAGGCTGTAGGGGGTGCTAGAGCCCCCCTAGCCCCCCTGTAGCTCTGCCACTGACCAGGAGGATAGCCGGATGGAGACGGCTGTTAGGGATGAGAGGCTAGATCATAGATGAGAGGGACGAACACGAGATGAGAACTAGATTGTTTGTTTCTTTCTTGCTTTCGATTGATACAACACCTCTCAATATATAGAGAGGTTTACTTGACCCCTAACAATAGACTCCCAATCCGGTACTATTATCTCTAACTAATCCCGCAGGTACTGTTCACGGGTACTGTTCACGCCAGCCACCAAAGGGCCACCTGACCCAAAGCCTAGCCCATAACAAAGTTTGGTGTGTTGTCGTTTTTATCACTTTCACTTCTCTGGACTCATTGCTGTCTCCAATCTATTTATTTTTATCAGTATTTCTTGTCCTTTTGATGAATCTGTACTTTGTTCAATTTTTGTCTGAACTTTCAGAAGATTGAATATGTAAATTTCGAGCCAGCCACATATTTTCTTAAATATTTCTGGCTTGAAATTTAACATTGTGATTCCTGGTGGTCAAACTCCATTAGGCTTCTTTTCCTTTCGGAAGTTTCCTTGTATAGAAACTGATTCTAAGTTGTGATTTCTCACCTGGAACTATGGGGGGGTGGGGGGTAGAAGTTTTGGGTTACTTGGATTCTATGCAGGTAAACTATCTGGATTGCTGCAAAGATAGAGCCATCTGAAAAAGTTCTGGTCATTTTAGGAGTATAATGTACTGTTTAAGGGGGGTATTCCAGTTTAATTGCTTCTTCTATTACTTTAGTAGTTTTTAGGGCATGTGAGAAACAGTGTTACCTATTTAACCTGTCTTCATGACTAGAAGCATCCCACATAATGAATTTAAACAACAAACACTCATGGAGTTTGCTTAAATGCCCTTTCAGGTATGCCCCATTTGTGCTACAAGGGTTGGGGTGGACTTGATAGGACACTTGACTATGCAGCACGGAAGTTATTTCAAGATATCCTTTTTTTCACTATGCTGCTGCTGATCGCATGCTACAGTTGAAGATATATAGGCTTGTTGGGAACGCAATATACACATTGATTTCCTTAATAAATAATACATGCAACGCAGGCGCAGAGTCCGAAGAATATCTTCAGGGTCCCATTCTTTGCTATCTTTGTTGAGAAGGGACTTGAGAGATGGCAGTTTGCAGTCATTTCTCGGTGGATCATCCTATGTATCCAATCCTCCTGCTGCAGCACCAGATCCGTTTTTGTCATCTTTAATTTGTAGTTTGCCTGTGGCTGAACTATCCAAAGATTTACATTCCGACTCATCTGACAATAACTTTTTGCTAAATAAATTCCCAGATGAAAAGACTGTAGAGAGGTATGTCACCTCAAGCTTGTTCTTTCTGCCGCCTCACTCAGCTCCCTCTTTGCCACGATATCATTGTATCTGGTCAGTGGATAATAGTTCATAGTTTTCCACGTTATATTCAATTTTCATCTTTTTTGTGTTTGCACATAACATAATCATCTTTTTATTGTGTTACTTCACTGACAAAAAACTACATATTTAAGGCATGCAAATATGTTAAAATCACAAAGCTTTCATGCTAATTATTTGCATTTGCTATTTTTAATATGTTAGTAGTTCATCCTTCATGGCTATTTTTGGCATATGCTACGTTTAAAGAAATAGGTTGGAAAAAAATTGAATTTTGAATATGTTTAAAGAAACGTAGTCCCCATCCTTTCATCAGTATATGTTTTCCCGGAGGCCTATGCATGAACAAACCTTGGCTTTACTTATCTGCTTGTGCATAATTTCTTAGTTTCCCTGAGACCTGTCAGCGGAGCAAAATCCTGAACATTACATAATGATGTTTTAATGTTACTTTTTGTGCATCAATTTCCCACCTCATGATTAACTATATATCTCATCTTGGTGCCTGATCTTGATTAAATTGCTGTGGCGAACCTACAGAGCTGAACCATCTCTGTCGGAGAAGGATCAGGAGGAGAGGGCTCAAAGGAGCAAATTTGTCCGTGGGCTTGTGCTCTCGACAATATTTGATGATGATGACTTGTAAAGGTGATCGTCAACATTTGGTAGCTGTTGCACTGCACAGCATAGTCAAGGAGCACAAGAAAGAGAATCACCTGCAGTTTCTTGTATTTCTCGTGCTGCTGCTGCTCGCAGACCTTCATGGCCAAGTAGGAGGTCCATCTAGGTTCATGTATGTACGTATGGCATATTTATGCTTGTATGTATGTTTATCTCCCATCATTTGCCCATAGTGCAACAGGAGAGGAGAGGAGAGGAGGAAGGTCGTTGTATTACAAATTTCCATGTCAAATAAATCAGGACAGTGCCTGTGGAGTGGAATTGTGCATGTTGTCAAATAAATCTAGAAGAGTAGAGAGCTACTCAGCATGTTGTAGAACATTCTACTAATCGTTGTAATAATATGCAGTATTTTGCATAGAGAATTGCACCCGGTACTTTTCATAAAACTTCCAGAAATCTCAAAGCAATCAAGTAATTTTTTTTTTCATATTATCAGTGAGTACTGTAAATCTTTATACGGTCCAGCCCCTATCCTGCTGTCGACCGTCGTTCCGTAGCGGCTCATTTGCTTGCGCCGCGCTCTTATGTGCTGCGTCAATAATCAATGAAGTATGCACTCCATTGCCGCGATGCATATATATTGCAAATTGGTTAATTTGGTGGATTATGTGACAGTCCATCACTATTCACTAACGATGGTTTACCTTGGCGTTTGGGTCATAATGTCACATGCACCAGAATCAATCAAGTTCTGAGTCGGAGACCCCTCGCCGGCGTCGAAGCACGAAGAACTTGCCATTTTTGCCGGCATGATAGCATATTTGAGTCCCGTTGTCTCTCTACATGCTTTTTTTTCTTCAATTGGGTGGAAGTGTGGAACACGTTAATTAGCTCACAGATTTACGCACGCTACTTGGGCTAAACGAAACCATAAAGAAGTTCAGGATCATCAATTAAAATCGGTCGCCGGCCGCTCGCCGTCGATTCCTTTAGCAAGTGGCAGTTTTGTTTTACTCGGCGTTTTTCTGTTAGCCTTGGCAGTTGGTTAAGTTTCTATGGACCGAGAATGGACTGGGCTCTTTTGTATATGATGGTATGGTATCATGTCCCATTATTTTGTGTAAAAACCGCTCGCTTTTGTGAATATGGTTAGCAACTCACCCAGATGCTCGGGACGTTTACCAAGGTGGTGCCCAACCGAACTACACATCATAGGTTCTTCTTGCTCGACGAGGGTCGACTTTAAAATTTTTACCTTAAGGCTGTTCGCAGTGGTATACGGGGAGGGGAAACGCTACAGGGCATAGCGCGTCCGCAAGCTAAAAAAGAGCTGCAGCGGGAGACTGAAAACACAACGGCACGCGCACCGAGGAGACGCCGAACGGCAAATAAAGCGCAGGAGCGCTCGGACGCAAAAGCGCCACGGTGGACGCGGGCCCGCGCGGCCAACCGCTCGCCCAGCCCGCGCGAGGGAGAGACGGGGAGAAGCAGAGGCAGAGAGGGAGAAGCAGAGGAGGAGAGGAAGGGGAGGGAGGCCGTCGGAGGGGAAGGGGAGGGAGGCGGCCGGAGCTTGACCGTCGCCGCCGTCTTCCAGCCCGGTCCGGCTGCCCTAACTGCCCTCCTCGGAGCCGCCGCTGCGAGGCGCCCACGGTCGACCGCTCGGGGCCGGAGCGGTGGTGGACTCGGCGCCGGCCACCCGCGGCGGCCTCTCGTCAGCTGCGCCCAGGGTCGGAGCAGGAGGGCGGGCCAGGGTCGTCGGCGCCGGCGACGGCTTGGCCATGGCGGTGGTGAACATGTAGAAGGCGTGCCGAGAAGCCACGGACGCGCCACCGCCGCCACGGAGCCACGGACTCGCCGGTCCGCCGCGCCGCTGGCCCGCCGCCGCGTAGATGGAGCCGCGCCGCTCGGCCGGCCGCTAGGCCCGCCGCCGCGCAGATGGAGCCCTGCCATGGTCGCCTCCGCGCCGCCGCGCCGCGCCGCCCGCGGTCGCCGCAGGTCCAGCGAACGCCTGGGCCGCCGCCGCGCGCTGCCCGCCCGCCTGCAGCGCCGCCTCGCCCGCAGCGCCGCGGCGTGGGGCCCGCGCGCCCAACCGCTGCGCGCGCGCTCCTCCCCCCGCCGCGCTGCTTCGCGCTCGCGGCGCCGGCTCGCCCCGCCCGCCGCTGCAGCCATGGCCGCCCGCCGCGCCGAGGACGAGGTCGACGAGCCGTGCGCCGCCGCGCTCCCGCTTCCGCCCGCCGAGGCCGCGCTCCCGCTTCCGCCCGCCGACGCCGTGCTCCCGCCACCCCGCCTGGGCCACCGCGCGCCGCGCCCGCTTGGAGTCGCTGTCGACGTGGTGATGCTGCTGCGCTCAGCCATGGGCGCGGCGGCCGTGGTGAGCACCGCGTCGGGTCGGCGGCGAGCTTGGCGCGGATGCGGGGGTGGAGATCCGGGTCCGCGGCGAGCTTGGCGAGCTTGGAGGCCGCCGCCCACCGCCCGTCGCCGCTGGCCAGTCGGCCCCTTGCCTCCTCGCCGCGCAGGCCCCGCCGTCGATGGGGAGTGGAGGCGCCGGAGGTGGGGGAGATGGGGAGGGGTGGCGCCGGAGGTGGGGGAGATGGGGAGCGCAGGCCCTCGCCGCCGGCTGGGAAGGCCGGCCTCGCCGTCCCCGCTCGCGAGGAGCTCCTCCTCCTCGAGCTCGCCGCGGCGGGAGCGGGGGCGGCGGGCGACCAGGAGCTCCGGGCGAGGAGCAGGGGAGGGCGGCGCGGTGCGGGGAGGGGAGGGGCCGCCGGAAGGCAAGAGGAGGGGTGTGGCAGCGGCGGCGCCGGCGTGCTCTCGCTCGGTCAGAGAGAAGAGAGAGAGAGAGCAGTGAGGGAGGGGGTCGGGTGTGGAGAGAGAGAGAGAGGGGAGGGAGAGAGGTGAGGGGGTTAAAAAATTATATAATATGGGCCCTACGGGTTGGTAGTTGGTATAGAGGGTTGTAAATAGAATATAACGAGTGCGGTGATACTGTAAAATCTTGATGACCAGGACGGAATATTCCCTTTAGAGGATGTGTTTGAAGTATAACGAGTGCGGATAGCCTAAGCTTGAGGGCATGTTTGGTTCATAAGGACTAAAACCAAGGGACTAAAATTAGTCTTTTAGGGACTAAAATTGTTGTTTGGATCCCTTGACTAAAAGGGACTAAAGTTACTTTAATGGCTTGCGCAAAGACTACTTTGCCCATGTACTTAAAAGGAACGAGTGGGCCGGTGGTGGGGGAGGGGCATCCAGTGGAAAAGTAGTGGTTTTAGTCCCTATAAGTTTCTCTTGTGGAGCTAAAGAGTTTTTAGTCCCTTTTAGAGCTTTTAGTCCCAAGGGTTTGGATCTTTAGTCCGTTTTGGGACTAATTTTAGTCCGTGGAACCGAACACCCCCGAGTCTGAAACATAAAGGCTGAAATTTAATCGGAATCGATGTGGTGATGGTTGAAGCCTTTGATGTTACCTCCCCAATAAAGTTGAATGTTGTAGTTTGTTTGCATCGTTCGGAAAAATGTATGGGTATGGCCTCAGTTCTCCATGATACCCAAATATTGTGAAATGAATAAAAAAGTTGGTTTCTTGCTAAAGAACAGGCTGCTAGGTTCCAGGTCTCGTGCGTTGGGCACATACATAAGAGTAGGAATTCAACGTGTTGGGTTATTTTAGGGTGACGAGCATATTACAAGTTTTACATACTATTCAATCGACAACAAATCAGTCTCTCACCTCCCGCGTCGCACCCGTAGGCGGCTCGGGGGCTCTCGTCGCACCGCCGTCGGCCAACCCCTCTCCTCCCTCCTCCCTCGCCGTCGCCTGAGCAAGGGGCCGGAAGTCCGGCCCCTCGCGAGGAGGGCGGCGGTGGGGCGGCGCATCTGGGCTCGCGAGGTGGGCTGTGCGGGCGGTGCATCTTCGAAGCGGCGGCGGGCGGCGCATCTTGGCGCGGAGGGGCCGGCTCCGGCGAGCTGGAGGCCGGATCTACACCCCCAGCGGGCAGATCCATCCACTCCACACGTGGATCTCCGACGAGCTGGCCGCGGGGCTCCGACCCCGACGGTGGAAGGGGCGCGGGCCAAGGCGGCTGACGGGCTGGCGGCGCTCTGCCGCGCCGGGCATGAGGAGGGACGCGTTGGCCTGGCGCGAGGTTGCTGTGGCCGGCCGGCGCGCGGGCTCGTGGCAGCCGGCGGTTAGGGCCTGTGGGGCGGCCGGATTCGGTGGCCTCCAGGTTTCGCGCCAGGAGGTGCGCGTCAGTGGCAGCGAGGCGACGGCCAGCGCAGGCGGCAGTCGGCGCCTCGTGCGCATGGAGGGGGGCCCCCGGCGACCCACGTGCGGCCGGCGGCGGATCTGGCGCGACGGATTCGGCCCTGGTGTTGGAAGGGCTAGCTCCGGACTTTGCAACTACATCTGGTGATGACATCTTCAATTTTGCCTTTCCTTTTCATATAGACCAAGAGACATGAGTCACCTTGGCTTCATTCGCGGATTCTCCTACTCAAAGATGGACTTCATCTGCAATTTATTCCTGATGGATTATGCACGGTACCCAGCGGTTACTTTGTAGCATGGTATCTCAGGTTACGAATTCAGATGGTCTGCCGGATTTGGAGTTCGTGGCCGTTTAAAGTAGGTTAGGGCTGGTCTATATGGAAGCATTGGCCTGGTAAGAAGGGGGAAGCAACACGGTGTGACTTGGTCGTGGTGGTAATTGCTACTAATTCATCGGTTCCGGGAAGATATTCCTAGGTCTGACCTTAATTGGTTGAACCTGGCAGTGACATTGTTGAAGGCATTGCTTGGATTAAGATGAATTACTCCCTCGTGAAAACATTTGATCTGGTCTTAATTAGTTGGGTCATTACAACGTCGGCACGCGTTCCTCGTTGGAGGCGTTGTATCGGGAGCCTACTTCATAGTCCAAGAGTTGCTTTGGTTTGTGAAGCGGATGGAGATGAAGGCGCTTGTGGTAGTTTGCTAGGTCATGGTGCTCTCATTTTTTGTTTCTTTTTCATTGGCTGTGTGCATCTTAGTTATGCAGAGGCCGGGTTGGATCTTATATAATTGTATCATCTCGATGTAATTGTCTAAGATCAATAAAGCTTACATTTTCAAAAAAAAACATACTATTCAATCTCAACTAACAAAACATACTCTCTTCCTATCTACCTTGAGAAATGAAGATTTGTATTACCATAACCTTAGGATTAACACGTATTTGGTTGAGTTCCATGATTTAACATAACACCTATTTCATATATTAATCCGATATCGAGTCGCATATCCGAAACCAAACAGGTTTTGCGAAAGACCACATGCAGATACTCACAACGCATGCACACTCATCCCTATAAATATACGCCCGCAAACTCTTTCCTTGAGCACCTCCGAGAGATTGGATTGACAGATATCGAAATTGACGAAGTCACCATAGACCTCTCGCTGTCGACGTACACGTCGCCTGTTGCTAAAACAAAAGCATCGATTAAATCTAGAAATAAATCTAGAAAAAATAAGACATTAGAGCTGAGTCGATGACTCGAACCAGGTTCCAACACAAGAAACCTTATCAACTGTCAAGCTAAACCCAACTTCAATTAGAGCATCTCCAACAGTAGCTAAAAAATACTTCCAATAATTAGTTTTGGGAATGAAGATGAAAAAAGTGCTCCAACAGTTGTCTAATCTAGGTCCCAATTTTTTGCGTGCCTAATACTTGCTCCATGCTGAGCCAAATTTACCTCTCCTTTTAGCGCTCTCAATCCCATGGAACAAATCGCCGAAAAAGAGAAAAGTCCTGAGTTACTGTTCATGGAGGGGAAATTAAATGTTGGTCCCACACATGGAAGATGTGGCAGTAATTAAATCATTTTTTGGGACTATTTTTTTAGAAATTGTTGGATGTGTGGATATTTTTTATACCCAATAATTTTTGGTGAGGTCCAAAAACCAGTATATTGGGACTTTATTTTTTGGTCATTCTTGGAGATGCTCTTAGAAACAGATTTAGGACAACATTGTTGGACTAATTTTAGAGAGTTTTGATTGACTAGTAAGATTAAGTGTTAAAAGAAATGATTTCCTTATTCATAAAGCAGAAATAGAAAATACATTCACTATGTATCATCCGAGTTGTCACAACCTTCATGGTTTTTGCGAATCATAGTAGAGACGCAAACACTTATACACACTATATAGCTTCATAAAAATGTCTATGCTTCATAAAAATCTTCCGACCTTAACTTTTGAGTTTTAGGCCTCTTTTGAATCCTTTGACTAAAAATTAGTTCAATATTTGAATGATAATTAAAACTAAACTCATGGCCAATTAGTGAGTGGAACCAAGTAGTACTAATTTTAGTCTATAATTAGCTCATGTTCCATGTTTAGTCCGCACCCAAACATCTGACCAATATTTGCCCGGAGATCCAAACAGGACCCTAATTTGGTGACTTAACTTAAAATTATTTTTTATATTTCTTAATAAACATTTTAAAATTGTAATTAATAGTTTCAAGAATTGAAGTAACATCCTCATAAATCTTGTCCCAGTTCCTCATATTTCTAGTCACCATACCACCTTCCTCAGCCTCGTCCCAGTTCTGTTAAAATCTTTTCCAAGTAGTATACTGCCTTTCTGATTCCTGTTCTTCATCATCTCTCCAAAAAAAAAAAATCAGTTAATCACCGTCACTGCAGAACGCAAACCCAATAATCACCGTCACCGCGAAACCCAAACCCAATCAAACACCTCCAATCAGATCCTAGCCGTTCGATCAAAATTCAACGGGTCGTTGTCCTTCTCCCCCGCCACCGTCTGGTCGACTCCTCGTCGCACAAGTCACCACCGGCCCTCGGCGTCTTGACGTCTCTATGCCGATCCGGCGTCGGAGCTAGGGTTAGGTTTCCGCTTCGACTTCACCTCCATGGCTCCAAACGAAGCTGCTACCACCGCCCCGTCCGAGCCCGAGTGCGTCGGCGGCGGCGGCGGCGGGATGAGCAGCGAGGACACAGTCGCCACGAGGCCGCTTCTCTCGTCGCGCTCCACCTCCCCCTCCGCGGCCTCCGCCGCGCCGGTGCAGGAGAGTATAGAGGAGCTGGACCGGAGGTACGCGCCGTACGCGCGGCGGGACGCGTACGGGCCGATGGGACTCGGCCCCGTTGGCGCGGCGGAGGCGTTCCGGCTGGCTTTCGCCGCGGTCGTCCTCGTCCCGCTCCGTGTCGTGGCAGGCATGCTCGTGCTCGTGGTCTACTACCTCGCGTGCCGCGTGTGCACGCTGCGGGTGGAGGAGGAGCGGCAAGGCGGCGAAGGGGATGGGTACGCGCGGCTCGAGGGGTGGAGGCGGGAGGGGGTTGTGCGGTGCGGCCGCGCGCTTGCTCGCGCTATGCTGTTCGTCTTCGGGTTCTACTGGATCCGGGAGTATGACTGCAGCTTCCCTGATGCTGAGGTAGTGGTGATGACTGATGAGTAGTTCTAGTTCTATAATCAAGCTTCCGATTGTTTTATTTCTGCTTCTTGCTTGCTTTGTGCTTAATTCCTGAGCAAGCGAAGGGCTAGATAGTGTGTTATTGACAGTATTTGATGCTGTATGTTTCATGGTTAGTTATGGGACTGATTTTTGTGGGCAAGGCGTTTTTTCTGTGGTGTTGCATAAGTGGATATACAGTACATAGGCCGATGAAATCTTATCGTCACTCTGTGCGTCCTGTCATTGCGCATATTTGTATCTATCAACTTAAATGAAAGACTTGTTGATCTGTTGCTGTCACTACACACTAGCCACATTGCCATCCCATGTGTTCATCTGCAGCTAAAATGTCGCTAGGTGTTAGAGAATTATTTGTGATGTGGGGTTTACAGTTCCTTAGATCTCAGAATGTGATGAACCTTGTGGTGGTTGTGTACTGCAGCCTGCAGTCATCATCTGTAGCAGAATATAATAACAATGCGATTTTAGCCTTAGTTGACTCCTACTTGACGGCTTGAATGGTGATTGGTATGACTATTATATATGGCTAGTTTTGTGTCTCTGTCATCTCCAGCAATTGTGTTTCTTTTTTTTTGCAGGATGAGCATGTGGACCAATCTAAAGAAATGGAAAGGCCTGGGGCAATTGTATCTAATCATGTCTCTTATGTGGACATTCTTTATCACATGTCAGCCTCTTTTCCCAGTTTTGTTGCTAAGGTACTGCAAACATTTTGTCACATTGTGATTGCTTATGTCATTCCTCATTTTTACCGTTAAAATATATTGATTTTCACATGTCTCTTTTGCACATTTTGTCCTTGAAGAGATCAGTAGCCAGATTGCCCCTAGTTGGTCTCATAAGGTACTAGCATTCTCTACTGTATCTGTATGTTTCCTATCAAAAAATACTACATGGACTTGTAGTAGATAATTTGACTGGGCAAACATTTGTATCTATATTTATTTTGTATGGGATGAACTGAAAAAATGACTTGTTATATCATCATGCAGCAAATGTCTTGGATGCATTTTTGTTCAGCGGGAGTCTAAAACATCAGATTTCAAAGGTGTTTCAGGTACTTGGTGATGTCCATGGTCTTAAATCAATACAATTTGTCTTTTGTTGTTTAGCTGTGGATAAACTCTTATTTTCTCATAATTATACCTTGACCGTGTTCTGCAATATAATTGCTATTGATTACCAAATTTTGGTCAGGAAATTCTTCATTGAACCTTTCACTAGCTGATGAGTGTCATTATTAAATTCCATCCATGCTCCTGGAACTAGAGTGTCCATTCAATGCAGCATCCCATCTATTTATAAATTCTACAGTAGAGAAACGATGTTTTGATGAGACAATACCATCCTGTCACATTGAAGTTTTACAGGTGGGTTGGGAGGAGGGAGTTACTGTCATAACCAATTAAAAATCTAAGAAGATTTAGGAAATGAATAAAGTTCAAGAACCATAAGAATGGGCAAAATGATTGAAAATTGGAAAATCATGAAAGACCTAATGGGATTTAACTAGATTTGGAAGTCTTTTGGGAATTAGGTGGTATTACTAGCTTTTCTATGAGTACTAGGCTGGGGCACCTTTTCTGGATATAGATTGGTTGGAAATTAATCATGGATACACTGCCTCTTCTGTTATATATCTGGTATTCTGGTGAAGTTTTCTATGGTAAGGAATACTGAATGCGAGATACATTTTGCATCTTTTGGCTTCTGATAATCTATACCTCACACAGGTGCTGTAACGGAAAGAATCCAGCGTGCTCATCAACAGAAAAACGCACCAATGATGCTACTCTTCCCTGGTAAGTTCATATTAACTCTATATTGTATCTTTTCTATTTTTAGTTCTTGTTTCGGATACCCCAGCTGATGGCTTTCTGGTTTAAAGGTTAATATTTGCCAGAATATATATGGAATACGTTTCCCACCTTTTCACCAAACAATTGGCAGATCTTCATTGCATTATCATCTTTTGTTGTCACCTTGTGATTCTCTTGTTGGTTTTACTATCCAGTCATGATAGTAAGATCAAACTGTTGCTTATGTGCATAATTAATTCTTTATCCTAATTACATTCTACTATTGCAGAGGGCACAACTACAAATGGGGATTATCTCCTTCCATTCAAGACAGGTGCTTTTCTTGCAAAAGCACCTGTTCAGCTAGTCATTTTAAGATATCCTTACAAAAGATTTAATCCAGCATGGGAGTCCATGTCAGGGGTGAGTATCCCAGGCATTTTTTTTTCTGATTAAAATTTGCAATTTAAATGCCAGTAATGAGACAGATACATGAGCAATACCATGAAATATGCTATCCAAATTGGTGTTATCCTCACTATAGCAGTTTTTGACCCATTGATTTGATTAATTTTAGGCTTACAAAATACTGAAAAAGTGAAAATCACCCCCTCATTTTGTAGCTCTATGAAATCTACTTCATTGGTATTGGCTTGTAGATGCAAGATAATACAGAGAATACTCACCTCTAAAATCATCAACACTTAGTAATGTATATGAGACAGCTGTGGCTAGATCCTTTTTCTCAATGTTTGTATGGTACATCTGTAATGCTGTTTGAGTGCCGTGTGGGGGTTGTTCTGTTTGTGAACTAGTTTAAGAATAAAATTCTGCTTGGGAACAGTCTATATGTGACTTACTAAAGATGCCTGTTGCCTCTTCTATCTGTATAAGTTTTCTGAATTCTCATACAAAACTTCCAGGCACGCCATATATTTCTGCTCCTCTGTCAATTTGTAAATTATCTAGAGGTGATCCATTTGCCTGTCTACTATCCTTCCGAGCAAGAAAAAGATGATCCTAAGCTCTATGCAAATAATGTGCGGAAATTAATGGCAGTGGAGGTATGTTAATTCTTTCTAACATTTATTTGGTTAATCGGAAGGGATGGTTTCATTATATCATTTTTGGTATCACGGTAAGTTGTATGTGAAATCTTGACTTCTTTTTTCCAGGGAAACTTGATTCTTTCAGACCTTGGGCTGGCGGAGAAGCGAGTATACCATGCGGCATTGAATGGTAATAGTCTACCTCGTGCTTTACATCAGAAAGATGATTGAAATATCATGCTGTCATGCTTCCATAGTGCTGACAGCTGAGTGGCTTGCTTGTAACTGTGTATACATGCTTGTGCTTTCTCATGACTGAGCAGTGTTGTGAATATCCTATCGACATAAAGCTGTAAAACAATTTACCAAGTCAGTAATTATGTTGGTTATACTTATACATGACCAGGCATCCGCAGATTTGGTCATGTGGTCAGTCCATGTTAACTTTTTTATTATCGCTTGTTCCATAAACTGAACCATCTACTTGGTCTTCCCTGCAGGATTTTTTTGTCAAAGCTAGTTTGGATAAAATTTGGAAATGTTTGCTTTTAGTTTTTCCTAGTTGTCCGTGTACCATTGCTGTAGAGGAAAAGAAACCAGATTTTGTCACCAGTCTTTCTCATCAAAGACCATCTGTAGATGACCCCACCATTTTGCTGCAAGGATCAGATAGGCTTTTAGACCAGGAGTTACAACATAGGGAGCAAGTGAGGCATAGCGGCAAATTTGCCATTTTCTTATACTTTGTCACAGTTCATGTCGGTATGTGTTTTGAGTTGCCATGATACACCCGATGGACTTGTTGACTAACATGTGATTATCTGATCAATATAAAGCTTACCTTTGTTTTTGAACCATAGGATGCAGGCTTATTAGGTGTTTTTCATATTTTTCGTGCGAAACATTGGAATATGATGTATTAATAGGTTCTTGCTTAAGCACACTTTGCTTTGTGTGTAGCAATGTTTGACTGGTGCTTCCCTGGTGTGTTAAGTACAAATGTACAACCAAAATTTGGTTTGTCAACTTTTTACAGTGAAAGCAACGGAACTGTATTGTCATGCTGGGCTGGGGCTATCCGTCTGACTGTCTAGTATATCATTTTGTGTTATTGTGAAGGCAGATGATTGCTGAGCTTGTTTGACATTGAACTACAAATATGTGCATTCAAATGGGTTCGAAGAGAAGCAGAACTTCCGACCAATAGGCGGCGCTAGGACAACACACAGTTACATTGATCATCCTAATCACGCGGTGGCGAATGAAATTGGAGGCTGCTTTCCGAGAAGACAATGCCCGGAGGTTGGTTCGAGCCCTAAATCTAACGAGCAATTGGAAATGCTGGCAAGCTCTTGGGTGAACTTTTGGCTGGACTATGCTGGGATACAAGTCGGAACAGGAACTGGAAAGAGCATCGGAGCTCTTTTACCCCTCTTTCCAAAGGCTCACGAGGCTAGTCATCAAGATTCAAGAGTGGTGTTGAAAGTTGAAACCGCACCTTTTCCCACTGGTCCGACGTGCGTGACCAATTTGTGCTGTTGATAATTTGCGCACCGCCGCAGAGAATTTTCTTCTGAGTCCTTCGGCACTGGAACACACTGTTGTAGAGGCTGTGTTTGCTGACTAACCTACGCGGCAATTACAAACTAGTGTTCCATCCTGCAGCAAACTAACAAGGTTAGCATGACAAGGTTCTAGTCTTCTAGTTCTAGGTCTTGAAGACATGTCCCTCGGCTTTGCAACCACAGACACTCCATCTTTCACATTCATGAGCCTTCTGTATATTGGCAACTCATGGACATAGAACTTACTCTCACATTACCACGGCGAAAGCACGCCCTTAAATAAAACGCTACTGACCTCCGTTCCAATTTATAGTTTGTTTGACTTTTTTACTATAAGTTTGACCGCTTGTCTTATTCAAAAAAATTATGTAAATATAGTCAAATTTAAGTTTTGAAGAATTTTTATTAATAAAGTAAGCCACCACAAAAAATGTGATAATTTGAACAAAATCTTGAATGAGACGAGCGGTCAAATTTACATGAGAGTCGTGATATCAAGTGCCAATGTGATCTAAATGTGATACTAGAGTGTAAGAAAAATGATCCTAGGCCATTGTTTGTGTTTTTGGTGATTGAGTGACAATATAATTAGAACTAATGTGTTTGTCTGAATGTATATTTCGATTTTGCGGGTCCCATGTAGAAGTTCCAACGCCATCCAAATTGTTGGGATGTCGTAAACCCCGAACAGATAAGAGAGATAAAGTTATAGAGTGAAAGAGAGGAACCAAGTGAACAAAAGAGAAAATGAGTAAATGGCCAAAAGTCCTCTCCTCCAAGCCCTAGGGTTCTATTTATATGGGGAAGAAATGGCTGTTTATATTTATTCTATCAGTAAAATCAAATATTACAAATAGATCCCTAGAATTTATAAAGAGACCCCTGAATGTTGCAACTAAGTCTTTATGCCCTTGATTGTGCCTCTTTTACTCATAAAGGTGAGTCTTGGGCCATGGCATCCCATGACACACTCCCAACATAAATGCTAGTAAAAAGGACTTAAAATATTTTATAGCATCCAAATGATGACAAATATCTGACTGGTAGTACAGAAGAATCCTGCTAGAAAAGCCCAGACAAAGACATGCCATGAATCTTGCTAAAGAAAAGCATCACCGATACAATCATTGACACAATGGGTGAGTAGTAGGTCCAACATGTGTACAATCCACACCGACGCATTCACCGGACTAGTCAGCAGAAGAAGTAGGGCATCTTTGGAGGTCATCAATTCAATCAGTGATGCTCATGACTCAACGTCGAATCAGTCAGTGTTGATGGACAAGTGAAAAACGATCTATAGGTCACCGACCTATACACGGTGACTTCAGCATTTATGGCGTTTGGTACAACTCTGCCTGATTCTAATTCTCTATGGGAGGTAATTCTATGAGAGAAGTGATTCTGTGGCTAAAAGTGATTATCTATTATTTTCTAGCATAAACTCTCAAAATCAGGAGAAGCTACTTTTTTTTCAGCTTCCATCCTCTTATCTCATTTCGAGAATCACATCACAAAAGCAGCAGAGAATCACTTCTCTCTAAAAAACAATTCTGAGAGGTCCTCTTGGATTCAATAGCGAATCGGCTCTAGGAGCTGTGCCAAACGGGGCCTTAGTCAGTGATACGTGTGGGGTCGGTTGTACAGTGGCACAAAGGCTAGCTAATGTTGCATCATTGACTGAATCAGTGATGGTCCTCTTGTGATCACCCAATCAATTGGGATGCACAAAAATGTTGTAATGAGTTGCAAAGGCTAGTTGATGGAGTTGGGTCTATATACACCCTATGTTCCAGCCATTTCAAGTGTGTTAGAGCATTGATAAGGTAGAAGTCTATATTCAGATCTCTACCCACTGATATGATCAAGAGAAGATCAGATAAATTAACAATAAGGTTTAGGTCTTGATTAGGGCTCCTTTAGGTCTATTAGGGCATTGCTTTAAGGATTACTCCCTCCGTCCCGTGAAGAGTGCAATCCTGAGATTTTAAAAAAATCGCACAAAGAATGCAATTCTAGCTGTAACCACCTGTTTTATTCTAAAAATAGATAATTATTTGCATGCAGTAACCACCTCTATGCCAAAATTAGTGAGATTGGGACGGTTACCAAGGGTAGCAAGGTCATTTACCAACGTCATTAATCTGTCTGAAAAAAGCTAAAATTGCACTCTTCACGAGACGGAGGGAGTAGTCTAGAGTTAATTAGATGAGGTTTGCATACCCTTTTGTTATTTGCACTCTTCACGAGACGGAGGGAGTAGTCTAGAGTTAATTAGATGAGGTTTGCATACCCTTTTGTTATTTGCACTCTTCACGAGACGGAGGGAGTAGTCTAGAGTTAATTAGATGAGGTTTGCATACCCTTTTGTTATTGGTGTCAGTCCACATCTAATGTTATAAATTCGGGCTTGTAAGTCTTGTGAGACCATCTAACCATGTTTGTGGAGTGGGTGCCGGTAGTTGTGAAAAGGACAAGAGGTCTTTGGTGATTTCCCAAAGCTCTACTTAGTGGCAAGGAGTATCCGAGAGAGGCAAGGTGGAGACCCACTTGCGCGCGAGGAAGACCCATCAACTATCCATAAAGTTACTTGACTGGGAAGTTTTGCTATTATGCGGGTACTCCCTTAAGATGGCATCCAACTATGAGGATTAGGAAAAAACGTTGCTTTCTAATAACTCGATAAAATTGTCGTGCCGGAGTTTGCGCTCTCTGTCTCATTTACATTCCACATTACAAATTACATACTACATTTTATTTTCTGCATTTAACGTTTCTAGAATTATCATGTATAGTTGATAGGTTTAGAACCTACTCCCTCCGTCCCAAAAAAGAAGACACTCTAAGATTCAAAATTTGTCCCAAAAATAAGTCATTATACTATATTTATATTTAGTAGGTGCATGTGCATGCAACAACCAATTAGTGTCAAATATGGCTAATAATTAGGGGCAATCAAGGTCATTTTACTTTCTCGTTAATCTATCCTAAAATTTGTAGAATGACTTCTTTTTTGGGACGGAGGGAGTAGAATGCAAAACGTTTTTGTGGTAGAGATAGTAATACATAAAAAACTATTGCAAATTTAGATAGAAATTAAAATATATTCTATTCTAGTTTGGAGTTTTAGTTTTTGGAATACGTAATTTATAATTCATGAGGTGTCATGGTTCCTTCATTAGTAAAATAGTGCATGGGTAGCTACGCACGGTTGTAGCCCAATATTACCTATACAGATAGATATCAGAGATTTAATTTATTGGCACAAGCTAGCATGCAACATAATGGATCAATCGCGTTATGTACTTATGTGTGTAGACTGCAGTGGCTGCTAGCTAGTACATACGCCTGAGATGGATATATAGAGATATGATATCGATATGATGCATGGATGATAGATGTATATCAAACAGTGCAGCTAGCTAATACAATTAAGCCGTGGATTCCTTGAGGTAGGCGATGAGGTCGGTGCGCTCCTTAGGCTTCTTGAGCCCTGGAAAGACCATCTTGGTGCCGGGGATATACTTCTTGGGGTTGAGGAGGTAGTCGTAGAGGGTGCCTTCCTCCCAGATAACTGCCATGTTCTTGTTGGCCGTGGAGTAGGCGTAGCCGGTGGTGGTGCCAGACTGCCGGCCGAAGAGGCCGTGCAGGTTGGGCCCCTGCTTGTGCGCGCCGCCCCGCTCCACCGTGTGGCACTGCGCGCACTTGGTGCGGAAGATCTTCTCGCCGCTGCCGGCGTCACCGGCGGGGGCCTCGCCGAAGGAAGCCATGTCGTCGCTAATTGGCCGGTGATGATGGATATATCGATCCGATCGGTCTCAAGAGAGCGAGAGGAAGAAGAACAATTAACACAGATGATAGATCATCGATCCATCCACATCAGAGCCGGGCGGGTTAAGTCGCATATAGACACTAACAATAGCAAGTAGCGAAATGGGCGGGCAACCGGTCGATCGTATCCGCTTTCTCAGTGAGCAATGCAATCGATCGAGCTGGGAGCCTGGGATCGTATTGTCCATGCATCCCCACAGGTGGAAGGCCGGCTGCATGAATCTTGTTCATGGATGGATGGATGCATGAGGCCATATACATGCTATTTTTGACTGGCAGTGAGTTGAGTTCCTTCGGTGCAAGCCTGAAAACCCCCCTCTAAAAATCATACTTACAAGTTTTTAAAAATCTTGAAAGGATGCAAGTCCATATATAGTAACACGTTGCAAAAGTGACTCAATTGTAAAAGATTTTTAAAAAAAATGCTTCGTAAGAGTAGTTTTGGGATCCAAACGGCACCCATGCCAATCCATATATAGCATGCAATGTTTAATTAACCAACTCATGTCCATCTAATCCACTAGCGGAAATTTAAGTTGACAAAACTAATCTTACGCACATTCTAAAGTCGACTTTAAAATGAGTTGAAATGATTAGATGTGCGTTCTCAACCTATACATTAAAATGACTTGAAATGATTAAATGTGCGTTCTCAACCTATACATTAAATGTGCGTTTTCAAGCAAAAGTCCACAGTTTAAGTTGGCAGTTTGAATAATGATTTAAAACTTTAAAATGGCAACCTCAAATCTTGAAACTATTAATTAGAACTTAAAAGAACGTTTATGCCAATCTCAGTGGGGAACGAGATCCTCTGCAGTAGAGAGATCTACCTCAGAGGGAGGTAAAGCGACATCGACCATTCAACCCGCGTCCGACGTCTCCTGCTGCCCAACGCTAGTAAATGATGTGGGGTCATGCCCGTGGAGCTCAGAAGGGCTCAAATTCATCACATTTTCTCAAGATTTTTCATGGAAACAATATGTTAACTCAAAGCAAAATGAAAAATCCCTATGTTTGATGAACATCGTATACCAGATTTGGGAGAAAATTTTTCATGGAAACAATATGTTAACTCAAAGCAAAATGAAAATCCCTATATTTGATGAACATCCTATACCAAATTTGGATCAGAGAAATTAAGCGTTCGTATTTTATTTTGATCTCTATTTTTGGATGGGTAACACTGATAGGTGAATTCTGACGAAAGTGAGTTCCGAGGGGGTGCTTGGATCCCCAAGACTAAAATTTAGTCCCGTCACATCGGATGTAAATGTGTTAATTAAAAGTACTAAATATAAATTAATTAAAACCCATTACATAAACGAGGGCTAATTTACGAGATGAATCTATTAAGCTTAATTAATTCATGATTAGACAATGTAATGCTACATACAGTAAATATATGATAATTAATTACTAATCTCTACTCCTAATAAGACTGTACCGGGAACGGCGACCCTGCGACCAATCCGTCCGCCGCCTCCGTCTGCTCACAGTGCGATCAATTCCCTCCGTAAAAACAATATCCGACGCCCCTCCCGCGCCTCCACCGGAATTTCCTCCACGCCGCGCCCCCTCCCCCGCACGACGCCCCCGCGCGCCCCCTCCTCCGCGCCCCCCGCGCGCCCCCTCCCTCCGCACGACGCCCCAGCGCGCCCCCTCCTCCGCGCCTCCGCTAAACCCTAGCAAAACAAACGCCGACTCCCACGCTCGCGTCGCCGCTCCCCCAAACCTCCCCCTCCGTCTAGACCCTTCAGCCGCCGCTGCCTCCACACCAACGGCGACGCGCAGATTGACGGAGAGGCGCAGATCGACGGCGCCCACACCGACGGCGAGGCGCAGATCGACGGCGACGGCGAGGAGCAGATCGACGGCGACACGGATCACAGGTAAAGCTCACTGCCCATCGTGAAACCCTTGACCCCAACCCCTGTCCGCCTAACCCTAGCCCGTGGACGCGCCGTTGCTGCCCTTGCCCGTGGCCTGGCCGGCCGCCCAGCCGCCCGCTGGATGCGGCGCGCCGTGGCCTGGTATATCAAGCATGCCCTTGCAGTTTCTACCATGCACAATCTTTTTGTCTGTAACACATAGATTGTGGATTGGTCCACATCCAAGGAAATTTTAAACACAAATGTAACTCTTGCAAGAATGGTATGCCTCAATGGCTATTCAATATCATGTAGTACACATGGTTGAGTTCTACTTCAGGCTCCTTATCTGATTTTAATTTATAATTTGTTGTCAGTTCAACGCATTATGCCACTAAGTTCCTCACTGTAAACTTCAATAGTTAGGCCAACAATATGCCGCTGACCCAATTTAGTTGATTTCACTACTGCTAAAGTGTTGAAAGTGGAATCATGCCCACTCCTGCTGGCCGCCCGTGTAATTGACCTCTGGGTTTTAGATATTCCAGTAGAACACCACAGATACACAAACTTCTTTTTAATGGTGCATAGTGCACAAGCCCAGATGTATGGCATTCAACAAATCGGTTAGAAATGGTTATGTTGGCATGACCATATAAAAAAAAATAAACCATAGGTTGTTCAGGTACATCAATAATCTATAAACCAAAAGTTACCTGATTGGTTGTCTTTGACTATTTGAGTAATCCTCACAACTAAATAATTCTTTTTTTCATAGCTATGTGTAGTTGTGGTTCAATGCCATGGTCATGAACCTGTATTTGCCTTCCGATTCGTCATTCGTGGTTCAGTCATTCAGCTACAAAAGTTTCAGAACAATGAAACAAACAGTTATAGAAATATGAATCTACAAAATGGGATCCCATCTGTAGTGTTTAAAGTCTCCATCACAATGCACAGATTTGCATATAAATGTGCCACCCATATGTTTTGCATGTAGCCTCTTGGATATTTCTACTGGGAGAAGCTCAGATGTGCATTTGGAGCACATTCCTGGACTGTAGTTTTTCTTTCAAATGTTGCTATTAACATGTCTTCACCCCTGGTTTCAATGTCGATTAGTTCCACTAACTAGGACTAATGTCACTAGAACTAACAATGGCACTAATGCTCTTAGCACACGCAATGCGAGTTGATGTCGTTCTGGATGTGAAAATGCTAACATTGGATATTTAATCTGTGCCCATTGTACATTGCATAATAATGCTTGGATTCTTTCAGCCATTCAAATCTACTTTGGTGAATAACTATTCTTTCATTCATTCAAATCTACTTTGGTGAGTAACTACATCATACCCTTATCAAAGCAACACACATTGGCTGGCTGCAATTTCTTTTTTTTCCATTCTTCTCACTGTACCATGCAAAACCCTTTTGTCTGTAACACATAGATTGTGGATTGGTCCACATCCAAGGAAATTTTAAACACAAATGTAACTCTTGCAAGAATGGTATGCCTCAATGGCTATTCAATATCATGTAGTACACATGGTTGAGTTCTATTCTCTACCTAATAGATTCAGCCAGACTTGGCTGCTTAGCACATTGCAATACTATGTTGTCTCCTTAATGGTAGTTGCATGCTTGTGAATTTCCTGCTGACTTATCATGGATATTCAGTTCAGCAAATTAAATGGTCTATATTATGCATGTTATCTATTGGTCTATGTTTGTTTATTTCCTTGTCATGATTTGCACCAGGGCAATGTTATTTCTACTCCGGCGATAAAAGGAACAATATTACCTGGCATCACAAGGAAAAGTATAATTGATGTTGCTCTGAGCAAGGGCTACCAGGTAAATTACCTGACAATCCTATGATTCCAAAAATGAGATGGTTAACTCTCGGTGTTATGCTGAGGATGTCATTCACCTGTAGAGCCTTTGCTTTGATCACTAAGCACTAGCAGTAAGCCTCAGGGTGCTAACTAGGTGCCTAGGTCATATGAAACTGAAAAAAAAATGCATATGTAATCAAATATTTGGCCGCGCCGCTCGAAACATTGTCGCCTGGACGACCTATTCAAGTTGAATAATGATTGCTAGGTAAAATTAATATCTCTGAAATTCTTTGTGATTGGTCTAAGTTCTTCACTTGTGAATTCTTTCCATTGCGGCGCCACCAATGCAGCAGCTGAAGCACTAATGTTTCTCGTGACCTTCTTCTTTTCTTGCTTCATTCATCTGTAGACAAGCAGCCAAACCACAATGTTTCGAGTGGTTGCCAGAATGAAACCACTATCAGCAAAGAAAGCTATAAAATACTCCTTGTGGCAGTGATCATGGTAGCCATTGACTACTGACACCAAAAATATACTATCAGTACAATATTAAGGCAAATTACCATTTGTTAGTGAAATGGATAAAATCTTAATAAATTACAGACTCACCATGACTCATCATGCAAATCAGACCATGGGACTCACTGCACCTCTTTCCAGTGATTGAAACACGACTATTGGCCACCAGAGTGCATAAATCATTGCTGTTGGCTAGACCGCATGCAGTACCACTGCATTTTTGGTTGTGTTCTACATTTTCTGATGTACTCGATTACATCTGAAAATGCAGATGAATTAGGCACTGTGAGATGAACTACTTGATCGTGCTCCTGCCCAATGGCCCAATTTTCTTTTGGGCGAGTTCATGGAATTTTAAAAAAAATCTGTGCAAGATTATACATCTGTGTACATGAATGGAATGGTTAAATAGTGGATTGTATGGTGTTTTGTCCGTATACATGAATGGAATGGTTAAATAAATGTAATGTTGAGTACATTAGTATATATAATATCTAAATTAGATGGACTGGAATATTTTACAATTTAAATTTTTGTTTCTTGTCTGCCAACCTAGCTAATGTTAGGAAATACAAAAATTACCAGCTATTGCTAGCTGCTGTGCCATAGAGGACACTACTGTACAATCAACCTCCCAAACATAATTCAACTTTTAGCTTATTGTTTTCTTCCAATACATTATTTGCCAAGTTAGTCGAATGTTCACTTCAGTTTGTGTTCAACAGGACAATAGAAAAATGGAACCGGTTAGGGACACTGATGACCGGTCCGTTTTAGGTGATGCCACAAACTCCATCAACACAGGTACAGTGCAGTTTTATTGGAAGAAACTCAGTAAAGTAGAAACCACATCATGCTCAAATATGTTTCATTCTTTTTAACAGTGGTTCATGCCAACCAAGATGTTGATCCTAAAGAACGAAAGAGACTAAGGGAAAGGGCCTGATATGCAGCGCTTTCAGAAGAACAGAAGGCGGAAAGGAGGAGAAAGCAGCGGGAGGCTTATCATGCACCTGAAGGTAACGCTTGTATTTATTGCTATTTAATGTGCCAAGTGATAACATTATCTAACTAATTAAGTTCTATCTGTAGCTATAGAGAAGCGGCGTGAAGCTCGTAAAAAGAGACATCTTGAAAAAGTTTTGAAAGAAAATGTACATCCTAGTGAACAACTGTCTGGCACATCGATAGATGCGATACAAATTGATTCAGACAACTCCCGTGGAGACGGTTGGTTGCATAGGAATGATTCGTACACTACGCAATTCATTCCCACAGTGCCAACAGGTCTGCCTGCAATCTGTTGTTTGTTTTCTGTCATAATACTATATACATGTACGTGTATCTATAAGAAATATTTACACTTATATAAACAGGTATAAGCATGGATGACAGTGTACACAGTGCCCCCTTTATCGATCTAACAGAAAACAATCTTGTCAACAATGCACCCGCATTTCCAGTGACTGACTCAAACGATCACGTTGCAACCCCACAAACTATACACGAATTGGCAAACAAACGTGACAAGGAAAGAGTCTGGCCTGCAACACGCCGCGCTCAAATGTCCGAGGAGGAGAAAACAAACTTGGATAAGAGACGGCGTGTAGCATATCACACCAAAACCCCTGAACAGGTCACGGCAAGGAGTGAACAGCAAAAATTAAGGAATAAGACACCAAATGTGCGTGCTTCGAAGAAAGCATACAAGCAATCAGTGAATGAGTTTCGGAAGACCCACTTAAATCCAACATCAATCGCCATGGAGAACCCACATTGGACACCTAAACTTATCTTCCCTTCTCAAGAGCCTTATGTATGTCGGATTAGTGATTTCTTGACAATTCCTGATGTCCATGGGCCACCTCTTTTCATTCTGACATACGATGAAGTTGACTCTGTTGGAGAGCGGCGTTCCTCGGGAGATATACGAGGAGGCAAGTGTTGGGCACAATGACGATGATGTGGCTTTGTCGGATTCTCTCAATGAGGAGCAGAGGGTTGCGTACGGTGAGATAATGTCTGACGTTCAAAGCCAACAAGGTGGACTCTTCTTTGTGGATGGACCTGGTGGCACCGGGATGACCTTCTTGTACAGAGCCCTACTTGCGAATGTACGTAGTCAGGACAAGCTGGCGGTGGCAACAGCTACATCTGGTGTTGCGGCTTCGATAATGCCTGGTGGGAGAACCGCTCACTCGCGTTTTAAGATACCCCTTACAATCGAGGAAGGCAGTGTTTGTGGCTTTACATGTCATCACAATTGAATTTTACATGTGACTTTTTATCTTTGCTCCATGTGTCATACCCGTAGCAACGCACAGTCACTTACCTAGTTATAACTTAATTAGACTTGTTAGGTTCGTCTCGCGAAATAGACATGATTTATGCAATTAGTTTTATAATTAGTTTATGTTTAATATGTCTAGTTATTATTTATTTAAGGGACTAAACTTTAGTCCCTTGGATCCAAACACCCCCTTAGTGTTCTGAATGAAAATTCAGAGTTTGAATTCGAGCCTAATTGAGACTCTTTGCTGTAGAAACCTATACAAATTTTGAAGCTCTATTCATTATCTACAGAATTGGTTATAGGCTTACAGAATTTTTTTGTGCAAGAAAAAAGAGAAAAAGATTGAGGGGAAGGAAGGGTGGCAAGGAGCAAAATGTTCAAGCTTCAAACAGGAGCAGGTCGGCAGTTCCACCGCCTAAGCAGCCCGGTAAAAGTCGATTAGCGGCAGTTCCAACAACTTTGATTAGACGTTGCGTGCTCTGTTATTAGGCCTTGCAGTAGGATACGTCGGATGCGGAATGATCGGTGGATGGCGTTTTACCTCCCTCTGAGGTAGATCTCTCTACTGCAGAGGATCTCGTTCCCTCAGTGGGAGTTTTATGGAGAATTTTCATGACATTAAATATTCTGATGTGGCATATGAGAGAAACAGGAGTTTCATGGGATGTGAGAGAAGTTTCATCATCATGAAACTCCTTTGCCACAGTTATCTAGTTTCTGCTCTAGATAACCATGTAGTGAAACTGTGCACTGAGACTGACCTTAGCAATAACTATGAAAACTGAGTCAATTAAAAACACTAAAACTCAGAGATGAAGGTAAAAAGATGGAGCTTAATAGTTAAGCATAGAGATTTTTTTTATACCAACTCTAGTGATAGCAAAATTAGACCATCCAAATACGAAATGCGGGCTGCCTCTATTTTTGAAAGCCTTAAACTTTACTCCAACTTCATCAATAACCCTCGTGAATAGAGGCATTCCTAGAGACCCTACAGGAATAGAGGGATGATGGGTGGATTTGGAGGCCTCACCAAAAAGGTGGCTAAATAAATGGTCTGCTGGAGTGCAACTTTTTACTTGCCCTTTAAACTTGGGTTATATGTCTATTTAGAGAGTCTGCAGAAGTTGCTCTTAGAAGTTTATTTGTTAGAAGTGAAGGATGTGGCAACACCTTAGATGATGCAAGTGAAGTATGTTTTCCTTTTTCATCTTTCTGACTTAGGAAATCTTTTGTCTTTGACACTGAATACCACCCTAGTCAATCAAAGCTTCCAAAAAGTTGTCCAATAATACCGCCCAACAACATGTTCCTAGTTGAAGCGTTGTTTAAAAAAAAAACTCGACCTGTGGAGCATAAGATGACATACCTCACATGTCGAGAAAATCTCCGAACCCCTACCCCACTCATACATAGCGGCACCACAGCCCACATGAGATTAGGGGACAGATGATAATTTTTTTTAACGAAATTCGCTCCCCGTAGGGATCAAACTCCCGACCTCCTTAAGGGGCCATGCGGCGGGCGGCAGTGACCATTTGGTTTGTGCTGCCGTTTGCTGAAGGGTTGTTTAGACTATCTCAAATTAGCTTAGGTCTTCTTGGAATGTCGTAATAATATAAAATTTTACTTGTTGTAAAATATGAACGAGATATGGATAATGTGTTGAATATCAATCTAAGGCCAATTTAGCGACACCTTAGTAAAAGTTGCCGTGCCAGAGTTTACGCTCTCCACCTTATTTTCATTATGAATTACATATTACACTTTATTTTTGCATTTATTTTTATAGAATTGCCATTATGCATTACATATTACACTTTTTAATTTAGAACACCTAGTTCACCTGCTTTTAGGTATCACATCCCTTTCAGCACGAACACATCATAGAAATTTGGCATGTCACTCCCTAGCACCTATGGCACGCTAAATGACGCTAGAAAGGCATATGCCAATAAAACATACACAGATAGGTGGGGATGTGTAGTATGATTTGCGTACAATGCACTAGAAACTAACGCGCGGCGGCCGCGCGGTCACAAGGGGTTGTTGGTTTAGGGAACCAGTCATAAAGAAGCCAAATTGATAAAACTACGACTATCAAGGTTGTTTCAGAAAATAATGCAGAGATTTGCCATATATTGAGCAACAATGCGACAAAGCTAAATTTATCGAGGCTCTTTCAAGACTGAATTCTGTGGTTAGTAAATTACTACTGAGATCGGAGATTTAAAAGAGACATACTGTGTATGTGCTTGCATTGAGGGTAGATATATATAGACTGAAGATTGACGTTGCAATAATGGAAGGACCAAAGAAGCGGAGACTACAGCTGAATTACTATCTCCTCTGCACTCTTCTTCTACTAACTACGGCCTCGTTTAGTTTATGTGCCGGCATTTTGATGTGATGATAATCTTTTTTTTGCATAGTGAATTTGGGGGACAAACTTTAGGAACTAAACAAGACCTACCGCATATTTTGTTCCACCATCTCCAATTAGCAATCCAAGGTCAGAGCACTTGATGACAAACTCTGAAATATGTTGTTTGACACCTTTCGAATTGTTTTCAACCCGCACCTTTGCAAATTGACTTTTAGAGAACTTTGACAGCTCTAGGATAAGGGACTGTTTCTGAATGTTTTTCTGTGCTTCTTCCATTATTGCCTTGGGAACATTAATTTTTTTCAGGCCCACACTAAAATAATCCAGAAGTAAAAAGTCCATCAGCACTGGCTGCAGTACATTCAAAAATTGTTGAGCCTCTCCTGGACCCTTCTCTGAAAGAACAGAGGACACCAAATCATTGAATGAGTTCGGAACATGTTCTTTGTCAAGATCCAGCTGTATAATGTTGCCGTTCCTCACTAAATGTGTTTTTCCTTGGCAAATCAATTTAGCAGGTAATGAACTTTGCACTATCTGCGTGATTGTCCAAACTTGAATCAACTTAGCAGGTAATGCACCTTGAGTCAACTTGATTACAGCAGGAGCTGGGAGTGGAATTGGTACAAACATTGCCAGGTGATTTGCTAATTCCTTGCTTAATATTGTTCTTAAAGGCATAGCTTTCATAGCTAGCAGACTTGTCTGAGTGCCTAGCTGGAGATTTTCAAGCAATGAAATGACTGTTAATAAATCTCAAAATAATTTCAGAGAACATGTAATAGAAACCAAACAAAGCTGTGAAGCTGACCTCCAACTCTGGCTGGGAGTCTCTCCTAACGATTGGCATGTTGCAGCATTCCGTCGAGCAGGTCATATGCAGGCGAGGCGAGGCGTGGCGCGTCCACTCGTAGCTGGTGCCTCTCACGGCCGCTGCCTGCTTGTACGGAGACTGCTGAGGACGAGGATGGTGCAGCTGCGCCTGATTGCGGCGTGCCGCAGAGAGCTCAGCACCGACGCCCTGGCCCCTTCCACCTCACCTCCGCTGCGACGGCCCTCGGCGGCGCGGCGCCCGTTGCCTCCTGCTTCGGCAAGGCCGGCTCCATCGTGGCCGCGCCGTGCTTCTCCTCACCCCGCGACATCGCCATCAGAGAGAGAGACGGGGGAGGAAATGAGAGCAGCACGACACCGGGCTCGTCGAGCACGGCGGCCTCAGCGCGTGTCCTAGCCGCAGCTCCGCGTACGGGATCACCTCCCCGTCCCCTGGCCGCTGCTTGAGCTCCTCGACGTTGGCCAACCGCAGCAGCCTCCGCGGCTCCGCCGCCCGCCATCACCTCCTCCTCCCCGTCCCTCCTCGCCGCCTTCTCCGCTGCCGCCGCGGTGGCCCTCGGGAGCGACAGGAGGCCGCTGCGGGGCCAGCAGAGCTCCAGCGCTCACGGTGGCCAGCGTGGCAGGCGTAGGGAGGCGTGGCGGGCGCGACAGAGCAGACGGCGGAGGGGCAGGCAGTGGCTCCGCCGCCACCACTTCCTCTTCCCCGTCCCTCCTCGCCGCCTCCTCCGCTGCCGCCGCGGCTGCCCTCAGGAGCGACGTGAAGCCGCGGCGGCGCGGCGGGCGCCCATCGTCACGCCCCGCGGCGTCCGCTTCTCCTCCCCGCGCCGGCTCGCGGCGTCCCCTCTGTAGGGTCGAGACGACGGAGTAGAGCGGGGTGAATAGCCCTTTCTAAAAATTATCGCGCCGGCTAACCGAATCAACATCAGAATTAAAACTATCGGTCTAGCCAAGACTACACCCCTCTATCTATGTTCACTAGCACCTTATAAAGGAATCTAAACAAGTAAAAAGGTGCCAAGCTAGCACGAGTTCACCTAATCAATTCTAGGAGCAAGGTCACACAAACCTATGCCACTGGTACTTCACACACCGGAGAGCTCATACACAACTAGTAAGCAAAAGCACAAAGCTCCTAAGCTCACTAGCAATGCTTAATAGATAAGACTACACAAGTCTAATCCAAAGGCTCAAATTACTTAGCTATACAAACTAAGCAAAGATATTAATTAAGCTACACAAGCTAATTAGTCACAAGATCACTACTTCTATCTACACAAGCAAGAAGACAACTAGCAAGCTACACATGCCAACTAATTGTAAGAGCAACCACACAAGCACAAGATATATAAGATGTAAATACAATGCTTGTGATCAAGAAGTGCAAACCACCGATAAGAGTAGACAAGTTGACACGGTGATTTTTATCCCAAGGTTCACTTGTTTGCCACCAAGCTAGTCCTCGTTGTGTCGACCAACACCTCGATGGTTCTTGGGCAAAGCTCGCAAGCCGCTGGCCACTCCGAGCACACCAAGACACCACTCGCAAGTGAGGTAACTCAATGACACGCTCCACTAGAGTTGCTCTTCGCGATCCCCGCGGGGTGAGCACAATCCCCCTCACAAATCCTTCTCCGGAGCACCGCACAATCTCCTTGCGTGCTTCAACGGAGCCTCAATCCACCAAGCCGTCTAGGAGGTGGCAACCTCCAAGAGTAACAAGCACACCGGCTTACAACACGAACACCTAGTGCCACGCGATGCAATCTCTCAAAGCAATGCACTAGATTCGCACTCACTCGCAATAGATTTGCAATCTCGCATGAACAAGTGAGTTAGTGGACTCCCAAGGCAACCACAACCATGGGAAACACATTCCCAAGGTGCTCAACCCCCTCCAAGTCCCGGGCACCCATCTATTTATAGAGGGGAGGGGAAAACTAGCCGTTACACACTTTTTTCGAGCTCTAACTGATGAGGACATCCATGCCGACGATACATCCACGCTATCTCCTCCTATCGTTGCTGGTCCTATAACTCGTGCTCGTGCTAAACAACATAATCCTCATGTGAGTTCACTCTTGAGTTCATGTTCATCATATTTAGAATGTGGAGACCCGTGCACTCTTGTTTTGATCAGGAATCATGGAGAGGACCGAGAAGGAATCGGATTCGCGCGGGCTGGATTCGGACTGCAGAAAAGCGTCAACTTGTGATGGACGCCACGGTCGCATACGGACTCGGATTGGGGCGTTCAAGTACTTCACAGAAAGCTTATCAAGTCTACTTTCGAACGGATCTGACCACGCGTCCATATCTTATCGGAGTCGGCCAAAATCGTCTATTTTGTGCCGAGACGTTTTCTGCCCATGATGCTGCGTCATCGTATTTTGGCCCAATGGGCCGTGTATCATGTAGAGTCCATTATGGACGTGTCCTAGGGTTGGAGCACGACCCCAACACCCCTCTGGTCATCCTCCCTTTGTTTTATACCCCTTAGCTGCCGCCAAGAACACTTGAGTTTTGTTTAGATCAAGTTTAGCCATTGCTACTTGCTTGTAAGCGCGCGTGCTGGTCCAGCCGCCCGTCTTCGAGTCTACGGAACCCCACTTCGTTGGTGATTGAGTTTGAGATTGAGATACTTCAATTCCCATCTAGTAAATTCCCATCTAGTAAATTCATAGCATCAATCAAAAGATTTTAGTCCCCAAAAAGGAGAGGAACAGAAAAAAAAGAAAAAAAAGAAAAGATAAAAAAAGAAAGAAAGAAAGGGGGCTGATCTGTTCATCGTGAGTATCTATTGTTTTCGGTGGTGCATTGTAACTTCCCTTGTGTCAAGGCTCGCGTCTCTAGCACAGTCTAGGCTAGGACCAGCACAATACCGCCGTTGAACGATTATTCAGCTTGCTTTGTTTAACTAACGTGGTGGTAGCTATTCCTTGTTTTTCAGCCCACCTATAGCTCCACATATCCGACTACAGCTTGACAGGTCTTGTTGCTGCGGCACCGATACACTTCATTCCAGTTTTGCCGACTTGTGGTAGTTGTGCCCTCCTGTCGAGCAAGGTAAGAATTGGTAAGAGCTTGTATAACAAGTTGAGAGTGAGCGCCTTATAGTACTACATCCTATTAGCTGTAGGGCTTTTATTCCTTCACTTGTTTCTCTTGTTGCCTTTGTTTGTTGGACCATGGCAGGCCCTCAAGATGATGGTGACGGGTCTCAAAGTGACAAGACTCCGCAGTCTCCTCACACCAAGGGCATCGTACAACATTTTGAAAGATTGGTGAAGAAGCACAACGAGGGGATTGATAATGACTTGTTGGTGACGAATGACAAGATTGGGCAATTGGAGGTCGCACAGATCGCAACCAATAGCAAGCTTACAAAGATGGCGACATCAGTGGCTCGTGTGGACAAGAGTCTTGCTGCACTTTTGAGGCGATTTGATGAGATGCATGCTAAAACAACCAGTGCAAAAGATGGAGATGACAAGAAGGATGACAAGAAGGAAGAAAGTTTTGAAGACAATGCATATAGTGCAAACACTGAAGTCGAAGACCAAGATCCTGCTCGCCGTCGGCAACGTTTTAATCGCCGAGGTATGGGTGGTCATCGTCGACATGAGGTACATGGTAATGATGATGCTTTTAGTAAGATTAAATTTAAAATACCTCCTTTTGATGGTAAATATGATCCTGATGCTTACATTACTTAGGAGATTGCTGTTGATCAAAAATTTGCATGCCATGAATTTCCTGAAGCTACACGTGTTAGGGCTGCTACTAGTGAATTTACTGAATTTGCTTCTGTTTGGTGGATAGAACATGGCAAGAAACATCCTAATAACATGCCACAAACTTGGGATGCTTTGAAACGGGTCATGCGGGCTAGATTTGTTCCTTCTTATTATGCACGTGATCTGTTACATAAGTTGCAGCAATTGAGACAGGGTGCTAAAAGTGTAGAAAAATATTATCAAGAATTACAAATGGGTATGCTGCGATGTCAAATAGAGGAGGGTGAGGAACCTGCGATTGCTAGATTTGTGGGAGGGCTGAATAGAGAAATTCGGGATATCGTTGAATATAAAGATTATAATAGCATAACGAAATGTTTTCATATTGCTTGTAAAGCTGAAAGAGAAGTGCAGGGACGACGTGCAGGTGCGAGGTCTAATGTTTCTGTAGGAAAATCAGCACCATGGCAGCAGCGTACGACTACCTCCTTGACTGGGCGTGCACCCCCTCCAACTCCGTTGCCGAGTCGTTCAGCACCGCCACCTCCCTCTAGCGACAAGACACGTGCAACTCCAGCAAATTCAGCAACAAAATCTGCTCCAAAACCGGCTGGTAGTACTTCCTCAGTTGCCTCCACAGGTAGAACAAGAGATATACAGTGTCACCGGTGCAAGGGATATGGGCACGTGCAGCGTGATTGCCCAAACAAGCGAGTTTTGGTGGTTAACAATGATGGTGGGTATTCCTCTGCTTCTGATTTCGATGAACAAACACTTGCTTTGCTTGCAGCTGACGATGTAGGTAGTGAGGAGCCACTTGATGAACAGATTGGTGCAGAGGATGCAGAGCATTATGAGAGCCTCATTGTGCAGCGTGTGCTTAGTGCACAAATGGACAAGGCGGAGCAAAATCAGCGGCATACATTGTTCCAAACCAAGTGTGTAATTAAAGAGCGATCTTGCCGCTTGATCATTGACGGAGGCAGCTGCAACAACTTGGCTAGCAGCGACATGGTGGAGAAACTTTCACTATCAACAAAACCACATCCACATCCATATCACATTCGATGGCTGAACAACAGCGGTAAGGTAAAGGTAACCAAGATGGTTCGAATTAGTTTTGCTATTGGTTCATATCATGATGTTGTTGAATGTGATGTTGTGCCTATGGAAGCTTGTCATATTCTGCTAGGTAGGCCATGGCAATTTGATACAGATTGTAGACATCATGGTAGATCAAATCAATATTCTCTCATACACCATGATAAGAAACTTGTTTTGCTTCCCATGTCTCCTGAGGATATTGTGCGTGATGATATTGCTAAAGCTGCAAAAGATAAAAATGAGAACACTAAAATTGTTAAACCTGCTGAATGTAAGAAAGATGAGATAAGATTAAAAGGGCATTGCTTGCTTGCTACTAAATCTGATATAAATGAATTGGTTGCTTCTACTTCTGTTGCCTATGCTTTGGTGTGCAAGGATGCTTTGATTTCACTTCACGATATGCAGCAATCTTTGCCCCCTGTAGTTGCTAACATTTTGCAGGAATATTCGGATGTGTTTCCAAGTGAGATACCAGCGGGGCTGCCACCAATGCGAGGGATTGAGCACCAGATTGATCTAATTCCTGGTGCATCTTTGCCAAACCGTGCACCATACAGAACAAATCTAGAGGAAACAAAAGAAATTCAGCGGCAAGTGCAAGAGCTACTCGACAAAGGGTATGTGCGTGAGTCTCTTAGTCCTTGTGCCGTTCCAGTTATTTTGGTGCCTAAGAAAGATGGAACATGGCGTATGTGTGTTGATTGTAGAGCTATTAATAATATCACCATCCGATATCGACACCCTATTCCACGTTTAGATGATATGCTTGATGAGTTGAGTGGTGCTGCTGTGTTTTCTAAAGTTGATTTGCGTAGTGGGTACCACCAGATTCGTATGAAATTGGGAGATGAATGGAAAACTGCTTTCAAAACTAAGTTCGGTCTATATGAGTGGTTAGTCATGCCTTTTGGGTTAACTAATGCACCTAGCACTTTCATGAGATTAATGAACGAGGTTTTGCGTGCTTTCATTGGGAAATTTGTTGTAGTATACTTTGATGATATTTTGATCTACAGCAAATCCATGGATGAACATGTTGATCACTTGCGTGCTGTTTTTAATGCGTTACGAGATGCACGTTTGTTTGGTAACCTTGAGAAGTGCACCTTTTGCACCGATCGAGTGTCTTTTCTTGGCTATGTTGTGACTCCACAGGGAATTGAGGTTGATCAAGCCAAGGTTGAAGCTATACAGGGATGGCCTATACCAAAGACTATTACACAGGTGCGGAGTTTTCTAGGACTTGCTGGTTTCTACCGTTGCTTTGTGAAGAATTTCAGCACTATTGCTGCACCATTGAACGAGCTTACGAAGAAGGGAGTGCCTTTTCATTGGGACAAAGAGCAAGAGAATGCTTTCAACATGCTGAAAGATAAGTTGACACATGCACCTCTACTCCAACTTCCTGATTTTAATAAAACTTTTGAGCTTGAATGTGATGCTAGTGGAATTGGATTGGGTGGTGTTTTGTTGCAAGAGGGCAAACCAGTTGCATATTTTAGTGAAAAATTGAGCGGGCCTGTTTTGAATTATTCCACTTATGACAAAAAATTGTATGCTCTTGTTCGAACATTGGAAACTTGGCAGCATTATTTGTGGCCCAAAGAGTTTGTTATTCATTCTGATCATGAATCATTAAAACATATTCGTAGTCAAGGAAAACTAAACCGTAGACATGCTAAGTGGGTTGAATTTATTGAATCTTTTCCTTATGTTATTAAGCACAAGAAAGGGAAAGGAAATGTCATTGCTGATGCGTTGTCTAGGAGATATACATTGCTGAACCAACTTGATTACAAAATCTTTGGATTAGAAACAATTAAAGACCTATATGCTAATGATGCTGATTTTAAAGAGGTGTTGCTGCATTGTAAATATGGAAAAGGATGGAACAAATTCACCGTTAGTGATGGGTTTGTGTTTAGAGCTAACAAGCTATGCATTCCAGCTAGCTCCGTTCGTTTGTTGTTGTTGCAGGAAGCACATGGAGGTGGCTTGATGGGGCATTTTGGAGTAAAAAAGACGGAGGATATACTTGCTGGTCATTTCTTTTGGCCAAGGATGAGAAGAGATGTGGAGAGATTTGTTGCTCGTTGCACTACATGTCAAAAGGCAAAGTCAAGGTTAAATCCACACGGTTTATATTTGCCTTTACCCGATCCTAGTGCTCCTTGGGAAGATATTTCTATGGATTTTGTGATGGGTTTGCCAAGAACTAGGAAGGGTCGTGATAGTGTGTTTGTGGTTGTTGACCGATTTTCTAAGATGGCACACTTTATACCATGTCATAAGACTGATGATGCTTCTCATGTTGCTGATTTGTTCTTTCGAGAAATTGTTCGTTTGCATGGTGTGCCCAATACTATTGTGTCTGATCGTGATGCTAAATTTCTTAGTTATTTTTGGAAGACATTGTGGGCTAAATTGGGGACTAAGCTTTTATTTTCTACTACATGTCATCCCCAAACTGATGGTCAAACTGAAGTTGTGAATAGAACTTTGTCTACTATGTTAAGGGCTGTTTTAACGAAAAGCATTAAGATGTGGGAAGATTGTTTGCCTCATATTGAGTTTGCTTATAATCGTTCGATGCATTCTACTACAAAGATGTGCCCATTTCAGATTGTGTATGGTTTCTTGCCTCGTGCTCCTATTGATTTAATGCCTTTGCCATCGTCTGACAAGTTGAATTTTGATGCTATTACGCGTGCTGAATTTATGTTAAAACTGCATGAAACAACTAAAGAAAACATAGAGCGCATGAATGCTAAATACAAGCTTGCTGGTGATAAAGGTAGAAAGGAATTAAAGTTTGAACCTGGAAATTTAGTTTGGTTGCATTTGAGAAAGGACCGGTTTCCTGAATTGAGAAAATCAAAGTTGTTGCCTCGAGCAGATGGTCCATTTAAAGTGTTAGAGAAGATTAATGATAATGCATATAAGCTCAATTTGCCTGCCGATTTTGGAGTTAGTCCCACATTTAACATTGCAGATTTGAAGCCATATTTGGGAGAGGAAGATGAGCTTGAGTCGAGGACGACTCAAATGCAAGAAGGGGAGGATGATGAGGACATCCATGCCGACGATACATCCACGCCATCTCCTCCTATCGTTGCTGGTCCTATAACTCGTGCTCGTGATAAACAACATAATCCTCATGTGAGTTCACTCTTGAGTTCATGTTCATCATATTTAGAATGTGGAGACCCGTGCACTCTTGTTTTGATCAGGAATCATGGAGAGGACCGAGAAGGAATCGGATTCGCGCGGGCTGGATTCGGACTGCAGAAAAGCGTCAACTTGTGATGGACGCCACGGTCGCATACAGACTCCGATTGGGGCGTTCAAGTACTTCACAGAAAGCTTATCAAGTCTACTTTCCAACGGATCTGACCTCCCGTCCATATCTTGTCGGAGTCGGCCAAAATCGTCTATTTTGTGCCGAGACATTTTCTGCCCATGATGCTGCGTCATCATATTTTGGCCCAATGGGCCGTGTATCATGTAGAGTCCATTATGGACGCGTCCTAGGGTTGGAGCACGACCCCAACACCCCTCTGGTCGTCCTCCCTTTGTTTTATACCCCTTAGCCGCCGCCAAGAACACTTGGGTTTTGTTTAGATCAAGTTTAGCCATTGCTACTTGCTTGTAAGCGCGCGTACTGGTCCAGCCGCCCGTCTTCGAGTCTACGGAACCCCACTTCGTTGGTGATTGAGTTTGAGATTGAGATACTTCAATTCTCATCTAGTAAATTCAGTACTTGTATCATACTTGTTCTTGCTAGTTCTTCGATTGCTTGCAGGAACGAGTGTCGCGCTGCACAAGATTGCGGCAGCTAAAGGAGGTGGTGTATCGGTCGCTAAGGCGCAGTCTTTGAAAGGTTGTAGTCGGGCCGTGAACGTCGTCTCCTCCAATCGAGTTATCCCCCACGCCTCTCATCGACAGATCGGGCGCAAACCCCAGCGTGTTCTCATCACAAAGTTAGATTGCTCAAGAGATCAACAGAGTGGGTGCTCTCACATAACATAGGACACGGACTGTCCGACCGCCTCCACGGACTGTCTGACCTTTCATCAAACCACTCGGAGGACATCGCAACAGCTCGGAAGTCAGCGCCCATGGGCTCACAGGTCAACACTCACCATGGACAGTCCGAGACCTCATCACGGACTGTCCGAGCGACGATCGGACAAGCGGATCGAACACCCGAACGGAATATTCATAGATATTCAATTATTTTTCCAACTCACATTTCTCAGACTGTCCGAGTCAATGCCACGGACTGTCCGACCAGTCTCAACAGAACTACATTTTCACAAGATTTTCAACAACGCTCTTTCTCAAAGTTAGTCGCCACTCGATCCTAGCAACATCGTAATGTTAGATCGCTCAAGTGGCACTAGATGACCGATATGTAAACAAGTTTACCCCTCTTGATAGTACGGCCATCTATCCTAAATCCGGTCATAAACTTCTCTACTCACCTATGACCGGTTAAATGAAATGCCTATTGGTTATACCTTTGCCTTGCGCATTCTATTCCATCTTCTCCATTGTTGATGCAACACATGCACCAACATCATCACAAATGATATGATCCACTTCATATCATCATGCGACTCATTGGTTCATCGATCTTGACTCCACTTGCTCTTCACCGTTGCAACGGTCCATCGGCGCCAAGTCATTGCTTAAGCATCCCGCCACGCGGTCCAGCGCTTAGCCTCTAACTTGCCCTTCACACTTGCAACCGGTTCATCAAACCAAGTCTTGTCTTGATCTTCTCCACTTAGTCACATGACTCCATGTCATGTCACATATGCAATGAGCTCCTTCATCACATAATCACCTGTGGACTAATCACCTGTGTATTTCACTTAAACACATATTAGTCCACCTAAGTTGTCACTCAATTAACAAAACCAAACAAGGACTTTCAATCTCCCCCTTTTTGGTAATTGATGACAACTCTACAAAGATATGGAAATTAAGTTTGTTTGGATTTTATGCTACTTATCCAACATTTCAGCTCTATGTTATAATTTGGATAAGCACCACAAAATCCGAATAGGTAGTGATAACTCCCCCTACATATGTGCTCAAATGTTTTGTTTTTAAGCTTGCACATATGCATAGATATGAAATTTTGGGAAAGTTAACACTACATGATGATGCTAAGGTATATAGGATAAACCTTTGTAGCGTGATGCCAATTAAGCTTGCACATTAAAGACCATCCTTAGCATCATGATTAGCTAGATATCACAAGAAACACACTAGATACCTCATGTCATCAACATTATAGGCAAGGTTCTAGGTGTACATGAAAAATAAAATATATCTATCTACCAACATATACATGCTAGTTAACATTTCATCATTCAAATCCTATAACTAACATACACCATACAAGTATGCATATTGAATTTTAAAACCTATGCAATATGCAAGCAAGCACATGAATATGCACATATCAAATGCAATCAATCAAGTCATGAGCTTGCTCCCCCTATTTGTGTGCTTCTCTTTGTCCAAGTATTGTGACCCTTTTTGATTTCTCTTGATCATGTCCATGTCCATATCCAAATTCACTCATGTCCAAATTCGCTTTTCTTTTCCCCCATATCATAGTGGTTCCAATATTTCATATCTTCCACTCTCATTTCTTTGTACCACTCTCATTCTCATTCCATCTTCCACAATATTTCATATCTTTGTACCACTCTCTCCCCATTTGTCATCAATTTCCATAAAGGTATGCTCATTTGATACTAAGGGTTAGGTGATACTCTCTCCCCTTTATGTGATACTTGAATCTTAATTTTTGATGGACACTATCACATTTGTAGAAATTCAATCATTTGTGGGATGCCAAAAGAAATATACCACTAATAGGTTACTTGGAATGCCTCCTGAAGGATCATTTGACCTTGATACCGGAATGTGGGGCATCTTCCCCATGTCAAAGATTTGGTCATTTAACTTGATCAACTAGAGCTCTTGTATGTGAGGGATGCATTCTTCTATTTGATGATCACTTAAAGTTGAGGATCACTTGTTATCTTGATATAGACATCACTTTGAATAGCCATTGAAAGTATACCACTTGAAGAAATCCCAAGAAATACCACATGAAGGAATACCAATTCATACCACTGAAGAAATACCACTTGAAGAATGATTGATAAAGTTCATGATGAACCTCACAAGGACCATTGAACCCACGTTTTAACTTGATCAAGGACATGATATAGTTGATGACATTCCAATAATGCTTCACAAAAAGCATCCATATTTCCACTCTTTGGCATGAAAGTGCTTTTGAGGATTTTCAAACAAGTCCAATCCATCTTTCCTTCCTCATGATCAATCTCATAGTTCTAGGAGAGGTCTAAGTCTAAGATTTTCAAGCTTAATTATCACTCCCACTCGAACTTCATTTTTATGCAAAATATAGAACATCAATTTTCTTATGGGAAAGATAGTGCAATCAGCCAAGTGACCAATGAGAGCATTTTCTTTGCATGATGAAAGCACTAGTAGGATGAAATTTGATAACCATTTGCATTGTTGTCTTGTTCTTGAACTAGATTGTTTCCATGAGCTTCTTAATTTGAACAAATTAATTTGCCTAAGCTTTCCAAGTTTGGTTCAAGATAATGCTTATCACTTATAGGCAATCCAAAATACATCAAGTATTTGGGTTTACTAGCTCATGAACAAATTCATATACTAACCACTAGATCAAACAATCATTCAAGCAATAGTGGTAGGCTATGAATTTCAAAACTTTATTTGTAATGCATGATCCTATAAACATGTACTATATGCATTAACCGCATACTAGTAAGGGATGAAAATGATCAATGCACATTACAATAATACCTTTGCTGTATTGGAGTAGAGGATAGTTAATAAGATTCCAATTCCGCAATAGCAATGTGAAGTCTAGTTAATAGCTTGGTGAAGATCAATGAATACCAATTTGAATTACATCCTTCATCCATATGAATTGAGAACCACTAACAATCAAGTGCACTCTTCATGTTGTGGTTGGCTTGCTTCTTCTTTTGATCAATGCTTGCATTAGAGAACTATTTTGAATACCACTTGAAATTCTATTGTTATCTCTCTTTTGGGGTGTTGCTTGCTTTCTTGATCAATCCTTTTGATTGCTTCAACTAAGCATCTCAATAGTTCATCGGATCACCACTTCCATGTTAGCCTTCCAAGCTCCTCACTTGGTTTACCTACACAAGGCAGCAAGTCCTTACACTAGGGAGAAGTGGCCTCTCTCCAAAGAACCATTCTTGATACTCACTTGAAATGTCTTTGTTTGATCGATCCATATGATTGGTTTATCTTGATGAATAACTTTAAATTCTTCATTGAGTATTTTCCTTTCTACCAAAAAATCTCCAATAATCATTAGAATCAAAAACTCCATTTTCATCTTTGAGCTTGGTCTTGATCTCTAACTTGAGTACCAAATTTGTGTTTAGCACACTTCCACAATCAAATGACCTTGTATTCTTTTCTTGTCAAGCCTCTCGATCAATCCAAAACCAAACTTAGGTGCCTCAATTTCTTATAAACATGGTTCCAATTTGAGGACCTTTCAACCAAAGTGACTTTTGACCAATCCAATGATTGTCACTTTTATGGCAGAATCTGGACACTTCAAAGAATAATCCATAAATCCCAATGTACAGCTCCAATGATCACGAAATTTGGTGGAGATGTGCTTCACTAAGCCATCTTGAAGATTATATAGATTTGAGCTTCATTTGACATCACAATTGCTACCAGATTTTATACTTCTCAAACTGCTACATGCTGAAAACTGCTGCACATGTGTTGACAAGATCCACTCGAAAACTGAAGTATTCTTTATCCAATACTCATGAGATTTTTGCAGCAACTAATATCATAAGTGTAGAGCATTTATACCAAATTTTAAGCCAATCCAAATAAATTTGATCACTCAAACATGGCTATCATCACAGCTAGCTCACATTTTGCAATTTAGGACAGATTTCTAAACTTCAGCTAAACTTCTTCAAATTGAGTCAACCTTGATATCAACTTGATTGAATACTTTCACAAGACATATATCTATTCAGTCCACTTACTAAAGGTTATCTCATGAATTTATCCATCCAAATCAATTCAAACTTGAATACTGATCATTTAATCCATTCAAACATCTCATAGCAAGCAACATTTGCATAGATATTGGAAATTCAATCAACTCATATGCACCCAAATGAATTAGATCAACAAAGAATATACCTTGGTAGATCATGATCAGCCCATAGCAAGCTTCAACTCAAATATTTTGCAAGCCTTCAATTTTATCCAATAAATCACCACAACTAGATAATATGCACTTGTATGTTGTAGCATATTTGGACTTCACTTATTTGACTTGGCATTGGGATGGAATAGCATTAAGCTTCATTACTTCACTCAATTGTATGATGAACAAAATGAATCCAATTGAGTCAAGCCTCCAATGCCATGGTACCTACACACATTCATCCACTTTTTGATGGTACCCAAACTAGTTTGGGTCCTCTCAAGTTAGGAGCAACATACTTCGGCATTGCCTTAGCATGAGTAGCGGGATGTTTTGCAATTTCAACCGATGAGGTACCATTGTCATCCTTTCTAAGCATAATATCATTAATAATTGAAATAGGCTTAGAATTGTTACCTAGAGGACATGAATTAGCCATGTCTCCCCTTTCCCGGCATGAGTAGCAAACTCTCTTTGATTGATCCTTTTCTTCCTTGCTCGTGTGTTGCTTCTCATTGCCTTGCCTCTTCAATTTGGCTTGAGTCTTCTTCTCAAGCTTGGTAAGACACCTCGAGGCAAAGTGTCCCATATCTTTGCACTTGACTTGAGCATAATCTTTCTTTTCATCTTTATTCTTGCCCATCCTTTGGGTGGCTTGCTTAGAAGTTTGATGCTTTGCTCTTGCTTTACCACCTCTTCTAGTCTTCTTCTTCTTAAACCTCAAATCACCATCTTGATGGTTGGCTTGGACTTGTTTTTGAGGTTTTGCTTTTGGCTCAACTTGAGGCTTCTTGGTTGGGCAAAACTTTGCAAGATGTCCCACATCATGGCATCGATAGCACATGAAGTGAGATATCTTTTCTTCTTGCATTTTCTTGTTCTTGCCCTTGCCCTTGCTTTCTAACTTGTTGCTCAAATTCTTCACTTCATTTTTGAGCTCATTGTTCTCCTTCAAAATGTTAGTCTCACAAGATATAGAAGTAGAACATACATTTATTTGTGAAGAATATGTCATATCCAATAAATCATTGCAAGAGGTGGATACATGGTTTTTCTCTACATCGCAAGGGTTAGCAACATTATGTGATTGATCATTTGACCCAAGTGATGAGCTCTCACTAGTTTTAGTATTTTCATTGCAAAGTTCCTTAGTGAGAAAAGCATGGTCTTGTACCAAGTTATCATGAGCAACACTAAGTTCCTCATGAGCCATTTTTAGCTCATCATGTGAACAAGTAATGACATAAAGTAGATGCTTTTGTTGTTCACATGTGGTCTTTAGAAATGAGTTTTCACTTTCTAATTTATTTGTTTTAGCCATCTCATTTTCTAAAGCAATGTTCATGCTAGCAAGTCTACTAACAAGCTCATCATATGAATTATGACCAATTACATTGCAACTTGATACCTTTGTGTTACCTTGTGACATGAGGCAATGTAGTGGTGTTGGATAGCTTGTGGTAGCACTTTCACTCTCATAGCTTGAGCATGAATCATTCTTATCAACGTCAAGTGTGCTTGAAGTAGGAATGTCACTTCCATCACTTGACCATGAGGTGGAGCAAACTTTCACAATCACCAAGTTGTGGTCATGCTCTACATCCTCATGAGCCTCTTCCTTGGGCTCATCATCATCATCATCACCGGAGATTGTCCCATACTTCTCATTGAGATAAATCCAAATCTCATGAGCATTTTGCATGTTAGCAATCTCCCAAAATATACACTTATCTAAAGATGTATGCATGATATCAATAGCTAGATAATTGAGTTGTAGGCATTTCTCTTGCGCTTTAGTTGGATTGTTTTCATCAATTGCATGAGAAAAGCCCACATCTACAATCCACCACATTTGAGGGGAAATAAACTTGAAATTACAAATCATCCAATTTTTCCACCGTGTAAAGTGTGTGCCATCAAAAATGTGTGGACAATCAACATCTAGCCCGTAGTTCACCATCCTCTCGGGTCGGTAAAGACCACAAAAGAGAGACCTCGGCTCTGATACCACTTGTAGGGTCGAGATGGCGGACTAGAGGGGGGGGGGGGGTGAATAGTCCTTTCTAAAAATTATCGCGCCGGCTAACCGAATCACAACGGAATTAAAACTATCGGTCTAGCCAAGACTACACCCCTCTATCTATGTTCACTAGCACCTTATAAAGGAATCTAAACAAGTAAAAAGGAGCCAAACTAGCACGAGCTCACCTAATCAATTCTAGGAGCAAGGTCACACAAACCTATGCCACTAGTACTTCACACACCGGGGAGCTCCTACACAACTAGTAAGCAAAAGCACAAAGCTCCTAAGCTCACTAGCAATGCTCAATGGATAAGACTACACAAGTCTAATCCAAAGGCTCAAATTACTTAGCTATACAAACTAAGCAAAGATACTAATTAAGCTACACAAGCTAATTAGTCACAAGATCACTACTTCTAGCTACACAAGCAAGAAGACAACTAGCAAGCTACACATGCCAACTAATTGTAAGAGCAACCACACAAGCACAAGATATATAAGATGTAAATACAATGCTTGTGATCAAGAAGTGCAAACCACCGAGAAGAGTAGACAAGTTGACACGGTGATTTTTATCCCGAGGTTCACTTGTTTGCCACCAAGCTAGTCCTCGTTGTGTCGACCAACACCTCGATGGTTCTTGGGCAAAGCTCGCAAGCCACTGGCCACTCCGAGCACACCAAGACACCACTCGCAAGTGAGGTAACTCAATGACACGCTCCACTAGAGTTGCTCTTCGCGATCCCCGCGGGGTGAGCACAATCTCCCTCACAAATCCTTCTCTGGAGCACCGCACAATCTCCTTGCGTGCTTCAACGGAGCCTCAATCCACCAAGCCGTCTAGGAGGTGGCAACTTCCAAGAGTAACAAGCACACCGGCTTACAACACGAACACCTAGTGCCACTCGATGCAATCTCTCAAAGCAATGCACTAGATTCGCACTCACTCGCAATAGATTTGCAATCTCGCATGAACAAGTGAGTAAGTGGACTCCCAAGGCAACCACAACCATGGGAAACACATTCCCAAGGTGCTCAACCCCCTCCAAGCCCCGGGCACCCATCTATTTATAGAGGGGAGGGGAAAACTAGCCGTTACACAGTTTTCCCGAGCTCTAACGGCTACCTCGGACTGTCCGCGGACCATTCTCGGACTGTCCGCCATTCAAAAAACTAGCCGTTGAGATCCAAACGGTCAAAAACTAAGGCGCAGTCTTTGAAAGGTTGTAGTCGGGCCGTGAACGTCGTCTCCTCCAATCGAGTTATCCCCCACGCCTCTCATCGACAGATCGGGCGCAAACCCCAGCGTGTTCTCATCACAAAGTTAGATTGCTCAAGAGATCAACAGAGTGGGTGCTCTCACATAACATAGGACACGGACTGTCCGACCGCCTCCACGGACTGTCCGACCTTTCATCAAACCACTCGGAGGACATCGCAACAGCTCGGAAGTCAGCGCCCATGGGCTCACAGGTCAACACTCACCATGGACAGTCCGAGACCTCATCACGGACTGTCCGAGCGACGATCGGACAAGCGGATCGAACACCCGAACGGAATATTCATAGATATTCAATTATTTTTCCAACTCACATTTCTCAGACTGTCCGAGTCAATGCCACGGACTGTCCGACCAGTCTCAACAGAACTACATTTTCACAAGATTTTCAACAACGCTCTTTCTCAAAGTTAGTCGCCACTCGATCCTAGCAACATCGTAATGTTAGATCGCTCAAGTGGCACTAGATGACCGATATGTAAACAAGTTTACCCCTCTTGATAGTACGGCCATCTATCCTAAATCCGGTCATAAACTTCTCTACTCACCTATGACTGGTTAAATGAAATGCCTATTGGTTATACCTTTGCCTTGCGCATTCTATTCCATCTTCTCCATTGTTGATGCAACACATGCACCAACATCATCACAAATGATATGATCCACTTCATATCATCATGCGACTCATTGGTTCATCGATCTTGACTCCACTTGCTCTTCACCGTTGCAACGGTCCATCGGCGCCAAGTCATTGCTCAAGCATCCCGCCACGCGGTCCAGCGCTTAGCCTCTAACTTGCCCTTCACACTTGCAACCGGTCCATCAAACCAAGTCTTGTCTTGATCTTCTCCACTTAGTCACATGACTCCATGTCATGTCCCATATGCAATGAGCTCCTTCATCACATAATCACCTGTGGACTAATCACCTGTGTATTTCACTTAAACACATATTAGTCCACCTAAGTTGTCACTCAATTAACAAAACCAAACAAGGACTTTCACCCTCCCCTGGCCGCCACCTGCCTTCCCTCCCCGCGCCGCCCCATGGCCTCCCCTCCCTTCCCCGGCGGCCCGCTAGCGCAGGGATGCCTCCCCTCCGCGGATCTGGATCGGCGCCGGCTCCTGCTCCCGCCAAGGCGTCGGCTCCAGGTTGTCGAGGGTGGAGGCGGCGGCTGCGGGCGGCGTGTGGCTGCGAGGAACTCTCCGTCCGCGCCTCCCGGTGCCATGGATGCCGCTGCCGCTCTGCTCCTCCTCTTCCTCGCCGTCACCGTCGGCGGCGGCGGTTCCCTCACCTCCGCGCGAAGCAGCGTCGTGTGGATCTCGGGTTGATTTCGGTAATATACGAGGTTGTTTTTGTAAAATTGCCGGAGTCTGGAAAGATCTCGGCCGTTCATTGCGAGATCGGACGGCCGATAATTGCAGGCGACGTGGCCCTATCAGCTGGCCTGAGCTTGGCTCAGGTTTCGTTATGGAGAGATGCTTCCAGGTAATCGTACCTCGTGCTTTACAACTCATATCATGCATCCACCTGTTCACAAAGTCAATCAACTTATTTACAGCAATTGTTCAACCTAAAAGCTAAGCCTTTATTTTCATTCGGCTTTGCTTCCTAACCCTTTTCATCATCATGCAAGTTTCTTTGCATATTATCATATTCTTGTGAATACATGCATGAATATGAAGGAGTATTGGCAACTGGTTTCGCGAAAAAGAAAGAGTACTTGCTCTAAAAAAAGAGTATTGGCAACTGAGACTTGAACTCAAAAACAGAACAGCATTGTTTAAGAGTTGAGACCTAGGTATCAAGAATGATCGGGAACATGAAAATATGCTTACGATTAGTATATCATAATGATACCTAGGTCTCTGGTTAAAATTGCGACACTACACATTTTCACTACGTCTTAATTCTCGATAATCAATTGTTCGGTCTAGAGACCTAACAATTTTAAATGATCGGGCATTCAAAAGTGTACGTATTTAAAAAGTGCTGAGATGGAATCTTTTTGCAAGTCTAGGGTGTGTTTAGTTCCAAAAAGAGGTAGGAAAAATTTGGTAAAAATATCACATCCGACACTGTAGCGTACTGTAGCACTTTTCGTTTGTTTGTGGTAAACATTGTCCTACCATGACCTAACTAGGCTCAAAAGATTCGTCTTGTCGTGTACATCAAAATCATGTAATTAGTTTTTTTATTTACCCACGTTTAGCGTTCCATGCACGAGGAGAGATATTTGATGTGACAGGTGAATAGTGAAGTTTGGAGAGAGAATTTTGGGAAGTTTGGTGATTTGATGGGGAACTAAACACAGCCCTAATCTCTTAGCCCACAAGGGAGCAATATCTAAAAAAAAAATGTTTTACAACACCCATATGGAATTCTGAAATGAAAATATCACAACAATGGCTACTGTGAACTGTCAGTTGAGGGTTTCACTGGTTAGTAGCTTCAAGTTAGCCTCAAGATCCATTGCTCTCCCTCTAGTTCTACGCTATTTCCAATTGCAAAAACCATGCCAGCATCTGCAACGATCCAACCTAGTGTTGTACAGTTCAGGACTTGTTGCAGGGAAAAGGAGCCAAAAGAAACATACTGAACCAGACAGAAATGCTACCGATGCCACTCCTGTGACAGAAACAACCAGGCAACATAAGAAGTTGAGCATGACTTTACGAACCTTGATATTCATTTCATTTTATTAAAATAAAACAGGATGCATATACATATATACACACACCTTTTGTTCGTGGTGATGAGAAAACAGGTAAACCCATCATATTGCAAAAGACGTGAGCAACAATAGGAGATAGCAGATTCCCTATAGTCCATTTTCAACAAGACAAAAGTTAATTTACAGAAAACTCATTATCAGAACCATATTAAACTTACAGTCAGATATCGGTAGTTAAACATCCATCAGATCGAAATTGGGTTAAAAGCACAAATCGGATAATAAAACAACTTTTCAGGTTACAATCCATAAGCTTAGGTGAATGTACTAATATAAGGTTGAAAAAACAATGAATCAGTATTTGGTGTTGCTTCTCAAGCTTCTGGGATTTGGAATATCATATTAAAACATAACTAGTAATCATGAGAAGTACAATGCAAAATATGATTCAATAATCGATCCGCCATGAATTAGGATGGACCAAGAACGAAAATGTCTACGATACATAATGGAAACTTCAATCTACAGCTGGAAAAGCAATTCCAGAAACAATAGCAAGTTGATAACATAGCTAACAACATACAGACTACCAATCTTCCATCTTCAAAAACACAAGGAATGAGTCTGACCTGTTCGAATGAACAAAAATGCTGCATACCACCCAAAGATTACTGTGTAGCCTAATTGGACACCTGAGAAGGTTGGGCAAGAAGTTAAATCAAGCCCAGAAAGTGCAGCAAACAGGTATCCACAATTGATGAAACAGAAATAATTCCACAAAACTTGATGATAAGGTTTGAGAAAAGATGTAGAGAACGAAAAACTAATGTGTTGGAAGATGCCAATTTGCTTGCCAAGCATACTAAAAGGTTAAAGTGCAGGTTTCTAGCTTTAGACACAACCTGTAACTGTAACAAGTCCTAATGCCTGAATTTTAACCAACCTCAATACAGAAATTAATATTTGTGAAATAGGCAAGAAGAATGAAGATCCAAACATTAATATCATGGGCTTGATGAAGATAGAAATATGAGACTATAGTGCAACTAATTTGAAGGTAAACTTGTATAACTGAAGAACAAACACATTGAACTAATAAACTAATATGTTTTAGTCCCCTTGATTTCAGTAGCAATAAATTAGTTAAACACAAGTCTGAAAATCTATTCTGAAATTCTCACACCGATGCTAAGTTAGTCTAGCTCAAAAATTTTCTTCTCATACAATTGCAGAAAGATACTAATGGTAAAAAACAAGATAAAAGAAAAAAAATACCTACAATCAGCAGCGATCTCACAAAATTGCATCCCTGCTGTTGAAGTTCGAACAAATGGTTCAAGTGTGCTGTCAACACAAAGGTTCAGTTACTAAGGTAAAGTTTCCAACAACATCAACAATTCAACACCAGAGAATGTACAAGCAACACGGAATGTGGTTATGCAGCAATTTTAATTGATAACCAATTGCAAATTAGAGAAAGATCAGTAAAGGTTAGGTTAAATATGATATGATACACGTAAGGTTGGTCCCTTCGGAATACAAAATTTCTAAGATCTTATAGAAATTTACCTAGACTGAAGAAGACTGGACTCAGAAAAATAATCGTAGACATTTTGAATCCACCACACAGAAGAAGTGGTATCATGCATGCCCTGAAAACTAGCTCCTCGGTAAATGGTGCCTGAACAAAATATCATCACCAAACAAGATCACGACTATAAAAGAGGGAATCAAAGTGTTTCTCAATAGGAGTAACTGCTATATGGTAATCATAGTCCTAGGAATCAACGATTCTCATTTATTGCTAATTCGCAACACCAATCTTGGGCCATGAACTCAGTAATCTTTGATCACTGGTTACAGCATCTTATAAGAATTATTATAAGAAGTACAGAACAACAGTGTGAAGGGGAAGAAGAACAGACCACTACATAGTTCCGCCAAACCATTACATCATCGAGGGCAGCTTGGATCCGGAGAAGAAGCCTCTGGGAGCGGCTGATCCCCACCTCATCACCATCTCCGCCCCGCGAGGTTGCAAGAAGCCAGAGTCTATTGACGAACGACCCAGCATACACTAGGGATGTAAGGAGAAGTGGAATCACCACTGCCTGAAACTGAAGAACCAGCGTTTCAGTCAAAGTAACAAGCATCAAAAGCTCAACATTAATAAGCGAGCAACAATCAACAAAACTGCAGCTTATTTGCTAAAGATAGCTCGCTTACCAAGTGATCCTTCCTAATGCCGAACACCGCGAGCATATCACCGAAGTCGCCGAGGCTCCAGACCTGGGAGGCAAAAGGGGGAGGAAGACGAGAAGATGCGGATTTGAAATTCGTCCACGGATCCAGAGCCAGGGTTTTGATGGGGGTTTGGACGGGAGCAGAGCAAGGGTGCTTACCCGTAGGAGCGCCGCGGTGGCGAGCGCGGAGGCGGTTGAGGCGACGGCGGCGCAGGCGAATCGGCGGTGGAGGAAGGCGCGGAGCGAGGTCGGGGGAGGGAAGCGGAGGATGACCGTTGGGGCGTAGAGGACTGCTACGTAGGAGATGGCCATGGCGGCGCACGCCGCCACAGCTGTGCCGCCGGATATCGCCGGCTGTGAGGCGGAACGGAGGCCCTCCGGCGTCGCCATCTTGCTCCGGTGAGGCGGGAGTCACTCCAGGTTGCGCATTTGATCCTAGATTCAGGAGGAGGAGGATGAGCGTCGGTGGCCTGTCGGTTGACGGGAGCGGTGGTGCGAGGAAAATGACGCCGGCGCCGGAGTTGGAGGAGAAGGTGACCAGGTGAGCGACGGCGGCTGCCGAGTGCCGAGTGTGAATAACTGCGTCTCAAAGCCGAAAGGCGAAAACCATATGCAACGGATTTTTTTAGCACCTTTAAAATTGATATTTTAAAAATAACTTCTACTAAACTAAAATTTTAAAAACAGTCCTTTTGGTCGCGCCAATCCTTTTAACGCAACTCCCTGTTAAGTCGCGCCACATACAATAGCGCGACGGAGTCGTCATATTGGCACCGCGGACGTGGTGGCCAGCAACATATTAATTAAAGATTCGAACTTGGTGCTCCATTTTAAATATTCAAAATTATATTTTTATGAAGTGGAACTAGTCCAAAATATTTACAAAAGATCCTACTTCCTAATTTATATTATCTAGTCCAAAATTTATATATAAAATATTTCAATTTTTTTGCTAAATTCTGAATAATCATCGCTGTTTTCAGGACTTAGAAATTTTCAAGAAAAGACTAAAAACAGTATAACTTTTTGCTTAAAATTTGATATTTGATGAGCATACCAAAACTTCAACTTGATGTCCTTTTATATTAAAGCACATAACTTGTACTAAAAGTTTTGTATAAGTTGGGGGTTCAATGGTTAGAAAAAATCTAAAATAACAAGCTCCTAAACATCATTAGTAATTATTATGTGAAATAATAGGAAATTTGGCCAAGCGTTCTATTTGATTTTATGTTTGATCTTTGACCACTCAAGTTCAAATATTTGGTTCCCAAACTTAAACATGTCATGATTATATCATATAGACACTTTTCAAACTTCAACTTTCATACTAGGATTGTGCCCGTACGTTGCTACGGGCAAAAAAAAAATCTATAACGCATTATGTCGTTTATGATGATAAGATTTGACTCTCCACCTTAAACTAATAACACTTTCTCCATTATTCTGTCATTTCACGAACAACCACCACCACACCCAAAATCTTAGCATGTCAAATTTATCATGTTTATCGATCTCTAAAGGTTCAACCACACTAAATTTGTCATTTATTTTTTATTCTTCACACTCAAGATTGGACAATAACCTGAAGTAAATATTCATGGTTAAAATAACTCAGTGGCAACCACCCATGCTATATAGTGCCTTTCCACGTGCAATAGAACATAGCATCTAGTTCCAACATGCATAGCTTCTTTATTGATACCACTAAAATAGAAGTCAAGCAAGCTACATATGCAAGAACTTAATCACTAAATAGCTTTAGATACACTCTTACAATTGGACAAAAAAAATAAATACTACGAAGTACATAAGAGCATTATTTGAGCTAATCTTTCCACGGGTTACATTTCCTGTCAAACTAATTTGTCCTTGCTCATATGTACCGAAGCACTCTCTCTAATGGATCTGATGCATACCTGTTGTGAATGATATTTACCTTTAAAGATATTTCAATAAAAATACTCCAGAGTCCAGACAATTATGGATTTTCACGTGAGGATAATGGCCTCTAACTTTATTAGTATATTTTGTACTGTCATCTCCTTTTCTTTAGTAGTGGTGAAAAGAAGACTCCCAAATAAAATAAATAGTAAAAGAAAAATACTCAAAGAAAATTTGGCTTGCCTTATTAAGCACTGTGGTTTCAGTGACCTCCCAACTCTCTTGACTAAGGCTTTTCGCACTGATGGACCTTTACTCTACCCTCTAAAACAGAATTCTAGTCATCGATATTCTCTACTCTAAATTCTATTTTTCCCGCACTCGTCGCACTCTATCTTTACCCTCTGTACCAACCACCATCATGTGGGACCCACAGATAAATTCTTTTTTAACTCATATCGCTCTCTCCTATCCTCTTCTCCGCGCCCCCTCCACCTCGAGCGCCGTCCGCCATCCACTTCCTCGCGACCGCCGCCCCCCTGCCTCCCACCCCTCCCCTTGCCCTCTCCGCCGCCCGAACCCTCCCCTCCACCCGCGCCGCCTCTCCGCCTCCTCCCTCCACCCCCTCCCCTCCGCATCACCGCCTCCTTCTCCATCTGCACGACGTCGACGGTGTCGCAAGCAACGACGGGGCTCGACTGCGGCGGCAGCTCCTCCTCTGGCTGACCGCCCTTGAGCTGGGACGAGACGAGCGCCGCCCGGCCACGGCCGGGCCTCGGCTCCGCACTCCTGCGCCGCGTGTAGCTCGGGTGAGGCACGCCGCGGCCTCCACCTCCCCCCGCTGTCGCCGCCCCCCGCGCCCCCACCTCCCCTTCTCCCTCCGACGACGCGGCGGTGCCCCGGCTGCTCCGCACCTGCCAGGTTCGCACGCGGTGTTGCTGTGGCCGGCGGCGTCGCTGTGGCGGGTGAGGAGGAGCAGCGGCGACGACGTTGCAACTGAAGACAGGTGGCCGGACGCAGGCGGTCGGAGCGAGGCGGGGGAGCGGGAGGAGCGACGACGAGGTGGACGTGAGGGCACGCCGGCCAGCGCGGCGACGGAGCAGGGGCGGCGGATGGAGTTGGGGCGGCGGACGGGGTGGGGCGTCGGGGGAAGCGCTAGGGCCGGAGCAGCAGACGGAGGATATGGGAGTGCGCTGGGAATAGAGGAACCGTTCGCAATTCCTCTCGGGCTCTCCCGGGGGCGACGGCAACCGGCGAGATCGTGGGGCAGGTGGATGGGCAGAGGGGCGGCATTTTTTTCAGAAGGGATCGACAGAGGAGGAATTTTTTTGCATACGCCATTCCGTCTTTGGTTTTATTAAGTAGTATAGTATAGTAGTAGATTTGTTCAAATTTTAACTATTTTCAAATTTTAAATTTGCAAATTCATATTACAAATATTACATATATGTATTGAATCCCACATACTCATATTATAGATATCCATTGAATTGCATTAAAGTACACAATATAAAGAAATATGTTCATCAATAATGCAAAATTTAAACTCGGGCCACATAATTCATGCAAAAGTAAAGATTCAACAAGTAAATATGAAAATAGCAAAAAGTACTCTAATGCAAGTTAATGTATAAGGTCTTATTGGTTGTTTGCTTGTATAATGAAACAATATTACAACATTGAGAAAAAAGATAATAAATGGTTTAGTTGTTGATGAATGAAACGAACTGGATTCTCGAAACTGAGAATCCGACTCCCTGTACCATTGTGAGTCCCAGAATCAACAGCTATCACGTACAGAACTCATTTCAGCCAAATATCAAATCCATACAACGATAAACATGACTACAATCATTATTTACATATCAGAGTACGAGATTAGTACAAGCCACTTGGGCTACATCGACAAGATGAAACATCTACGCAGCGGTAGCTAGGCCTTCAAGTCTTCATCTTCGGTCCTCACCACATGCATCCTTGAGCGAAGCACGCAACCCTCCAGAGTAGCATCCAACAACGTTGTAGTTGTCACCTGAAAGCTCCAGAACTGTCCCCAAGGAAATGGGACAAGTCCACGTCACCAACCATATATGCGCAAGCTTTAAAGTGGTCTAAACTAGGGTATAGAAATAATCAAGGTTTAAGCCAGGGTTTTTCCTATGCGAGCAGCAACAATAACCCAAATTCATCTCATCACCAACTCCTTTCCTCACAAGCACATCCACTCCCCAAATCCAACCATCAGCCTCACATTCACATCGGGCTCGTCCTGCCACAGCAGGTTCCCATAAACATCATCAAACAACGTCTTTCGCTCACTAGTCGACTCGGTGAGCTCCCTCCCCACCTTGTCTCATCAGCAACGCTGGACCAATCTCTCATAACCCAAATCAAGGATGAGGTAAGAAAGCAGATTCCCATGCTAGTCGGAACTTATCAGAAGCGGGTCATCCGTAACCGTGGACACGGCTATACGTATAGTTTACACTCTGCAGAGGTGGCACTCCTGGAATCCATCCGGGTTGCAAGGCTAGTCAGCAACCAACCTGAGACACAACCCACAACAAAGACCCTAAATAGTAACGGCGCCAATCCTGTCTCCCTGGGCTCGGGAAACATCTGATCTAACATCTGCCCCAGGGGTGTGAAACCTTCCCACCGGGGCCAGTCCGGGGCTGTGGTAAATCAGGGGGAGTACGCCGCAACGAGTCCCCCTTACACATATCAAGCTCGAATCTCCTACAGTCTCGGCGCCACACTAGAGTAGGCTTGCTGGAACCCTCCCCATTCTAGGTAGATGGTGAGCATGATATTCCCACGTCCAAAGGTGGAACTCGACTCGGTCCTTAATTGTCGGTAAAGCGAGTATCAGCGTCATAAGCGATCCGCCGCAACGGTCCGCAATCGGCACCCATAACAGGTATTGCCGCCCAAACTCCTCAAGTAACCAAGTATCCAAATAACCATGTACCCGCAACAGGTACTCCGTAGGGACTGCCCGAGTGCAGTCCCCAAGCACCCCGATCAAACGATCGAGTTGTTATTACTCGCTTACACCGCCTAGCTGCACTACACCTCCCATACCACCCTCAACTCACGCCAAGAGGATCAAATCACCACCATCCCAACACATGCATAGCATAGCATATTCCATATAGTGAGTAGTAGGTAGCAAGGTAACAGGATGATAACAAAGGCAGTGTAGGTTTATCATGCGGGTAAAGTAAAGCCCTAGCATACTAGTTGCATGTCTAATAGGTATTTCAGAGATTGGTCGGGCGTGAACCTGGAGCATAGTCCATATCTTTATCTTCATAAGCGTAGTCGAAGACGAGGTTGACGAAGTCGTCCGAGTCTTCAGAGGATCCTAATAATCGGATTTACAAATAAATAACGATGACTAAGCAAATGAACTCCAAAAGAAGAAGCAAGGAAGAACCAAATAACACCAAACTCTGCACTAACGGGTAGTTCATGATTTTAGAAAGGTAATGAAAGAAGTTTCATATCTTTCTAAGCTAGAGTCAATTTATTATGAATTTTCAAATATCGAAAGACGTTTTGGATTTAATTGATTACGAAAAAGAAAACAACAAGGACACGTGGCTGCAAAAAGGGCAAGCCACATGCCGGCTGTAGGTTAGTTCTACTGACGCTAGCAGTAGGCTCTGTGTACGTCAACGTTGATCGAAAGACAGTCAACAACTCGTTAGCGGTAGCAAAGTTAGAGGGCCCTAGATGTCATGTCAAGTTAGTGGGCCCGATGGTCAGTGGGAAAGGCTACACAAGCGAGGATCACTTGCAGACAGCGAGGAAGGGTGTAGGTTTGGTCTAGGGGCTGTTAGAATGCTTGCAGCCAGGGTTGGCCAGCTATAGCCAAGCATGGCCGGCCATGGCTGGCTTTGGCCAGGCAGTAGCTAGCTGTGGCCGGCTGCAGCCAGGCTGCTGCTGGCCGCGGCCAGGCTGAGGCCGGCTGGGTGTGGCAATGGGCGGCCATAGGTGGCTATGACATGGCCATTGCTGGCCAAAGGTGGCCACAACGAGCTGGAACAAAACCGAAGGCATCCGGGGCTCGGTTGGGTCAGATAGGTGGTTGAGAGATAGCTGGACAGGAATGCACACAAGTTGCTCGATAAAATGCCAGAGAGGCATTTACCTCACTGTTGCGCATGGCGCACGACAAAGGAGGCTACTTGGCTTTGCGAGGATAGGGTTATTGGCAAGGTATTGAGAGATGGCCGGCTTCCATGGCAAGGGCTGGCGGTCTGCAGCTTGCACGTGCTTGAACGAGTGCACGACGTCGCGGCATGGCGCGACACGAGGCACACAGCGAGCATACGGGCGGCCGGCTGCGATGTGTTAGCAGCGCGTGTGCGCGGTCACCAGCTAGTGCTGGGTCGCGCCACGGCTCGGGCGATGGCGGCATGGACAAGCGAATGCGGGGCTCGGTTCACGGGCGGCGAGGACGGCAAGGGCGACGGCACGGCGACGGGTTAGCGCACGCGCGGGCACATGGTGTTCCATGGCTGCGACGTGGCCGGCGACGGCGTGCGGGCACTCAGCATCCAGAGGCCACAGCTCGTACGCACAGCAACGTGACAAGGTTTGCGCGTGTACGGGAACATGGTGTTCCATGGCCGCGACACGGTCGCTCGGCCCGCAAGGCCTCGGCGTTCCGGGCTCGCGGCGACGAGTCAACTGCTCGGATGGGCGACGGCAAGGCAAGGCCAAGGCGACGGCGAGGCTAGGTCAGGGCTAAGCTGTGGCGACGAAGGCAGCGACATCTGCAAACGAGGGGCACGGCTCGATGGCCGGCACACAAGCGACGGCGGGCTGCGGCGAAGCAAACGGCACACGGGCACAAGCGGCTCGAAGGCCGGGCATGAGAGGTTCCATCGGCACGTGGCCGGACAGCAAGGGGCTGGAGAAGGAAGGGCAGCGGCTGCTCACCTAGGGTCGACTGTGCATTCCATCGAACAGGTTGCGGGCGAGGTGGACGAAGGCAGCAGCTCGCGGTTCGTCTTGGGCATTCTGCCGAACAGGTCACGGGCGCGGCCGGATGAAGGCAGCAGCTCGCGGTGGACGACGGGGTAGCGCCGGGCTCGCGGTTCAGCTCGAGGTGTCAACGATGATGCAGCTCCGGCGAGGTCGACGCAGCTCCGGTACGGCGCTCCGGCACAGGCAGTGGTCCTCTTCTTCTCCTCTCCACGCGCGGCGTCAGGCTTGCGGCCGTGGCGGCGTCGTCGTGGTTCAGCTCGGCGTCGGCGTGGCGCTGCTCCTGCTTGGCGTAGACGAGCAGTCCGCAGCGGCGGCGGCGTACTCTATGGCAAGTCCAGCTTGCGGTCGTCGGTGGCGTGGGCGGCTTGGTGCTCGGCGCCTCCGGCTCCTTGCGGCGCTGCTCTGGATTGGTGGAGGAGTTGGAGAAGAGCAGCAGATGCAGATCGGGTGGAGGTAGGAGTTGGTGGCTTGCTTGTGGTAGAAGAAAGAAGCAGAGGAAGAGAGCAGGATGCGGCGGCGGCTTGGAGGAAACGAAGAGGAGAGCGGCGCGGTGGGGTTTTATAGGAGGGCAGGTAGGGCTAGGGTTGCTCCAGGTTGCTCGGTCGCGTGTCCGGCCGGGATGCGAAGGGCGCCGCAGCTGGGACCGGACGCGTGCGCTAGTGCGGCAGAAGAGCTTCGTGTGAAAGAAGAAAGGAAGGGAGAGAGAGGAGAGTGCTGCGAGGCAGCGTGGGAACGACGCTGCTGTTGCAGCTGTCCCCACCAGTCAGCGTGAGAGGAAACGATGCTGCATGCATCGGCGGTGGGTAGCATGCTGCTGGGCTGTATTGCGAGAAGGTTGGGCCGAGATGATTTGCTCTTTGGGCTTTCCGTGCTGGAGCAAGAGGTACAGCAAAAGGGACTGGCTGCTGCTGGAGTTTTTACGTAAAGACAGCAGGGATTGATAGAAGGGGATTTGAAGATTAATCAAGGAGATGCAAAAGATTTAGACATGGTTGGGTAAGTGAAGTCTTCTCGGAAAACAAAAGATTAGCAAGGGAGACATGCAGCATGGGATGCAGATAGAGATTGGGCAAAAATTATTAGCTCACGAAATAAATTGATAGCAATTTATTTCGTAGACTTCGAACAAATGAATTAGACTAATTTTCTGGGAATGAATTAATTAGAAAATAATTAATTCGAAAAGCCAGAAAATATAGCCACAATTCAAATGAAGTCCATAGAAATTTAGTATAAATGTATTAGACTATTTTCCAAAATCAAATCAATTAGCATGGAATTAATTCGAAGAGTCGGAAAATTATGTCATAACTCATTTAATCAATTTCCAGAGCTCAGGGAGATTGAGATGGCTAAAGAGTTAGCGGACCAAATTAGTTGGCTAGTTAGCAGGGCCGGGTTAGTAGGTTGATCGAAGTTAGATAGGACCGAAGTTAGATAGGACAGTTAGCCGGTTAGGGCCCAAATTAGTTTAGGAAATTAGTTGTTAGCTTTAGATTTAATTTGAATTTAGAATTCAAATTAAACCACACACAAAGAACCAAGAAACCACTAGGAGCCAAATCACACTAACAATTAAATTGTCCTTAGCATACAAGCAATTTGATTAGGTTAATTACTAGGAATTTGGAGAGATCACAAGAAGACAACCTTATGATTATGAGCAAAACACATCAAGCACGAAATTTTTTTGAAATCCACATTTTTAACATTCCAGAAAATCTGGGATGTTACAATGAAGTTTGTATGAAAGCATTCTTAGTCACAACATTAATACAAAGATATTGAAATGATTTAAGTGGATATATTGTTTTCATTGTTTGGGGCCAGTAGTTCACCATGGGGTGCCCCATGGCGGTAGAGTTGTAGGTAGGGGAACGCTTCACCTAAATCTAGATGGTGGCCACAAAGATACAGGGATTGACCAGGTTCTGGCTACGTTTTGTGCTCAGGGGATTATATTATGCGCTATACATATTGCATATGGATTGAAACTTGTATCACCCGTCCTCCTAGTGGCACCCCTATCTTCTCTTATATACTCTAAGGGGTAGGGTTACATGACAAGTCATGTCCCCTAGTTAGTTACTTTAGGTAAGATCGGATTACACCTATACATGAGGAGTCCGACTCTATGTTCCTCTTTCCTTGTGGTACCCCGAGGTATATCCCCCACAATTGTGATGTAATGTTGGTGTGAGACTTAATTTGGTAAAGGATGAATGAGTTGATCTAAGGTCTTGTTACAATGTACTAAGCATGAAGAATGACTAGTGAACCTTAACACCCAAGAACCTTGTTAGGGTGGAGAAACTAAAAATTGATTAGCATCGAGTAATGTATGTCATATAGGGTCTCACATATTAAGAAGCACCGATCATTATATAATCTATTATGATGAATCATGGTGTATTCTGAATATGATGTTGATTGTTCATCATTTTGGTTGATATATCCCAAGTCACTGGTTCAAGGATGATGTACTCAAATTCAAGTCCTAACTTGAAGGAAATAATTGGCACACATCTGCACTTCTTGGTCTTAGGACTCGCTGTCAGATGGGTGGATAGATCTCTCAATGAGCTTTATGTATAGATCTCTCAATAAAGAATGATGATTAATCAAATTTGAATAGTTTTTTTAAAGATTCCACGTATCAAGTTTGAACCAGATCATGCAAAATGGGTAGTAGGATCTTTATTGGTCAATTTAGACTAAGTCAACTTCACAAAAATGCAAATTTACAAATTTGAAAATAGTTGAAATTTGGACAAATATGAAAGTTGAAGTTTGAACAATGCCAGCATGATAGAATCATGACATGTTTAAGTTTGGGAACCAAATATTTGAATTTGAGTGGTCAAAGATCCAATATAAAATCAAATAGAACACTTGGCCAAATTCTTCTATTTTTTAGATAATAATCACTAATGATGTTTAGGAGCTTGGTATTTTAGATTTTAGTACAAGTTATGTGCTTCAATGTAAAAGGACATAAAGTTGAAGTTTTGGTATGTTTATGGGTCAAATATCAAATTTTAAACAACAAGTTATAATGTTCTTAGCCTTTTCTTGGAAATTTCTAAGTCCTGAAAACAGTGATGATTATTCAAAATTGAGCCAAAATTTTGAAATATTTTATATATCAATTTTGGACTAGATAATGAAAATTGGGAAGTAGGATCTTTGGTGAATATTTTGGACTAGTCCCACTTAATAAAAATATAATTTTGAATATTTATAATGGAGCACCAAGTTTGAATCTTTAATTGATGCGCAGCTGAGTCGCGTCGGAGACTACGCGCCGTCGACTATGGCGCGACTCAGTTGACACATCAGCGGCTACCATATGGCCACGGTGCCAACATGGCGACTCCATCGCGCCATCGCATGTGGTGCGACTCAACAGTGAGTCGCGCGCCAAAAGGATTGGCGCCACCAAAAGGGCTACTTCTTGAAATTTTAGTTTGGGAGGAGTTATTTTTAAAATATTAGTTTTAAAGGGGCTAAAATAAAAATTTCTATGAAATGGAGCCATAGAGGTGAATGTACCGGATTTTTGTAAATTGACAAAAAAATGTGCCCGGATTTGTCAGGCTCAAGCTCAATGCTTGGATGGACTGGGAGTCCGTGACAGTGTGATATTGGCCCAATTCATTTAAAACCCCCAAGCAAAACACCGTAGTTCTGCAAAATTTTCCATTTTTTGAATTCGGATCACAAAGGGCCTGCATCCTGCAACTTCGGCAAGAAAGAATTTATCCTTAATTTTTCTTTAAAAAATAGATAGAAACAAGGAGATGGAGAGATGAGTAGATGACAATGTCTTCATTATTTGAATTAAGGGAATAACGGGACAAAAGACTTGGTTTGGAATGAGTCATTTCCCACCAATCCAAGCCTAAGCCTGGCACATCATGTGTTTTCTCTCTTGTTTAAAGCATCGTTTCTCTTGTTGCATCAATCGATGCCCAATTGCAAGAACCAAACACCAGATAGAGGAAGTATAATCATCAGCTCCCATTCCAGCCAATATTATCATTTCTCGCATGAAGGGAACTAGAAGGGAAAGTGGTGCTTGGGGTGAGATGGTGCATTTTCACCGTGTATGGGCTCTATGTTTGGTTGTGACACCAATGCACATTACAACGGACAACGAGTTGAAAGATTGGAGGTGAAATAACGTTTCAAGCCTCGCCCCACATTGTGGGTGTTCGAATTGTACGGTCTAGGAGTATATGAGAATTTAGCGTGTAGTGGCTTGCCCCCTACAAGTTTCACTTTCACCCCCGACCAATGACCTCTCTGGTTGAAAGAAAAAAAGAAAATAGAGGAAAATGTACATATGATTATCTTTTAAAGGTGAGGCTCATTCCTCCTGCAAGCATTATTTTCTATTCAGGTTCACCCCATCACAACTTGTCCACAACATGCGGGGGGCTGCACAAGTGCTCCCCTTGTTAAAAATGTACTCATGTCTCGAGCATCCATAGCAACAGCTACTAAACGTGTCTAAGTTCAAGTTGTGAAGGAAAATAGGAAATGGCGGTGATCATTTTTTTTTCGTGAACGTAGGCACGTGTTTCATTAATAGGAGAAGAAGTGTTACATCAGCTCCATGTCTCCAGAACCAGAGAGCATGGGAAAGAGTACATAGGGTTACATCTCACGATAGTGTTTGGCTACCAGACGACCCCCATTACCCTGACTGAAAGCTGACAAGTGAGCACAACCTGCTCTATTCCAGATTTTAGCCTCTTCCAAGATCAACCCAACTAAGCTAGGGGCCGGCCGTCGTATATTATCAAAGGTTCGCGAATTGGGCTCCTTCCACAACATCCAAGCTGCCAAGAGGACCAAGGAGTCGAACGACTTCCTTTCAGAACCCAGCACATTCTTCCTGGAACGCAACCACCAATCAGGCAGTGATTCTTCTGTCAGAGTTGGGCACAAGTGTTGCCACTGACAATGTTGTAATAGCTGAAACCAGACATCCCGCGAGTATGAGCAGCCAACAATCAAATGCATGATCGTTTCACATCCCTGATCGCACAAAACACAAGTGTCATCGTTTTGCAGCTGATGGCGTCTTTGTCTCTCCGCTCTCCAGCATCGCCTGTGGAGAACTAACCAGCCAAAGAACTTGCAACGAGCCCGTGCCTTGGTCTTCCATAATACCCGTACCCCTTGAAGTTTGGTCTGCCCAGTGAAGAATTTTTTTTTGGAAAAGGGAAGCTTTATTGATTTTAGACAATTACATCGAGATGATACAATTATATAAGATCCAACCCGGCCTCTGCATAACTAAGATGCACACAGCCAATGAAAAAGAAACAAAAAATGAGAGCACCATGACCTAGCAAACTACCACAAGCGCCTTCATCTTCATCCACTTCACAAAACCAAAGCAACTCTTGGACTATGAAGTAGGCTCCCGATACAACGCCTCCAACGAGGAAACGACACACGCACATGCCGACATTGTAATGACCCAACCAATTAAGACCAGATCAAATATTTTCACGAGGGAGTAATTCATCTTAATCCAAACAATGCCTTCAGCAAGGTCACTGCCAGGTTCAACCAATTAAGGTTAGACCTAGGAATTTCTTCCCGGAACCGATGAATTAGTAGCAATTACCACCACGACCAAGTCACACCGTGTTGCTTCCCCCTTCTTACCAGGCCAATGCTTCCATATAGACCATCCCTAACCCACTTTAAACGGCCACGAACTCCAAATCCGACAGACCATCTGAATTCGTAACCTGAGATACCATGCTGCAAAGTAACTGCCCAGTGAAGAAGGCCTTGTACGCCGATGAGGAAGAGAATTGCCCATCAGCCGTCCAACGCCAGACCAACTGACCAGGATTACCATTTAGCTGGATATCTAGTAGACACTCCCAAAGATCCAGGAACTCCAAGACCGGGCAGGAGCACGGTGATCATTTTCCCACCATGGAACTATAATAGTAGGTTCTAGAGAGAACTTTCGAACTTAGTCTCATATTTCCGCAGGGAGAACAAGATGACCACAATTCGAGACTAAATACTATAATAGGTGTCCCTTGCAGGGAGACTAATCTTGCATTGTCAACTAAGGTTGTTCCTTGCAGGGAGATGTAGCCTCCTTAAAGAGCAATTTCCAGCTTAATTCAGTCCGAACAAGATGAATAGGTGTTTCAAAACCTGGTGTAACTCTGAATACTGTCCAGAATTCGAATAAATCATGTTTGACCGATTCAAGTATAGTTTTTTTGCTTGTTTTGGTGAAAAATATAACATGGGACTCAGCTATCCTTGGCTGTGTTCACTTCCCCAACTTTTCCAAAAATTCTCTCTTCAAACTTCACTATTCACCTATCACATCAAATCTCTCTCCTCGTGCATGGAGTATTAAGTGTAGATAAATAAAAAACGATCTGTCTACTTGGTACTCGAGCATTTTAGAAGCCATGAGCACTCGAACACTCAATTGTTGCAGACAAAAAAAAAATCAGGTGTTCCCAAGGGAACAAGCGCCCTAGCAATTCAAAGCCTCATAACACCTAAAAAACAAGAGAGGAAAAATCATGTATTTGGGAGAACTATGGCACACGAATTTTCTGAGAGGGAAATACAGAAACATTTTTCAACTGCATTTTCAGATACAGAAACATTCAGATACATTCCAAAGAACTCTGGAACTAGAGCAATTCAACCATTTTTCAACCAAAATAAATTGTGAGCAAACCACAATCATCATTTAGCAGCCAAAAACATTCATAGATTCATTTGTTACAAAAAAATGAAGTCCCAAAAAACAATATTAACAGATTCACCAACCCATTAGTACTTTGTCCAGAACATCAGCTTGCAATCTGAAACTTCTGATCATGGGACTGAACAAAGGAACCTCATACCGCAAAACCTTACCCAACATTTGAACATTCCGATCAACATTCAAAGAAATAAATCCAAAGAACGATCATGCAACCAAGCAGGTAACTAAATTCCTCTGAAAGACCAATGTACATTCAGCCTGACAGAACATTCAAGTGGGTAATCTTGACAAGTTGGCTAAATTTGTCAAGCACAGGTACAGCATGAATAGAATAATTTCGGATTGCAGCCAGAACATACAAGATCACAATCACAGAAACATCTTTCAACAGAAATAATGACAAGATCACATCAAACATACAGATTCAAAAGCGCATGCAGGTGTTGGAACAACACATTCAGATACAAAGAAACCAGGCATGCGTTCTGATATCTGAGACTTACGTTGGATGCACATTCCGATTCAGATAAACTGAACAGATGCAAAGGTAAATTTAACTGAAATAGAAGATGAAACTACACCTTAAATACAGATGTACATACTAATCAAAATTAGAATTGAAAGAAACAAATGAATAGATTTTTTCTATGGTCAGTAAGATAAAATAAAGTGGGGTCCTATTGAAACCCGGAAAATGCAAATTAACAGATATCAATTACATGTAAGTTTTATTAAAATGACAGTACAACTAGCACTGTCACTTAATAGGTTTTGCAATGTCACTTAGCAGGTGTTGTACTGTCACTTAGCAGGTTTTAAGGTGCATCAGACATCCAATGAAGGATTTAGCAACATTAGCTCTTAGGCGGCCCAGACATGTTTTGAAGTATAAAGGGATGCTTGATGAGAAAATAACAACCAAGGGAAGAAGTAACAACACTAACTATCAAGCCTGACAAGATGACAAAATGGTAACCAGATCCGTGCAACCTACAGCCCCCTAGGAACAGCACTTGATTTTGCAACCTACAGCCCCCTAGGAACCAGATCCGTGTAAAATGGAAAAACATTGTTCTAGACAAAAAAACGAGTGCTCCAAATCAACCTGGCACTTGATTTTCAAAACCATCAGTCAGATTATTCACTGTAAGAATTAGTTGAGGACAGAAGACAGAAGGGAAACAGAAAAATATAGTCAAACACCAACTCTTCAAATTCACACTGAGAAGGCAAAAACCAAATTGAAACAAAAAAGAGAGGAAATAAGAGGGGAAGTACCTCGAGTTCTTTGTTGAAAGAAACATAAATGGGAAATGAAAAGGGAGGGAGGCATAACATATACACAGAGTTAGTGGAAGAGAGGTAATGGCACGGTAATCAAGGGAACAACCAAAAAGAATGCTCACACGACAACCCCTATACAACAGTTACCTGAAAATCTCTGGAGTTGGGCCTGCTTTGTGATTATGGGCCAATACAAAGCAAATAATGGAATAAAATAAAGCCCAAATAAAAAATAGAAGTGGGCCTTCCTATTATTTAATAATAGGCCCAACAGAATCTTGTAACTCTCGATCCATGATAGAAAGTACAAGGGCAAAAAGGGAAAGAGAAAAGGTAATAAACTTGGAAATAATAAGAAGCCCAAATAAAAAACAGAAGTGGGCCTTCTTATTATTTAATAGTAGGCCTAATAGAATCTTGGAACTCTCCATCCGATCCATGATAGAAAGTAGAAGGGCAAAAAGGGAAAAGAAAAAAGGAAATAAACTTGGCTTCCAAGAAGCTCTCCCCAGGAGATATCATATCCACGTGAACTCCACATCCACGTGAACTCCACGAACAACATCCAGAAAAAATGAAAAGAACACACAATGAAGAAGAAAGACGATGGGGATGGAAGGAGAGCAGAAGGGATGAGAAATCAGCAACATGAAGGGAAGACTTATCAGGTATTCCAATTACTTACTTGTTACCTTCAAATTTTTGAAATTCGTGATTCCAATCTTCTAATTCGTGGTACAGATGAACAACACCTCGTCAGACTTTGATTGCATTTCAGAAAAAATTATTAACCTAGCAAATCCTAGCATCAGATCCAAAGAATCATCTGTGGTAGAACCATCTGTAGTAGATTTACCTTGCAAAGTTGGAAAAAAGAGGTAAGCAAATAGCATAACGGTTAAATAGATAGATGCAAAATACCCAGATGTAATGTACACTTGATTGGGTGTAAAAATATGATTCTACTATAGATTACACATGTATAAGGTGCAAATGACAGGAAATAGTTGGGTGTAAAACTAGTTCCCCTGACATGTATTTGAATGATGATTAGTTTCCTTAATGATAAAACATGAACTTGTGCCAAAACAAAACTTGTTCGGTAGTAAATGTGTAATCTCTGGTACAACAATCATTCATTCTAACACTAATTCTGGTACAAACAAATGATCTTTGATGCAGGGCCATTACATAAGAGAGAAGATACAGGGGCCAAATGATTCTGAAGCTGTAATGAACTACGAAATGGGAACACAACCAGAAGTTGGACACTTTATAAATCATGGAAATACTGACCCAACCATTCAACAGGTTAGAGAAATGAATAGCATTGTCTTATGGTTAAATAATGAAAAAGAAAAGAATCATATGCAGCTAATTAAATGTATTTGCAGGGTTCATACACAGAGCTTTTATTGGAACAGATAAGGAACTCACAAGAAAAGCAGGAATGCAAAGACCAGCTTAGAGAAACAACAGCAAAGGTAATATTGCAGTATGTTACTTGAGATGATTATTTAAATTGGCTCATTTATATTTTTCAGAAAGAAAAGAAAACCTGTATCATATTTCACATTTCAATAGGGACAACAAGTTTCGTTCATGGATATGCTCACTACAGAGTATGGGTGTCAAGTACAAACTAAACTACTACTACTAGCTATTACGGAGTAGATGTGTACCAGTAATGAATTAGCACCTGTAGCATATCTTAAAGCCATATTTTTCTTAGCTAGATTGTTTAATTTGGATATTATATTAGAATCCTTGTGTTTCAACAGGTTAGAGAAATGAATAGCATTGTCTTATGGTTAAATAATGAAAAAGAAAAGAATCATATGCAGCTAATTAAATGTATTTGCAGGGTTCATACACAGAGCTTTTATTGGAACAGATAAGGAACTCACAAGAAAAGCAGGAGTGCAAAGACCAGCTTAGAGAAACAACAGCAAAGGTAATATTGCAGTATGTTACTTGAGATGATTATTTAAATTGGCTCATTTATATTTTTCAGAAAGAAAAGAAAACCTGTATCATATTTCACATTTCAATAGGGACAAGTTTCGTTCATGGATATGCTCACTACAGAGTATGGGTGTCAAGTACAAACTAAACTACTATACTAGCTATTACGGAGTAGATGTGTACCAGTAATGAATTAGCACCTGTAGCATATCTTAAAGCCATATTTTTCTTAGCTAGATTGTTTAATTTGGATATTATATTTTTCTTAAAACAACAGTTTGCATGTTTCACCCAAAAACAAATAAATCTACTGTTTGTATATGCACCGCCATACTATTTATGGACAGAGAATATTTCAATATTCATAGCATCGGAACATAACAGAGCATTTGCTGGCATAAGAGCAGAGCATCTACTGTGGCTGTGTTTTAGATCCGTGAAAAGGGGTGAAAAGAGTCACATCGAACACTGTAGTGCACAGTAGCACTGCACTTTTCGTTTGTTTGTGGTAATTGCCGTCACACCATGACCTAACTAGGCTCAAAAGATTCGTCTCGTCGTATACATCAAAACTATACGATTAGTTTTTTTATTTACCTATATTTAATATTTTATGCATGCGTCATTTGTTATATTTAATGTTTCGATGTGATATCGATGTGATGGAAAGTTTGAAAAATTGGGAGGAACTAAACACAGCCTGCGTGACTATCCTGCTCTCAGGCCAGAACAGAGCGGCCAGACCAGAGTATCAGAACGACGACCCATTCACGGCCATGAGCAAATACATCAAGGCTGCTAGGCAAATGGTAACTTCCAAAGACAAACAGGCACACACCAGGCGTGTTTCAGACATGAAATCTTATTTCCCAATCTCCATGTCGTCCACCAATCTCACAAAAAGACGTTCTCTACTAGGAGAGTTTTTTTTTTGAAGTAAACTAGGAGAAAGTACCATCGTCCTTCATCGTTGTTGACTTGTTGTGGAGCCATGTTCGCAAATTCGTCGTTTACACGGGCGCCATACATAAACGATGCCGCGGCCGTCCATGTGCGTAGCGTATCCACGCCAGAACACGCATGCCGCGGACACTCCAAGATGACCTCGTCCGGCACCCACAAGGAGCAAGAGAAGCAATGGTTTCCTTGCACTTGCACCAAATGTCAGCTCCAGACCAAATGACGACGCATTCCCAACGGCCCCACAAGTTCAAGTTCAAGCCAGCATCATATCCGTTGCGAAAGATGCCTCTAGTTCCATTTAAAAATTAAGCTCTATTGCCATGATCCCATCGATCCAGTTCTCCAACTAGCCTATAAATACCAAGCTCCATGCACATACCAAACCGTGCTCGCCTCTCTCGTAAATTGTTGCCATCTTCTCGTAGATTTACAGGCACCGATATCGGGCCAAAACGATGAGCGACAACAGCAAGAAGTCATGGCCGGAGGTGAAGGGGCTGCCGGCCGAGGTGGCCAAGGAGAAGATCCTGGACGACCGTCCGGGGGTGAAGGTGGTCGTCCTGCCCGTAGGCTCCGTCGTGACGGATGATTTCGACACCAACCGCGTCCGCGTCTTCGTCGACAAGGCGCACAACGTCGCGGAGGTCCCCAAGATCGGCTAGGGCTCGATCATGGAGGAGACCGTATAAAAATATATGGCGAATTTGCGATGTTACCGGAACAATAATGTTGTTGTTGTGTTGTTATTGCTGAATGGTGTTGTGAGGACTTCAATAAGTGTTATCATGACAGAGCTGATTACTACATACCCTTGTGAGGAGTGATATATTGTTGTTTGTGAGTGATGCGGGTACTATTATATATTTCCTGCTCAGAATTTAATTCAGATTCGAACCTGTGGCTGGGTACCGGCAGGATCCTGACCAATTGAGTGTAAGCTCAATGGCACTAGTTTAATTAGCACACATCCAATCCAAGTGACTTTGAGCAACATTCATTTTTAACAATATAACACAATGCGCTGTTCATTGATCCAATGGTGGATTCTTAGGGGAAATTATTTGTCAAGTCTCCTACCCTAGCTAGGAGCCAATATAGCCGATTGGAGATTCATGTAGACCTAGGCTTGGGGCTTTGGCTGGGGATTAGGATTTCAGGCCGGTCACTTGTTTATAGGCATAGAGGGGTGGCAGAAGGCAGCATTCGAGATAGCACTGCGTGGGGATGTTGCTGGCCATGGTCGTTTTGGACAAATAGTTGAGCGAGGGTACGATAGCATGGCCATTGATAGTCTAGATCTCCTTTTTCTAATCATTACATCCTTGCTTGACTTGACTAAAACGGCCATAAGTTTCCTTCCTCTGCCCAGGCACCCTCGGCACTGCTTCGCCTCTACCGTTGTGTTGCCCACTAGCATGCCATCGTGACCACCCCGACACGGCTGGGGATTTTCTTTAAAAAGGAAAAAATGTGCCCGAATTAGTCAGGCTCAAGCTCAATGTTTAGTGACAGTGTGATATATATTTGCCCAATCCATTTAAAATGCCATGCAAATTAAAACACCGGAGTGCAAAATTTTCCATTTCGAATTTGGATCACAAAGGGCTTGCATGCTTGCATCCATCAACTTTGGCAAGGAAGAATTTATCCTTTTCACCAAAGCCAGAAAATAGGTGTCCCATTTTCTTTTGGAAATTCTCCTTTGTTTGAATTGAGGGAATGGGACAAAGGACTTGGTTTTGAATGAGTCCTTTCCCACCAATCCAAGCCTAAGCCTGTGTTATGATGTGATTCAAATTCATCGACCACCGGCCTCCCTCGCCGGCATGGGCAGGGGGCGCGCGGGCCTTGACCGCCTGGACCGCGCGGAGCCGTAGCGCCCGTGGAAGCGGATCGGAGAAGAGGGCCCCCCTACAAGTTTCACTCACACTCCTTCTAATGGCCTCTCTAGTTGAAAGGAAATAAAAAGGGAAAACAGAGGATTTCCTTTTAAATGTGGGGCTATGGAGCAAGTTCCAGCTTAATTCAGTCTAAACAAGATGACTAAGTGTTTCTAAACCTGGTGTAACACCAAATACACTTAAGAATTTTAACTTGCTTCCGTCGAATAAATCATGTTTGGCCGATTCAAGTATTGTTTTTTTTCTTGTTTTGGCAAAAAATAAAAATAAAAATAAAAATTAGACTTAGCTATCAATATTGTGCGCACAGCTCGAGTAACTAAATCACACGATTCCATGCCAACAAAAAAAGATGCATGTGTGGACTGCGAGTTTCGCCAAAGCCTTCCTGCAAGTGTTGATGTTACTATATGCATGCTTTGAAATTTTGTGCATTGGATGACTAGGCATACTCTTTTAGGTTTAATATCAAAAAGAGGGGAAACAAAATAGATGGACAGTCCAAAGTCCTCATACAAATTTAATTTCTTGTCAACGACAACAAAACCAATGTGCAAAAAGAAGCAATAACTAGAGGCGAGAAAGCAATCTGAATTTATTACAATAATAATGCAATGCTCACGGAAAAAAACCTCCCCAATCAACGAGCTATATATGATGTGAATGTATCTATAAATTAATAACATCATGTATCTAATAAAGATCCGATCAAGGTGACCCCGAAGGAGGCTCCGCCGGCGAAGGAGCAGCCGCATCCAACCGCACCGTGGCGGGAGCACCATGTGCCTCACCAGAGCTCTGAAGCTGTGCCATGGCACGGCGAGGGTTGGCACGGTGTACCTCACACAATTCTGAAAACGCTACGCCTGCCATAAATATACATGTGTCAGTTAGTTCAATATGCAAGAGAACGAAGGGTTTCCTTGAACCAAATGTCAGCTGGCATATGAAACCAGCAAGTGACGACGCAAAAGCAGGCTCACACGTTCAAGCAGCATCCGATGCGAGAGCGAGAGAGAGATGCCCGATGTGCTTAGCTTCCCATGCATCGCTCTACCCCCAAACCTACCTTCTACCTATATAAATACACACCAAAGGCTCCACTCACAAACCAAACCAAAGGGCAAGGACATCCCCAGCAAGCCAAAAAGTTAGCACACGTACACAAACCCTGCTCTCTCTCTCTCTCTCTCTCTCTCTCTCTCTCTCTCTCTCTCTCTCACACACACACACACACACACACACTGACACACACTCTCTGTCGGTTATATATATACTTAAACTGCTGTCATATATATCTTTGTCAATCTACAGGTTTAATTTGATCTTGGGTGTAACCGGACGGCGAAAATGAGCGACAAGAGTAAGACGTCGTGGCCGGAGGTGAAGGGGCTGCCGGCCGAGGCGGCGAAGCAGAAGATCCTGGCCGACCGGCCGGACGTGAAGGTGTTCGTCCTTCCCGCAGGCTCCTCCGTCGGGACCACTAATTTCGATGTTAACCGCGTCCGCGTCTTCGTCGACAATGCGCAGAACGTCGCAGAGGTCCCCAAGGTCGGCTAGGGCGCTCATGGAGGAGACCATATATGGTGATGCATTTGTGTGATCGATAACGCAAGTTACCGCGAGCAACTTTGTTGAATGGTGTGTTGTTGTTACTTCAGTTCCAATAAGTGTGTCCTAGTGACAGATCGAGATGATTACACTTGTGAGTGCGTGGTAGATTGTTATTTGTGAGTATTGCATGTATTACTATTTCCTTTCCAGAATTTAATCTCAAAGGGAAGATGTGAACATATTCATGTGTTGAGTCTATGGTTCGAACATGGCTGGGTATATTAAATCCTCCCCTCCATTAGGATCCTTTGCAACTGAGCTAGCGTAAGCTCATTATTGGCAGTTTAGCATCCAAGTGAGGTGACTATAGGGGTAGGGTTTATGTGCGTGTATTCATAGAAGTGAGTGTACGTGCGTGTGTGAGCGTCTGCGTTGTACTGTGTAATTCTAAAAAAATGACTTCAAACGACATTAATTTTCAAGAATGTGCTATTTATCGATCTAATGGATCTTCTCTCTCTGGAAGCTGGCATGTATGGCACCCGGAAGCCCGGCAAGGCGGCAACACAACGATCTGGGCCAGATTGGAGCAGAGGAATGGGCCATATAGATAACATATGTTCCTGGGCCGGAAATCCAGTGAGGGAAGGAGATCTAGACTATCAGTTGACTTCGGGAATCTTCAGATTTGCTAGGTGCTCAGTTTTTCGGAGGTGCTTATAGAGATAGGGTTTACGTACGTGTATTCATAGGGGTGAGTATGCGTGCGTGTGTGAGCGTCTGCGTTATATTGTGTAATTCTAAAAAAAGATTTTTTTCAACAGGAATTTTGTTCAATAAAAATCTATATAGAACTTTTTTTAGAAAAAGAACATGGAACCTCGTCAGACAAACTGATGGATATGGTTGTCAGTGAATGTTATTTGCAGACAAGGGAAGTACATACTTGTTCACCCCCAAAATATTATAAATTTGCGTGCACAGCCCTGGAACAAACAGTTAGCAATCTAAGTTGCTCACGTACGTATTAGCATCAAATAAATTTGTACGATGTTATCTATCTATACAACCAAGAATTAATAAACATATTTTTTGTATAATTTGCCAAAAAAATTTCAGCTTAATAAACATGATCTGCACAAAAATTGTGTCCCGAGCAACGAAAAAGAAAAATACTTGAAATCCTGTAAACGCTTAAACTGATGAAAGTTTTTGCCCAAAAAGTTCGTTCCACGTGATACGTCCCTGTCAGGCCGTCACTGCGTGGTTCGTCTCTCCCAAATTTTATTAAAAAGCAACGGCAAAAGCAAATACCCCAAAAAAAACAAGAGAGAAGTGATTGGTTATGTGCTTGTACAAAACCCAGCGCCTAGCATCCTCAATTGTGTAATAATTTAAAAAAAAAAAGCATCCGATTTGTTAATTGTTACGGTGATGGAGCGCTTACCCTCTCCGGCGGCGAGGTTGGAGTAGAGGTCTACGATGTTGGGGCACCCCTGCAGGCATGTCCGTGAGCAGATGGCGCCGGCGACGCGCGGGTCGAGGAGGGAGTCGGAGGAGATGCCGACGGTGGCGCGGTCGACGCCGCAGGTCACTCTGCTAATTGGTTTGGGCTTATCGGGTTTAATGGTTTGGTGTCCAGATTAGATTTGTTTTGTTTGGTCTTTAGTGGGCTGGCCCAACATATGGTCCGGTTTGGTTTGGATTTTTGGAGCAAGTAGTGTGGAGGATGATTGGAGTGTGCCATATTAATTTAGGTCCAAATACCCCTGAGCCCATGGGTTACGAACCGTTACAAACTATTGGGTAGGGCACAGCCCACAGCACGCGCAAACCATCGGCCTCGCAGCTCGCGAGTCGCGACGCACGTCGCCTCCCTTGCGCCGCCGCGGCGCCGCACGCCAACGCGCCCGCGCATCTGCCTCGCCTGCCGCCTCCACACATCCACCAACGCCTCGTTCGCGCCGCCCCCGGTCTTCAAGAAGGGATCTCGCCGGTGTCGCACGCCTCGCCCTCCTCCCCTTCCCCGAGACGGCGCGGCGCCTCCGTCACCAGGCTGAGCGCGAACCGACGAGACAGTACCCTCTTGGCATCCCAATGACTTGGGGGCATCCGTCGCCACGCTCGAGGCGCCGCTGTCCGAGGCCCAGTTCCACCCTAAGGTGAGCGCTGCTGCTATACTCCAGACTCGGGATTTTGAGAGGGGATTTTGAGAGGCAGACGGGAGTGGCAAAGCCAGGGAGCCCAGGTCCGGCTGGTGCTGAGGAACAAGAAATCGAAGGTAGCAGCACCACGTCAGGCTCAGCCCCTTCTTCAGATCAACCAGGTTTCACACGAATCACCCTTCTCTCGCCCATATGTTCACGTGCTGGTTCCGGTTCATGGAGATTTGTTTCTTGGTAGCTCTTTGCTGGTTCTTGTAGATTTGCTGTCTTAGTAGCATTATCTCTTGATGATTTTGCTTGTCTTACTATGCAGTCGACTAGGTTGTTGAACCTGTTTTCTTATATATTATTGCTATCTAGGGATTCTGTTTGTAGCCTGTTTTACCTCTCAACATGTCTGGAAACACATCAGAAAGCTCGGATGATTCGCATTCAGTTCAAACACGTGCTAAAAGGTCCAAGGTGTGGGAACATTTTGAGCAGAATCTTGTGGAAGTTGATAATGGATTTAGAGCTGTTTGCAAGTATTGCCGAATGCAGCTAAGCACCAAGTCTGGAACCAGTAGCCTTAGAACCCACATTTCCCAATATTGCCATGCAATTGGGGACACTGAGAGGAACACATTCATACCAACCTTAAAGAAGCCTCTAGAGAACTTTGTGTTTGATCCTCAGCTTTGCCGTGAGCGTATGATCGATTTTGTCATACACGCTGAAATCCCATTCAACAAGTTTGAGGATCCATATTTCGAACCATGGGTTCAGACCATGCAACCAACACTCAATACTGTGGGGCGACAAACTATTCGCAATGATTGTCTAAAAAGGTACCACACAATGAAGCATGATCTTCAGAATGAACTTCAAAACCTAGACTCTCATGTGTGTCTAACATCAGATATGTGGACTTCAATACAGAACTTAGGCTACATGGTTATAACAGCTCACTATATCACTCCTGACTTCAAGCTAAAGAAAAAGATAATAAGTTTCAAGGAGGTGAAGTATCCACACATAGGGTTTGCAATTGAAGAAGCACTTGTGAGTAGCCTGACCGAATGGGGCATACGGAACAAGTTGTTTACCCTAACAGTGGACAATGCTAGTAATAACACAAATGCATGTCAGGAGTTGGTAGACACTCACAAGCATGAGCTGATGTTTGAAGGTGCACATTTGCATGTAAGGTGCTGTGCACATATCCTGAATATCCTGGTTCAAAATGGGATGAAAATTATCCATGAGGGGATAAAGAAGATCCGTGAGCTCTTGAAACACATCGACTCTTCGCCGTCACGCATTCAAGCTTTCAACGCAATTGCACTAGTGAATGGTCTCCCCACAAAACGTGGCATTGCTCTTGACATACCCAACCGTTGGAATTCCACTTTCAAAATGGTTGGACAAGCACTCAAGTACAAGGTTGTTCTCAATAGCTACGCGAATCAAAATGCTGAACTTTCACCAAATGAACAAGAGTGGAACAAAGCTGAGTTAATTTGTAAGTTTCTTAAAATCTTTGAAGAGGCTACAAATGCAGTATCCGCTGATAGGAAACCAACTTCATATATGTTTTTGCCTTTGATCATTTCCATTCGGGATGTTTTGGATGATCCTGCTTGGCAAACGAGCATTGTGCTGCAAGACTTGGCTACAGCCATGAGGATCAAATTTGAGAAGTATTGGGGTACAGATTTTGATGACTCAAATCAGCCTATTGCCCGCAGAAACAAAAAGGACTATGATGTGAACCTTGGAGTTGTTATTGCCACACTGTTAGATCCAAGGGGGAAAGCAGAATATCTGGAGTTCTTCTATCAGAAGATTTGCAGCAATACGGATCAGATTAATACATGTGTTAATGTTGCTCTAGATTGGATGAAGAAATACTTTATGGAGTACGAGCAGCATGTGAGGAGAATTGTTGCATACTCTATGACATATTCAAGTGATGCCAGCAGCGTCAGTGGCTCACCGGTGTTTGGAAAAAAACAGCTAGGACAAGAGTTTGCGAATTTCAAGTCAAGTAGGAGAAAGGCTCGTGCACCAAAGTCTGAGTTTGACACATACTTTGAAGAAGATTGTGTGGAAGACATTGAAAACTTCGACATTTTGGGTTGGTGGAAGTCACATGCTGATAAATTCCCGATCTTGTCAACTATGGCACGTGATTTCCTCGCCATTCCTCTAAGTACTGTATCTTCTGAATCTGCCTTTAGTCTTGGAGGTAGGATTCTTGGGGAGTTAAGAAGTTCGCTAACTCCAGAGATGTTAGAAGCCCTTGTGTGCGGGAAAGATTGGTTATTCATGGAAAAAGAAAAAGATACAGATAATAATGAAGGTATATCCTCATTCTGTTTTTGGCATATGTATGCACATTTCTATAGTCATTTGAATTTACTTAACATATAGTCATTATGCTGCAGGTCAAGAAACTAGTGAAGATTAGCCCAGTGACATGGTCACTTTTGTCACTCCATCGGGTACAACACATCACATACATCCTATTTTATATGATAAACATGCTTCCTTCCTGTTTAAACACCACTGAACAAGAACATTTTTGCATCAGGTACAAGTCTCTCAATTCCACGTCAGGATCTCAGTCAAGGTGCCATTGCATTCCTATAAGTGAACATCCTCTTGTAAGGTATGTTTTTACAAGCCTGTAGCATTATTTACTTGTCTGAAATTTTCTTGTACTTTGCAATTCATCAAAGAATATTTTGAATTACTTCTGTTTCTGTTAATTTGGAAATTTAATCAAGAACTAACACTACATATTATTTGGATGTTATCAGGTCTTCTTGGAAGCGTATCATCATGTGTGCTGTATGGTAGTAATGTTGAGAGACTTGTGGCTGGACAAAGCACATTTGCAAACAGTTCTATGATGCACTTAGGACCTACTCAGGATCTTAGTAATGTTATCATGTGTTCGACTTTAATTTGGTCTGTCTACCAGCACTTCTTAAGTTCTGACTTTGTTTATGTGTGCTATTGTCAGAGACTTATGCTATTGTACTATGATGCACTGTGTGACTTATGTTATATATGCCAATCGTGTTCTGCTAGTAATCTTGTTTGATGGAATGAAATGTATGCTCATAAGCCAATTGGAAATTGTACATTGGAAATGAGCATGATACTGTAGAATATTGTAGGAGTAGGAGTCTGTATAAGCCGCTGACAATCCTGTCCCGTGGAAGTTTGGGGTGGCCCAGTAGAACCGTTGAAGTAGTTCAACTTGTTTAGGTACTAGTAGCAGCCCAATGGGTTCTTACTGGGTTCTAGCCAATTTGCTCAGCAGTTTGTATAATTTATGTGCTGAAAATTTTGGGGTGGTATGGTGTGTGATGAAGGAGGTTTGAATTGGAGTGGATTATGTTTATTATGTTATTAGAATGGATTGGTTTGGTTACAGATTGGGTTACAACCCAATTAGCAGGGTGAGCCGCAGGTGCGCACGCACCGGTCCGTCTCCACCAGGCCCGCCAGCCGGCCGTCCTCCACCGCCACCTCCGACGTCCGGCACTGGTACTCCGTCGGCCGCCCCGCGCAGTGCCTGTTCTCTAGCACGCACCGCCGCGACGTCGACGACACGGCGAATGCGCACAGCTCCGCCGCCAGCTGCTCGCACACCACCCTCGCCCCTGCATGCCCAGAGGAGTTCAAGCCATCAGAACCTGCAGGGCATACACATGCTACGATATATATATATATACGAGCGCCATGGTTGTTACCGAGTGCGGAGGAGAGGAGAAGGGACAGGGAGAAGAGGAAAGCTGCAAGCTTTGAGTGGGGGAGGAGGGCGGAAGCCATGGATGCTGCTTGCGATGGGCTTAAGCTTAAGATCTCTTACGTGTGCTGGGGTTAACGAGGCAGAGCTGTATATTAGTAACAAAGAAGGGGGAAGTTGTGTTAATGAATTGCATAACAATTTACCGATGGAACCATTCTTCTTAATTAAGACCGTCAGTCAAACTTACTGTCGCCTATCGTTTTCTTTCTAGATAATGCGTGTATAGTATATGTCATCGTTCTAATGATACCAAGGCCCTGTTTGGTTACCCTGACTTTTTTTAGTCACCTAAACTTTAGTCACTTTTAGACTCAAAAATGCCAAACAGGGTGACTAAAAGGGGCTAAACTCTAATCCCTACCCCATAAGTCCATAAGCTCCATTTTGGTGACTTCTTGGGACTTCTACTGACCTTTTCCCCCACTACCTATATTTAATTTACACCCCACCTGGCCCGCACCCTGACGCAATCCTCTCCTCCACGCCGCCCCCTCCCTTCCCCCGCGCCGCCCGCCGCCGCTCTCTCCGGCCCCGCCCCGCGCCGCCCGGACCGCCCGCCCTGGCCCCGAGCAGCCTCTCCTCGTCCCCGAGCTCCGCCACGGCCACGCTGATGGACCTCAAGGCGGCGCCTCATCCCCGAGCTCCGCCTCCTCGACGGCCGCCTCATCCCCGAGCACCATGGCGAGTCAGTGCCGCGCGCGCAGCTCCAGGCCGGCGGCGGCGGAGCGCTCGCGGGGCCGAGTGGCGGCACAAGCGGGCGAGGGAGCAGCTCCGAGGCGGCCGCGGCGGGTGAAGGAGCAGCTCCGAGGCGGCGCAGCTCTAGGCCGGCAGCGGCGGAGCGCTCGCGGGGCCGATTGGCGGCCGCGGCGGGCGATGGACGGCGATGGCGAGGTCGGCCTCAGCGGGGCGACGGCCAAGGCGGCCGTGGAGGAGCAGGTGTGGCGGGCCTAGTCGTGTCAAGAAGGACGGCGGCCGGGGATGAGGCGGGGGCGTGGGGCGGCGACGGTGGGAGGCGGGGGGAGGAGAGGAGAGGGGCGGGGCGGTGTGGGAGAGAGGGAGGGGCAAGGCTTGAAGGGTAGTATGGTCTTTATTCAGGTCAACTAGTTACATTTAGTCACTTTAAATCTATATAACCAAACAGGACAACTAACTAAAGTTTAGTCCCTAGAAGTCACTGAAAAACGAACCAAGCAGGGCCTAATTGCCAGCTGATCAATTCTTCCAAAGCACCTTTCCTCGCATAAATGTGTTGACGCCTAATTCAGCTGATCAACGGCCTGTTCCAAGATGTACTGCAGTTGACGTCAACAATAATATGCCAGACAAACAGGCATTCAAAAGTACGCGCTATGAGTGGCGTAGAGAAGGCCGTGAAGAACGGGACAGGTTTGGTCACGGGAGGAAAAATGTTCGCAACTTGGCAGCAACGCGTTTCCATCCTTTCGTCAAGCCTCTCGATGTGACAGCTGACAGTATGCCAACCGTTTTATTTCTTTCGGTGTGTTTAAAGAAGAGTTAGGGAAAGTTTGGTGAAAATATCGCATCCGACACTGTAGCGCACTATAGCACTTTTCGTTTGTTTGTGGTAAACATTGTCATACCATAACCTAACTAGGCTCAAAAGATTCGTCTCGTCATGTACATCAAAACCATTTAATTAGTTTTTTTATTTACCCACGTTTAGTGTTCCATGCACGAGGAGAGAGATTTGATGTGATAGGTGAACAGTGAAGTTTGGAGAGGGAATTTTGGAAAATTTGGTGATTTGATGGGAAACTAAACACAGCCGAAAGAGATTAGCCAATTCAAATTGACCAATAATAAACCGGTCCACTTATCCAAGCGTCCCAAAAACATTACGAGTTTAGTTGTGGTAATCGAGGGACACGGTTCCCGCGCAGTCACAACAATGACCGCAACTTATGCAATCGCTGGCTCAGAGGAGGAGCACTGTTTAATGAATACTATGATATCGATCCGCATGTCTAAATAAAACTACTCACATAGTATCGACATGCACTTTTAGCACCAATGCCAAGTTTTAGACTTTGAATCCTAGCTAGGTTTTACCATAATAAGAAATCTTTATAAGTAAGGTCCGCTTGGATTCGCAGACTAAAAATTAGTCCAATGTTTACATGCTAATAGGCCAGTCTCGGTGGGGTTTCATGCAGAGTTTTATGACATTAAATTTATTAATGCTGCAGATGAGAGAGAAGTGAGAGTTTCATGGCAGATGAGAGAATGAAACTCATTTGACTCGGTTATCTAGTTTTTAATCTAGGTAACTATGCACTTAGACTGGTCTTAGGCCAGTCTTAGTGCACAGTTTCACTACATGGTTACCTAACTAGAAATTAGATAATTGAGCCAAAGGAGTTTTAAGTTTTAAGGTGAACTCATCATTCTCTCTCATATGATGCCACATCAATACACTAATATCATGAAACTCCCCATGAGACCCCCTAAGACTAGCCTTAGAAAGACTAAGCATGTACTAATTGCAAAATTTATTGCATAAGCAATGGCTAATCGGTGAGCACGTAGAACTCATTGATCCTAATTACTCCATCCATTTTTATTTGTGAGGCATGCACGAATATCAATATTCAAACTTTACAATCTTTGACCAATCATTTAGCCAATAAATTTTAACTTTTATGATACAAATTTGGCATGGTTGGATTTGTCATGAAAGGATCAAAAGTACTCTCTAATAATCATAAGTCTATAATCACAAACAATATAATGTAAGATAAATGAATGGTCAAAATGTAATTTAGAAGACCGTGTCGAGTCATGTCGTGCCTTATAAAAGTAAACTGAAGAAGTAGTTCATGATTAGATCATATTTACCGAAGTATCATAGGAGCTGTTATGTCCTAATTAGAACCAATGGATTCTTCTCACCAATTAGGCATGGCTTACGCAATTAATTTCTTAATTAACATATCTTTGGTCCTTGCAATTTTCATTCAAATATCAGACTAAGTTTTAGTTTGCATGATCTAAACGGGGCATAGCCTAGGCTCAATATGTTTTGTTTTGCTAATTTTAAAAATGTAGGTATTACCATTACAAATATGAATATATTCTATGATGGGAACTAGGATGCCCGATCTTCCGTCGGGTGAAGAATAACTCGTTTTGAGCGGAGCACAACACACCAATCCCACTACAAGTCAGCAAACTCAAACCCCGCAATCTAAGCACCACGACTCCTTTGATTATCAACCGTGTCACAACCCTGTTGACCTCGCCAAGAAAGCTAATCCTTGCATGCAAAATGAAGAACAAAAGCAAGAACTAGAAAGAACGCAGCTCTCAAAGGAAGTCACAAACTATAGATATATGATTAAGCATAAAGTTGGGTTTCTACAAACCGATGATGACGAAACTGTTCTCGACAGATTAATCTAAGCAAACCCAAGTCGAAGTGACGGCGGCTACTGAATTTATCATCCTAAGGGCGAGCTAGGGTTGGGGGCGCACCTGGGGGCGTCCGCAACATGGGCCGAGTGGCCCGACACAATAAAAAGCCTGAAAAGACCAAAAACAGGTGACGCATCATCTTTTTGTGGTCACATAGGATGATCCACTAATCTTCTGGAGCTAGAACCAGAACCAAAACAAGCGTCTCGTCATCATGGTTCCAACGCATCCAAGAACGCCTTGATTGGACGTCCTATAAGGGAGAATTTACAGTTGGGATGCAGACATGTCGGCTGAATCCGAACCGAAGTAGTTGTCCGACATGGCGACGACTTGTATCTTGGAGTTAAGGTCGGCTTGTGTAGGTCCAACGTGGTGATGTCCTCATCATTCCAAAAAAGAATTATTATGTCTTTTTATGTTGCTTAAATATGAGGAAATCAAATCATTTCCAATAAATAAGCTTGTTTCAAAATTTATGATAATTTTCAATTCATTTAGCACACAATACATCAACCCACACTGTCTAATGATATTCATTGGTGCCGTAGTGACTATGCGGCTTCGTCCTCTAGAAAACTACAACCCTCACTGTTATCCTTCCACCATCAATTGGGCTTTGTGTGAAGCCACTTTGGCTTAAGGACCTTCTTGTGCAAATTAAAAAAAATTGAAGTATGGATATTTTTCTTGATGCTTCTAGTCGGAACAGTAAGACCATGGGCATATAAGCTACCTATCATAGTATCATATGATGATATATAATTATAACAAAGGTGGTCTCTTGTTGTCATTCTAGTATGAAAACAATACAAAGCATGCCCTAGCCAGACAAAGGTCAATTGTACCGAACAAAACGCTTATACCGAGTACTTTATAGAGAAAACAAAACTACGACAACAAAGTTCCTATCAAAGCTAGTGATGCAAATTACTCCTCCCCAAACATCAGTCATGTTTATGCTCCTTGACCATCACCATAGTCTATCTTCTCCAACATAGTGAGTTAGTGATATCACAATGTACTTGTAGTCTTCTTCAACATAAGTTCTGATAAATCCACACATATATAGGCAACAATTAAAAAAACCGAGTACAAAAACATCAAACAGTCAAGTTATCTGATATATATTATAGATGCGAGGATAATAGTTTATGGATTTTATGTTATTGTAAAGCTATAACAGGAGAAGTTACAAGAATCACAAAACCTTATAAATGTATTTTTATATCTAATAGTTAATTTTAGGAGAAATCGGTCATACAATAAGGTTATATATCGTTAAAAACGATAAATGGATAACTTTCATTAAACTTATCAGGGTAAATAATTTTGAAGAACTACTTACATTGTAAAGATTACTTGTATCTATTATTTTATAATTGTTGTCATGAGTAATCTTAAGAAATTTAAATTTCTTTGAGAACTTACTAAACATACTAACCTAAACTTAATTGACTTATCAGAAACACGGAGGATCAAGTTAACTGATTTTGTCCTTATGAACTTATGCAAGATTCTTGTAACATGTTAAACATCTAATGGGGCAGATCATATGACTTACTAGTGGGTGTAAACATTTCATTTTTTGATATTTGTGAGATAGAAGAAGATGACTTTTTTGTTAATTTAAGGTTAGAAATAAAGATAATAGATTTCAACGGAACATAGTGTTACTTAATAATCGGCAAAATTAAATTTTAAAGATTCATCCCTTAATAAATTAGTCTAACTATGTAGGAAAAAAATCTTATATATTTTAATATGTGAAAATTTTAATATGTGACCATGGATTGTGTTCTGGTCAATAAATTATTCGAGATTAAATCACTTTGTAATTATGCTAATTAGTTGTTGTACATGATTAACATGCACTGCATATGAAACAAGTATGTGATTCTGACTCAATGCATCTCTTAGCGCAGGCATTGCCTTCTTAAGTCAAATAGCAATCAATTGACACTTATGGATAAATTGACTATATAGTCTTCAATATATCTAGTTAGCCCAACCCTTATGTATCAATGTTTTATTGGAATTTAAAATTCATGTTACTTGCGATGACGTGTGCGTGCAGGATCTCTTTCCAAGTGCAATATCTGTTTTTAAAAATATTTTTGAAAAAAAAAGATACCAATGAAAACTAAAGAGCCATTTTAGTCTCGAAATTTTAGTCATGATTTCAAAATCGCGAGGAAAGGGTTTTGAAACCAGAACTAATAGATCATTGACATAGGGTGCTGGAAAGAGCCGCAATTATCACCAAATCTATCTCAGTACTACTAGCGCCTGGACGTCCGATAAAATTGTTTATCGGACGGTCCGTTGCAACATAAAGAATCAGAAGTTGTGACATCAAAAACTAACTTTTGCAACATCAAATATGCATAAAAAAATATCAGCAGATCTCAAGAGATTATTATAAAATCAAAATTTTCTACTGCAATAAACGGTGATGTTTCATGTAACAACTGACTTGAATCCCTTTTTTCTCCAGGAAGAACTAGAACTTTCAAATTGTATTATTAAAACATCTAAGAACACCTCATGCAACATCATGGAATCACAATTGGCGATACTCTAACCGTTGAGTCAAGTAGGTCAAGCTGCAACATCACGAAAATCACGATTGCAACATCATAGTTCTCGAAAACATATGCAACATCCTCAATGCAATAAAAAAAACTAAATTACAACAACACAAATCACTTATTGGAACAATCAAACTTCACGCCTCTTCTACCTTATCAGCAATCTCCCCTATAAATCATCCATGCCATCGAGGATGCACAAAATCCAAGCTCCACCGGAGGAGACTCCATACCGACGTGCGAAAGGCTCAGGTGGTCGCATCGGAGGGGGATGGGGAGTGGGAGATGGCGGCAGCGGCGTGTTGGGAGACGGTGGTGGCGGTGCGTTGGGCGGTGTTGGCGACACGCGGAGGTGCATGGTGCGGCGGCGACGCGCGGAGTGGAGAGGGTGAGTCGGCGGCGGCGCCACGCGTGGAGGCACGTGGGGTGGCGGCCGTCGGAGGCGCACAGAGGAATGAGGAGGCGGCGGCGCAGTGCCGCACGGGGCGGCGGAGTCGGCGGCGGCGGCGTACAGAAGTAAAATGTGTCGGTGTCGATGTCGCTGGATCCATAGGGTATGATGCAGCAGCGGCGTGACGTAAAGAATAAATAAACGTGGAATGGCAGAAGGGACGTCCTTCCGATGCATCGGACACCCTAAGCATAGCATAACCGAATCTATCTAGCTAGCGTGCGGATGGAAGACCAGGGCAGCGCGGGAGGGGTAAAAAAATCAGCGGCAAGCGGCTCCGTCCCCGCGGCCTAAAAGTATCTCTGTTTACGCTAGTTTTGGGCACGTGGATAAATTAGGGGGGTTTGGGTCTATGTTGAAGCAACTTTTTTCTTATTTATTCTCAAATTTGACTTTCAAAATTTTATTTTGAAACTCTTAGATATTCTCTAAATGATTAGAAATGGTATGGTAACCTTTTTTTAACTTTTTTCTTTAATACTCCCTCCGTTTTAAATTATAGTTCATTTAACTTTTTTGACTGTAAGTTTGACCACTCGTCTTAAAATTTTGTGTAAATTATTATATTTTTTTGGTGGCTTGCTTTATCAATAAAAAATCTTCAAAAATGCCTTAAATTTGACTATATTTCTACAAATTTTTTGAATAAGACGAGCGGTCAAACTTATAATTAAAAAAAAAATCAAACGACCTGTATTTTGAAACAGAGGTAGTAATACTCTTTACTGATCAGTAAGCAAAAATACTAAATTAAATCCTCAACTCAACCACCAAGAGTTCATCGTTCAGCATTATAGATGGGTTATGATTATGGAACAGTAATTGCTTCCGCCATTTTTAACTATACTAAACGCTATGCCTTTAAAAATGGAGGATGTCAGACAAGTAAAAACCCTTTCACATAGCATTTCGTCCTTCCTCCTCCCGTTCCTAAGCAACTAATGCCAATTAACAAAAAAAATAAGGAAAAAGAGAAACCGAAGTGCAACTTCTAGTCCTACCGTGGTTCTAGAGTATGACCATTTGATATGATACCATATGTTTTACGGATATGTTTTACGGATAGGGATACGCTGTATTAGGTGAATGATCCAGCGTTGTGCAAATTTCGAATGGAATATTCAAAAATGGAGGTGGAGCAGCCAGAACATTAAACCTATGGCAGGTTGAAACTGAAAGCCTAATGTGTGTATGACATATCTGGAAAGACATCTTCCTTCTTCAATTATAATACTATTAGCATATGTTTGGATACGGAATTCCTTTTGGATATCATAGCTCCGCGGGCGGAATAGCAGACTTGTCTATGATAGAAAGAAAAGCCTATGTAGCCCCCATCCCAGATAACGAGCTCCAGCTAGGTAGAATCGAAAATCACCTCACCTGTGCACTGGTGGCCACGAGTGAAGGGAATATAGCAATTATTCATTCTTTTCTTTTCATCATCATCATCAACGAAACATTAACCAACTTCGCCACATATACCTTCCCCCAAACACATGCTAATGAATCTATTACATACACAGATGCTAACCCCTGCCTACACTATGGTTTCAGCCTTGGAACGGCAGCTAACTGTTGCATATCCGGGGGGAAAAAAGTCTCCTCTTTTACAAGAGCCATCTGGCATGGTGAACAGCATTGCTGGATGGTTACTTACTGGGGTTCCTAAATTCCATTGGCGGCATGGATAGGGTACAGCGGTAGCATGGTCAATGCTTCAGCGGTTGGATGTGCGGTTCAGGTTCAGGTGGGAGTACGTCAAGGAGGAACCTGTGGATCATCTCGAAGCTGGTGAATGTTATCACTGCAGCAGGGGTTGTGCGCAACAGATTTGTGGCGCATCCACGATAGAAGCCAGCCACTCCCTCTTTGTAATAAACCTTTCTGATGCAGTCTATTACACCTTTGTATCTAGCCTCTGAGTGTGCTCCCTGGTCTTGCAGCCTTGAACGAACAACCTGTAATGATTATCAGAGAGATGAAGTACTAGATATAGTGGCAGGCATGCACATAGACCATTTTTCTGGCTTATATTCATTGAGGCCTTGTTCAGTTAATCCTCTCTCTGGGGATTGCGTGTGTGGGGATTAATTCCCCTACAAGCATGTTCGGGAATTAATCCACCTCAATCCCCTCTAATTCGGGATTAAACGAACAACACCTTTGGCGGGGATCAAATTTGTATACTGATTTAGTACCTCATGAGGATATGTCATGGTTGATGCAGCTACTTTAGCCAGAGACGAAGCAACAGCAACATCACCAAAACTCAGTGCTTCAACAGTAGTATTATCTGTTAAAGCATCAAACAGTCATTAGTTCAAACTAAGCCACTCAATCTGGTTTTCAATCAAACACAACCGAAGTGTTTCATCTTGGCAAAAGAAAACAGGTTGAGAATAATACCTCGCTTAGCCAGATAAGCTTTAATCTTCTCATATGCAGGGAACTGAATAGCAACATGACTGACACCAGCCAAGGCAGGAACGAGACCACTTTTGGAAGGCAAATATTAGCAAGCATATCAGAGCACAGAACCAAAATTAACAACACATTATTTATTTGCAAAAGCGAAGTTCCATGCGAGCTACCTGTATAGTCCACGGATGCCTTCCTCATGTGCTATTCTTCTCAAGGCAGCAAGCGTACCTTTATACGGGATTGACCCGGCTCTTAATCCTTGGGTCTATAAAAAGGGAACAAACATATTGGTGTGCTAATAAATGTTACACTCTTACAGATACGCAAGTATGTATGCCTGACAATAGACTAGGTACAAGAAAGGGAGAAAATTTTCTAAACTCTAAAATAGACACCTCATGGAGCATCCACAATATGCCACACTACATTTAAATTATAGCCATCAGATAGAACTCTGTTTCAATATAGTCTTCAGATCTTAAAATCTAACAAACTTCCTGTCTCCTTTTAGGCCTTTAAGAAAATTATGGAGGTTCACACAACTATCAGGTGCACAAGAGCATATTAGTGCGCATGCAAAAGGTCAATCTCATCCATCACATCCAATCTGGATGGCCCATGTGAGAGGTGGGAATCCTCTCGTCCTTCTTGAGCTGATTTACGCCCAAATTGATTTGGTCAAATTAAAAGCTGAACAAGAGGATGAGGGGATTTCCACCTCACTTGGGCCATTCAGATTGGAGTGGATGGGATTGATTATGTGAATATGTGCACCAGCACCAATGTGTTATTGTGCACCTGATACTTCCTCTTTTTCATGAACTGACATCTTCTTATTAAACGATAAACCAAACAGCAGCAAAACCACAGGCCACAGGCCATATCTTAGGAGCATTCTGGTGCTTAAATTTCAAACTGGTTTTATTTGGCAAGTGTAAACCTTTCAGAGAACATCACAAGGGGAATAGAACCCCAAGGGATTTTTTAATACCTAATCATTAACCAAATTATCCAAACTTTCACGCCAGAACAATTTTCTATAATAGCATTTGTTCTGAGCTAGCATACCTGAAATCTTGTCTTCACAACCCAAAGTGGATTTGTTACAATACTCGTTGCAGCTCCTGCACATGATGCAGCAACAACATTTGCCCCTAAGGAGAGTTGGTGGCTTCCATCTACAAAACCAATGGAGATTAAAACTCTGTGCTGGTAAGAACTAAGAAGCCATCTGCAGGGTAAAGAACTAACCATTGGAAGAAAGCAAGCTTTTAAGCTGCTCATACACAGTAAAATAGACCTGCACCCCAAAAGAAAACTGTAAGCCAATAGAAGAACATAGGCGTTTGATTGACTTCCTGTACACATGTAGTAGTTATCATGATACACATGCATTCAGAAAAATCCAAAAAAGGTCTAATTATTACTTGTACTCTGTTTTTTAGAAACTTTACAGGCGCCTAAGATGAGTAAAGCAGCCAATATACAGATAAATACTCACCGCCCAGTTTGGCAAGAGTGCAAGAACAGTTGGGGACAGGCCACGATACATTCCCCGGAAACCTTCCCGTTGAGCAATCTGTTGTAAGCTCCCAATGATTACACTACCTAGTAATGATTGACAAAATATGAGAATAATATAACAAACTTAAGTGTTCAAAGCTAATTTCAAATGGAATATAGATGCATTCTCCCGTACATCCAAATAAACAATTATAGTCCATAATAAAGACAGTGTAAATAATGTCCATCAGAGTTCCAGTTCCAGAGATACAAATTCAGTAGTAACAAGTACCACAAAGCATATCAATCATTAACCCAGGATGTTTCTCATGTGTAATGGATCATCTACCCCCATGAAAACATTTGTGCCGATACCACCAGTGGTTATATTCTGGAAGTCTTAAACATTTTTGCATTTACACTTTAACAGAATACCTGTTGGCCATTAGTTCTATGTAATATAGTATCAGAAAAATTCAAGCTATAATCTCAGAAACACCAGGCTTGAAAATATTAGTTATGCTCTATTCGACCCATATATGTAACCAAAGAAGTAATTCCATATAAGGCAAACAAGACATAGCATCATGTAAAGCAAACAATAGGCACATAATGCCCACAAAGACACACTTCTAATCTTGTGCGTGTTTTCAAATGTTTCTGTTCTCTGAGTCTTTCACGTGCATGGGCAAATAAGTTCAACCACTCTTACTGAGTGCTTGCATGCCGTTTCCACTCTCAACATGCATGGTTTCGTAAATTCACGACAAAGGACAGCACAACAAGCATGATGCCTGCCTTGTCCCATACGCATGGAAACATCTACACGTCGACTCATGTAGGGTGCTACAAAATGACCGTTATAAAAGTAGAAAACCAACCAATGGGAAACCTCAGTATAACATATCCATCCAAACAAGTTATGAACCGTTACGATATCTAAATGTTGATCCGTTACCGAACAGTTCCCTCAATCTTGGATAGTCCAGGTCACAAGACACCGCAGGTGGAAACTAAGCAGTCTTCCATTACTACACGGATCTCCTCTAACCTCCCTGAATCTCAAGATGACAAAAAAACAATGGATATCCCAAATCAATTGGAAAACAAAATTCTCAGAGGAGCACTATGATGTCCCCCTTCTCTCCCATGCAGACACTCCATTCTTCCCTGCATATGCACCCATATACTGATTCACCTGCATCCTTAGCATAACTCAACAAGTCCAGTATAAGCTCCATGTGTCTATTGTTTGCTTTACATGATGTTATGTCTTACAATTGGATGTGGGTACCAGTTCAATCAAACTCTAAATCAACTAATTGAAGCAAAATTCACATGGATTTCTCAGAGGAAATACCCACCTCCAATTGTGCCAGTGGCTAGCTTAGGCCAGCCGTGCACCTGGAACCTCGTCTTGAGGACATCCAGCGGGCAAACGAACGTCGCCGCCACAACACCTGCGCCCAAGCCCCAAACCACATCAAACGTCACGAACCCCAAGTAGCACGAAATGAATTAAGAAGAGTTCCAGCGCAAAAGCTACCCGCGGAGGCGCCGGAGACGGCGTGGCAAAGGAGCCCGCGGGCGGTTGTAGGGCCGTGATGGTGTTGCGACGACGAGGACACCGACGGCGGCGCCGGCGCCGGCGAGGTCGCGACGTCCCCCGGCATCTCGCTTCGCCCGCCTCCCCTCCCCGATCCCCGCCTCGGCCGCGCGGCACTAAGGCTACGTCGGCTGGGGCTTGGGTCGTCAGCGGCCGCTCCCGCGTCTGCCGGCGCCCGATCGCGTTGCCGGCGGCGGCGGCTGCGGGCCCTCGGACGGACGGGCGCCTAGGGTTAGGGTTCGGGATCTGAGGCGGGCGGGGTGGGCATTGGGGGTGGCGGCGTTGTATTTGTAAGCTCCCTCGCCTGGCCTCGCCTCGCCTCTCCGTTGCTGCTTCGTTCCCGTCGTCACGCCACCCTCGCGCTCCTCTTCCGCTTCTCTTCTTTCTTCCAGGTTCCGGGGGAGGCCGCGAGGGGAGCGTGCCCGTCGCAGTGCCCGGGACGCCACCCACTGTATATGCATGAGATGAAAATCAACTTGAGAGACAAAAAAACTCACTTCCACAGCCTTTCTGCCGGGCCGGAACTTAGGCCGGAAGATCCGGCTAGGAAGTTCCGGTCAGCTCGGTCTCGAGTTTTTCTGGGCCGGAACTTGGTCGTTTTTCAGCCTCTCAAGTGTCCTGAGTGCAAGTTTCGGCCCCTGGCCGGAAGTTCCGGCCGGCTCTGTCTTGGTTATTTTTTGGGCCGGAAGTTCCGACCCCAGCCGGAAGATCCGACACTGAGTCGGAAGATCCGGTGAGGGAAATTTTTCTGGGGTGTTTATAACACGTTTCTGTTGCTTGTCGGAAGATCCGACCCATGGTCGGAAGATCCGGTACCCCTTCACAGAGAACATAACGGTCATATTTTGGGGGTTGGTATTTATACCCCTTCACCCCCCTCATTCATTGCTGCTGCCTCTCACGACCTAACACAGCACTTGAGCATTCATTCCACTCCTCTACTCCATCCCAAGCTTGATTCTTGCAAGGATTCACCTAGGGTTTGAGTGTGAGAGAGGATTTGAGGTGTGAGACTAGAGCCCTTTGGAAGCTTTCCTTTGTTCATCTCAAGAAGCACTTGAAGCAACTTTGATTCGTCGATTCGCGTTTGTTACTCTTGGAGCCTTGCTCCTAGACGGTTAGGCGTCGCCGGTAGCTCTCATTCCTTTGTGGTTTGAGCACCGGAAAGTTTGTATCTCCTCTCTTTTGTGAGAGCAATAGTAAGTAACTCAATCCTCCTTTGTGGTTGATTGAGGGAGACTTGGGGCTAGTGTGACAGCCCGGCTCTTTGTGAGCATCTCAACGGAGACGTAGCTCCTTTGTGGAGTGAACTTCGGAAGTAAATTCTTTGTCTCCGTGTGCTCACTTGCTTTTATTGTTATTTTCGCTTGATTTGACCCGATCTACTTGTTTGTTGTTATACTCTGATATTGATCATATTTAGAAGTCTCCTTACATCATTTGTCAACTTTGTATTCAAATAGAATCATCAAAAGGTCTGCCGAATTCAAATCTCGAAGTAGGTTTTTCAACCCGTCGGAAGATCCTACACAGTGTCGGATCTTCCGGGGCCCGGAAGATCCGAGACTGCGTCGGATCATCCGACCACTGACAGATTCTTGGAGAAAATTTGCAGAATTTTATTACAGGCCTATTCACCCCCCTCTAGGCCTAGTGTTGATCCTTTTCAATTGGTATCAGAGCCTAATCCCTTGCTTAGGCTTAACCGCTAAGGGAAAAACACTATGGCCGGTCCGGGAGATGAATTCGTGATTGCCTCCGCTCACCATAAAGGTCATCCAACGCCCGTTGATTCAAGCTCGAGCGATGATGACTTCAACATTAGTGATGTTGATGAAAGCTTGGACGAGCAAGAGAAGAAGAAGCAAAGAAAGGAGAAGATGAGAAAGAAGATCAAGGAGAAGGCCGAATGAAAGGCACAAAAGATCCTCAAGGCGAAGCTTCGAGAGAGAGATGTGCTTGATGGGCTTCACTCCGTGTCTCATCGATATGAGACATCATCTTCTAACAAATCCCTTGATCCCAATAGTCTTTCTTTTTCATCGGTGCCAATGGGCAAAGTCCCTAAATTTGATGGAGAGGACTATGCTCGTTGGAGCGATGACATGAAAGTTTATTTGCATGGTCTTCACCCATCCCTTTGGACTATTGTGACTATAGGTGTGGACAAGACCGCGGAGCCAAGTCGGGAACAAGAATACGACATCTTCCGCAACTCTCAAGCCGTGACCGTGCTTAGAAGTGCTCTAAGCTCCTACGAGTACAACAAGATTAGAGGAATCAATAGTGCCAAGGAGCTATGGGACACTCTTCAAATGGCACATGAAGGATCGGATGAAGTCAATGAAGGCAAAGTTGATCTCCTACAAGGAGAGCCTGAGGCTTTTGTCATGAAGAAGGATGAATCTCTACAAGAGATGTATGATCGGTTGAAGCTTCTTGTCACCGAGATTAGAATGCTTGGAAGCAATGATTGGGGCGAGAGCAAAGTAACAAAGAAGCTACTTAGAGCCTATGCACCCAAGAATCCAATGCTTGCTACAATGATTAGAGAGAGTGACAAGTTCAAGACAATGGTGCCTATGGAGCTATTCAACAAATTGCAATATCATGAGATGAATAGTTTAGATGTGACAAGGTCAACACAACCAACCGAAGTCAAGACCATTGCTCTCAAGGCTGAGCCAAGCAAGAAAAATGAGTCAAGCGAGAAGATCTCAACATCCAAGAAGGAAGAAGGCTCAAGTGACAATGATAGCACCGATGATGAAACCGCAATGGTGGTGCGGGACTTCAAAAGGTTCATGAAGAACAAGAATGATAAGAAAAGATCCTCTCAACGAAGATGCTATGAATGCGGGGAGAAGGGTCATTACATTGCCGAATGTCCTCGCAAGAAAAATGACAAGAGCAACAAAAATGACAAGGATGACAAGAGATCAAAGGACAAAAACTTTGATAAAGAGAAGAAGTACAAAGAGAAGGGTCAAGAGTACAAGAAGTTTGGAAGTGCTCATGTTGGTGAGGGATGGGATTCATCAAGCGATGACTCCGACAATGAAGGAATGGCCACCCTTGCCATTCAAAATTCTACACCAACCCCTCGATTCTTCAACAACATTGATGAGAGTGATGATGAAGCTCCCTTGTGCCTCATGGCTCAAGGAACCAAGGTACTAGACATACTAGACACCACACCATCTCTCTCATCCTTCTCATGTCATCTAGAAATGTAGACAATAACTTAGAAAATGAAGAAGCTGAACATGAGAAAAACATGATAAAGAAATTTGGGAAAGAAGGCTACAAACATATCAAAAAGCTAATAGAGAAATTGGAGAAAAAGAAAGAGTCTCTTGATAGACAAGAAGAATTGCTCATCCTTGAGAAGGAGAGAAACCTTGTCCTTGAAGAGACTCTAGTTGAGGAGAAAATCAAGGTTGAGAAATTGTCTTGTGATTTTTCACTTGCCAATGACTCATGTGAGAGGATGTCGAAGGACTTGTCCTTAGCAAATGACTCTCTAGCCAAACTAAAGAATGCAAAAAGTGAGCTTCAAGAGAGGTATTCAAGCCTAGAGATCAAACATAAAGATCTAGAAGCTAACTTTAGCACTCTTTGGGAAAGCACCAAGGTTGACTCCAAAACAAATCTCAATTCCAATGTCTCTACTAGTGAAGGTTGCTCAAGGTGCTATAAAGTTGATATACATGCTTGTGCTACTAACCTTTCCTAGCTAGAGGAGGAGGTCAAGGTAAAAGATGCTCAAATCCTAAAGTTGACCAAAGCTATTGGCCAAGACCAAGGTAAGGACAAGAGTGTATTCGAGACCCACCCGGTATATAAAGCCGGTAGATATGGTACTATAAAGGATGGGCTTGGATACACTCAGGGTGGAAAGGCCAATGGCACAAAGAAGATAGGAGGTCGTGATGTGACATTGTTCACCAAAGGAACCAACCTAGGTGAGTTGATGGACATGGCCCATGGTGTGGTAAGCACCATGGAGTCCAAGCCAAAGGCAAAAGTATCTAGTCAAGATGACAAGAACAAGACCAAGAAAGATGAGAAGGTCATTGAGCACAAGTCATCTCCAAACTACTCCATCGACTACATGGTCACTTGGGACCAAAATGAGAAGATGGTAGTAAAATATATAGGTGCTCATACTAGGAAGATGATGAGGAGTGTGTGGGTGCCTAAAATGTCCAAAGCTAACACTCAAGGACCCAACCACTTTTGGGTACCTAAGTCCAAGGCTTAAACTTGTTTTGTAGGCATATTCCTCCGGTGGACCTTCATGGCTACTAGATAGTGGGTGTTCAAATCATATGACCGGAGAAAGGAATATGTTTGCCAAGTTGCAAGAGTATGACACACCCGTCGAAAAGATTACATTTGGTGACAATAATCATGGTGATGTCATAGGTCAGGGTGAAGTTGCTATTTCTCAAGACTCATCACTTTCTAATGTTTACCTTGTTGATTCTTTGGGATACAATTTGTTGTCCGTATCACAACTTTGTGAGAAGGGCTACAATTGTCTCTTTACTAACAAGGTAAGAGCATTCTTAGAAGGGAGGATTCCTCTATTGACTTTACGGGTCAACTTAAGGGAAAACTTTATTTGTTTGATTTCACACCAACTAAGGTGGAACCGAAGACTTGTCTAGTGGCAAAATCTAGCTTGGGTTGGCTTTGGCATCGCCGGTTAGCTCATGTTGCGATGAGGAACTTGGCCAAACTTCAAAAGGATGATCTCATCCTAGGACTAACAAATGTTGTGTTTGAGAAAGATAGGTTGTGTAGTGCTTGTCAAGCCGGAAAGCAAGTTGGTGCTCCTCATCCACCCAAGAACATGTTGACTAGCTCAAGACCCTTGAAGTTACTTCACATGGACTTGTTTAGACCGGTTGCCTATGTTAGCATTGGTGGAAACAAGTATGGACTTGTCATTGTGGATGATTTCTCTCGTTTCACATGGGTTTTATTTCTACAAGACAAGAGTGAAGCTCAAGCAACTATCAAGAGGTTCATAAGAAGAGCCCAAAATGAATTCGAATTGAAAATCAAGCGTATTAGAAGTGACAATGGGACGGAGTTCAAGAACACCAATGTCGAAGAATTTCTTGATGAAGAAGGGACCAAGCATGAGTTCTCCGCTCCATACACACCCCAACAAAATGGCATTGTTGAGAGGAAGAATCGGACCTTGATTGAAATGGCAAGGACCATGCTTGATGAGTACAAGACTCCGGACAACTTTTGGGCCGAGGCGGTTAGCACGGCATGCCATGCCACTAACCGTCTCTATCTTCAAAAATATTTGAACAAGACCCCATATGAGATTCTAACCGGTAACAAACCGAAGGTGCATTACTTTCGAGTCTTTGGTTGTAAGTGTTACATTCTTAACAAGAAATCCAAAAGCTCAAAGTTTGCACCTAAGGTGGATGAATGTTTTCTACTTGGTTATGGTACTAATGAACATGCCTATCGCGTTTTCAACAAAGCCTCCGGTTGTGTTGAGATCACGGTAGACGTGAAATTTGATGAATCAAACGGCTCTCAAGTAGAGCAAGTTGTAAATGACCTTGTAGATGAAGAACTGCCAAGTCAAGCCATTAAAAAGTTAAGTCTTGGAGAAGTGAAACCTCAAGAATATCAAGAAGACGACGAAGAGCAAGACCAAGTCTCGGGAATCATGTTCAACATTGATCCATCATCTTCAACGAGAGTTGTACCACCTAACTCTCCACAAGATCAAGACCAAGCTCATGGTGACGATCATGATCATGGCCAAGATCAAGGGGGAGTTCAAGGCAATGACACTCAAGATGAAGAATCTCACAAAGAAGGTGATAATGATGGACTCATTCAACGTCAATCAACAATTCCTCACCCAAGAGTTCATCAAAGTGTACAACGGGATCACCCCGTTGACAATATCCTTGGGAGCATCCAAAGAGGGGTAACCACTCGTTCACGTTTAGCAAATTTTTGTGGATGTTACTCGTTTGTTTCTTCTTTGGAACCTCTCAAGGTGGAAGAAGCTCTTGGTGATGCCGATTGGGTCATTGCAATGCAAGAAGAGTTGAACAACTTCACAAGAAACGAAGTGTGGGAGTTGGTTCCAAGGCCCAAGCAAAATGTGATTGGCACCAAATGGGTTTTCCGGAACAAGCAAGACGAAAATGGTATTGTCACAAGAAACAAAGCTAGATTGGTAGCTCAAGGTTTCACACAAATCGAAGGACTTGACTTTGGTGAAACATATGCTCCGGTGGCTAGGCTTGAATCTATCCGTATTCTTCTAGCTTATGCCTCTCATCAGAACTTCAAGTTATATCAAATGGATGTGAAGAGTGCATTCTTGAATGGGCCTCTTGGTGAGCTAGTGTATGTGGAGCAACCGCCGGGTTTTGAAGACCCCAAGCATCCCGACTACGTCTACAAGCTCCATAAGGCGCTCTATGGGCTTAAACAAGCACCTAGAGCATGGTATAAATGCCTTAAGGATTTTCTTCTCAAGAATGGCTTTGTAATGGGTAAAGCAGATTCTACTCTCTTCACTAGAAAAATAGACAAAGATTTATTCGTTTGTCAAATATATGTTGATGATATAATCTTTGGCTCTACTAATGAAAAATTTTGTGAAGAATATAGTAGTATAATGACCAAGAGATTTGAAATGTCAATGATGGGGGAATTGAAATTCTTTCTTGGATTTCAAATCAAACAATTGAAGCATGACACCTTCATATGTCAAACCAAATATACAAGTGATATGCTCAAGAAGTTTGACATGGTCGATGCCAAACCTATGAAAACTCCAATGCCCGTGAATGGCCACCTTGATCTCAATGAGGAAGGTAAACCCGTCGACCAAAAGGTATATCACTCCATGATCGGCTCTTTGCTTTATCTTTGTGCATCTAGGCCCGATATTATGCTTAGTGTGTGCATATGTGCAAGATTTCAAGCCAATCCTAAGGAATGTCATTTGATGGCTGTTAAAAGAATCTTTAGATATTTAGTGCATACTCCAAACCTTGGCTTGTGGTATCCCAAGGGCTCCACTTTTGATTTACTTGGCTACTCCGATTCGGATTATGCCGGTTGCAAAGTAGATCGAAAGAGTACAACGGGGACTTGCCAATTTCTTGGTCGGTCCTTGGTGTCTTGGAGCTCCAAGAAACAAAATTCCGTTGCGCTATCCACCGCCGAGGCCGAGTATGTTGCAGCCGGTGCTTGTTGTGCTCAACTACTTTGGATGACGCAAACCTTGAGTGACTTTGGTTGTGAGTTCAAAAATATCCCACTCTTGTGTGACAATGAGAGTGCCATCAAACTAGCAAACAACCCGGTTCAACACTCAAGAACCAAGCACATTGACATTAGACATCATTTCCTTAGAGATCATGAAGCCAAAGGAGATATCGCCCTAAGCCATGTTGGAACCGATAAACAACTAGCCGATATCTTCACCAAACCCCTCGATGAGCAAATGTTTTGTTCTTTGAGAAGTGAGCTAAATATCTTGGATTCTCGTAACTTGGCTTGACTTGTTGCATACACAATTGTTTGTTGCCTAGACTAGAAGAAAAATTATTTTATCTTATTTTTGTGTGAGTTTTTCAAAATATTTGATCTTATGATCTTTGGATCATTCCTTGTCTCAAATTGATCATAGTTGTGTAATGTTGTTTGTTGCTGATCAATTTTGAGACAAGTTTCTTACATATTCATAGGCTATATCTCTCAAAATTATCAATCATATCTCATCTAGTCTTCTTACTGGAATCTGCTGCCCCGGATCTTCCGACACACCATCGGAACTTACCCCAAGAAGTTCCGGGGGGCTCTGTCTCGCCTCTCCAACTCTAATCTACCATCGGATCTTCTGGGAGCCGGATCATCCGACGGTCTATCGGATCTTCCGGGTCCTATTCATGTCAGAACTTCCGCTGCATCCTCCGATTTTTCCCAGGTCCAGAACTTCCGACCCTTCCTCGGATCTTCCGGCCTGTGTGTGAACTATAAATACCGGGACTCAACCGTTACCTCCTCTCCTCTTTCTTTTTCAACACAGCCAGCCTCTCTCTCTACCTCTTAACCCTGTGCGACGATTTTGGAGTTTAACCGTGGGATTGTTGATCTTTGGACTTTATTTGTTTTCCCAAGGCTCCAAGACTTGATCTCTATCGGATCTTCCGGAGTTTTCGTGGGAACTCTCAAAGGTATTGATTCAAAATCCCCATCGCCCGATCTCTCAATGCAGGAGGTTCTAGTGGATTTCCCTTGGTGAATCATCTCATATACATGCCTAGAATACTTCCCTATGATCTCATGACTTTTGGTAGGCTAGAAGTTCGTATCCTCAATTTCTAGGTCATACCTGATTCTGTTGGATCATCCGACCATGAGCTGGAAGATCCGAGCCTCGGATCATCCGGCGCGTGGGCGGAAGATCCGGCAGAACTAGGTTCTGACTTTTTAATTGCTCTACAACTTCTTGTTTCATGTGTTGACACCCACCTTCCTGTATCTTTTTAGATGGTTCGTGAGAAAGTTTCTGAGAAGAAGAAGAGTACTTCATAAGCTAGAGCAAGCCGTGGCAGAAACATTGGTTCACCCTCTGAGTCAGAGACAAATTCAGATGAGGAGATCAGAGAGCAAGGAAGAGGCAAGCGCTCAAAGAAGCAATCTGCTGCAAGGACAGTTAGAGGAAGAGGATCTTCTAGTGGTCAAGGGCGTGGCAAGGAAATTCAGTCTTCTTCTCCTCCACGTCCAAGAACCAAGAGAGCAGCTCGCCAAGATGTTACACACATTCCGTACAATGATGACATTGATCTGTCCTCCCTTGCTCAACACTGCCTATCCACTATCATTCCTTTCCGTGCTCCGGAAGATGGATCATTGGTGAATTTCAAGTCCACTCAAAACAGCATGAAGCATTTTCGGTTCAGTGAGCACGAGGATCCTAGAACCATCACCTACAAGCAATTCAAGGGTGATCCTCGCTTTTGGCTCCCACATCAAGCGGATTGGTATGAATCAGTCATTCTCTCAATGAACCGTCCATGCACTCCAATGTATTGGATTGATTGGGAGTACTTGATGAAATTGCCACCACCTCTCAAGCCAATTGTTGATGATGTACATACAAGATGTGTGGAAATGGATGTGGACAAGATCATGGCATTTCAGTGTCCATACAATGAGGAGGTTGTCGCTCAGTTCTACGCCACTTTATGGGTAGATGAGGAGAGGGATGAGATGCATTGGACCTTGAGTGGCAAGCGTTTATCCATCACCTTGCACGCTTTTGCGGGGTTATTTGGCCTTGCTGAGGACACAGCCTATGCTCACACAAGGAATGATAACAACAAGGTAGACCTTCATAGTGGACTTGAGCTTGATGATATGAAGCTATCTTTCATGTATAATGGTGCCTTTGGTAAAGTTATAGTTGGGAAGTACTCGGGCCTCACTCCTTTCTACAAATTGCTCAACCATCTTTTTAGAGGGACATTGTCTCCAAGAGGGGGGATGCGAACAATATCTCTAAGAGAGCAAAGAACTTGTTGTTCCAAATGGCACCTGGCAAGTCCAAGTTTAAGGTTTTCAACTACATTTGGAATGAGATAATCGCCTGCTCTCATGATGCTACCAGTGATTGTCACTATGCTCCTTATATCTTTCACATGATCCTGCATGTGACTGGGGTAAATATCAGGAGCGACAGGCCTCACATGCCATATCATTCTCCTCGTGGTAAAATTGAGCAGCTTCTGAAACTCACGGGCAAGGCGACTTATGTGAGTGTCTTTTCACAGCCCCCTCCTACTCATGGTGCATCATCCTCGCGTGCTCCTCCTTCATCACACGGTCCCTCCTCCTCTCATGGACCACCTTTGCAAGGGCTAGGCAAGAAAGGCAAACTTGATTTTCTTCTTCAAGGAATGTTTGCTTGCTTCAGCGCCTGTTCTTATCAAATCAAGAGATCTCATGATTGTGAGAAACGTTGGGAAGAAGACATTTGCAAAATGGACAAGCAGCACAAGGAGGCCCTTGATCTCCTTCAAGTGCCCCACTCTCCTGTTCGTCAGCCTAGAGAGCTCTCTCCCCCTCCACAGCTCTACAATCCTTGGGAAGACTACACCCAAGAGTATGATTTTGGAGCTGCTCAACAAGTTGAAGAAGAAGAGGAAATTGTTGAAGAAGAAGAGGAAGACACTGAGCCGGAGGGTTCCTATCATAGTGAGCCTGAAGATGATGATGATGATGGCGAGGGCAATGGAGATGGTGATGATGACGGCAACGATGGTGGTGATGACGATGATGACGAGGCGACCGAGTAGCTCCCTTTTTGGTCTTTGATGACAAAGGGGGGGTGAATTTGGCCATTGGGAGACTCTCACCACTTATCTACTCACCACTTATCTATCTTTTATTCATGTTTAGCTTGTGGACTTGTAAGAACTTGAATTTGTGTTATGCATGGTGTGCCAAGTGAGAACTTTTATTTGTGAGACTTATTTATGGTTTATGCTAGTGTGATGTTGAACTATCTTAATTCATATTATGTGATGCATATGTGGATTGGTGAAACGTTTTTTCTCTTTGTAATTGATGTGAACCTTTTGTCATATGCATCTCAATAATGTTGTCATTGCACCTATATTCTATGATTTAGGGGGAGTTCTTACAAAAACATGTGCATAGGCATTTGAGGCCATTTGAGTTGAACATGCACATGTTTAGGGGGAGCTTCTCAAGAATGTTATGCTGTGCTAAACATGTATTTTATTCCTATCTTGTGAAACCAAATTTGTGTCGTCATCAATCACCAAAAAGGGGGAGATTGAAAGTGCATCTAGGCATTTAATCAATTTTGGTGATTAATGACAATGAAAGTTTGGATATGATGCTTTGAGTAAGTTGTGCAGGAATAAAATGAAAAGAAAGAAAGAAGAATGTGAAAGGAAGGTCCCCAATTCTTAGTTTCATGGTGGTGGATCCAATTGATAGATTTAATTTATTTTTGGTTTGAATTTGAGTATAGGACCACCGTACTATCAAGGGGGACGTCTTTGATAAATCTTAGTTGTCAATAATGCTATGCTTGAGATGAAAATCAACTTGAGAGACACAAAAACTCACTTCCACAGCCTTTCTGCCGGGCCGGAACTTGGCCGGAAGATCCGGCCAGGAAGTTCCGGTCAGCTCGGTCTCGAGTTTTTCTGGGCCGGAAGTTCCGGCCGTAGCATCGGAACTTCCATGACTTGGTCGTTTTTCAGCCTCTCAAGTGTCCTGAGTGCAAGTTCCGGCCCCTGGCCGGAAGTTCCGACAACAAGTTCCTGTCGGCTCTGTCTTGGTTATTTTCTGGGCCGGAAGTTCCGACCCCAGCCGGAAGATCCGACACTGAGTCGGAAGATCCGGTGAGGGAAATTTTTCTGGGGTGTTTATAACACGTTTCTGTTGCTTGTCGGAAGATCCGACCCATGGTCGAAAGATCCGGTTCCCCTTCGCAGAGAACATAACGGTCATATTTTGGGGGGGTTGGTATTTATACCTCTTCACCCCCCTCATTCATTGCTGCTGCCTCTCACGACCTAACACAGCACTTGAGCATTCATTCCACTCCTCTACTCCATCCCAAGCTTGATTCTTGCAAGGATTCACCTAGGGTTTGAGCGTGAGAGAGGATTTGAGGTGTGAGACTAGAGCCCTTTGGAAGCTTTCCTTTGTTCATCTCAAGAAGCACTTGAAGCAACTTTGATTCGTCGATTCGCGTTTGTTACTCTTGGAGCCTTGCTCCTAGACGGTTAGGCGTCGCCGGTAGCTCTCATTCCTTTGTGGTTTGAGCACCGGAACGTTTGTATCTCCTCTCTCTTTGTGAGAGCAATAGTAAGTAACTCAATCCTCCTTTGTGGTTGATTGAGGGAGACTTGGGGCTAGTGTGACAGCCCGGCTCTTTGTGAGCATCTCAACGGAGACGTAGCTCCTTTGTGGAGTGAACTTCGGAAGTAAATTCTTTGTCTCCGTGTGCTCACTTGCTTTTATTGTTATTTTCGCTTGATTTGACCTGATCTACTTGTTTGTTGTTATACTCTGATATTGATCATATTTAGAAGTCTCCTTACATCATTTGTCAACTTTGTATTCAAATAGAATCATCAAAAGGTCTGCCGAATTCAAATCTCGAAGTAGGTTTTTCAACCCGTCGGAAGATCCTACACAGTGTCGGATCTTCCGGGGCCCGGAAGATCCGAGACTGCGTCGGATCATTCGACCACTGACAGATTCTTGGAGAAAATTTGCAGAATTTTATTACAGGCCTATTCACCCCCCCCTCTAGGCCTAGTGTTGATCCTTTTCAGGGAGGGATCGAGGGAGGGGCCGTCGCTTGCGGGAGGGGGAGGCGGAGGGGCGGTGCCAGAGGGGAGGCGGTGGGCCGGCGGCGGAGGGAGGAGGCGGGGGACAGAGAGGAAAGAGCGGGGGCGGCGGAAATGAGAGAGAGAGAAAGAAAGTGGAGGGTGAGGATTAAAAAGATCTGACATGTGGGGCCCGCAGTGGGTAGTTGGGATTGGGGAAGAGTATAGGGGAGATATGGGTGCGGGGGAATTTGGGATAAAGGAAAGAATCACGATGACCAGGATGGAATATTCTCTTTAGAGGAAGGAAATAGAGGAACACGAGTGCGAACAGCCTTAGCCTTGGTCGCGTGTGCGTTTAACTTTAATCGTTGTACACCGAGCTGAGCCATACCCGCGTCGCTGGCATGCGGGCCATACGTGAGGTGGCCTAGAGGGAGTCTCGGAGACAGCACGGGGGAGTTGACGTGGTACGCTGAGCTAGCTGGGCTTGCGGGGCGGCAGGGCCCACGGCGATGTCTGGTCGCCGCTTACCGGTGACGTGGTGGGCCATGGGCCGTTCGTGCTGGAATGGAATTAAGTGGGCGGTCCAGATGGGCCCTCGGGACCACGGCCCGGCGGAAATGGACAGCTCTCCTCCCGTTTTTCTTCCTCCCTGATCCAAACCGAGACTCCAGGAGGCCAGAGGATAAGAAGCAACTTCGTTTTCACATTAGCGCGCTCTGCACGCTCGTACACGCGTGTTATCCTTTTTTTCGATCAAGGAATAGATTCGATTTAGATCAGAGATGGGCTAGAATTGGCTGCCACTAGCTGGGCAGCAGTGTGAACTTGTCGAAGCCAATCAATCCGTCATCGAGGTTTCCATTTGAGTTTTGTTTGCTGACGAATGAATATAGAACTTTAGCTGATGAATGAATATAGAACTTTACTAATAAATATGCCCGTGCGTTGCAACGGACACAGACCGTATGGATATATATTGAGAGATTTAAAACCGGTCCTAATCCATATAGTTTTATTTTTTTCTTCGCTCATGCTTTAATTTAATTTCGACGTATCGTACTTGTATTTGGTCTCTGTAATAGACATTATTATGAAAACATGCACGTGAGGTCCACTATCAGAATTGTGAGAGAGAAAAATCAAACAATCCTTACTTTAGTATTAGGTAGAGATTATAGTGACGTACATTATAAAAACAGATCATGATTTTTGAAGTTTGAATTTTCTTTTACTAAAAAATCTACTAAAATAAAGTTATAATGTGAAAATATTTTAATTTCTAAATATTATAAACATATATAAAATAACTTAGGGTCATAGAATAGAAAGTCCAGAACAATAGTCCACGACTGAACCACAAAAGCTTAGAAGCATATCTAAACATGTGCTCTATGAGTAATAGAAATTGTATTCGTATACATAAAAATATCAATAGGATATTTTTTTAGTTTAATCAATAGGATATATGTAACAATTTCTTTTTTTTGAAAACAAAATAGCTAGCGGCAACGATGAAGCTAATTATAAGCCCGTTAAACATATGCGGTAGCAACCAGCAACAGGTAAACGAAAAAAAGAAAACTCCCGTCTTTATCACCTCGGTGCTCAACTGTTCCGGAGTACTGTCCTCTATCTTATCTCTCTGTTCACAGCCGCACACCCACACCTCTGCTTCCCCTGCTCATCCACAATAGCTGCTAGATGTGGCTTCTACGGCATGAGCGGAGGCAGCAAGAGGACTCAGCGAGGTGGGCTCTCGTTAGTGCTGTCGGGGGGCTGCTTGGTCGGCGTGGAGGGACAGCAGGTGCTAGGCTGTCAGCGACGGCGAGATTGCACGAGGCGAGCGAACCACCAGGTGGTTTATTCGTCGTAGCCTCATTCCCTGATCCACAGCCAACACTGGGCGTGTTTCTTTGGCCGGAGAATTTTTCTCCGGATAATTTACGAGGACTTTGACAGATAATTAAGGGTATTAAATAAAGTCAGTTACAAAACTACCTTTACAGCTTTTTACTATTTCGCGAGACCTATCTAATGAGGTCTTTAACCGCACGATTAGAGAATGGTTACTGTAGCACCACTGTAGCAAATCATGAACTAGCTAGGGTTTTACAAATAGACTTCATTTAGTACTCCCAAGATTCCCTTGGTAGAAATTTCTCCTCCCGGGGAAGAAACACGGCCACTCAGGCACTCACGCGCGGCAGTTGATGTGATGGTGAAGTCAGGCGCGCGGACCTCCTTCGAGAGAGCCACGATATTTGTGCGATGCCATGGCTGGTGCAGCAAAGTGGATCTCGTGATGCGGCCATCATCCCCGTTGCAGTTGTAGGCATGGATGGAAGAAGGCGTGGCCACGCACGCGCGTGGAACTGTCGAGCAGTGGAGCAGCAGGCGGGTGGCGTCGGCAGTTGTCTGATCCTCAGCTCGGCTGGCTGACCTCCCTCGACATCTGTCTCTCCCCGTAACACACTGCTCCCCAAGACCGGTGTCCGGAGTTCTTTAATTAGTAAAGCTTCTGAATCCGGCGTAGAGAAAGTTCCTGGCAGCCACGAGCTCTTTGTTGCAACCTCCTCCCGCTGGCACAACGGGGAGTAATGCAAGGTTCTGAAACCTCACAAGCCAAGCACGAGTTGACGTGCGTCATGTATGTTCTTCGTGATTGCTAGATCCTCTACCTCTTCCTTCCAAATTCTGTTTGATGTGTGCGATCCAGACGATTGTTGGATCCTCGTTCTCTTATTTTTATATGCTATAATCTTTGTCCATGTTCCTATCGACTCCGACTTCATTTTCTTTTCTGATTCAAGCTGGACTTTTATGTTCTCTGCGCTTTTCGATTTCGATTCGATTCGTTCCCTCACCAGGTTAGCAGGACGACGAGACCGTGTTTGCTGGGTGTAAGAGCCGACTACGGACGAAACAGAAACGACAGAGGCTTGCTTAATTCATATTAGGAAAGAGATACAATATGGTGGGTTGAATTTTTATAGATTCAATATGATACAATATGCTAGGGAGTTGACGTACCGCAGAATCAATCGTTTTCTATGTACCGCGGAAGCAATCCTTGCTTTATAATTAGGTAGAGACTAGTATACGTAGGTATCCAATTATGCTACACCTATTATGAATGGAGTATGTTTGAGACCGCGTCACTGTCAAGGAAAAGGAAATTTCCGTCTAGAACCCGTAGACCCTTTCTATGACAAAGTAGGCTAACTCCTATTTTGTTGGTTGCCGTTGCCCCCCTTACTCCCCCACAAACAAAGCACTCACATGTGAATTTGATACATGTTTAACCATGGGGTGGATCTGACTATGGTAAGCAAGATCGCAACAGGCAACAGTAACATATATGATTCTTGGGATGCATCGAGGGTTAAAGAAAGTTGGAAGCGACGAAAATGAAAGGATTCTTGGATGCAAATAGGGGTAAATAACAACCACCACTCTTTTCTTTTCTTTTGTTTTTTGGCACGACCACCACTCTTTTTCTAATGATTCCATATTGCTCCACTTTTACGTATCTTGTATGCGGCTGGTTTCGGTAATCCCACGAGGGATGATAGCTGACAGTACGGGTATGAAATAACTCAGCAATAATAAATTAATAACCTGTCTCTATCTCCACTAGTGAACCAATTATGGCTTTTCGTAAGCTGAGATCACTTTCCTTCTTTAGAGAAACTCAGAAGTCTGACTCATCCAAATCAGCAGCACCTTTGTAAAAAAGCGAGCAACAACTCTTTTGTACTGGATGATGGCAATGTGAATTTGTACTCTTTTGGATTGTGAGATGGCACTGTGAATTTGTGCCCCTGTCAAATAAATTTCTGCAGAGGGTGAAAACAAGTGTCTGACTTTGTTGCCCCAAGCTTCAGTACAGGACATACTGGATTATGTCGCCGTACCATTTCACTAAGGCTGTCTTTAGTTCCCGTGAAAAGTGTGATCGAAAAGTCACATTGAATTTGTGATAATTGTTGTCCTACCATGACCTAACTAGGCTCAAAAGATTTGTCTCGTCGTGTACATTAAAACTATGTACTTAGTTTTTTTACCTACATTTAATACTTCGGTGCATGAGAAAAGAGATTTGATGTGATGTGACTTGACTTTTTGTACAGAAAAATTTTGGGTGGGATTTTAAGAACTAAACACAGGGCTGTGTTTAGTTCCAAAAACTCCACCCAAAATTCCACTATGCAAAAAGTCACATCACATCACATCAAATCTCTTTCCTCATGTATGAAGCATTAGATGTTGGTAAATAAAAAAACTAAGTACATGGTTTTGATGTACATAACGAGACGAATCTTTTGAGCCTAGTTAGATCATGGTAGGACAACAATTGCCACAAACAAACGAACAGTGCTACAATGTCCGATTTGACTTTTCGACCACACTTTTCATGGAACTAAACACAGCCAGGGTTTGTTTAGTTCCAAAAAGTAACTCCCAAATTCACTATGCAAAAAGAAGATTCTCCATCACATCAAAATGTCATAGCATGCATGAAGTATTAAATATAGATGAAATCAAAAACTAATTGCACAGTTTTGTTGTACTCTACGAGACGAACATTTTGAGCCTAATTAATTAATTTTTAGACAATTTTTCGCACATACAAACGAAATGCTACAGTGACGCAATGATTACGAAGAGACACCCTCCCAAATTTGGAACTAAACAAAGGCCACAGCCTAACTCGAAACACCAAAAGGGTTCAAAATTCAACTGGTGAGCCTGAATGAGAGACAGCAGTAAAGGACAAACTCTGAAGCAGGTACTATTTACAAAGCTTCAGCTTCTTCATCAGAAACCAAATTGCTGTTAACCTTCAACAGTTCTCTGATCACATCTGATCTCAGAAGCTAGTGCTGCATCTTTAGTCACCTTGCCTAACCCTACTCCTAGCTAGAACCGCAATGGCCTCCATGCACTATTCACTCTGGAAACCTGCAAGTGGCAGCTACCGTATCAGTTGATGCCCAGGAGTATCGCATGAAGCAGTGGAATTATTTCGATCAGGTGTGTAGAATGAGAACTTACAACATAAGACTTCCATTCTGCTTTGCATCCCTCAGAGACACCAAACTGAGGTTGCCTCCGGATGTGTTCATGGAATATGTGCACAAGGACCACAGCATCAAGAGCAGCATACTCTTTCTACAAAAAAAGAAGCATGCAGGCTTCTATTTTAGCAATAGAACATCAAAACAGGATATCTTACCAGAATACCAGATACCTACACAGGACTGCTTTTAAGGAAACAAAAAAAAAATAGTTCAACAATAAGAATGGCAGACCTGATGTTGGCTGAGTGGCCGCTCCTCCCAGTTGCTATTTCGTCGTGTCTTGTTCAAACCAGCTCCTAGTATTTCCTGACAGTATTTCAGAATAGAATACATAAAGATATAGCAGTTGCAAACATGTCTCTACCTAGGAAGAAAATGTCAAAAGTAGATGCACAACAGTTAATCGCAACCATTTTATTCTATGATGATTGTATATTTATCTACCTTTGACAATCCAGAGAGACCACCAGTAACTCCTTTAAACAGCTTCTGCATATCAAGTAGCATTTCATAGGACTGGAAACATTCCAATTCTCCGTATGATTGTGTTAGCTGATGAAGATCACATTGAATGTCGTAACCTTTGGTATGCGATGTACAAATGGTAAGTTATTGTTCAACAAAATGCCAAGAATAAAATGCTATTTTTTTATAAAAAAAACGACCATATGGGAAGACAGAAGTACATATAACATACCCAGCTTTAGTATATTAGATGAACACATAATTCGCCTGAAGCAGCTGTCCAATATTTTCGGGTCATCTTCATACAGCTTAATCAGATCAAAGATGAAGGCTATCTTATCTGATGCAATTTGTATGATTGAAACCTGACAAAGAGCTACAATCAGCCTATGGGAGAGCTAATTTACAGTGAGATAAGAATAGAAGACTTCAAATGCATGGACAACAAATATACAGTGGTAGCAAACAAATAAAGCTTGTAGATAATTAGCAACAGCAAAAGAACAAAATGGCAAAGTGGGTAACTACTAGACTACCTACAGTGACACTGATATAATAAAACAATCAATTAGCCTAGTTTACTCAGCATACTTTTTGAGGAACAAGTTAGTGAGGATTTGACTCACCCATAGGCCAATGCGACTTAGACATAACATTGTATAACAACAAATTAGAGTTTTAACCTGAAAAACTAAACAAACATGGAAACTTACACCAACGTAAACCAAGGTGTTCCTTACCTTGCTAGGTTTGCTATTTTTCTCAAAATTTGGTTTCCACTCGCAATCCATGCCAATAATTTTACAAGCTTCAATATAATCTGTTGCATTAAGCAGTCCATTGATCTCATCGACCCAGACAATTTCTTCCACTTCCAATTTCTTCAGATCTAAGTAATCAGATCCACAGAATACCTTCTCTGGAACTGCCTCATAAATAATTAAAATGCATCAAGCATAGAAATGTAATTAATAGAATAAAAGGTCTCACCAAATCATGTATTCATGTGAATGTTTCACAACGTGATATTCATAGCGGTTGGAATGCTATTAGGGTCAGATAAAGTGAACTACACAAGAGGGTGCCAACAGAAGATGCAATATACAAGTTCGAATTGGAAAGTTCAATCTACTGAATTAATGAATGGGTCCATTCCACCTCCTGTGGATCCATTCATACATAAATAAGAGAATGATGGAATTCAACAGCACGTGTTGTCTAAAATTAAATTAAGATGAGTAAAATTCAAACACTTTATCATCACCTCCTTTTGATAACATTGTTAACTTTTATACACATATCATATTGCTTTTTTCTCTCCTCTCCCAGTATTGCTGATCTTTTCTCGTAGCAGTGGAACTTTTGTTTCTAAATGTTATCAGCTCCATATACAACTTTTAAAAATAGGTCACAAGATTCGAACAGTCAATCTGTATGCCATGTTTCTGTTGTTAACTCATCTATGCAGAAGTAGCATCAAATGCCATTTTGAGAGGCTTGTAATATCTTCATAATATTCATTCATTAGATAACCTAATTTTTTATGTTAAAGTTTTCACTAGAAAGTCATGTAACTTGACTGTTCTGATGGATGTTATGCAATCCCAAGGAAATGCAGGTTGAGTGGCTTTTTAACAGCTATTGCAAGCATAAATAGGTGGTCATATAACATAAGCTACAGTTTACCACTATAAAGAGATCTGGCTACTGAATTAACAGAATATGCCTCTGTACTTAATGTTAGATAAAAAAAACTTCCTAGCCTTATAGGTGTTAGCTTACCCAAAGAATCGATGTAACCTTCAAGAGAGTACCGCTGGCAAAGCTCGTCAACCTTCTCCATATAACCAGCTTCCATGGCTAAATATACCTACACCAGAAAATCTGCTAAATTATACTTTTATGATGATGATGTTTATTAGCAAAAGAATACAGTCATCGTATAGAAAGTAGGCATCAAATTTATAAGAACTGTTATGCGTGCCCAACACATAAGCCCTCTCAAAAAAAGGTAATTGGTAATTGTCCTAGCCACTTCATCCAACAAAACATAATGCAAGGTCATATAGATTCCATGCCTTACCAAACAAATATACCATTTTAATAAAGCAAATACATCTGTTTTCTGGCATTTAAACAACACACTGATTGTGGCAAGGTGGATGCACGTTACCAGGTATTCCATGAGTTTTGTTTCCTTCTTGGCCCGGACTTCTGCAATATCCCAGCACCCTTTCTCAGCCAACTTCTTTACTAAACTGCAAATAAAAATGTTTTCACAATTCTAAAAGTTTAGTAAAGAAAAGAACATACTTGTACGATCTTTGGCTCTTTGCATAGAGAAATAGGAGAGTCACCTCTCTTTATATAAATAGCTAACATCTGGGAACTCTTCTGTAAGGTCGTGTTCTTTCACCAACTTGTTCGCACTCTTCAGCATTTTCATATTTAGATACTTTTGAATGACTAAAGATATCATTTCCTTGCCCATGAAAGTAGCACACTCTTCTGCAATATCTAATTGATTGCTTTCAATCAATTTCATGAGAAAGGACTCATCACAACATTGGATGGAAAATCGTGTTATAAGAGCCACAGCAATCGAATTGCATTCTGATTCCATAAAGCATTTTACATACTGTCTTAGATGTCCCCTTGCTTTCACTAGATCATCATCCAACTCTGAACCATACAAAGCATGAGCCATATCTCCCAGCTCAATTTCAAATGTCTCGAGAAGCTTAACCAGTATGCGGTTCTCATGGGGTACAACAGAATCAAGGATATCAAGAACAAGTTGTGCAGCAAGGTGCTTTGCCTCCAAGAAATCCTTCTGTACGGATTCAACAGATTTCAAATGCTTTAAAGAAGATGTCAACATATGGCTGAAACCTTCAGAATAACTTCTCCCCAGCAAAGGTACAATATACATACACTGGACAGCATATGTGAATGGGCCTGGCTGTGGTGCATTATGCAACGCCCCTTTTACCAGCTGCAGAAGGATCTTAAACTTTGAGGTTGCTTTGTTGGTACCTGAATATGAAACTTCAGAGCCTCAGATGTATCATAACTCATAAGCATAACCATAGCATCACAAGAATGTGTGCTATCAATCAAATTTGATACAATATTGTGATAGTCCTAAAAAAACATACTGCTATACCTAAAATTTAACTTGGCCCACAAGTACAGATTTCACAGGGTAACTGATAAGGGCAAATCAGTAGTTAACACTATATAAAATGGTTTGCTTCACAAGCTATTTTAGATTTAGAAGATCAGCAGCGAGAATTAAACTTTATAGTGAAATAAAACCAGATACAGCTAAGATTCCAACATACAAAGAATATAGATGGTGAAATATGGAAGCCTAAGAACCATGCAGTTTATTTGTAGGCATACCATATACGTAGCAGTCCTTTAAGAGATAAATGAAAGTGGCTGGAGGCACGTGTGACAGATCAGAAAATGCATGTAAACATATAGAGCGCTCTTCATTGTGCTGATTGGTTTCAGGGACTCCCTGAGCAACTTCTTCAAAACAACCCATGTTTTATCAAAGCATAATTAGCCTGTGCCCTGTATAGAACAGTACAATACAGAATCAAACATAAACTTTCTTTCCATGGAAACTAAGAGATGATCACATTGTGCATGAGTTCAACTAATTTAACAGCAAATGGTAAGTGCAGATATGTGATCCTCCTTTAAGAGAAACAAAACAGACAGCATCATGTTATTTATGATTGTGTTTGTATTTCCACCAAGCTGCTGCATTTGTTTTGTCTGTATTCCTACCAAGCTGCGGCATTTGTTTTGACCGGGCTGGAATTGTCGACATTCACAAATTCCCCCCTTATATAGAAGATTAGAGGCCTAGAGCCGAGCCTCGACTGTTCAACCATGACATGCCCAATTCCAATGCATTGCACCGGAGACTGTGCCAGACACTGTTAAAAGGTGGCTTTTGCAACAAACCACTAAAAAAGAGTGTCTTTGCCACAGACCATTACAGATACATGTACATTTGCTGGAAGCCACTATGGCTCATATAATAACATTTCCTGCTCAAACAGGTCACAAACACACAAATCTGGACAAAAATACCCCTGCCTCCAACAAACCATACCGGCAACACGATCCAAGTATAGAAAAACACAATATTTGGCTATCAAATTCAGCAGTACAAAATAAGGTGTTTTCAGCCACATTTGGCTATCAAGTACATCCATAGAAATAACATAGCTGCGCCTTATCTATTAGAGCACAATCAGTACACATTATGGTTTCCCAAATATGAGCCCAATGTTAGCACTAACCCTAGGGGAAAATAGGAGAAACTCACCCATGAAAGATCGGCTTCCTCCGGCGCGAAAATCTCACTGAGGTATCGTGTTAGCCTTCATCTTGCCGACGGAGTTGGGCGTCGGATGCGGCAGTCGCTGGGATTGTACCCCGGCACTCCCTGCCTGTACGAAGGGGGCACAGCTAGGCGGACCCTCTGCGGCTCTGCCAGGCCTGGTCACCGGCGGGAGGCGCCACCAGGAGGCAGGGAGGGACTGGCTCCGGTCGGGGAAGAGCACGGGGAGGGCGGCGCCGCCGCTGGAGGAAAGGAGCAGCGAGCGGATAAGGGCCGCGCCGGCCGCGTGCGGTTGGATTGTGGGCACGGGAGAGGTAACCTGAATGGGCAAGGGCAACTTTGTCTTTTACCGTTGCTCTTCAATTAAACTAAGTAAAATATTGCCATGAGTGTCTCACAGCATATACACATGCTTTTCTAATGTCCCTTAGCAAAGACACGGAATTTTAGTGGTCTGGAGCAACAACCAACTTTTAACGGTGTCTCCTGACCAATTTTGCCAACCACTAAGACTATCTCCAGCAATACAACCTAAAAAGGAGACCCATTTCTATCAAAAGGGTCACCCACAGTGAATCCATCACCATCCAAAACTCATCCTCTCCAACAGCTACCCATACACACAGAACCCATCCATCCACCGCCGACGACTCCTCGCCGCGCCCCGTTGCTCGCCGCCGACTCCTCGCCGCCGCTGCTCGCCGCGCCTCGCTCCCCACCGCTCCTGCCTGGCCGCAGCTCGCCGTACCCCGCCTCGCCCCGCTCCTCGCCTCGCGGTCGTCGGCGGCGGCGGCCATGGCGAGCTAGCTCTGCCCCGGCGGCCATGGAGGAGCTCGGCCAGGGCCAGGCCATGGGGGAGCTTGACCCCGGCGGCCTGGGGGAGCTCGACCTCGGCCCGGCCATGGGGAGCTCGACCCCGGCCGCCATGGGGGAGCTCGACCCCGGCTCGGCCATGGAGGACCTCGCCCGCCCGCAAGCACGAGAGCGCGCCGCCGCTGTCCGCCTCCTCCCCTTCCTCGTCCTCGTCCGACGCTGCGCCAATGGACCTCGCCTCGTCCGCGGCCTCCTCCAGCACGAACAGCCCGGTGTTCGGCTGCCGCCACACCGCGCCGCCGTCGCCCCGGCGCCGTGCCACCGCCGCCTCGGCGCCGTGCCCCACGGCCGCCGTAGCCGCAGTTTGGGTCGAGGAGAGAGTGACCCAAATTTGCCTCTCCTCTCACCTTGGACCCAAAATGGCTAGTGTGTTTGGGTCCTCTATTGGAGAGTGTTTTTGCTACCTAAAACACTGTTCAGAACCCAACTTTGGGTTTGGGTCATGTCGTTGGAGATAGTCTAATGCCTACTCCCTCCGTCCCTTTTTATCTGTCGTTTACAGTTTCCGAGAAACAACTTTGACTGAATATAAAAAATATATATTAATATTTATAGTACATAATAAATATCATTAGATAGATATTTGAATCTAGTTTTTTAATAAATTTTTTAAAGATTAAGATGTTGCACATATTTTTTACAAATCAAATCTAAATCGTGGCATGAAAACCAACAGCGACAGATAAAAAGAGACAGAGGGAGTAATTCAGTATGCAGCAACGATTATACTCTGCATCGCCACTTTCCTTCTTCGCTCTCTTTGGTCACCAGAGCTCCAGAACACAGCTAATAAATAAAAGAACAAAGGGAAAATTTTGTCAAAATAAGAAAAAGGGAAAGCAAAACGGAGCCGCCCACCACACATTTAGTTTGCTGGCATTTCCCCGAAGCAGAAAAAGAAAAACTCCGAGACAAATAAATTACAAGCAGGGGCGGACCCAGCATAGGACATGGGTGTACACATGCACACCCGATATCTTTGCAAACAAAATCCAAGTTAGTAGATCCGAAACAAACACGCCACACGGAAGGGTTTGGCGTGCACCATTTTGCACAGCAGGAAGGGAAGGGGCGGCATACCTCGTCGCCAGCAAAGGGTCGGGCGAAGAAGGCCGCCGCCGGCAAGGGGCTGGCGAAGAAGGCCGCCGCCTCTCTCCCAATCGTCGCCGCTGGCAAAGGGCTGGGGGAAGAAGGCCGCCGCCGCTCTCCCAATCGTCGCTGCCAGGAAAGGAAGTAGAGAAACCCTATACTCGCCGTCGTGGGTGGGGGACTGCTGGCGACCGCCTGCGGGGGGCTAGACCGCTGGAGAGGAGCAATCCGTCGGCGGCTCGTCTCGATTCGCAGCCTCGGGACGCGTTGTAGAGCTGCGCTGGTCATTCTCTGCCCTGGGAGATCCGACGGCCTCCTTGCGTCGATGTGCTGTGTGCGCATGCGTGAATCGATAAGGCGAGAGCGAGTAGGCCAGGCCGCTGGGTGCTCTCGGTGTGAAAATAAAAATAAACATGGTTCCTTCATTTTCAGGAGCATATAGACCCGCTAGAAACCAATCACTAACCTAATTATAGCCAAATGTTGACTGGATATAAGCAAAAGCAACTCCAACAAACCCTTTAAACCAAATTTAGAGGATCAAATAAAAAAATTGTATTCCAGCAGGCCCTCTATTTAGCCCCCTAGTTTGAGGAGACAAAAAAAATTACGGTCCTGCTAGTGCCTGGACGTTCCATATAAAATTTTCATCAGACGGTCCATCACAACACAAAAAATTAGAAGACGCAACATCAAATATATTTTTTGCAACATCAAATATATTTTTTGCAACATCAAATATATTTTTTGCAACGTCGTACGTATATGCCAAAATAACAGCATCAGATTTTATGGGATTCGTAGAAAAACAAAATCCTACCTTGATAGGTGGTGATGTTTATACAAGAATCAACCGGAATTCCTCGTTTGTCTAGGAAAACTAAAACTTTGTAATTCAGTTATTGAAATAATCAAGAACACCTCATGCAACATTATAAATAAAATGCAACATCGCAATTAGTTATACTATATTGATTTTTTAATACATGTTATTAATCACTAATTTCTAATATTTTAAATAATATATTATAGCAAATTATCACAACAAAAAAATATTTTTATGCTATCACCATATTTGAAATCACATTGTGTAGAAAAAAATCACAATGATTGATATTTTATGTGTCACTTATGTAATAACTAACTGAAGCTATAAATAGAGATTGAGACACACATATATAAAGCATGTGAAACCATTATTGTTTTTCTTTGAGAAATCATCTATTAAAAGGGGTTGAGATGTAGTGCATCAAAACTAAATTTTTCATAGATGATCAACACTAGAAAGTAAATATAGAGTCACCACATAACACAAAAGAATCCAGCGGATTGTACTTGCTACATACAACAAGCATATATCTTGCACTTTGGTGTATAAAATCACATAATTTTATATTTGAATGATCATATCATAAGCATTTAAATACATAATATTGTTTTGAATGTATATATATATATCATAAGGAAAATAATTAGTTAGTTTATTAAGTAATTTATAATTTTAACATATTATAATGACATTTATTTAGGATATATTGAAGAATAAAATGTTTTTATACACTATGTACACCCAATATTCGATGTCTATGTCCGCCACTGATTACAAGAGGAAGTTTCACCACGAAACCGTGTAACTAAACCCGCGCGAAAATACAAGACATTAGGAACAAAAACAAATAAAATAGTCGCGAAGAAAGAAAGAGAGAAACTTTCATTTCGAGCCTGGAAGATTGCGCAGATAGAGCGCATAATAATCTCTCCCACGAGAAAAATTGCTATACCTGCAACGACACCGGCGGAACTCCCTCCCGTCCCACTTACCTTTCGGGGGCCGAATGATCCCTGGTGCGATCGGATGCTAGGGTTTGGCAGGGCCAGACAGGAGCAAAGACGAGGAGCGGCGGAGGCAGAGGACCAGAAGCAGAAGAGGAGAGATTGCTAGTTGAATGGGAGAAGATATCGATTTACCATTTTTAAGTGAAGGCACGTGATCGGCAGCAGCGTCCACGCGCTCGCCTCGCTTGGCCCATTATCCGCCGGGCTCCCTTTGCTGCGCCTCTACGGCGTTTGCTCTCGTTTTGCCTCTGTTTTCCTTTTACGATTTTGCCCTTGAGACCGCGGAGCAAGTATTTATCAGGCTCAGTTCTGTCGTTGCCTGGCCCATTGCGGCCTGCGCGACACAGTTTTACGGCAGCCCACGGGAGATTGGCTTGCACCAAAAATGTCAATAGTGGGAATTGGCTCGCACTTTTTTCTGGTATTTTCTCAGAATTTATCGGTGCTATGCGTTAAGTGGTAAGCGGCGTTCCCGTCGATAATGAGGTGCCAATGGTTACTTCGGGAATCTCCAGATATGCCGGCTGCTCAGTCCTTCGGAGGTGCTCAAAAGAGTAGGGTTTGCGTACGTGTATTCATAGGGGTGAGTGTGAGCGTCTGTGTTGTACCGTGTCACTCTAAAAAAACCAAAAATGTCAATAGTATTTTTAGGCTTAACATCCCAAATAATTTTTTCCTACCTTCACTAATTCATTTTTATCCATTTAACATCCCAAATAAATTTTTATTTAGGCTTAATCTTCTCTCCTATAGTATTTTGGATAGTCCAATCTATCTATAAGATTTTGTTTGTTTTTCAACATACAACAAATTGAGTTTTAGATTCAAATTTTGGACGATGACTTATAACATGATTACCATTCATGCAATGTAGTGAACTAATAATCTGGAAGCGTCTCAGCTGATCTCTGATTATTGTTTTATTTTTTTCATAATACTCCATATTTTGTTAGTATATTAACCTTAGCCAAACAACATTTCTTCCTGCAAATGCAATCTTATGGTGGGCCGGTAAGTAAGAAAGGATTAGCCTTTTCTTCACAGCGAATCAAGATTTAGAAGAGACTGATGTTATCCTAAATATTAAACTAATGAGATAAAATGATGGTGCGGTTATAAGACTTACACAGTCCCACTATGTGCAAAAAATCTCGATTCTCTTTGGATACAGTGCACAACCTTTTCTTCCATAATAGAAAATCTTGATTGGATGTAGTGCACATTAACCTTAGCCAAACAACATTTCTCGACTCCGTAAGTAAGAAAGAGTTGACCTTTTCTTCTCTCATTCTTTAAAAGGTGTTATCTCTTTGTTCTTAATAGGAACCGGGTTCAAGACATGACACGTAGTCAATATAATATCACCTCATCATTCCTTAGTTCTATTGTATCTAACATGACATTAACCAAATCAATTAGAGTGTGGTTCCTTCTTCCAAGAACCCTGTTTGACTGAGGCGAATAGCAAAGTGTCCTCTCATGAATTATTACATGTTCTTCACAAAACAAAGTGAAAACATTAGAAAAACACTATCCATCGCGATCATACCTTACATGTTCGATCTTGCTCTCAAGTTGTTTTTTACTCCAGATTTATAGATTTTAAAATAGTGCAATGTTTTATGTTTAGATTTTAGTAAGTAAATGTAGCACAACCATCTATTAAAGTCATAAAGTATCTTTTGCCACCTTTTGTCAACACGTCGTTCATCTCATATAGATGGAAAATGAATTAGTTATAAAGCTGTCAAATTCCTCGTCTCAACAACGAAATGGGGCTCGTGGGGTTGTTTCGATTCAACACACAAATGGTCCTTAGAACCATTGAGTAAAGTGTATTTCAGAATTCAATTCAAGTTTGCAAGTTGCATTATACAACCAAAATTAACATGAGAAAGTTATAAATGCTTAATATTAGACTCATCATTAACATTGACCACATTTTTTTCTTGATTCATTACACCCATCAAACGAAAAGAGCGGAATAAACCTTCCTAGTTATAACATTTACCAACAAAAGTTTCATACTTAGATAGTACATATTTATTGATTTAAAAACTAATTTAAAGCTATCTCTACACAATAGCACCCATTTCAATCTACCAATGAGGTGACTGACAAAGTGTAAGAACTATAGGTAATAGATTATCGTACTCCCGGGGTTCCATCAATCTCACTAATAAACATGCTCGGAAACTTCTTGTCCTTGCCATCCGGACACTTTTCAGCAAAATAGTTCGAATTGCTCAGCAATAATACTTTTCTATTTGTTGCTTATTTTTTTTCTTAAATTGAGACATTTGATTAGTCTTTCTTTGGTTATGCATTGTCTTGTTCTTCTTCTTGTAGGATGTATTAAAATTCTTCTTGCCCCCTGTCACACTCGGTTTTATAAGGACAAAACCAAGTGCTAACCACATGTATGCCAGGATCAATTTATCCATACATGCGGCGACTTCATCAGTGTATCATTACAATGCCATACATAAACGTAACTTTAGTACAAAATGACCCTTAGGTCTAAAGGAAAGATACACCGTATAATTCTAGTGGAGCGGGTCTTCCATCAGTCCACAGGCAGTCGTCCGGGGGCACACCAGCCTAGTCCGATGCATCGTCTTCTTGGTTCTCTACTCCTTGTCCATCTGAGCAGCAGCGGGTATATACACAGCAGGTGTTGAAAGGAAAAATGGTGAGTACATCTAGATGTACTCCGCAAGTGTAGGAAAAATATGACATGAGGCCAAAACAAGAAAAGGCTTACTTGGGTTATAAAGCGCTTAATCAACTCATTCTAAACCTTAATTACCTTAGCAACTCATTCTAAACCTTAATTACCTTAGCTTTATCTATGATTACCACCAACACCATAAAGTTAAGGTGTATGCATATTTGTTTTATGTATGACATTGTAATGATACACTAATGAAGTCGCTGCATGTATGAATAAACTGATCCTGGCATACATGTGGTTAGCACTTAGTTTTGTCCTTGTAAAACTGGGTATGACACGCACCAAATTAACACCGGAAGATCCAATAATTCATTTTCCACATATATCTTTTGCTCTCGCATTCTCTTCTACATCAAAAGTGCTGATGAGACCGGTATTGGTAAACACTTGTCTCTTGTGTTTGAAGGAGGTAGCGAAATCACTCCAAATAGGCGGCATCTTTGTAATAATAGCTCTTGCCACAAACTTGTCATGTAGCACATATGGGGCATTTATACTGCAGTTTTCAAGATCTTTTGCTAGTGCCTTAGCCTCAAGTGCATCCCAAACATCTTTGCCACTTCCAGCGAGATATATGTGTCCACAAGATTTTCAATGAGAACACTTATGATAACGCCTGAAAGCAGGTTGTGGGTCACTACAAAAGCTTGCTCCTCCTTAGGAGCGAGCTACTTGGGCTTCCCTGTACGACATGGATAATGTTCATAACCGCCAACCACAATGTAACTATTGCACATGGGGAGCAAGCGCTCAAGGTTGACGTCGTGCAGGTGGTTGGCGGCACCATGCTAAGGTCCGGTATGACAAGCGTAAGGGAAGCGGTACCACATAGGATAAAAAAAGAGGTGGCAAGCGAGCTAATGAAGAAAGAGAAATGAACCATATTTGAGACATGGTTGTTACACAACATCTAAGACAAGATGAAAGGGATCATGAACGAACAGTCTAAATTTACTTTACCCTTACATAGTTCCAAAAGACTGTAATGATATGCAATTTGATGTACTAGTGAAGCAGCCTCTACATTCATCTTTGACTTTTGCTCCATTTAGATGTCATGTTTATAGAAGTGCATTATGTGTATCCATATAAGGCTAAGAAAACATTTAGCATGCTAGTACAATACACCATCCAATCCATCTGGTACATGGTTTGTCACCTTTCCTAAGTTCTTGTCCTTGGCTACTACCTCCCTCGTATCTTTTGGCTGTAAGAATATTTTATTTATTAATTATGGCTCATATAATTTATAGATTAATTCTAATAATTAATTTCTTAGTGTGATGATTGCTAGACTAATTTAGAATTATTGGATTTAAAAATCATTTTCCCTCGCTTCAATACGGTATGAATGGGTGTTTGTAGGTTGAAAGGGTGTCCCTTCATTTGAATGGATGTGTGTAATATAAAAGAATGTCCTTTCACCTAAATAGTTGCCTATGTAATGAAAGGTTGTCCCTTAGATGCATGTATGATGAAAGGATATCTTTACGCCTACATGGATACATGTATGTTGAAGGCGTGCCCCTTCGTAGTGTTATATAAATAGATATGGGATATGGGTACCCTAGGGCCCATCATCAAGGGCGGCGGCGGTCGGCCCAAAGAAGACCGAGTCATAGTAGACTCCTACTAGGACCACCCTATTGTAAATAGTCCCATATGGAAAATACTCATACTGTAACTTTACCTCCTGGATATATAAAGGAGGGCAAGGGTCCCTAGATAGGGGCATCGCATCCCACATCAGATCACACATCACATCTTGTAACTCAAGCGCTTGTCTTAGCTTCCTGAAGCTCGGCCGAGTACCAAGCAATACAAACGACGCCACCGACACAAGACGTAGGGTATTATACCTTCGGGTAGCCCGAACCTGTCTAAATCAGTGCCTCCTGTGTACCATCAAGCTGCTAGCTCATCAATCGCCCCGCCTACAAATCAACCACTCGGTTACCCCCAGGTGGATTGCTGGTCCTAAGGTCCGACAGTTGGCGCGCGGCGACTCGGCGTTTCCTCTCGTTGTGAGGCCGACCTCGCATGCTCGGGGGCTGGCTCGTGCGACGACTCGACATTCCTCTCGTCGCGCGGCCGATCTCGCATGCTCGGGGGCTGGCGCGTGCGGCGACTCGACGTTTTCTACGGCAAAAACAGATCGCCATGTGCATAGCTTTTTCTTCATGTCCTTGAGACAACCGCCGACCTGCATTATTTAATCTACGGCAACCATGTGTTCGCCCTAACCAAACTGCTTATGCAAGCACCAAAATTAAACGGCAAGTCCGATTCACTATATCCAAAATCTAAACACTCGTGTCAGTGCTCCGCCGGGACCCTGCCTACGACTAAGCCTCCATGCAGAGCATCGTAGCATGTAGGAGTGCTGCCTGCATGAGAGCTCCAGCCAGTTCTTCGCCCGAGTGTCATGATCCCGGTGAAGTGATAGGGGTTGATAAAATCGCCTCAAAACAAAAGCTTGCTAAAAGCAAAGCTCAAAATTACTTATTACAAATAAGTTTACTATTGTTTCTCCAAAATACTACCGTTTTTCTTCCTCCCCCTCACAGGTACAACGGTGTTTCCTTTCGTCGTGCGGCCGACCTCTCATGCTCGGGGGCTGGCACGTGCGGTGACTCGGCGTTTTCTCTCGTCGTGCGGCCGGCCTCGCATGCTCGGGGGCTGGCACGTGCGGCGACTCGGCGTTTTCTCTCGTCGTACATCCGGCCTCGCATGCTCAGGGGCTGGCGCGCGGCGACTCGGCGTTTCCTCTCGTCGTGCGTCCGGCCTCGCATGCTCGTGGGCTGGCGCACGGTGACTCGGCGTTTCCTCTCGTCGTGCGTCCGGCCTCGCATGCTCGGGGGCTGGCTCGTGCGATGACTCAGCGTTCTTCCCGTCGCGCGGCTGACCTCGCATGCTCGGGGGCTGGCGCGTGCGGCGACTCGACGTTTTCTCTCGTCGCGCGGCCGACGTTGCATGCTCGGAGGCTGGCGCGTGCGGCGACTCGGCGTTTACTCTCGTCGTGCGGCCGACCTCGCATGCTCGGGGGCTGGCACGCGCGGTGACTCGGCGTTTTCTCTCGTCGTGTGGCCGACCTCGCATGCTCGGGGGCTGGCACGTGCGGCGACTCGGCGTTTTCTCTCGTCGTACGTCTGGCCTCGCATGCTCAGGGGCTGGCGCGCGGCGACTCGGCGTTTCCTCTCGTCGTGTGTCCGGCCTCGCATGCTCGGGGGCGGGTGCGCGGCGACTCGGCCGACCTTGCATGCTCAGGGGCTGTTGCGCGGCGACTCGGCGTTTCCTCTCGTCGTGCGGCCGACCTCGCATGCTCAGGGGCTGGCGCGCGGCGACTCGGCATTTCCTCTCGTCGTGCGTCTGGCCTCGCATGCTCGGGGGCTGGCGCGCGGCGACTCGACATTTCCTCTTGTCGTGCGGCCGACCTCGCATGCTCGGGGGCTGGCGCGTGCGGCGACTCGACGTTTTCTCTCGTCGCGCGGCCGACGTTGCCTGCTCGGAGGCTGGCGCGTGCGGCGACTATGCGTTTTCTCTCGTCGTGCGACCGACCTCGCATGCTCGGGGGCTGGCACGCGCGGCGACTCGGCCTTTTCTCTCGTCGTGCGGCCGACCTTGCACGCTCAGGGGCTGGCACGCGCGGCGACTCGGCGTTTTCTCTCGTCGTACGTCCGGCCTCGCATGCTCAGGGGCTGGTGCGCGGCGACTCGGCGTTTCCTCTCGTCGTGTGTCCGGCCTCTCATGGTCGGGGGCTGGTGCTCGGTGACTCGGCGTTTCCTCTCATCGTGCGTCCGGCCTCGTATGCTCGAGGGGCTAGCGCGCAGCGACTCGGCGTTTCCTTTCGTCGTGTGGCCGACCTCGCATGCTCGGGGGCTGGCTCGTGCGACGACTCAGCGTTCCTCCCGTCGCGCGGCCGACCTCGCATGTTCGGGGGCTGGCGCGTGCGGCGACTCGACGTTACCTTCCGTCGCGTGGCCGACGTCGCATGCTCGGAGGCAGGCGCGTGCAGCGACTCGGCGTTTTCTCTCGTCGTGCGGCCGACCTCGCATGCTCGGGGGCTGGCACGTGCGGCGACTCAGCATTTTCTCTCGTCGTGTGGCTGACCTCGCATGCTCGGGGGGCTGGCGCGCGCGGCGACTCGGCGTTTCCTCTCGTCGTGTGTCCGACCTCGCATGCTCGGGGGCTGGCGCGCGGCGACTCGGCGTTTCCTCTCGTCGTGCGGCCGACCTTGCATGCTCGGGGGCTGGCACGTGCGGCGACTCGGCGTTTTCTCTCGTCGTGCGGCCGACCTCGCATGCTCGGGGGCTGGCACGCGGCGACTCGACATTTCCTCTTGTCGTGCGGCCGACCTCGCATGCTCGGGGGCTTGCGCGTGCGGCGACTCGACATTTTCTCTCGTCGCGCGGCCGACGTTGCCTGCTCGGAGGCTGGCGCGTGCGGCGACTCAGCGTTTTCTCTCGTCGTGCGGCCGACCTCGCATGCTCGGGGGCTGGCACGCGCGGCTACTCGGCCTTTTCTCTCGTCGTGCGGCCGACCTCGCACGCTCGGGGGCTGGCACGCGCGGTGACTCGGCGTTTTCTCTCGTCGTACGTCCGGCCTCGCATGCTCAGGGGCTGGTGCGCGGCGACTCGGCGTTTCCTCTCGTCGTGTGTCCGGCCTCTCATGGTCGGGGGCTGGTGCTCGGTGACTCGGCGTTTCCTCTCATAGTGCGTCCGGCCTCGTATGCTCGAGGGCTAGCGCGCGACGACTCGGCGTTTCCTTTCGTCGTGTGGCCGACCTCGCATGCTCGGGGGCTGGCTCGTGCGACGACTCGGCGTTCCTCCCGTCGCGCGGCCGACCTCGCATGTTCGGGGGCTGGCGCGTGCGGCGACTCGACGTTACCTTCCGTCGCGTGGCCGACGTCGCATGCTCGGAGGCTGGCTGTAACACCCCGCCTTTCACGAGCCGCCCCGCACAGCCCTTCCGAGGGGCGTGCATGCGTACACATAGCACCCTGCTTACACTTTCGTCCTCGCTTCGTGTAAAAGGGTTAACCCGAAGGTGCTATGGCTGGAAGACAAAGGCTTATAAGTTGCCTCCACCCTTGCTCAACTAGCAATGTGGCACTAAACATGTGCATCCCGCACTAATGGGCCACTACTGGGCCATACAAACTGGGCCGGGTGTGACATACACCCCCCCTCAAAGAACCCGACGTCCTCGTCGGCGCAACTCACCCACACGGGCAAATGTTCAGGAACGTTCCCCCTTGGCGCACGACCGTACGTCCAGTGCCGGCGCCATAGTCCATGCCGTATGCCCTACCCGGGCCATACGCGCCATGCGCCCTATGCCCGCGACTCGGCGTTTGCTCTTGTCGTGCGTCCGACCTCGCATGCTCGGGGGCTGGCGCGTGCGGCGACTCGGCGTTTCCTCTCGTCGTGCGGCCGACCTCGCATGCTCGGGGGGCTGGCGCGCGCCGCGACTCGGCGTTTGCTCTTGTCGTGCGGCCGACCTCGCTTGCTCGGGGGCTGGCACGTGCGGCGACTCGGCGTTTTCTCTCGTCGTGCGGCCGACCTCGCATGCTCGGGGGGCTGGCGCGCGCGGCGATTCGGCGTTTGCTCTCGTCGTGCGTCCGACCTCGCATGCTCGGGGGCTGGCGCGCGCGGTGACTCGGCGCTTCCTCTCGTCGTGCGGCCGACCACGCAAGCTCGGGGGCTGGCATGTGCGGTGACTCGGCGTTTTCTCTCGTCGTGCGGCCGACCTCGCATGCTCGGGGGCTGCCACGTGCGGCGACTCGGTGTTTTCTCTCGTCGTACGTCTGGCCTCGCATGCTCAGGGGCTGGCACGCGGTGACTCGGCCTTTCCTCTCGTCGTGCGTCCGGCCTCGCATGCTCGTGGGCTAGCGTGCGGCGACTCGGCATTTCCTCTCGTCGTGCGTCCGGCCTCGCATTCTCGGGGGGCTGGCGCACGCGGCGACTCGGCGTTTTCTCTCGTCGTGCGTCCGACCTCGCATGGTCAGGGGCTGGCGCGCGGCGACTCGGCATTTCCTCTCGTCGTGCGGCCGACCTCGCATGCTCGGGGGTCTGGCGCGCGCGGCGACTTGGCGTTCGCTCTCGTCGTGCGTCCGACCTCGCATGCTCAGGGGGGCTGGCGCGCGCCGCGACTCGGCGTTTGCTCTTGTCGTGCGTCCGACCTCGCATGCTCGGGGCCTGGCGCGCGCGGCGACTCGGCGTTTCCTCTCGTCGTGCGGCCGACCTCGCATGCTCAGGGGGCTGGCGCGCGCCGCGACTCGGCGTTTGCTCTTGTCGTGCGTCCGACCTCGCATGCTCGGGGGCTGGCGCGCGCGGCGACTCGGCGTTTCCTCTCGTCGTGCGGCCGACCTCGCATGCTCGGGGGCTGGCACGTGCGGCGACTCGGCGTTTTCTCTCGTCGTGCGGCCGACCTCGCATGCTCGGGGGCTGGCACGTGCGGCGACTCGATGTTTTCTCTCGTCGTACGTCTGGCCTCGCATGCTCAGGGGCTGGCGCGCGGCGACTCAGCGTTTCCTCTCGTCGTGCGTCCGGCCTCACATGCTCGAGGGCTAGCGCGCGGCGACTCTGCATTTCCTCTCGTCGTGCATCCGGCCTCGCATGCTCGGGGGCTGGCGCGCGACGGCTCGGCATTTCCTCTTGTCGTGCGGCTGACCTCGCATGCTCGGGGGCTAGTGCGTGCGGCAACTCGACGTTTTCTCTCGTCGTGCGGCCGACCACGCATGCTCGGGGGCTGGCACGTGTGGCGACTCGGCGTTTTCTCTCGTCGTACGTCCGGCCTCGCATGCTAAGGGGCTGGCGCGCGGCGACTCGGCGTTTCCTCTCGTCGTGTGTCCGGCCTCGCATGCTCGGGGGCTGGTGCTCGGTGACTCGGCGTTTCCTCTCGTCGAGCATCCGGGCTCGCATGCTCGAGGGCTAGCGCGCGGTGACTCGGCGTTTCCTCTCGTCGTGTGGCCGACTCGCATGCTCGGGGGCTGGCTCGTGCGACGACTCGGCGTTCCTCCCGTCGCGCGGTCGTCCTCACATGTTCAGGGGCTGCCGCGTGCGGCGACTCGACATTACCTTCCGTCGCGTGGCCGACGTCGCATGCTCGGAGGCTGGCGCGTGCGGCGACTCGGCGTTTTCTCTCGTCGTGCGGCCGACTTCGCATGCTCAGGGGCTGGCACGTGCGGCGACTCGGCATTTTCTCTCGTCGTGCGGCCGACCTCGCATGCTCGGGGGCTGGCTCGTGCGACGACTCGGCGTTCCTCCCGTCGCGCGGTCGTCCTCACATGTTCAGGGGCTGCCGCGTGCGGCGACTCGACGTTACCTTCCGTCGCGTGGCCGACGTCGCATGCTCGGAGGCTGGCGCGTGCGGCGACTCGGCGTTTTCTCTCGTCGTGCGGCCGACTTCGCATGCTCAGGGGCTGGCACGTGCGGCGACTCGGCATTTTCTCTCGTCGTGCGGCCGACCTCGCATGCTCGGGGGGCTGGCGCGCGCCGCGACTCGGCGTTTGCTCTTGTCGTCCGTCTGACCTCGCATGCTCGGGGGCTGGCGCGCGCGGTGACTCGGCGTTTCCTCTCGTCGTGCGGCCGACCTCGCATGCTCGGGGGGCTGGCGCGTGCCGCGACTCGGCGTTTGCTCTTGTCGTGCGTCCGACCTCGCATGCTCGGGGGCTGGCGTGCGCGGCGACTCGGCATTTCCTCTCGTCGTGCGGCCGACCTCGCATGCTCGGGGGCTGGCACGTGCGGCGACTCGGCGTTTTCTCTCGTCGTGCGGCCAACGTCGCTTGCTCGGGGGCTGGCACGTGCGGCGACTCGGCGTTTTCTGTCGTCGTGCGGCCGACCTCGCATGCTCGGGGGGCTGGCGCGTGCCGCGACTCGGCGTTTGCTCTTGTCGTGCGTCCGACCTCGCATGCTCGGGGGCTGGCGCGCGCGGCGACTCGGCGTTTCCTCTCGTCGTGCGGCCGACCTCGCATGCTCGGGGGGCTGGCGCGCACCGCGACTCGGCGTTTGCTCTTGTCGTGCGGCCGACCTCGCTTGCTCGGGGGCTGGCACGTGCGGCGACTCGGCGTTTTCTCTCGTCGTGCGGCCGACCTCGCATGCTCGGGGGGCTGGCGCGCGCGGCGATTCGGCGTTTGCTCTCGTCGTGCGTCCGACCTCGCATGCTCGGGGGCTGGTGCGCGCGGTGACTCGGCGCTTCCTCTCGTCGTGCGGCCGACCACGCATGCTCGGGGGCTGGCACGTGCGGTGACTCGGCGTTTTCTCTCGTCGTGCGGCCGACCTCGCATGCTCGGGGGCTGCCACGTGCGGCGACTCGGTGTTTTCTCTCGTCGTACGTCTGGCCTCGCATGCTCAGGGGCTGGCGCGCGGCGACTCGACGTTTCCTCTCGTCGTGCGTCCGGCCTCGCATGCTCGGGGGCTAGCGCGCGGCGACTCGGCATTTCCTCTCGTCGTGCGTCCGGCCTCGCATTCTCGGGGGGCTGGCGCACGCGGCGACTCGGCGTTTTCTCTCGTCGTGCGTCCGACCTCGCATGGTCAGGGGCTGGCGCGCGGCGACTCGGCATTTCCTCTCGTCGTGCGGCCGACCTCGCATGCTCGGGGGTCTGGCGCGCGCGGCGACTTGGCGTTCGCTCTCGTCGTGCGTCCGACCTCGCATGCTCAGGGGGGCTGGCGCGCGCCGCGACTCGGCGTTTGCTCTTGTCGTGCGTCCGACCTCGCATGCTCGGGGCCTGGCGCGCGCGGCGACTCGGCGTTTCCTCTCGTCGTGCGGCCGACCTCGCATGCTCGGGGGGCTGGCGCGCGCCGCGACTCGGCGTTTGCTCTTGTCGTGCGTCCGACTTCGCATGCTCGGGGGCTGGCGCGCGCGGCGACTCGGCGTTTCCTCTCGTCGTGCGGCCGACCTCGCATGCTCGGGGGCTGGCACGTGCGGCGACTCGGCGTTTTCTCTCGTCGTGCGGCCGACCTCGCATGCTCGGGGGCTGGCACGTGCGGCGACTCGATGTTTTCTCTCGTCGTACGTCTGGCCTCGCATGCTCAGGGGCTGGCGCGCGGCGACTCGGCGTTTCCTCTCGTCGTGCGTCCGGCCTCGCATGCTCGAGGGCTAGCGCGCGGCGACTCTGCAATTCCTCTCGTCGTGCATCCGGCCTCGCATGCTCGGGGGCTGGCGCGCGACGACTCGGCATTTCCTCTTGTCGTGCGGCTGACCTCGCATGCTCGGGGGCTAGTGCATGCGGCAACTCGACGTTTTCTCTCGTCGTGCGGCCGACCTCGCATGCTCGGGGGCTGGCACGTGTGGCGACTCGGCGTTTTCTCTCATCGTACGTCCGGCCTCGCATGCTAAGGGGCTGGCGCGCGGCGACTCGGCGTTTCCTCTCGTCGTGTGTCCGGCCTCGCATGCTCGGGGGGCTGGTGCTCGGTGACTCGGCGTTTCCTCTCGTCGAGCATCCGGGCTCGCATGCTCGAGGGCTAGCGCGCGGTGACTCGGCGTTTCCTCTCGTCGTGTGGCCGACCTCGCATGCTCGGGGGCTGGCTCGTGCGACGACTCGGCGTTCCTCCCGTCGCGCGGTCGTCCTCACATGTTCAGGGGCTGCCGCGTGCGGCGACTCGACGTTACCTTCCGTCGTGTGGCCGACGTCGCATGCTCGGAGGCTGGCGCGTGCGGCGACTCGGCGTTTTCTCTCGTCGTGCGGCCGACTTCGCATGCTCAGGGGCTGGCACGTGCGGCGACTCGGCATTTTCTCTCGTCGTGTGGCCGACCTCGCATGCTCGGGGGGCTGGCGCGCCGCGACTCGGCGTTTGCTCTTGTCGTCCGTCCGACCTCGCATGCTCGGGGGCTGGCGCGCGCGGCGACTCGGCGTTTCCTCTCGTCGTGCGACCGACCTCGCATGCTCGGGGGGCTGGCGCGCGCCGCGACTCGGCGTTTGCTCTTGTCGTGCGTCCGACCTCGCATGCTCGGGGGCTAGCGCGCGGCGACTCGGCGTTTGCTCTCGTCGTGCGGCCGACCTCGCATGCTCGGGGGCTGGCACGTGCGGCGACTCGGCGTTTTCTCTCGTCGTGCGGCCGACCTCGCTTGCTCGGGGGCTGGCACGTGCGGCGACTCGGCGTTTTCTGTCGTCGTGCGGCCGACCTCGCATGCTCGGGGGGCTGGCGCGTGGCGCGACTCGGCGTTTGCTCTTGTCGTGCGTCCGACCTCGCATGCTCGGGGGCTGGCGCGCGCGGCGACTCGGCGTTTCCTCTCGTCGTGCGGCCGACCTCGCATGCTCGGGGGGCTGGCGCGCGCCGCGACTCGGCGTTTGCTCTTGTCGTGCGGCCGACCTCGCTTGCTCGGGGGCTGGCACGTGCGGCGACTCGGCGTTTTCTCTCGTCGTGCGGCCGACCTCGCATGCTCGGGGGGCTGGCGCGCGCGGCGATTCGGCGTTTGCTCTCGTCGTGCGTCCGACCTCGCATGCTCGGGGGCTGGCGCGCGCGGTGACTCGGCGCTTCCTCTCGTCGTGCGGCCGACCACGCATGCTCGGGGGCTGGCACGTGCGGTGACTCGGCGTTTTCTCTCGTCGTGCGGCCGACCTCGCATGCTTGGGGGCTGCCACGTGCGACGACTCGGCGTTTTCTCTCGTCGTACGTCCGGCCTCGCATGCTCAGGGGCTGGCGCGCGGCGACTCGGCGTTTCCTCTCGTCGTGTGTCCGGCCTCGCATGCTCGGGGGCTGGTGCTCGGTGACTCGGCGTTTCCTCTCGTCGTGCGTCCGGCCTCGCATGCTCGAGGGCTAGCGCGCGGTGACTCGGCGTTTCCACTCGTCGTGTGGCCGACCTCGCATGCTCGGGGGCTGGCTCGTGCGATGACTCGGCGTTCCTCCCGTCGCGCGGTCGACCTCGCATGTTCAGGAGCTGGCGCGTGCGGCGACTCGACGTTACCTTCCGTCGCGTGGCCGACGTCGCATGCTCAAAGGCTGGCGCGTGCGGCGACTCGGCATTTTCTCTCGTCGTGCGGCCTACCTCGCATGCTCGGGGGCTGGCACGTGCGGCGACTCGGCATTTTCTCTCGTCGTGCGGCCGACCTCGCATGCTCGGGGGGCTGGCGCGCGCGGCGACTCAGCGTTTGCTCTCGTCGTGCGTCCGACCTCGCATGCTCGGGGGCTGGCGCGCGCGGCGACTCGGCGTTTCCTCTCGTCGTGCGGCCGACCTCGCATGCTCGGGGGCTGGCACGTGCGGCGACTCGGCGTTTTCTCTAGTCGTGCGGCCGACCTCGCATGCTCGGGGCTGGCACGTGCGGTGACTCGATGTTTTCTCTCGTCGTACGTGTGGCCTCGCATGCTCAGGGGCTGGCGCGCGGCGACTCGGCGTTTCCTCTCATCGTGCGTCCGGCCTCGCATGCTCGGGGGCTAGCGCGCGGCGACTCGACATTTCCTCTCGTCGTTGTTGGCGGTTGTTACAGCGCAAATCCGACCACCAATACTCGGGAATAAACGAGGGTTTATGCAACATTCCATGTACTTAGGTTTTATTTCTAATAAAGTTCCACGAGTTTTGGTGAGTTCACTTGTGCAGGTACAACTACGACAAATATGTGCTATTGGGGCCGGAAATGACCAAATCGGCCGAACGACTACGTTCGGCCGGTTACCCCCCTTAGCCGAGCAGACCACCGGGAGTTGTCCACGTCAACAATGACCAAGCGAACACATCACATGACACATGGGCGACCGCCAACTCATCCTGGACCATGCCACGTCATTCTGGGCCAGATCAACACGAAGTCATGCATCAGGAGGAAGCCCAGGGGGCTCCAGGCACCAGAGGCGGTGCTGGGGAGGCCGGCCACGGGCCATGCCCAGTTCGGCCGAACTGGGCCCTTCGGCCGAACTGCCCCCAGCACCAGAACCGACTCCAGGGGCTCATCCTGGCCACCCAGAGCAAAGGCGGCGCATCCAAGGGTTCGGCCGAACCCCCTGGTTCGGCCGAACCGACCCTGGCGCCCGAAATCCCAGGGGGTACCCCCCTGGTCCCTTGGCGGCTACTCCAGCCCCAACCGTCCTATGCAACTATAAATAGGACCCCATACCCCCTCTTGTAACACACACCAAGCCAAGGAGCTCATTTCCACTTTCATTCTAGTAGAGTTAGGATAGTTTAGTTGGGAGTTAGAGTTGAGTCGAGCTTTGCCTCGGAGGTTCCGGAGTCGTCTTCAGAAGCTCTGGTAATAGCTCTTGTATCTTTTACTTTTCCTTTTGTAAGACATTGAGTATCAATATAGTTATCTTTATCACTTTGCCTTTGTCATTTATATCTTGTTTCTACTTTATCCTAGTTGCAAATATATCTTGTTTAGACTATAGTCAGTTATAGTTCTAGTGCTTGTAGTCTTGTTTAAGTCTTTGTCTTGGCTGGTTCTTCGATCTTGCTTGATACTGGAGGTGAATTGTCACCAAGAGTATTGACAAGGTTGCTTGCTCTTGCTAGCAGAGTAAGTAGTCATTGCCTAGTGTAGGAGTGGTTCCTAGACTAGTCGGTGGCCTTAGTTTATTCCCGTCGCAACGGAGGTGGTAGCCGGGAGGTGGTGACATCACATTAGTTCCGGTCCGTAGGATTCCCCAGTTGGGAAATAGTGGCACCCCTTCTCATCCCTTTCTGTGTGTTCACCGGTTCCCTTGTCCCGACGCTAAGGCATTAGAGTTATCCCAGATCTCCTAGTGCTGGCTCTGTAGCCGCTGTATCTCTAAGCTAGAGTGACATAGGTAGATAAAGTATCCAGCAGTCCTCTATCTCTTCTCGTTGTCCTCCCAGCTATCTATCTCTTCTCTCCCTTACCAGAGTATCCCTTGAGCTGTGTGTCCGGTATATCCACTCCTATCCAATACCGTTATCCCCTGTCTTGTCTAGTCGTGTACCCTTCTCTGATAGTCTCGAATATCTGTTCACTAGTAGTCTTGCCAAAGCTTCCCTGCGGAAATATAAATTACGATACCTCGGGATACTCCCAGGTGAAGTGCTACAGCAGTGATTCTGTGCGCTTGCAGAATATTTCTATATTTTACTAAGCCATACGGAAAACCACTGAAACACTCCTTACCCCAGTACCAGGATTCTCAATTCTGATATTGGATCGTAAGAAGTGCCAACAAGCATTTCTAGCGCCGTTGCCAGGGAAGTCTTTGGCTAGATTACTTTTGAACTTTTATCTTGAGCTATCTTAGTTGAGTACCGCTACTCAAGCGGGTTTATCCTTGCTCTGTTCGTTGGTCTTTGTGGAACAGAGCAGTGCATGACTTGTTTCCAACTACCGTCAAACTTCCAAGAAAATCCGGAGTCATTTGTGAGGAAAGTATGACCCCGTGTTGTACCTCCTCAGAAGCAACTCCTTCCGACGAACCCAGTCCTTCCCGTCGTTGACCAGGCTACATCGAGGATGGCAACTAAGACGATCTGTGAGTTCTCCGCTCCATCAAGCGAGAACGTATGTGTCGGACCAACTCCGCCAGTCGGAGATGGTAGTTTTGAGCTGAAGCCAGCCCTCATCAACATGGTACAGGCTAGCCCATTCTGCGGCAAGCCACACGAAGATGCCAATGCTCATCTCCAGCATTTCCTGGAGATTTGCAACACCTTCACCATCCGCGGAGTAAGTATCGATGCCATTCGCCTTCGTTTATTTCCATTCTCATTATTAGGCAAGGCGAAACAATGGTTTTATGCTAATCGTGAAGCAATAGATACCTGGGATAAATGCACTAGCGCTTTCTTGCTAAAATTCTTTTCGGTTGGGAAAACCAACGCCCTCCGGAACAAAATAGCTAGTTTCCAGCAGCTAAAAGATGAAACAGTCCCGGAGGCATGGGATCGCCTCCAGGACTATATTTCTGCTTGTCCTCACCATGGTATGCAGAGTTGGTTCATAATCCAAACTTTCTATCACGGGCTGAGAAATTCTGCCCGTGAGTACCTGGATGCTGCTGCTGGAGGCTCATTCTTCTCTCTTGAGGAGAGTCGTGCGAACGCCCTCATAGAGAAGATGGTCGAGAACCAAGGTTGGTCCGACGACCGGACTCAACCAAAGACCCGAGGAGTTCACAAAGTTGAAGCTCTGGACATGCTCGCTGCCAAGATGGACCTCCTGATGAAGAAACTGGAGGCCCCTGCTCAAGAAACGGTGCAAGCCATGGACGCTCGCATGACCTGCGAAGTCTGTGGCAACACTGGCCATTCGGGGAATGACTGCCCCGAAACGCGAGAAGATGCCCACTACGTCAACAACTCCAACAACAACGGGTACCGACCGAATAACTACGGCAACCAAGGCTGGAATCCGCGCCTAAACCTCCCTTTTGAGAGGCCTCAACAAGGTAACAATTTCAATTTCAGCAATTTCAATAATCAGCCGTCTCTTAGAGATCTAGTGTTTGGCCAGATGAAAATGACTGAAAACATCAATAAAATACTTGCTGCTAATGATAAAACACTGGAAAGCATAGACTCTAGGATGGAATCATTTTCTTCTGCTATGAAAAGTTAACTGAGCTTTAATAAAATGATAGAAACTCAAGTCGCTCAGTTAGCTGCTGCTGTTCCTGTCACTGAATCGGGGAAGATTCCGGGGCAACCCGAACCTTCCATCGAGACAGTAAATTCCATCACTACCAGGCATGGTAAGATGTCTCGTAGTGTCTTTCGAACTAACCACGCAGGGAAGGTCGCACGTATCCAAGTGCTGACACCAAGATGGACCTACCTGCCGAGAGCTGCAAAAAGGGCGATCATCAAGACCTCTCCGGATAGGAAGGAAGATCCCAGAGTGCCCATCATTCAGTGCACGATCTGGAATCGTCGCATTGATGATGCACTTTGTGATCTGGGGGCAAGCGTCAACATTATGTCTAAGGTATTATTTAAGAAATTACGCTACCCTACTTTGTCACCTACTACTGCCCAGGTACAGCTTGCGGACTCAACCATCCGCTACCCCGAGGGGGTGATCGAGAATGTACCGGTCCGGATCTGGGGACGATATGTCCCTGTGGACTTTGTTGTCCTCGACACGGGGAACGAGCATTCGTTTCCCCTTGTGTTGGGCCGACCATTCTTGAACACCACCCGGGCTAGGATCGATATGGATGCGAGAGAAATCTCGTTCCGTATCGACGGAAGGTTGACTTACTTCAAGTTTCAACCCCGGGAAGAAAAGAAGACAGAGCCACTCACACCGGAGCAGAGGAGTGCCGAGTGTTTCCTTAAGGCTCTCATTAATGGAGAGCTGGAAATACTCGGTGGTGAGCAGCTCAAGTGGAACGAGCCGACAAAACCGACAAGTGCAGAAGAAATGGATTTCCTCGTAAAGAAATACGAGGAAGAACAAGCCCTCTGGAATTCTCCAGAGACGTCGATCCCACCGCCACCAACACCGAAGAAGAAGAACAAGAAGATGTGGCGGAAGAAGGTTGCATCGTCCGAGTCGTCCACTCCGGGACCGGACGATGACAAGAGCAACTGAGGACAGGAGAAGTCCCGCTCGCGGACTTAAAAGCTGAGCTCTCGCCGCGAGGAAAACTGGTATGTATCCCATATTTCCCTTCCAATTTTTAAATTCTCAATTGCATTTGCATGTTTCCCTTTCCAAAATAAATGAACCACTTGAGTAATTAATTTAAGAGAGAGTAGAAAATTTTGCAAGCTTGGTTAGAAATAATTGGACACATGCTGAAATTTTACCTAGAGTGGATGTAATTGGTAACTTTTATCATTTTCATCCCTTCTAGAACATCTCCAATTATTTACCATCACCACCAACCAGCAACAAACATGTCTACCCCACTAAAAATGCCTGCATACTCACCAATTATCACAAACATGGCAGCATGGGGGTGACTCCACTAATTTCCATTTTGGTCATGTCACATTACCATCTCACCTACCACTAAAATCCACTAAAAATGTCCTTGGGAATTGGTGGCCGCACAAACTTGGAGTGGAAACAAAGGCATGTGAGTGCTGCACTCACATGGGAGTGCCCCGGCCACCAGGCCTGGTTCGGGCGAACCAGAGCCTTCGGGCGAACTGGCCAAGGCCCTCCCCTTCGGCCTATAAAAGCTGGCCATTGCTTGCTTGCTCTCACACACTCATACACTCTGAAAAAATTCTGCTAGGAGCTCTCTCCCTCTCAAGTTCTTTTCTCTAGTGCTTGCTCAAGTTCTCCCCAAGTTCTTGCTCATGTTTTGGTTCACTTGCATCACTAGAAAATCCCAAAAATATTTTGCTTTTGTTGTGATCTTTGTGCTGAATTTCTGGACGATTTTGTGGTGGTCACCGACACCCACAAGAACGACTAACCTTTTGTGGTGGTTTTCATCCCCGCAAGAACGACTAACTATCTCGAACGACTGACTTGATTTTCTTGTGCTAACCATATATATTTAGTCCTTCGGGTAGTTGTTGTTGCACTAACTTTTTGCAGGAATCATGTCGAAGTTCTTCACTTCGCTCCGTCGTTCCGCCCGGCTAGGCCGACGATCGGACGATGCTGGGAGTTCCCCAGCTCCGTCCCGAGGCTCGATCCGGATGGACACGGACGAGTACGGAGCAGCCGACTCGGGATGGGGCCATGCCACGCCCCCGGCCAGGCAGCTCCTGAGCGAGAGTGACATCAACCTTAGAACAGAAAGGGAGCAGAACACCTTCAACGAGCTTCAGCTGAAGGAGTTTGAGCATACCCGTGTGTTTGAGCAAGATTTGCTCAGGGACACGGGGATGGACGTAGAGTTTACAGAAATCTCTCAAGCCATTGGCTGGGAGAATTTTTGGCACATCAACGCAGAAGGTTCGTACCTGCTCACCCTTGAATTCCTCTCGACTTTGGTTTCTGAAACTGGGGGGATTCGTTTTCGGTTCTTCAACCAAGAGTTCTTCTGCTCTTGGAGGGATTTTAGTTCGGGTCTCGGATTTTCAAACCGTTCTTCATTAGACCCGAACAAAGCGCTTAAAAGATTTGACCGGGTGGCATTTTGGAAAAAGATTTCGGGGGATACCAACTGTCATGCGCCACGCACGAACAACATACATAACCCCACTTTGCGTTTCATGCATCGTTGGGTGTCTATGACGGTATTCCCCCGGGCAGATTTGCGCCCTGTCAACACCATCGAGTTGCGGGTTCTTTTTGCCATGGTCAAGCAGATTCCCTATTCACCTGTGAAAGACATGGTTGGTCACTGGCTGTCTCATATTTCTCGTGTGGGTAGCATGGCGATGACTTCTCTAGTCACTCGCCTCGCTAACCACCTGGGCGTCCTTCAAGGCACCCGGCTCACGTACATTGAGACAGCACGTTCCGTCGTGGATGCCGAGCACTTCGTGCAAGCCCACATGATACGGCGGACGCCTGACGCAACGCTGGTAATGATTTACCGTGGATATACAACTGAAGTGCCTTTGCCTTGTGCAGCACTAAGGTTGTATACCACGCCGAAACTAACTCTCCAGTTGAGGACCGAGTCTGACGACTCTCCACCTTGGAGAGAGCCCGCTCGGCACAGCGTTGCAGGTGACGGACCCATCACGAGGGGACGAGCCAGGCGTGACGCTGGGCTCGCCACCTCACAGGAGCCGGAAGATGCACCACAAATGCCGCACCGACACACTTCCGCTTTTGAGGCCACCTACGACATGTACACCGGCGCTGGGACGTCCGGAGCAGGAGGCTTCGGGCAGCATCAAGAGCCGAACTACTTCACCTCAGGACGCTGGGACCACGGCCAGGACACGGACTCTGAGTGGTCCGGGAGCCGGTATGGAGGGGGATACGACAGTGCCTCCCAGCCATACTACCCCGGATACTCACAGTCCGCACGCTTCGACTACGGCCGGGAGTTGTCCTACATCTCCGACCGAGTCGAGCTCATCGATGACCGTACCCAAGAGATTCAAGACACACTAGCCTGCCATTCTCAGTACCATCAAGAGAATAGCGGGATGGTGGCGTCTATCCAGCACGACGTCCACGAACAAGCGGAACAGCTAAGCCAGTACCTTTCAAGGCTCAACCCCTACCAGTGAAGGTCCAAGCTTGGGGGAGGACCCCCATCAGGTATGTCCCGATTTATCCAGCACTTTGATCATTTAATTTCCATCATCCATCCACAAAAATAAATGCTCCATGTTCTATGATCTCCCTCTCCAAATATTCTTGATAGAGACATGGGCTATGCAAAAAGAAAAGCATGCCAAAGAAGCATGGCAAAAATAAGAGAAAAAGAAAAGCATGCCAAAGAGCATGGCAAAAAGAAAGAGAAAAAGAAAAGCATGCCAAGTGGCATGGCAAAAATATGAGAATAAAAGATAGCCCATGTTCTCAAAAATAAATCAAGGAGAGGGAGTTTCATCCAAGGAGTTCCACCATATTCCGTTCCACCATTCCACCATATTCCATTCCACCATTCCACCATATTCCACTCCATTCATATCCACACACTTGCACGTCTCGATCTTAAGATGTGATTTGTCTCCTCTGAGATCCGGTCTTTGACTTAGCAAAATATAAGATGCATGCATGCCTTCATCCTTTGTCCCTGAGCCACACAAAAAGCCATATTAGATGTTAGGATGAAAAGAAGGCACAAGCCTTTGGAGAGGATTCAAATACACTTGAGTGACTGAGTGTGCCAATGAGGAACAATTTGTAGTTTTCAAAACTTATGAAAAACTCCGAGATGGGATCCTGAAAAGAGTAGAGTGGAATAAAACTGAGTTTAAACTGTTTGTCCTTACAACCGCCCAAGATAAGGAGATTGCTATAAGCCCCATAGGTAAAAAGGTGATTTGAAACTTTGCCTATGATTCAAGTATTTTTGAAGACTAGTTGTTTATAAGTTACCTGCAAAAGAAATGACATTGTAGCAACTCCTGATCCACCGAGCCTAAGTTTATATCTTTGCTCGAGGACGAGCAAAGAGCTAAGATTGGGGGAGCTTGTTGGCGGTCGTTACAGCCCAAATCCGACCACCAATACTCGGGAATAAACGAGGTTTTATGCAACATTCCATGTACTTAGGTTTTATTTCTAATAAAGTTCCACGAGTTTTGGTGAGTGTCACTTGTGCAGGTACAACTATGACAAATATGTGCTATTGGGGCCGGAAATGACCAAATCGGCCGAACGACTACGTTCGGCCGGTTACCCCCCTTAGCCGAGCAGACCACTGGGAGTCGTCCACGTCAACAATGACCAAGCGAACACATCACATGACACGTGGGTGACCGCCAACTCATCCTGGACCATGCCACGTCATTCTGGGCCAGATCAACACGAAGTCATATATCAGGAGGAAGCCCAGGGGGGTCCAAGCACCAGAGGCGGTGCTGGGGAGGCCGGCCACGGGCCAGGCCCAGTTCGGCCGAACTGGGCCCTTCGGTCGAACCGCCCCCAGCACCAGAACCGACTCCAGGGGCTTATCCTGGCCACCGAGAGCAAAGGCGGCGCATCCAAGGGTTCGGCCGAACCCCCTAGTTCGGCCGAACCGACCCTGGCACCCGAAATCCCAGGGGGTACCCCCCTGGTCCCTTGGCGGCTACTCCAGCACCAACCGTCCTATGCAACTATAAATAGGACCCCATACGCCCTCTTGTAACACACAGCAAACCAAGGAGCTCATTTCCACTTTCATTCTAGTAGAGTTAGGATAGTTTAGTTGGGAGTTAGAGTTGAGTCGAGCTTTGCCTCGGAGGTTCCGGAGTCGTCTTCAGAAGCTCTGGTAATAGCTCTTGTATCTTTTACTTTTCCTTTTGTAAGACATTGAGTATCAATATAGTTATCTTTATCACTTTGCCTTTGTCATTTATATCTTGCTTCTACTTTATCCTAGTTGCAAATATATCTTGTTTAGACTATAGTCAGTTATAGTTCTAGTGCTTGTAGTCTTGTTTAAGTCTTTGTCTTGGCTGGTTCTTCGATCTTGCTTGATACTGGAGGTGAATTGTCACCAAGAGTATTGACAAGGTTGCTTGCTCTTGCTAGCAGAGTAAGTAGTCGTTGCCTAGTGTAGGAGTGGTTCCTAGACTAGTCGGTGGCCTTAGTTTATTCCCGTCGCAACGGAGGTGGTAGCCGGGAGTTGGTGACAACCCTTTCGGTCTTCGTAGCCCATCACGTTAGTTCCGGTCCATAGGATTCCCCAGTTGGGAAATAGTGGCACCCCTTCTCATCCCTTTCTGTGCGTTCACCGGTTCCCTTGTCCCGACGCTAAGACATTAGAGTTATCCCAGATCTCCTAGTGCTGGCTCTGTAGCCGCTGTATCTCTAAGCTAGAGTGACATAGGTAGATAAAGTATCCAGGAGTCCTCTATCTCTTCTCGTTGTCCTTCCAGCTATCTATCTCTTCTCTCCCTTACCAGAGTATCCCTTGAGCTATGTGTTCGGTATATCCACTCCTATCCAATACCGTTATCCCCTGTCTTGTCTAGTCGTGTACCCTTCTCTGATAGTCTCGAATATCTGTTCACTAATAGTCTTGCCAAAGCTGACCTGCGGAAATATAAATTACGATACCTCGGGATACTCCCAGGTGAAGTGCTACAGCGGTGATTCTGTGCGCTTGCAGAATATTTCTATATTTTACTAAGCCATACGGAAAACCACTGAAACACTCCTTACCCCAGTACCAGGATTCTCAATTCTGATATTGGATCGTATGAAGTGCCAACAGTCGTGCGGCCGACCTCGTATGCTCGGGGGCTGGCTCGTGCGACGACTCGGCGTTCCTCTCGTCGCGCGGCCGATCTCGCATGCTCGGGGGCGGGCGCGTGCAGCGACTCAACGTTACCTTCCGTCGCGCGGCCGACGTCGCATGCTCGGAGGCTGGCGCGCGCGGCAACTCGGCTTTTTCTCTCATCACGCGGCCGACCTCACATGCTCGGGGGCTGGACACCGGAATTTTGGTGACAGCATGCTTTCACCTCTTTTTTGCGACAACATGTTGTCTGACTTCTTCTTTGGAGCCTCGGCCTGCTTATACTAACCAACCCAACGCCCAGGCGCTACTGTACATATAGTGCTACTAATCGTCGCCCTATATTCAGTCCTCATGAGAACTGATTGACTACCTTGAAAGAACTCGGCGTCGTGTGGGGATGCTTCTTCTTTTTGGAGCATCGCCCACCCTTATGCCGACCAAGTGTTGAAGCACCTTCAGCCGACTACATTGGCCTCGTTCCTTCATCCGACTACATTGGCCTCGTTCCTTCATCAACAGCTCGACACGCGCCTGAATGTTGCGTGGGGGCTTGTGGGATATGGGTACCCTAGGGCCCATCACCAAGGGCGGCGGCGGCCGGCCCAAAGAAGAACGAGTCCTAGTAGACTCCTATTAGGACCCCCCCCCTATTGTAAATAGTCCCATATAGAAAATACTCATACTGTAACTTTACCTCCTGGATATATAAAGGAGGGCAAGGGTCCCTAGATAGGGGCATCGCATCCCACATCAGATCACGCATCACATCTTGTAACTCAAGCGCTCATCCTAGCTTCCTGAAGCTCGGCCGAGTACCAAGCAATACAAACGATGCCACCGACACAGGACGTAGTGTATTATACCTCCAGGTAGCCCAAACCTGTCTAAATCAGTGCCTCCTGTGTACCATCAAGCTGCTAGCTCATCAATCGCCCCGCCTACAAATCAACCACTCGGGTACCCCAGGTGGATTGCTGGTCCTAAGGTCCGACAATAGACAAGGCCATCACTTGTCTATAGTGATAATGGATGCACATATTGCGATTTTTCAATACACATATGGTGAAGGCTATAGGCAAAATACAAAAGAAATATGCATACACATGACAATAAGGATAGTACTTGCAATGAGATTAGAGCACTTCAAAGGATTATCTTGTGTCTGCATATACATGTATTAAAGTGTTTATTCTGACATCATGCAACGTTGAAAAGAGGCAGGTGCGTTACATAGCCCGAAAGACATTCGCCAGTAGGCGTACGTCCCGTAGGGGCATGTGAACATGGTTTTAGTCTGGTCTCCTGGGTGGATAGGAATTTGGTGGTACCCAGAGTAACCGTCAAGGAAGCAGAAGAAAGAGTGTTTGGCTAACCGTTCAAGCATTTCGTCTATGAACGGAAGGGGGAAATGGTCTTTCTTGGTGGCCTTATTGAGTCGACGATAGTCGATGCACATATGCCAACCAGTAACAGTGCGCTGAGGGATGAGCTCATTTTTGTCATTGCGCACTACCGTCATTCCTCCCTTCTTAGGAACGACTTGAACGGGACTAACCCATTCACTATTGGGGACAGGGTAGATGATCCCCGCGTGAAGGAGTTTGAGAACTTCCTTTTTCACGACCTCTCTCATGGCATTGTTTAACCATCGTTGAGGTTCCCGAGACGGTGTTGCTTCAGAATCGATCGGGATGCGATGAGTGCAAAGATTTGGGCTAATCCCTTTCAGGTCTTGGAGAGAATATCCTAAGACCGATCGATTTTTCTCCAGGATAGTGATGAGTTGCTGGGTTTCTACCTCGGAGAGTTTATCACTAATGATCACTGGAGTTTGCTTATCCCCAAAGAGGAAAGCATACCTAAGTCCAGGCGGAAGAGGTTTGAGCTCGATTGGAGATGGTTTTGGAGTTTCGTTTGTATCAAGCTCAATCGGAGGATGAGTTTCCTCCTCCTCCGTAAAGAATGGAATATCCTCTTCTGGAATAGGTTGCTCGAGGTCTAGCAAGGAAGCTGACCTGACTTCCTCTAACGGGTCAGGATCGGGGTCTGCCTCTATTGGAGTATTCAAAGATTGGGCATAGGAGACAGGGATAAGTTCTTTACCGATCCTAAGCTCTACTAGCTGGTTTATTGGTGCTTTTTCCAAAATCTTCAAGATTGGCCTGCCTATGAAGATGGGATGTGTGATAGTGCTAGGTAGGTCGAAGATGTGAAAATCCATGAAGAGTTCAGGATCGTTGACCTTAACGGGTGTGACCCGTAAGATTCCCAAACAGTCCAGGATTCTTCCTGAGGTAAACTTAAGTCATTTTTGAGAAAACGACCATGAGTTATCAGGAAATTCGGTTCGCACCAAAGAGCTAGAGATTATGTTGATTCCGAGGCTCGGGTCGTACCCAATTTCTCGGTCAAGGCCCATGATCTCACAGAATATCCTTTTGGTTTTTCTGGGCATCTTGACCACCTCGGTCGAGACTTCGGCCTCATCTAGCCACTCCCGACTCATGATAGCAGAGAGACGTCCCAGGTACTCCCGCTGGTATTCCAATTCTTCTTTGTCGGGGGCCTGATCCTTTTGCTCTACACATCGTTCCCGTGGGAAACTTGTTGCACTCCCAATGTCTTCGAATAGATCATCGTCAAAATCATAAAGAGTGGTGTAGAGTGAATCATAATGGTCTAGGCTAGAATATGGTTGTGGTTCGAAATGAGCTTCAGGTTCTGATGGATTGGAAGAGCTAATGGATTTGGATTGGACTGGTATTGGCTCTTTAGGTTCAGGTTCAGGCTGCTTCTCTTCTTCATCGGGGAGTTCATCATAGATTCCAGTGTAGTGGGTGTTGTCTAGGATACGGTCCAGGACTACCCTCGCTTCACTAGGAACCAAATGAAACAACGACCCTCCAGAAGCAGAGTCCAAGAAAGTTGCTGCTACGGAACAGAGGCCGAGGCTGAAGTGTTGTAAAACAACAGGTTCTGGTAGGCTTAGGTCCGGTCCTGAGGCCAGTATTTGCTTGAAACGAGCCCAGGCAGCTCCTAACGATTCTCCCTTTAATTGCTTAAAGTTAATGATTTCCGCTCAGAGACTGGCTACCTTGGAGACTGGGAAGAAGTTTAGGCAGAATTTTTCCTTGAGAACTTCCCAGCTCCCGTCCATAGTACTGACAGCCAGAGAGTACCATTTCTTCGCTCCTCCCGCTAGTGAAAACGGGAATAGCTTCCATTTGAGTGTCTCTTGTGTCATGCCCGCAATGGTCAGGCATGAGCAGAGTTGCTCAAACTCGCGCAAATGCACGTATGGACTCTCGGCCTTCGTTCCTGAGAACGATTGCTCACGAACCATGGCTATGAAGCCGGGACGTAGCTCATAGCCGGGTGTGGATATGGGATGTGATCATGGTGGAGGCTCCAAATAATCGCCCTTTGGAGCCGAGTGTTGGCGTAAGGTGAGAGTGGGATCCATATGGATGGTGGATGGTGGTGGGATACACGGACAACTTGGGTTCGGAATCAGAACAGCTACCGCTCCCCGGCAACGGCGCCAGAAAGCTTGTTGGCACTCCTTACGGCCTACAGATAAATCCGCAAGCGGACGGATACCGATGTAGCTTTCACCCGGGAGTATTCCAAGGTATCGATTTCCACGGGGAACGAGAAGTGTACTAATCCTAAACTAAGTTGTCCAAGGTAGATGGAGTGGATGAATGAAATGGATGAGGTGGATGACGACAACAAGGTGAGAAGAGAAGAGGTAGGAGGGTAGAGAGGGTACAGGTCTGGTAAGGGTATTCTACCGATTGACTGAGCAGAGCAGAAGATACAGATAGATACTTGCTTCGGGACAAGGGAACCGGTGGACACACAGAAAGGGATGAGAAGGGGTGCCACTATTTCCCAACTGGGGAATCCTACGGACCGGAACTAACGTGATGGGCTACAAAGACCGGAAGGGCTATCACCACCTTACGGCTACCACCTCTGTTGCGACAAGAATAAACTAAGTTAGTCTCAAGTATAGGCACCACGCCTACACTAGTCAACTAATACTTATCTCCTATAGAAAGATAAGCACCCAAGCTAAGCAACCAGTATACAGTTATACCAATCAACTAAGCATTGAACGAAGAACCAGCAAGCATATAAAAGTAAGAACTGAATGCTCAATCAATTAGAGAGAGATACAAGAGTTACCAGACACAACCCGGATGTTACTCGAAGTGAAGCCGCATCCGTAGAGGTACAGTGGGAAGAGGGGCCGACACTTTGGCTCCTCTCCGGGACGCTCACCTCTCCTCTCTCCCGATCTCTACTGATACAAGTGGAAAACTAACAGTGCTTCGCCTGCACTCTACTCTTGTGTTGTGTGTTTTGCAGGTGAAACCGGGCCTCTATTTATAGCAGGGAAGGACGGTGGAGGCAGAGTAGCAGCCAAGGCAGCTGGGAGGCGGTGCCGGGCCGTTCGGGCGAAATCCGCGGTTCGGCCGAACTTCCCAGTTCGCCTGAACCGGTGGATCCACCGCCTCAGCAGCCAAAGGCCAGGATTGCACCCTGGAGGCGGTTCCTGCCTTCGGCCGAACAGGCCACTTCGGCCGAAGTGGGCACGACTGTCACACCCGGATTTACACAGAAACCCGAATGCTACTATATGTGTGCCCAGGAAGTCCACAGAACACATATAGATAACAAATATGATAAACAGAGTACATATGCTCGAATAAAATGGTTTTACATCAGAGTTTGTCTCAAATAATTAAATAACACAGCGGAAGTCTCTTTATTAACTCTCTCTAAATGAAGACGAAGCCGATAACGATAACGATAACCCACGGGGACACCGACTGGTTGAGCACAGCTAGTAGAATGGTAGATCTTCAGGAAATTCAACAGCAGCAGTATCATCTAATCCATCTGTTACCCATCCGGGATTTTGTTGAATAGCAAGTGTAAGTAAATGTCTTACTTAGCAAACACAACACGGATAATGAAGGCTTAGAAGAAAGGCTTGACACGGCTGTACTGCATTAGCAATTTTAGTTGTTTCGTTTTAACATCATCATAAACACTACATTTACATGAATCCCAGTTGTGACCCAATTATTATAGTAGAAGTGAACATTAAACAGTAATAATCATCAACTTCTAATCAAAAAGGATCCAGGCCGCTCTTGACCTTGAGCAAGGCTATCATGATAGATTATACACACTGCAGAGGTTTCTCCCTTTACCCACCAGTCACGTAAAAGTTCAAAGGAACTTTGCACCCAACCACGCACATCAACACTTCCGAGGTGTGACTGCATAGGGACGCTACGAGGCTTTTCACAAGACACCCTAACGAAACAGTAGCCGTTATGGTACAACCTAGGCAGCATGACCCAAGGCACCGAGATTGACTGACGCCCATGCCGCAGCACGAGGGGGTCAATGGCGTCCAAGCGCGGAAAAGAACAACAACAACAAAATAAATAGCGCAACGTGTGGAACCCCCGCCATACGGAAGCTCCCAACACGGGACTGTGCCTCACGGGGACATAGCCAACGGATACTCCGTCCTCGGTGGATCAAACCATACTCTCACCCATGCTTCCCATAACGCCGTCGGCCCGTCGGTAACTACTGTCAAGCTAGAGTCGTACATGTTACTTGTCCAAGACCAGAGCCATTATAGTTCCAGCGGTGGCGACAGGTTCCTGGGTTGCCGCTTTAAGAACCAGTCCTTACGGAGAGACACTAGGGCCAAGCATGAAGCATACGCCCTAGCTCCCTGATCCATGTTGCTAAAAAGAAAATTTTAACATTAACATTGAAGTGAACCATTAAGTCAAGATTAACAGTTAAACATTGGTGACAGTAGCTGCGCCTAGCAAAGTTCTACCCAAATGCAATATCCCAAGGTAATCAAGGTATAGGATAAACAAGACTAGGTAATACCTTAATAGGAACAATTTAGACACATGCATATGCAGTAAATAATGTAAAGGTGTGTTTAGGTAGCAAGGATTGTCCGTGCTGTACTTGCCTTCGTCCAACTGTTGCTGCTGCTCCTGCTGCTGCTGTTGGTCCTGCTCCTCGTAACCCTCGAATTCAAACGCGTACGGCTCACCGACTGGACTCGTACATCAACACACAAGCATCCATACAAGCCAGTACATGCAAACAATATTAATCTATTAGAACAGTACACCAAACAATAAAAACAGATCAAAAGAAGGCTTAGAAACTAATCTACGCTTCTCTACGAACACGTTAGCGCGAAAATCACTCAAATCGGAGCTAAAACGAGAAAGATATGGCTTTTCTAAGGTTCAGGGACTTGCTAGCAAAGTTTTAAAAGTTCCAGGGGCTTATTTGCAAAAACTCAGGGGCTAAAATATAATTTTATATAAAAACAGGAGGGTTTATTTGCAAATTAACCAAAGCAGGACCTCGGGTGCTATTTTTAAATAAATCAGGGGGTTTTCAGAAAAAATCAGGACCTAATTGTAATTATTTTTGAATTGATCTGGACTGCGGGTTAATTTTGAAAAAGGGCAGGGGCTCTTTTGAAAAACGGCCGCGGCTGACTCGGTTGACCGGTATTGACCCGGGGTTGACTCGGCCTTGGTTCGATCTGAGCCGTCGGATCTAGTTTGGATGGCAGGGATCAGATCCGGGGAGAGGAAGTCGGCGGCGGCGCTGACTGGCGGCGGCGCTGAACGGCGGCGAGCAGCGGCGCTTCGCCGGCGTGGCTCGAAAACGAGCTAGGGGGCTCGGTTTGAAGCGTGGCCGGGTGCTACAGACGCGCGGGACGATGGCGAGTTCGCCGGAGGGAATCATGACGACGATGGTGCGGCGGAGGTGGCGGTCGTCGAGCTCTAGCGGCGGCGGCGTTCGGGTGACGGCGGAGAGCTCGCGGCAGAGGGGGAGAGAGGGCAAGGAGGGGCTCGGGAGGCTCCTTACCACCACGCGAAGCTTCCCTGGCGGTCGATTGGGCCCGAGCGGCGGCGAGACGACGGGTCCGCGGCGGCGCAGATCTCGGCGGCGGCTATGGCGGCGGTTGCGAGGAGAGCTCGAGCGGAGGCGGCTGGGGCTCGATGGGGGGGTCGTGGCGCAGGGCGGCGGCTTAAATAGGACGGACGTGGGCGGCTCGGGTGGACCTCGGCGTCCGTGCCGTGGCCGGGGCCGTGGCGGAGTCGGACTCCGACGGGAGGAGGGAGACGGGTATGACAGGCGGGGTCCACGCGGCATCGACAGCAGGGCGAGGCTGCGGTGGGCTGGCAGCTGGGCCGCGGGGTGGGACAAAAGTGGCGAAGGGCTGCGGGTGACCGGGCAGGCCGGGAGGGAGCGGGGCGGGCCGCTGCTGGGCCAAAAGCGGAGCGGGAGTAGCTGGGCCGCTGCGGGGAAGGGAAGAGGAAGGGGCTGGGCCGGCTGGAGAGAAAAGAAAAGGGGGCAGTTTCGGCCGAGAAAAAGAGTCCAGGGGGAAAAAGTGGACTCGGGCTGCTGCAACTTTTCTAGAGCTCCAAACGAAACGATTCAAATTCGAATTTAAACTCCAATTGAACCACACACAAACAAAACTCAATGCAGCCGGCATGAATGCAACAAAAATGTTTCTAACCTTATATTAAATTTTATTTCTCATAAATAATTTATTTTCCTTAGATAAATATGAGCATTAAATTAAATAAAAGCAATTTAATTACTAAATTTTTAAAATAGGCATTTTTAGGGTGTTACACCGACCCAGTATTGCACCGCCTCTGCTTTGCACACGTGTTAGTCCAACTCCTGAGGTCGGTTGGCAGGTCGGTTCACGTCTTGGGCTGGCCTGGAGGGCCTCCGGTGGACTTGTGGGCTCCGTCGGGTTGGATATGGGCCACCGGTCTTCTGGATATGGGTTGAGCTGGCCCAGAGTGATGTGGTCGTGGTCCACAAGTCTTGCCCAGCTAGGGGGGCAACCGGCCGAACGGAGTCGTTCGGCCGAAACGGTCATTTCTGACCCTTATAGCACGTGTTTCTCCATTTTGTACATGCACAGAGGACAATCACCAAAACTTGTGGAAATAGTCAGTGATAAGCCCTATAGCTATGGTGTGTGTCCCCATTGTGTTTGTTTTATACTCGGTTGGAGGTCGGAAATCGGTCTGTAACGACCGCCAACACATAGCTAGTAGGTTGATCTCCATTAGCGTGCGCCCGCGCTTCCATTTGCTTCCACCCCGCGCTCCGCCTTCATTGAGAGTGAAACCCATGGCCAAAGCAGCCGCCGAGCGCGCTGCCATGGAGGCCCTGGGAGCGACCGGAGCGCCGTCGGAGGTCGAGCAGGAGGCGAGCTGGAGCAGGACAAAGATGACGATGGAGCGTCTTGAAGACATGGCGAACCGTGGTGTGCTTCCTCCGAAGGACACCCTATCTTGGAGGCTTCCTAGGAAGGAGAAGAGGCCTCTCGAGAACACCGACGAGATTGCCGCCTTCGCGCACTTCGTCGAGCGCGGCTTCAGCACGCCGTCCGGTGATTTCTTCCGCGGACTGCTGCATTTCTATGGCCTGGAGCTTTCTCATCTTAATCCCAATGGGATTTTTGATATTTCGTTCTTCATCTATCTTTGTGAGGCATTTCTGGGAATCACCCCCCATTTCCAACTTTGGCGGTACTTGTACCGGGTCAAGCGTATTGGGTCGGGGAATAAGGGAGAAGGCCCCACTCGGATTACCGGCGGGGCGGGTATTGCATTGCGCGTGGGTAGGCAGAGAGATTACTTCGACCTGCAGCTGAACGACTGCCACAAGGATTGGCGTCAGGACTGGTTTTGCATGGTGGACCAGCCGCCTTTGCTGCCGAGCAGGACTGGTGTGGCGCCGAAGGAGCGGGATTCCTGGCGCGATCTTCCGGTCGGGGATGAGCTCACAGACATCGCCGATCTTATGGCGATGATTGCTGACCTGAAGCAGAAAGGGCTGACTGCCACAGCGATAGTGTCGTTTGTGGCCCGGACCATTCAGCCGATCAAGGACTGAGTCCATCCGGCGTACGAGTTCTCCGGCCGTTGTTACCTGACCCGGGAAACGTCTGGGTGGTTTGACTCGGATGAGGTTGTCAGGCGCGTGGGCACCATGATGAAGGGCGAAGTAAATAATCTTGGTGCCCCGCACCCTTTTGCTCTGAAAAATCCTCCGCCTTCGGTAAGGCTTCCATTCCGAGTTCTTTTCTGTTTTCCTGGGTTTTTTCTTCTATATGATGTCTAAGTTTATGTTGTGCTGAGTAACAGGTTAGAGTCTGGACTCGGTTAAGTTGCTCGTGCTCGGATTTCAGGTCTTGACCTGTGTATTGTGCCTTTTGTTTGCTGTTATGTATTCAGGGATGTGGCCATTCTATCGGATACATCCCGCACCCGATCGGATGGCGGCGGGGACCGGGGGGACTCAGTGTCTCAGGACCCGCCTGTGACGGAGATGGCACCGCCAGAGATGGGACCGCCGGCTACCGCGGCGGCTGACATAGCTGGGGGGTCGGGTTCTTCGGCCATGGTCACTGTGACCAGCGCGCCGGAGATCGCCCCAAGTGCCAGGGTTGAAGAGGAGGACCCGGACATGTCGGAGCTTGAGGATGACGCGCTCCTGGATCAGCGTGCTGAGCCGGAGGGCGAGGCAGAGGAGCAATTGAGTCGTTACAAGCGTTTCGACCGCATCGCCAAGGCGGCGCTGGAGCGCATTCGCAATTCTTCTGGCGCGATGCTGCAAGATATGCAGGTAACGTCTGCTAATCTTGGCTTTTGTATTCTTGAACTTGGTGCTGAGCCGTGTATGGTGCAGGAGTTGATGTCTCGGACCGTGGAGTGTACGCAAATGCTGCGCCTGGCGGAGGACGAGTACCTGGAGCTGCAGGAGCTCAGAACCCATGTCCGAACCATTGCACATGAGGCGCGGGGAGTCGCCATTCAGAAGGACACGGACGCGGAGGGCCTGGCGCAGCTCAATCAGGACCTCGTCGCCCAGCTGGAGGCGGCCAACACCAGTAAGCATCCCTTTGTAGGAGTACTCGTAAGTAGGTGCTTGTTTACTATATCTTGCTTGCTGTGCATTCCCAGATCACGCCAAGGAGATGGAGCGCATCCAGGGTCGGCTTGCGACAATGGACTAGAAGTTTAAGGACGTGACGGACACGCTGCGGGAGAGGGACGTCGAGCTGAAGCGCGCCCTAGAAAGTGAGCGGAAGCCTGTGCGGCGTCGACTTGAATTTCCCGCTTGTACCGACCATGAGGCCATAACGCTTGGTTATGGGTGGTTCTACTGCGCAGGTCATGCCCGCGAGAAGAAAATTCTGGAGGAGAAGATCTTGAAGGCGGAACAGGAGATGCAGGATCTCGTTGGTGCGCACAGCCGCGCCCTAGGCGCTCATAAAGTTGCCATGACAGGTAAAGATTACTTTAGAGTTTTTCTTCCTTCTTCAGCATTCGTGACACTGGAACATTGCTCTAACCCATACACATGTGCAGAGGCTGCTAAGCGATATGACGATTTGGCGCAGGCGGCCGAGTTGGCTTGCAACGGTATTGAGGTGCCGGGGAGTCAACCTGTGGGGTCGCTTGCGGATTGGTTGCGTCTTCTTCCAGGCTCCGCGAGGGGTATGACAGTGGAGACTACCCAGTATACAGTTAAGAGCACGCTGGCCCTTATCCGCTCGTACAACCCCGACCTCGACTTCGAAAACATCCGGTACGGGTACAGTTCTGATAGAGGAAGTGCCCGATCTTTCGGTGAGTGGAGATAATTTCGACTTGGTGGAAGTAGACCCTCACGATCCGACTACGACGAGCGAACCCGAAGCGCCAATGCAATCGCTGAACCAACTCCCTGTGGTTACCGACCTTGCTGGTGCAAGATCAGCCTGATCACGAAGATCGTTTCCTGTGCGCAATCGAAGAACGAACAAGAAAAAGATGCGAGCAATCTTAATATCACTCGAAGGTGGAGTTCTGAATCACACGAGGACAGCACTGATTTGCGTGTGTTCTTCGGGGGTAGCTAAAGCTAGATGTAAAACAAAACTCAAGTCTGAAATGAAAGGAAGCCTCTATATAAATAGAGGGAAAGGGGCGCAACCCCTAAGGAAGGTGGCGCCCGGAGAAAGGGAGAGGGCATAGCCCTAGGCGCCCACACAAAGGCCCCTGTTGGGCCAGCTTCTATTCTTCTGGGCCTTCATTCTTCAGTAGCATAATGAAGTTAAGTTCTCTTGCACGGGTCCGCGTGATTGGGCAAGAAGGTGGCGCCTGTGGTGGAGGATCATCTGGTGGCAGTGGAGAAGGTGTAGATGTACTCGTGTTGTAGGTGGTGTCCTCATCATCATCCCCTTCTTGAACTGAAGTCGTCCTCGACGGCAACTCCTCATCTTCACCCGCATACGGCTTCAAATCTGCAACATTAAAACTAGTGGAAACACCAAACTCCGCAGGCAGGTCAAGAACATAAGCATTATCATTAATCTTGGTTAGTATCTTAAAAGGACCTGCATCACGAGGCATCAATTTAGAGCGGCGTAAAGTGGGAAATCGATCCTTTCTTAGATGCAACCAAACCATATCACCCGGTTCAAAAGTAACATGTTTTCTCCCTTTACTACCAGCAACCTGATATTTAGCATTAGCAGCAGCAATGTTTTGTTGAGTTTGTTCATGCAAGCTAATCATTTGGTCAACATGTGCAGCAATATCTATGTGGGGAGCATCCTCAGCATCAAGCGCAAACAGATCAATAGGCGCTCGAGGAATATATCCATAAAAAACCTGAAAGGGACACATCTTTGTAGAAGAATGTGTTGCATGATTATAAGCAAACTCAACATGAGGCAAGCAATCTTCCCAATGTTTCAAGTTTTTATCCAAAACAGCCCTAAGCATGGTTGACAAAGTTCGATTAACCACCTCAGTTTGTCCATCAGTCTGAGGGTGACAAGTGGTGCTAAACAGCAATTTAGTTCCCATTTTATTCCACAGTGATCTCCAAAAATGGCTGAGAAACTTAGCATCACGATCAGAGACTATTGTATTTGGAATACCATGCAAGCGAATAATCTCTCTAAAGAACAATTCAGCAACACTGCTAGCATCATCAGTCTTATGACAAGGTATAAAATGAGCCATTTTGGAGAAGTGATCAACAACCACAAAAATACTGTCCCTCCCCTTCTTAGTTCTAGGTAAGCCCAAGACAAAGTCCATAGAAATATCAAGCCAAGGGGAAGTAGGGACAGGCAAAGGCATATACAAACCATGGTTGTTTAGTCGTGACTTAGCTTTCTGACAAGTAGTGCAGCGGGCAACAAGGCGCTCAACATCACAGCGCATCCGGGGCCAAAAGAAATGGGCAACCAGCACCTCATGTGTCTTGTAGACACCAAAATGTCCCATAAGACCGCCGCCATGTGCTTCCTGTAACAACAAAATACGAACCGAGCTTGCTGGAACACACAGCTTGTTAGTGCGAAACATGAACCCATCCTGCATGTGAAATTTGCCCCATGGTTTGCCATTCATGCAGTGAACTAAGATATCCCGAAAATTAGCATCGTCGACATATTGATCTTTCACAGTTTGCAAGCCAAAGATTTTAAAATCCAACTGGGACAGCATGGTATATCGACGAGACAAAGCATCAGCAATAACATTTTCCTTCCCATTCTTGTGTTTAATGATGTAAGGAAAAGACTCAATGAATTCTACCCAAGTAGCATGACGACGGTTCAGATTGGTTTGGGTACGAATGTGTTTTAAAGCCTCATGATCAGAGTGAATAATAAACTCACGATGCCAAAGATAGTGCTGCCATATTTGCAAAGTGCATACTAAAGCATAAAGTTCCTTATCATAGGTAGAGTATCGCAAGCTAGCACCGCTTAATTTTTCACTGAAATAAGCAACTGGTTTTCCTTCTTGTAACAAAACAGCACCTAGCCCAATACCACTGGCATCACATTCAAGCTCAAAGATTTTACCAAAATCAGGCAATTGCAAGAGAGGAGCATGTGTTAACCTTTCTGTTCGCACCCAAAATTGGTAGTTGCCTATCAGGTCGAGGGCAACCAGTCAGACCGGTTCTAGAAAGCGGTTAGACCGGTTTCCCTGTAGCCGATCTGGCAACGGCCGAAACCGGTCTGACCGGTTTCTCTATCCGGTCTGACCGGTTTACTCCGAGTTGGAGTAGAATTAGGAGTCCTGATCGTTTTCCAAATTGTAAAAGGATTCCTTGCAGGGCAAGACCTCCCCACCCTATAAATATAAAGGGCCATGGCCGATTGAGACCTATCATCCAATCGATCAAATACTATTTTTCTACTTTTATCTCCAAACCCTAGCTTTTCCAACCCCTTTGCTTTCCTTTTTTGTCTCGACGGCGTTCAAGGAGGTTCTGAGTGGCCTGACCGATTTTAGAGCAACCCTAGACGTGCCATCTCCGACGGGGTCCCTCCCGAGGTGGTGATTCTAGGTTTTTTCCCGAAGCCCTAGCAAATCCGGTCTGACCGGATCCCTAAACCGGTCTGACCGGTTTGGGCTGAGGCTGCGGCAAGTGCGAAGTTTCTGGTGTTGCGCGATCCGGCGCTCGTGTGTGTTGACCAGAAAAGTGTCAACATACTTTTGGCATCTCCGCTGGTGACAAATTAGAAGATTTGGTTTTCAAAACCGTTCGATCTAACCCCGGTCAAGATGGGAGCTCGGTGTGATCTTGATATGGATAACATCATCACGGCTTCATTGGAAGATCTTACTCCGGAGGAGCAGAAAAAGTTCGAGGCGCTGCAAAATTACATGAAGACACAATTTTTGGCTGGCATCAAGAAGGATCGTCATGGCAAGGTGGCAAGATTGAAAGAATTAAACGACAATCAAGTTGAGGTAATACCCACTGTAAGTAAAACCCCAAAAGCCCCTTCTACTACAGCTCCTCAAAATAGTGTAGAGGGTGATGAATTACTTGCCTCATATATTGCTCGTTTAGAACGATTAGAGGATCTTGAGAAAGATAGGACTGCTGCTTGCTTTAACAATAATGAAACTAGTAGTAGCGTTCCTAAAATTAATGCTAGTGGGGTAGTTTTTCCTAGCTCGTCACCCATGCCTAATGTTAACACTGAAAAATATATATATGGTATGCCACCTGAATTTGCCGTTGGTCAATCCCTGCCGTTCCAACCGACTGGGCCAAACATGGCCAAACCGGTCAGACCGGATCAGGGAACCGGTCAGACCGGTCTGACCAACGCGCTTGAATTAGTGCATGAGCAACCTATGCCGCTTTCTGTTTTGCCTGATTCAATGGTTTATGCTCACACTAATACTTTGGGTACTGGTAAGCCTCAATTTAGTACAACAGTTAACACATCTGCTCAAAGAAATATTATACCTGATGATGTGTTTGAGAGTTATAGGCTAGCTCAAGCTAAGATTGCTCCCTACTTAAATAAGATGAATTTGGAGAGTGTGCAACCACAACAACCAAATAATCCTAACTGGGCTGAATTTAATAAATTTAGAGAAGATTTGGCTAATGTGGTAAAAACTAAACTTGGTGTTGATATTGGTAACACAAATTTGTATCAAAAACCATATGATGCTGAGTTTGTAATTTTCCTCTTCCACGCGGTTGGCGTATGCCTGATTTAATTAAATTTAGTGGAGATGATGACCGAACCACGTGGGAACATATTAGTCAATACATAGCTCAACTAGGGGAAGCGGGTACATATAATGCTCTTAAAGTGCGTTTATTCTCTTTATCTTTGACTGGTACCGCTTTTGCTTGGTTTTCTTCGCTTGCTCCTGGTTCTATTATATCTTGGGATATGTTAGAGCGTAGATTTCATGATCACTTTTATAGTGGGATCTTGCAATTGAAATTGACAGACTTGACATCGGTTAGGCAAAGTAGAGATGAAACTGTTTCTGCTTACATTAAGAGATTTAAAGAAACTAAGAATCGTTGTTTCAATTTGTCAATCACTGATATGGACCTTGCTGATATTTGCTAAAAGGGTTTAAGGTCGTCCATAACAGATAGAATAGAGGGTTCTGATTTTCTTTCGGTTGCACAAGTTCAAATTAGGGCTTTAGTTGTTGAAAACTGAATGAATAAGGAAAAAGAAAGAGATACTTCTAGATCACGTCGTTCCAATGTTCATATGATTGATTACGGATCTGATAGTTCAAGCGATAGTGATAATGAAGTACTTGCTACTGAATTTGTATGGCCCTCTAAAGAAAAAACTTACTCTTGTACATCACTTAAGCCGGCTAGTAAAGGTCGGCAAGAAGAAGTTAAGTTTACGTTTGATGTTTCCAAATGCGATTGTATCTTTGATGAATTCCTTAAGTCTGGAAATATTAAATTGTCTCATAAATTGCCTCCACTTGATGAATTGAAAAGGCGTGCATATTGCAAGTTTCATAATACTTATTCTCATGCCACTAATGATTGCAATGTGTTTCGTCGACAGGTTCAATCGGCCATAAATGAAGGTCGTTTGACATTTCATGAGATGCAAGTGGACAAAACTCATTTCCCTATTAATACTATGGATTTACAGCAGCCCAAGGTCTTGGTTCAGCCGCATCAAGCCGAAGCAACCAAAGGGAATAATGTTGTGATTGGTGAAGATAAACCCGATTTCAGGGGAAAAGAGTTGACTCGAGAAGTTACATATGAGAAAACTCCAGATGGCAGGGAGACATTCAAAGTTACTGTGAGAGCCTCTGGACATGGGGGGCAAGGGTCGTCCGTTCCCACCGAGCAAGGAACGTTTGAGCCTGTTCAGGCCAAACCGGTCAGACCGGTTGGGGAAAGCGGTCAGACCGATTTTCCCCAGGGCCGTCCAAAAATGATTAAACCAAGCCGTTAGGAGATTGGAAACTGGAAACTCAATATTGCAAAGAATCAGGGGAGTACTCTTAAGCCAAAGATCACCTTTGATATGCTATTTGACAAGTACTCCAAGCAAAAGGCCGTTACAAGCGATCGGCCGGTAAAAAAGAGAATGAGATCACCTCCACGCCAAGAAGAACCTTTTCAAACAAAGAAGAACTTTACTCCGCGGTGGGGGGTGTCAAGTTCATATCCACCTCATCCAATTTATGATAACAATGGAGTAATGTGGGTGTCGTATCAGCAGCCCTTCCAGCCTGGATGGGGAGGACCGCAAGGGCCAGCATTGGACAGAATCTCAAGGCCTGGACTAGACCGTTTGGTACCTCACCAATCTGGTCAGGGTCGCCAGACCCAACCGGTCAGACCGGTTTTACAAACCGGTCAGACCGGTTTCCCTAGGAAACCGGCAACACCTCCTGTGAAGCAAGTGTACAAGCCGAAACAGAAGGAGGAGGTGCATAAGATGGATGTTGACCCAGAGAGGACTACAAATCAAGATGTTATTCAGATTGGGTTGATGAACGTTCCCCTTGGAGACAGTGGCAAAGAACCGATTGTCATAGACGATAAGGTTGAGACACCTATTCAGAGGGGATCTATTTCTGTTAATGATCATGAGGTCAGTGGAAGTGGTTCTAACTCCAAGTGCTTCTTGCCAAAATGGTGTCCTCCCGGTTTATCTCATACTCAAAGGAGGAAGCTTCAGCGCTTGAGGTTTCGGGAGATGAAGGAGAAGGAGCTAGAAAAGCAGAGAGACGAAGCATTCAACAAGTACAGGCCCATGATTCCACAGGGGAAAGAATGGAGGGCCAAGATCAGCTCCCAGACAGAACCGGTCAGACCGATTGGGGAGTCGGTCAGACCGATTGAACCGGTCAGACCGGTTGCTGAAAGTGGTCAGACCACTTTGCTCGATGCACCGCCCAGTTTTTCTTCTCCCGCTCCTATAGTTTGTAATGATAAGTTATCATCGTTATCCGTTCCAGAGGACGATGAAGAAATTGTTGATTATGGTTCTTCTCCTGAACGCATGGATCTTGAACTCAATGTGATTCATATGTCTATGGACGGTTACATGTTATCAGAGGAAGACGTTGCTCATCTTGATTTTGGGCCAAAGGAAGCTATTTTCCAGAAGCCTAAAGCTACTGAGAATCATCTGAAGGCTTTATACATGAAGGGTCATATCAATGGGAAGCCTATCTCTCGCATGCTTGTGGATGGAGGGGCAATAGTCAACTTGATGCCATATTCTCTGTTCAAGAAGCTGGGGGGTTCAGATGAGGAGCTGATCAAGACCAACATGACTGTCAGTGGCGTGGGAGGAGGTGAACCCATGAGCGCCAAAGGAGTTGCTTCTATGGAGCTTACTGTTGGAAGCAAGACATTGGCTACTGCGTTCTTCGTCGCTGAAACACAAGGTAACTACAGTTTAATCCTTGGTCGTGATTGGATTCATGCAAATCAATGTGTGCCTTCTACTTTGCATCAATTTTTAATTCAATGGATAGATGATGAAGTAGAGGTCGTTCATGGAGATACGTCGGCTTGTGTTGCAGCGGCCGATAGTTCTACTATGGATGGTCATGAGAATCTTAAGTGCTTATCTGGTTTAGATTTATCTGACTGTGAGATCATTGGTTGCACTAAAGATGGCTTTGCTACTGCTGTTATGAAGCCGATCGGAGATCTGGCTATACCATCTCTTATGATTTGATGGATCTGAATCTAGAGTGGTTACAATAGAGGCGTGAACACTATCGGGCGCATAAGAACAATATGTGTGAGGCCATCGAAGATTTTGATGATTTGAGCAAGCTAGGACAGGGGTTTACGTCGGCTGATCCTCTAGAGGAGGTAGATATTGGTGATGGCACTGTACCTAGGCCGACATTTGTAAACAAGAATCTTGATCCTTTGTTTAAATTTGAGTTGATAAAGCTATTAAAGGAGTATGTTGATTGTTTTGCATGGAGTTACAATGAAATGCCTGGTTTAAGTCATAATCTAGTTGAACATCGTTTACCTATTAAACCTGGTTTTAGGCCTTTTAAACAGTCTCGCAGAAACTTTAATCCTGATATTTATGACCGAGTGAAAGAAGAAATCAATCGGTTGTTAGATGCTAAATTTATTAGGCCTTGTCGATATGCTAATTGGATCTCTAACATTGTGCCTGTTGAGAAAAAAGGAACAAAAAAGCTTCGTGTTTGTATTGACTTTAGAGATCTCAATAGAGCTACTCCTAAAGACGAATATCCTATGCCTATAGCCGATTTTCTTGTTAATCCTGCATCTGGACATAGAATTCTTAGTTTTCTTGATGGTAATGCTGGTTATAATCAGATATTTATGGCCGAAGAGGATATAGCCAAAACGGCCTTTCTATGTCCGGGTTTTGTTGGTCTATTTGAGTGGGTAGTAATGACTTTTGGTTTGAAGAATGCTGGTGCCACATATCAGAGGGCTATGAATTTGATTTTTCATGACTTACTTGGCATTATAGTAGAGGTCTATATTGATGATATTGTTGTCAAATCGGTTGGAGTAGATTCTCATTTGGCTGATTTAAGACTTGCATTTGAAAGAATGCGTCGATATAAATTGAAGATGAATCCACTCAAATGTGCTTTTGGTGTATCGGCTGGAAAGTTCTTAGAATTTATTGTACATAAAAAAGGCATAGAGATAGATCCTATAAAGATTGAAGCTATTAAGAATGTAGAGGCTCCTACTTGCAAGAAAGATTTGCAAAAGTTTTTGGGCAAAGTAAATTACTTAAGGAGATTCATTTGTAATTTGTCCGGGAAGGTGAACGCCTTTACTCCTTTACTTCGGCTGAAGAATGACATTGATTTTACTTGGGGGCAAAACAACAAGAGGCCTTTGATGAGATTAAGCAATATTTATCTTCGCCGCCCGTCCTTCAAGCGCCCAAGAGTGGGGTTCCATTCAAGTTGTATGTGGCAGCTGAGAAAGATGTCATTGGAGGTGTTTTGACTCAAGAAACCGAAGGAAAGGAATTTGTTGTTGCATATGAAAGCAGAAGATTATTGGATGCCGAAACGAGGTACACTTTTATTGAAAAGTTATGCTTATCATTATATCATACTTGCACCAAGTTAAGGCATTATCTTTTACCAAGTACTTGTGTAGTAGCATGTCAAACCGATATAATTAAATACATGTTGCATAAACCAATTTTAAGTGGTAGAGTCGGCAAGTGGGCTTATGCTTTAGTTGAATATGATTTGTATTGTGAGCCATTAACTTCGATGAAAGGACAAATAGTAGCTGACTTTATTGTTGAACATAGAGTGGATAAGCAACTTGATTTGAATATCGGTTATGCTACTTTTACTCCATGGAAATTGCATTTTGATGGATCAGTTTGCAAAAGTGGTTGTGGTGTTGGAATTGTTATTATTTCTCCACATGGGGCTGTTTTTGAAGCACTTAACCGATTAAATCATGAGTGTACTAATAACCAAGTCGAGTATGAGGCTCTTCTATTCGGATTGGGAATTTTGCATGACATGGGAGTGAAGCATGTAGAAGCTTATGGTGATTCTTTACTAGTGGTACAGCAAGTTTCTAAGGTATGTCAATGTTTAGATGGATTTTTGAATGCCTATCTTGATAGATGCTTTGATATTATATCTTGCTTAGATGAATTTGTAATCCGTCATGTACCATGAGAAAGAAATCCAAAGGCGAATGCTCTGGCTCAACAAGCATCTGGTTATAATGTTCAGAAAAGAAATTTTCAAGAACGAAGACCGATGTTTTTAAAAGCCGAGTGCGCTGTTCTGGAGGAACCGGTTGCACCGGTTCCTCAAACCGGTCTGACCGGTTTAACCGGTCTGACCGCTTTAGAAAACCGGTCAGACTGGTTTCCTGAGACTGAGTCTACTTCGGCTATTGTTTCCCATAAAGATGAAGTGGATGATTGGAGAAAGCCTCTGGTTGATTATTTGCAAAATCCTAGCAGTTCAGTTGATAGAAAAATCCGACGATGGGCTCTTAAATTTGTTCTAGATGGTGATGAATTATATCGTCGGACCATTGATGATTTGCTTCTAAAATGTTTGGGTCCTGACCAAGCTAGGCTAGCTATGGCAGAGGTTCATGAAGGAATTTGTGGTACTCATCAATCGGCTCCCGAGATGAAGTGGCTCCTTAAGCGAGCTTGTTTCTATTGGCCCAATATGATAGCTGATTGCTTTAAGTATTACAAAGGTTGCGAAGAATGTCAAAAGCATGGGGATATTCAGTTGGTGCCTGCTGCATTGATGCATCCAATTATTAAGCCTTGGCCTTTCCGAGGATGGGGTTTAGATTTTGTTGGCAAGATTCACCCTCCTTCGTCGAAGGGTCATTGTTTTGTGATTGTGGCAACTGATTATTTTACCAAATGGATGGAAGCAATTCCTTTGAAGAATATGACACATAGAGAAGTGATTGAGTTTGTTAGAGAACATATTATACATAGGTTTGGTATTCCGCAAACTTTGACTACGGATCAAGGAACTTCGTTCATATCTAAAGTGGTGCGTGAATTTGTCAATTCCTATGGTATTAAACTTCTCAATTCATCTCCATATTATGCTCAAGCCAATGGTCAAGCTGAGTCTAGCAACAAGATTTTCATAAAGCTCATCAAGAAGAAGGTAGAAGATCATCCTAAAAGATGGCATGAGGTATTATCTGAAGCTTTATGGGCTCATCGTATTTCTAGACATGATGCTACTAAAGTTACTCCTTTTGAGCTTGTGTATGGTCAAGAAGCCGTTTTGCCTGTAGAGGTGAATCTTGGCGCATATAGACTTGCAAAGGAAAATAATCTTGATGTTGATACATATTATGCTTTGATGATGGATAATATTGACGAAGTGACCGACAAGCGGTTGGAGGCTTTAGAATAGATTGAAAAAGAAAAAAGGCGAGTGGCGAGGGCATACAATAAGAAAGTGAAGTCCAAATCTTTTCAGGTAGGTGACTTGGTTTGGAAAACAATTTTGCCTATTGGATTGAAAAGCAACAAGTTTGGCAAGTGGTCTCCAAGTTGGGAGGGTCCTTTCAAGATTGTGAAGGTTTGTTCAGGAAATTCTTATATGGTAGAAACCTTGCGAGGACAGCTGCTGCCTAGAGCTCTCAATGGGAGATACTTGAAGAAATTTTATCCAAGTGTTTGGCAAGGTGCTTAATAGGATATGGCCGATTTATGTTTGAAATCGTTCGTAGGATAAAAATGGCCGGTGAATTCTGTGACATCGACCTTAGCATATTTTCTAGTGCATAAAATTTACTAGAAAACAGGGGGCATATGTTCGCACCCAAAATTGGCAGTTGCCAATCAGGTCGAGGGCAACCGGTCAGACCGGTTCTAGAAAGCGGTCAGACCGGTTTCCCTGTAGCCGATCTGGCAATGGCCGAAACCGGTCTGACCGGTTTCTCTATCCGGTCTGACCGGTTTACTCCGAGTTGGAGTAGAATTAGGAGTCCTGATCGTTTTCCAAATTGTAAAAGGATTCCTTGCGGGGCAAGACCTCCCCACCCTATAAATATAAAGGGCCGTGGCCGATTGAGACCTATCATCCAATCGATCAAATACTATTTTTCTACTTTTATCTCCAAACCCTAGCTTTTCCAACCCCTTTGCTTTCCTTGTTTGTCTCGACGGCGTTCAAGGAGGTTCTGAGTGGCCTGACCGATCTCAGAGCAACCCTAGACGTGCCATCTCCGACGGGGTCCCTCCCGAGGTGGTGATTCTAGGTTTTTTCCCGAAGCCCTAGCAAATCCGGTCTGACCGGATCCCTAAACCGGTCTGACTGGTTTGGGCTGAGGCTGCGGCAAATGCGAAGTTTCTGGTGTTGCGCGATCCGGCGCTCGTGTGTGTTGACCAGAAAAGCGTCAACACTTTCTTTCAAAGTGTTGAACGCTACCTCCCGAGAATCACTCCAAGCAAACGGCACACCTTTCTTTGTAAGCTCATGTAGAGGCGCTGCAATGGAGCTAAAATCACGGACGAACCTGCGATAGAAACCTGCAAGTCCAAGAAAGCTCCAAATCTGTGTGACCGTCGTCGGTGTAGGCCATTCCCGGATGGCATCGATCTTGCTGCTATCCACCTCAATGCCCTGTGGAGTAACAACATAGCCAAGAAATGAGACACGTTGTGTGCAAAAGAGGCATTTTTCCATGTTACCAAACAGGTTAGCAGCACGCAACGTATCAAAAACAGCACGCAAATGTTCTAAATGCTCTTCCATAGACTTGCTGTAAATGAGGATATCATCAAAATAGACAACAACAAATAAGCCTATGAAGGGCCTCAGAACTTCATTCATTAAACGCATAAAGGTGCTGGGAGCATTAGTCAATCCAAACGGCATAACCAACCATTCATATAACCTAAATTTCGTTTTAAAAGCCGTTTTCCATTCATCACCGAGTTTCATTCTAATCTGGTGGTAACCACTACGCAAATCAATCTTTGTGAAAATAATGGCACCACTAAGCTCATCTAGCATATCATCAAGGCGTGGTATAGGGTATCGGTAACGAATGGTGATGTTATTAATAGCATGACAATCTACACACATACGCCATGATCCATCTTTCTTTGGAACAAGTAACACAGGAACAGAGCAAGGGCTGAGAGACTCACGAATGTAACCCTTGTCAAGCAACGCCTGTACCTGGCGCTGGATCTCCTTTGTTTCATCCGGATTTGTACGGTGCGGTACGGGATTAGATCGATCTGGTGCTCAATGCCACGGAGTGGTGGAAGACCCGGTGGTAAGTCGGTGGGAAAGACATCAGCGTACTCCTGCAAAAGGTTAGCAACCGCAGGGGGAGTATCCGAAGATGGTGTGTCATCAAGTGAAACGAACATACCAGAGCATACAAGTGCATAGCAGGGCAAATGAGCATCACGAATATCATCAAAATCAGCACGCGTAGCAAGTAGAACATGGGCATTCAATTTGATTTCAGAATTAACAGATGTCGATGGTTATTTAGCAGCCTTAGCAACGCGAGCAAGATCATCTTTAACAATTTGTTCAGGTGTCATGGGATGTATGATTATTTTCTGACCTTTAAACATGAAAGAATAATGATTCAAACGACCATGATGCAAGCTATCAGTATCATATTTCCAAGGTCGACCAAGTAACAAGGAACATGCTTCCATGGGAATAACATCACAATCAACAAAATCAGAATAAGCACCCATGGAGAAAGGAACACGAACCGATCGTGTCACTCTAATTTTCCCACCATCATTGAGCCATTGAATGTGATATGGATTTGGATGCTTACGTGTGGGCAAAGACAATTTTTCAACCAGCACGGCACTCGCCAAATTGTTGCAGCTGCCGCTGTCGATGATGATGCGAATCGATCGCTCCTGCACAACGCCTTTAGTATGGAACAGAGTGTGGCGCTGGTTCTTCTCGGCCGGGGCGACCTGTGTACTAAGAACACGCTGCACAACAAGACTTTCATACCTGTCAGCGTCCCCCGGGTTGACATGTACCTCCGCATGAGCTGCATGGTCAGTGGCAAGTATAGCATGTCGAGTTTCCTCAGAATCACTTTCGGACGAGTACTCACCATTGTCACGGATGAGCAAAGTACGCTTGTTTGGGCAGTCCCCAAGTATGTGCCCAAATCCTTTGCAACGATGACACTGTATATCCCGTGTACGTCCTGTGGAAGGGGCAGCTCCTGTGGGTGGTGCTGCTGCAGGTGTGGACGTCTTCTCGCGCGTTGTAGTGGTGGACGTGGATGGTGCATCCCTGGCTGGAGCTGCCGAACTTCTCCCTGCAAAAGAGTTAGTATATGGCTTCGAGCGGCGTCCCTGCACTTCACGTTCAGCTTTGCAAGCATATTCAAATAATGTGTTCATATCAGCATACTCCTTATAATCAAGTATATCCTGAATTTTGCGGTTCAAACCACCACGAAAACGTGCCATAGCAGCATCAACCTCCTCAAGTAAACCACAACGCATCATACCCTTTTGTAGCTGCTGGTAATACTCCTCAACAGATTGTTGTCCTTGCTGAAAACGCTGCATTTTGTTAAGCAAATCACGGGCATAATAGGAAGGCACAAACCTATGTCGCATAGCAGCCTTTAATTGAGCCCAAGATGTGGGAGTGGTTGTGGGATGGGTTTGTTTATATTCACACCACCAAATTAAAGCGAAATCAGAAAATTCACTGATAGCAGCCTTAACTTGAGAAGTAGCAGGAATATCATGGCATGAAAATTTCTGTTCGACCTCTAACTCCCAATCAAGATATGCAGCAGGATCATATTTGCCATTAAAAGATGGAATCTTAAATTTAATCTTAGCAAATGAATCATTACCGGGGGGACGTACCACACGGCGAGCGCGGCCACGGCGGTTTCCATCTTCCTGCTCCGTATCACCGCCATAACCCTTCTGTAACTCTGTGATCACCGTGTTCATGGTATCGAGACGTGCCACAATGGAGTCGAGCGTGGTCTTAGTGGCCGTCTGTGCAAGGTCGAGATGATCGAACCGCGCGTTCGTCGTAGTGACCGTGGAATCAAGCCGTTCATGCAACGTTTGCATGTCCGCTGCAAGGCCATCAACTTGAGTCCGCATGTCCTGCAGCTGTGCATCCTTCGGGTCGTCGTCATCTCCCATGGTTAGCGCAAACACAAAGCAAAGTCAACAACAACAAAGGTGGAATCGCTCTCAACACGCACACTAAAATGCTGTTATCAAATGCTTATCCGTTCTTACCAAGCACACAGGGGTGAGCTGCAACCAACAAGTAGTACCGGCGAGAGATTGGAGCAGCGATTGCCTGGAGAAACAAAATCTGCTCGTCGTAGAACTATGTGGAGTTCTGGGTAGGCTGCACTCAATGCAAGGGGTAGCACAATCAAACAATAATGCAAAGTTGAATAATAGAGCTAAACTTGTGCAAAGCTGGTGGAGAGAAAGTGCAAAAGTGGAGCAAGGCGAAAAGGAGGAGAACAAAGGAAGCAGGGAGGGCGCACACGGCTTCCGTCGTTGTCCTTTTTTTCTGTTTTTTTCTGTTTTTTTGGACAAACTCACAAACTGATTGTAGGAACAAAGGAAAACAAAATAGCAATTCACCACACACACTTTTTCTCTCTCTCTCTCTAGAGTAAGGCGAACTGCAGAATATGGTACCAAGAAAGAGAGAGGCGAATATGGAAAATTGGCACGGCGTGGGGGGGAAGAGGGGGGAATGTAACCTGGCAGGTGGCCGAGGCAATCACGGTGCGCTGCGGTGGGGAGAGGGCGATCAGCCCTGATTCGGTCTCGGACTCATTTCCCTTCCCTCTCTTTCTTTTTTTTGACTTTCCTTTTCTTTTGATTGCTTTCTTTCCCTTTTTTCTTTCCTTTTTTTTTGATTGCTTTCTTTCCATTTTTTTTGTCACAGGCCGAAACACAGAAGACAGCGGAGGGGCGATTTGGCGCAAACCAGGGAAAGGCGCGAGATCAGAGGAATGCCGGCGCATGGGATATGGCGAGTAGCAGAGAAATGGTGGCGACGTGGGGGTTAGAAGCAAAGAAAAACAAAGATAGAACACAAAGTAACCAACAACAATTGAACTCGAAAGCACACAAATTCAACAATGCAAATTATTGAAAGAAAGTGCAAGGCTCAAAAAGGTCCTGGGACAATGATCTAACCTAAAAAAATATATTTGTTTTGGTTTTGTGGACTGTAGGAAATGGAAAAACACTCGATTAAACTCACCGATTGTTGGCGGTCGTTACAGACCGATTTCCGACCTCCAACCAAGTATAAAACAGACACAATGGAGACACGCACCATAGCTATAGGGCTTATCACTGACTATTTCCACAAGTTTTGGTGATTGTCCTCTGTGCAGGTACAAAATGGAGAAACACGTGCTATAGGGGTCGGAAATGACCTATTCGGCCGAACGACACAATTCAGCCGGTTACCCCCCTTAGCCATACCCGACGCGAAGCACGATCGGGAGGTCGTACACATCACCGACAACTGAGTAGCGACCAGACATGACATGTGGACCACCGCCACGTCGCCTCTGGGCCAAAAGAGCACGAAGAACACCAAGATAAGGCAGCCCAGAGGGTCCAGGAGGGAGAGGCGGTGCAGGGGAGCGCTGCTGGGCCGAAAACCCAGTTCGGCCGAACGGATTGGTTCGGCCGAACCAGCCCAAGGCATGTCCCCATGCAACCGACCCTGGAAACCGCCTCCCAGGGGCAAATCCAGGCCGTAGGGGCCTTCGTCGGTGCATCCACCGGTTCGGCCGAATCCTACAGTTCGGCCGAACCGGGATTTTCGCCCGAACCGACCTCCTACCGTTCCAGGGTTGCGTGGCTGCCACTGCTCTTCAAACCGACCCTGGGCACTATAAATAGAGGCCCTCCTTCACCTGAAAAACACACAACACAAGAGAAGAAGAAGAGTAGGCGTCGCTAGGTTCTGCCACTCAGTAGAAATAGGGAGAGAGGAGAGGTGAGCGTCCCGGAGAGGAGCCGGAGTGTCGGCGCCTCTTCCCGTTGTACCTCTACGGATGTGGCTCTTCTTCGAGTGACATCCGGGTCATGTCTGGTAACTCTTGTATCTCTCTCTGATTAATTGAGCATTCAGTTCTTACATTTATATACTTGTCTCGTTCTTCGTTCAATGCTTAGTTGATTGGTATAACTGTATACTGGTTGCTTAGCTTGGGTGCTTATCTTGCTATAGGAGATAAGTAGTTATTGACTAGTGTAGGAGTGGTTCCTAGACTTGCCAGTAACCTTAGTTTCTGCCCGTCGCAATGGAGGTGGTAGCCGTAAGGTGGTGACAGCCCTTTCGGTCTTCGTAGTCCATCATGTTAGTTCCGGTGTCCTAGGACCCAAGGTTCAGGGTAACCGGCACCCCTTCTCATCCCTTTCTGTGTGTCGGAGGCTCTGTAGTCCCGAAGCAAGTATCTATCTGTATCTTCTGCTCTGCTCAGTCAATCGGTAGAATACCCTTACTAGACCTGTACCCTCTCTACCCTCCTACTTCTTCTCTTCTCTCCTTGTTGTCGTCATCCACCTCATCCATTTCATTCATCCACTCCATCTACCTAGGACAACTTAGTTTAGGATTAGTACACTTCTCGTTCCCCGTGGAAATCGATACCTTGGAATACTCTCGGGTGAAAGCTACATCAGTATCCGTCCGCTTGCGGATTTATCTGTAGGCCGTAAGGAGTGCCAACAAGCTTTCTGGTGCCGTTGCCGGGGAACGGTAGCTGTTCTGATTCCGAACCCAAGTTGTCCGTGTATCCCACCACCATCCACCATCCATATGGATCCCACTCTTACCTTACGCCAACACTCGGCTCCAAAGGGCGCTTGTTTGGAGCCACCCCCATCATCACATCCCATATCCACACCCGGATATGAGCTACGTCCCGGCTTCATAGCCATGGTTCGTGAGCAATCGTTCTCAGGAACAAAGGCCGAGAGTCCATACGCGCATTTGCGCGAGTTTGAGCAACTCTGCTCATGCCTGACCATTGCGGGCATGACACAAGAGACACTCAAATGGAAGTTATTCCTGTTCTCATTAACGGGAGGAGCGAAGAAATGGTACTCTCTGGCTGTCGGTACTATGGAAGGGAGTTGGGAAACTCTCAGAGAGAAATTCTGCCTAAATTTCTTCCCAATTTCCAAGGTAGCCAGCCTCCGAATCGAAGTTCTTACCTTTAAGCAATTAGAGGGAGAGTCGTTAGGAGCTGCTTGGGCTCGTTTCAAGCACAACTTGGCATCCGGACCAGACCTAAGCCTACCAGAACCTGTTGTTTTACAACACTTCAGCCTTGGCCTCTGTCCCGTAGCCGCAACTTTCTTGGACTCTGCTTCAAAAGGGTCATTTTCTTATTGGACTCCCAGTGAAGCGAGGATAGTCCTGGAGCGTATCCTGGATGACACTCCCTACACTGGAGTCTATGACGAACTCCCTGATGAAGAAGAGAAGCAGCCTAAACCTGAAGAGCCTGTACACCAACAATCCAAATCTATCAGCTCTTCCATTCCATCAGAACCCGATGCTCAATTCGAACCACAACCTTACTCTAGCCTGGACTACTATCCTCCACTCTACACCACTCCCTACGATTTTGACGATGGTCTATTCGATGACATCGACTGTGCCATACGTTTCCCACGGGAGCAATGTGTAGAGCAAAAGGATCCACCACCCGACAAGGTAGCATTAGAATATCAAAGAGAGTACTTAGGCCGTCTCTCTGCCATCAAGAGTCGGGAATGGCTAGACGAGGCGGAAGCCTCGACCGAGGTAGTTAAAATGCCCAAGAGAATCCGAACAATCTTTTGTGAAGTTATGGGCATGGACAAAGAAATCGGGTATGACCCGAGCCTCGGAATCAACATAATCTCTAGCTCCTTGGTGCGAGCTCAACTTCCCGATGAACCATGGTCATCATCTCAGAAACATCTAAGGTTCATATCGGGAAGGGTCCTCGACTGTTTAGGGATCTTGCGGGTCATACCCGTTAAGATTAATGACCCTGAACTTTTCCTAGATTTCCATATCTTTGACCTACCCAACGATTCCACACATTCCATCTTTATTGGTAGGCCAATCATGAAAATCCTAGAGAAATCACCAATAATCCAGCTAGAGCTTAGGATCGGAGAAGAACTCGTCCCAGTCTCTTACTCCTATTCCTTGAATATCCCAATAGAGACAGATCCCGATCCTGATCCTAAAGAGGAGGTCATGTCAACATCCTTGATAGACTTAGAGCAACCTTTCCTAGAAGAAGATGCCCAATTCCTTATGGAGGAAGAATAAATTCATCCTCCAATCGAGCCTATGCCTCTTCCCTCTGGATTGAAGTGTGCTTCCCTCTTTAAGGATGAACACACTCCAGTGACCATCAGTGACCAGCTCTCTGACATTGAAACCCAACAGACATTCACGGTCCTGGAGGAAGATCGGTCAGTCTTTGGACACTCAATCCAAGACTTCAAAGGGATTACTCCTAACCTCCATACTCATCATATCCCTATCTCATCTTATCTTGGGGTCGTAAGGCAATTGTCACGAAGATTCGTCTTTGATCGGGGAAAGACTAGATTCAAAGCCAGAAGCCACCATCTTCCCCTGTCATACCCCCTAATATGACCCTATGCGTACACCTCCCACGAGTAAAGGGGATTCGTAGTTCCTTTGGCCACACTGGGCTTTATAGGTGTTTCATCGAAAATTTCTCTCTAATAGCCTGGTCATTGACCAATCTCCTAGCCAAGGAAACCCCTCGTCTCTAATCAAGAGTTCTATGCTTCCTTTCAAACCCTTAAGAAAGCACTCAACTTCGCTGCCATCATCCAGCCTCCCGACTAGAGCATTTCACTAGAAATCATGTGTGATGCGAGCGATTTTTGCCGTAGGAGCTGTTGTGGGCCAAACCAAGGACAAGAAGCATTATGCTCACTGGCCCCAGCTCAACTACGCAACCACGGAAAAGGAACTCCTAGCAGTTGTGTTTGTTATAGACAAATTCTGGTCCTACCTAGTTGGGGCAAAGGTCATAGTCTGTTCAGACCATGCTGCTTTGAAGTACCTTTTGACCAAAAAGGATGCAAACCCAAGACTCATCCATTGGGTCTGTCTTGGGTACAAGTCCCGTTTGATCTTCCCATCAGCGATTTTCTTACGGGGTGATACACTCCTCAAGGTCACCACACTAGAGCCATGGTACGCCACCATAGTTGACTTCATGGTGTTAGGGTACATCCCATCAGGTGAAAATAGGAAAAGATTGGTTTATGAGAGCAGACATCACCTATGGGATAACCCGTATCTCTTCTGGATACAAAATGGACTCAGACGATGCATGCCTGCACCTGAGGCACATAAAACCTGGGAGAGATATCATGGAGCACCTTCTGAAGGACATTATGGAGTGTTCAGAATAAAGGTCTGGCAATATGGAGAAGCTAAGAAACTTAGCAAGAGATGCCCACACTGCCAGAAACACGGGAAAGAGACGCGAAGCCACTCACCAGTAATATTCAGTAGAAATCTTTGATGTAAGGGGAATAGACCCCATGGGTCCTTTCCCTAACTCAGAGAACTACGAGTTTATTCTGGTAGCCGTAGATAGCGTCTCTAACTGGGTAGAAGCCAAGCCCTATCGATCCGCAGCCACTAGGCACGCCGAGCAAATGACCCATGAAAACATCTCTCCTCGCTTTGGCATCCCCGGGCTAGTCGTAGAGGCTCCCATCTCATTGACTCCATCTCCCGGAAATATCTAAGCTTGGGGAGCCGCATTCACATCAAGAACATTCTGCAAAATCGTCAATGAGATGGGTGTGCAGTAGAGAGATAGGCTCACTGATGCACTCTGGGCATACTAGACCACTTTAGTTGGGCAAACTAGGACAATTCGGCCGAACCATGCTGGCTCGACCGAAGGACCCCTGTTTTGCCCCTTGAGCATCCATTTGGACCCTAGATCCTATCTCTATCCCATCTTATCTCAGAGTCGCTAGGAAAATGTTGGAAAAGTTGCTTGTCAATCTCGAGTCAGAAACCATCCTCCATCACTTTCCCGAACACGACCAAGTGTTCACATTTCCCAGCCACCATCCTTGTCCAAAGACCTTTCCTCACCCAAGGGCTCCCTCTCCATAAGTATGACAAGTCCACTAACGAAGAAAGCCATGGAGGAGGGAGAAGAGAAACCCATGGTTGAAGAGCCTGAAAAAGAACTGGCACAAACCAGCCAGAAGTTGAGCAACCGGGATGAGAAGGTCACTGAAGGCGAGCCTTGGCAGATGGACAAGAACAATGTCCTCTTCCAAGCATTCACAACCAAATTCAAGAGGCTCGCCAAAGCCACATGACATCTAGACCTTTACAATCCATCTATAGAGTAGAAGTCGTGTGGTTGTATCTTTTAGAGCACCATTAGTTTCAATTTATTTCTCAATTCAATTTCCCTTTGCTCAAATCATTGTTTAGGAGGTGCTCTAATTATTTCCCTTTCAACACATTTTGTTTCCAACATTAGCTTGATGAATAAATAAAATTAGAGTTGAATGCAAAAAGAATAAAAATTGTCGCTCCGGTTGGTGCATTTGAGCCAACAGGAGATTGCCCTGTTTAACAGAAAGATACATGAGTACAGGCATGACACAGTGGAGGAGTAGGATGAGGACGAGCAGGTCGACCAGCTAACTCAGTACCTTTCAAGGTTGAATCCCTACCAGTGAAGAGTCCAAGCTTGGGGGAGGACCCCCATCAGGTACGATCCGAATTACTCAGCACTTTGGTCATTCAATTGAAAATACTTCCTTTGAATAAACTCCCAACCATGCATGGAATGAAACATATGCCTCTTACTTTGGAAATGATGAATAGTTGCTCTGTCATTAATTTTGCTAGTACTTTGTTGCAACTAGTTACTTGACTATGCTAGAGTTATTTGGCATAAGTAGAAATGAACCTAAAAACCTTGTGGGAGCATATGCCTTATTCCAAGTCTAGGTTGTTGTGGGAATTGATATAGTGAGACTGTGGTTGAATTCTATTTCTGCTCTTAGTATGGTGAAAATCTCAGTTGTTTATGCTTTCAAAATTAAAACAAAGTTCCTCATTGGTCATAATACCTACCAGAGCCATATGATAGGATTAGTTCTAAACTTTCTACCATATGCTGCTTGTCATCTTAGTGAGCTTTGTCAAATTGTTGTGACCTTAGTGAGGAATCTTTCATGCTTCTAAGATCGAGATGCACATACACTCCACCTCTCACTTGCAATTCCTACACTGGGAGTTAGCAAAACCATGCCATCATCCATCCCACAAAAATAAACTTCATGTTCTTTTATTCCCTCTCCAAATATCTTTGAAGTAGAGGCATGGGCTATGCAAAAAGAAAAAAAAAGAAAAGCATGCCAAGTGGCATGGCAAAAATATGAGAAAAAGGAAAGCATGCCAAAGAGGCATGGCAAAAAAAAGATAGCCCATGCTCTCGAAAAATAAAGGAGAGGAAGAATCATTCCATGAAGTTCCACCACATATTCCACACACTTGCACTTCTCGATCTAGAGTGTGATTTGATTCTCCTAGGGTCCGGTCTTTGACTTAGCAAAATATAAGATGCTTGTATGCCTTCATCCTTTGTCCCCGAGCCACACAAAAGTCAAATTAGATGTTAGGATGAAAAGAAGGCAAAGCCTTTGGTGAGGATTCAAATACACTTGAGCGATTGAGTAAGCCAATGAGGAACAATTTATCTTTTCACAAAAGGGTGAAAACTCCAAGATAGGATCCTGAAAAGAGTAGGGTGGAATAAAACTAAGTTAAACTGTTCATCCTTTCAACCGCCCAAGATAAGGAGATTGCTATAAGCCCCATAGGTAAAATGGTGAATTATACCTTGCTAGTAATTCAAGTAAAAATTTGAGTACTAGTTGTTTATAAAGTTACCTGCAAGAGAAATGACATTGTAGCAACTCCTTATCCACCGAGCCTAAGTTTTTATCTTTGCTCGAGGACGAGCAAAGAGCTAAGCTTGGGGGAGCTTGTTGGCGGTCGTTACAGACCGATTTCCGACCTCCAACCAAGTATAAAACAGACACAATGGAGACACGCACCATAGCTATAGGGCTTATCACTGACTATTTCCACAAGTTTTGGTGATTGTCCTCTGTGCAGGTACAAAATGGAGAAACACGTGCTATAGGGGTCGGAAATGACCTATTCGGCCGAACGACACAATTCAGCCGATTACCCCCCTTAGCCATACCCGACGCGGAGCACGATCGGGAGGCCGTACACATCACCGACAACGGAGCAGCGACCAGACATGACATGTGGACCACCACCATGTCGCCTCTGGGCCAAAAGAGCATGAAGAACACCAAGATAAGGCAGCCCAGAGGGTCCAGGAGGGAGAGGCGGTGCAGGGGAGCGCTGCTGGGCCGAAAACCCAGTTCGGCCGAACGGATTGGTTCGGCCGAACCAGCCCAAGGCATGTCCCCATGCAACCGACCCTGGAAACTGCCTCCCAGGGGCAAATCCGGGTCGTAGGGGCCTTGGTCGGTGCATCCACCGGTTCGGCCGAATCCTACAGTTCGGCCGAACCGGGATTTTCGCCCGAACCGACCTCCTACCGTTCCAGGGTTGCGTGGCTGCCACTGCTCTTCAAACCGACCCTGGGCACTATAAATAGAGACCCTCCTTCACCTGAAAAACACACACCACAAGAGAAGAAGAAGAGTAGGCGTCGCTAGGTTCTGCCACTCAGTAGAAATAGGGAGAGAGGAGAGGTGAGCGTCCCGGAGAGGAGCCGGAGTGTCGGCCCCTCTTCCCGCTGTACCTCTATGGATGCGGCTCTGCTTCGAGTGACATCCGGGTCATGTCTGGTAACTCTTGTATCTCTCTCTGATTAATTGAGCATTCAGTTCTTACATTTATATACTTGTCTCGTTCTTCGTTCAATGCTTAGTTGATTGGTATAACTGTATACTGGTTGCTTAGCTTGGGTGCTTATCTTGCTATAGGAGATAAGTAGTTATTGACTAGTGTAGGAGTGGTTCCTAGACTTGCCAGTAACCTTAGTTTCTGCCCGTCGCAACAGAGGTGGTAGCCGTAAGGTGGTGACAGCCCTTTCGGTCTTCGTAGTCCATCACGTTAGTTCCGGTGTCCTAGGACCCAAGGTTCAGGGTAACCGGCACCCCTTCTCATCCCTTTCTGTGTGTCGGAGGCTCTGTAGTCCCGAAGAAAGTATCTATCTGTATCTTCTGCTCTGCTCAGTCAATCGGTAGAATACCCTTACCAGACATGTACCCTCTCTAACCTCCTACCTCTTCTCTTCTCTCCTTGTTGTCGTCATCCACCTCATCATTTCATTCATCCACTCCATTTACCTAGGACAACTTAGTTTAGGATTAGTACACTTCTCGTTCCCCGTGGAAATCGATACCTTGGAATACTCCCGGGTGAAAGCTACATCGGTATCCGTCCGCTTGCGGATTTATCTGTAGGCCGTAAGGAGTGCCAACACCGATCAACCTGAAATCTGATACCACTTGATAGAGTTAAAGTGCCCGATCTTTCGGTGAGTGGAGATAATTTCGACTTGGTGGAAGTAGACCGTCACGATCCGACTACGACGAGCGAACCCGAAGCGCCAATGCAATCGCTGAACCAACTCCCTGTGGTTACCGACCTTGCTGGTGCAAGATCAGCCTGATCACGAAGATCGTTTCCTGTGCGCAATCGAAGAACGAACAAGAAAAAGATGCGAGCAATCTTAATACCACTCGAAGGTGGAGTTCTGAATCACACGAGGACAGCGCTGATTTACACGTGTTCTTCGGGGGTAGCTAAAGCTAGATGTAAAACAAAACTCAAGTCTGAAATGAAAGGAAGCCTCTATCTAAATAGAGGGAAAGGGGGCGCAGCCCCTAAGGAAGGTGGCGCCCGGGGAAAGGGAGAGGGCACAGCCCTAGGCGCCCACACAAAGGCCCCTGTTGGGCCAGCTTCTATTCTTCTGGGCCTTCATTCTTCAGTAGCATAACGAAGTTAAGTTCTCTTGCACGGGCCCGCGCGATTGGGCCAGAAGGTGGCACCTGTGGTGGAGGATCATCTGGTGGCGCTGGAGAAGGTGTAGATGTACTCGTGTTGTAGGTGGTGTCCTCATCAAGTTCTGCCATATCCGAGGAGCAGTTCGACGTGCTGACGGAGTCATTTGCCGGCCTGGCGGTCGACCTAGTCCAGAGCGTAGTAGAGGTGGCCGGTTCCGGTCCTGTTTGAAGAGTGAACAAAAAACATGAAGTATTTGGCAAGTTTTTGTGTAATAAGTATTACTTTCTAAGCTTATAGCTTTTGTTGCCAATTTCCTTTAGAATTCGCTGATCGTTGTCACTTCACCATTGTCATGACTCGTGTGAAAGACTGAGGCGGCAAACTGGCTGGAGCTCTCGTGGAGGCAGCTCTCCTACATACGATGCTCAGTGTGGAGGCTTAGTCGCAAGCAGGGTCCCGGCCGAGTACTTGCCGCACGAGTTTAGACTTTGGTTATAGTGAGCTGGACTTGCCATTTTAGTTTGTTACTTCGTAGGTAACTTTAATGGAGGACGAGTTTGTGGCTGTCGTGAGAGAATTAGTGCAAACATATTGGTTGAAGGGCACAAAATTCGATTGAAGAAACTTTATTGAATGACGAAATACTAGGGTAAAGATACATAGCAGTGTTTTGGACTAAGGATAGAACTTAGTAAGGTGCTGGATGTTCCAGACGTTTGGAACTGGGTTGCTGTCAGCCCACTCTAGGCGGTAGGTTCCTGGAGATACCACTTCTTTGACGATGAAGGGGCCTTCCCATGGTGCAGATAGTTTGTGCTGTCCTGCCGAGCTCATGACTCGGCGCAGAGCGAGGTCACCCGCGTTTAGAGAGCGTTCCTTGACGTTCCTGTCATGATACCGGCGTATCTGCTGCTCGTGGCGCGCGTGCCGAGTTAAGGCACAGAGCCTGTGTTCTTCTAACGCGTCGACATCGATCTGTCGACTGGACTCGGCTTCTCCCTCCTCGTAGTTCTTGATACGCGGTGCGCTGAATGCGAGGTCGGTCGGTAGTACCGCTTCCAATCCGTAGACCATAAAGAAAGGCGAATACCCAGTCGCTCTGCTTCTTTGGGTACGAAGACCCCACACCACATGTGGTACTTCTTTAGCCCAGCGGCCTGGGCGTGGGTTTAATGCATCGTAGATTTCTTTCTTGAGGGCGTCCAGGACCATGCCATTTGCTCGCTCAACCTACTCGTTGCATCGTGGGTGAGCTGATGATGAGTAGTAGACGTCGATCTGTCTGTCTTAGCAGAAATCCCAGAATTCATGCCCTGTGAACTGGGAGCCGAGGTCGGTGATGATCCGGTTTGGGACTCCGAAGCGGTGCGTTATTTCTTCAATGAAGGCCGCTGCCGTAGCCAACTTGGTGTCGGTGACGACCTTGTACTCAATCCATTTGGTGAACTTGTCCACCGCGACGAGTAAGTGCTTGAGTCCACCTTGGGCTGGTTTGAATGGCCCTACGTTGTCTAGCCCCCATACTGCAAAGGGCCAGGATGGTGGAATGGTGCGGAGCACTTGGGCCGGCAAGTGCTTTTGCTTCTGGAAGAACTGGCACCCGGCGCAACGCTGGACGAGTTCCTTTGCGTCAGAGACCGTGGTAGGCCAGAAGAATCCGGATCTGTAGATCTTGCCAACCAGCGTTTTGGCTGTCGCGTGATTGCTGCATGCACCTGAATGTGCTTCGTGCAGTAGTGCCAGACCTTCGCTGCGCAAGATGCACTTCATGAGTACTCCTGAAGATGCTGCTTTTCTGTAGAGTTCCGAGCCAATGACCACGTAGTTGGCACTTCGTCGGCTGAGCTGCTCGAGGGCGACCTTGTCTTCCTTGAGCTTGTCTTCTATGGTCATGCGGTCGTTTTTGATGAATGCGATCAGTGGTTCACGCCAATCTTCTTCTGCTTCTGGAGGAACCACGACTGCTGCGACAACCTGGTCGGCAGTGGCTGTAGGTTCGCTTTCATCTGCTAGCTTGATGGATGGCTTCCGTAGATCTTGTACAAATACGCCAGCGGGTACTTGGGATCGCTTGGATCCAAGTTTGGATAGAACATCCGCGGCGACATTTTCTTCCCGCGGCACATGACGGCATTCCATCCCGTAGAAGTGAGCTTCTAGCTTGCGAACTTCCGCGCAATAAGCGTCCATCGTTTCCTTGGAACACTCCCAATTCTTGTTAACTTGCTCAACTACCACCTTTGAATCTCCAAAGCATAGCAGGCGTTTGACGTCAAGCGTGATAGCTATACTTAAACCATGGATCAGCGCCTCATACTCGGCACCGTTTTTTGTTGCCTTGTAATGGATCTGTAGCACATACTTGAGGTGCTTGCCTTCTGGGGATATGAACAGTACTCCCGCGCCGGCTCCTTCAAGGTTCAAGGCACCGTCGAAGTACATGGTCTAGTGCTCAAGTGGCTCGGTAGGTGTGGGCGCCTGGAGTTCCGTCCATTCAGCCAGGAAATCAACCAGAACTTGAGATTTGATAGACTGTCTTGACCTGAAGGTGATGTCGAATCTACCGAGCTCTACCGCCCATTTGACAACTCGGCCATTGATGTCGCGGTTGTGGAGAATTTCACCGAGCGGGAAGTTGGATACCACATGGATGGGGTGAGCTTGGAAGTAGTGGCGCAGTTTTCTTGAGCAGATCAAGAGTGCATAGAGTAGCTTTTGTGGGTGCTGGTACCGAATTTTTGACTCGGCCAGCACTTCGCTGACGTAATATGCTGGTCTCTGTACCGGGTAGGAATGTCCGTCTTCTTGGCGCTCCATGACTAAGGATGTGCTTACCACATTAGTGGTTGCTGCTATGTATAGTAGGAGGGGTTCGTCCTTCTTTGGTCCGGCGAGTACCGGCGGGGTGACGAGGAAAGCTTTCAGGTCGGCCAACGCCTGGTCGGCTTCTGGCGTCCATTCGAACTTGTCGGTCTTCTTCAAGAGCTTGAAGAAGGGAGCGCCGCGTTCACCTAGCTTGCTGACGAACCGGCTTAGGGCTGCCATTATCCCAGTCAGCTTGATTACTTCTTTTTTGTTCTTGGGAGGCGGCATATTCTGGATCGCCGCTATCTTGGTTGGATTAGCCTCTATGCACCGCTGGCTTACTAGGAACCCCAGGAGCTTGCCTGAGGGTACCCCAAAAACGCACTTGGTCGGGTTTAGCTTCCATCTGTAGCGGCGGAGGTTGTTGAACATCTCTTGGAGGTCGGTGATTAGGATATCCGGGTCGTAGGTCTTGACCACGACATCGTCGACGTAAGCTTCGGCGTTACGCCCGATCTGGGTGTCCAGGCATCCTTGGATTGCCTTATGGTATGTCGCACCGGCATTCTTGAGGCCGAAGGTTATTGTTGTGTAGCAATATATGCCATGAGGCGTGATAAACGCCGTTTTGTCTTGGTCGGCCGGGTTGAGGGCTATCTGGTGGTAGCCGGAATAACAGTCGAGGAAGGAAAGTAAGAGGCACCCGGCCGTAGAATCGACAACCTGGTCGATACGGGGAAGAGGGAAGGAGTCCTTAGGGCAGTATTTGTTGAGATCGGTATAATCAATGCACATTCTCCATTCACCGGTTTTCTTCTTGACAAGAACAGGATTTGCAAGTCATTCGGGGTGCATGCACTCCCGAATGAAACCGGCTGCTAAAAGTTTATTTAATTCTACCCTAATGGCATCCTTGCGATCTTGTGCGAACCGTCGAAGCTTCTGCTTGACCGGCTTGGCGGTCTTCACCATATGCAAGGAGTGCTCAGCCTTCTCCCTTGGAACTCCGGGCATGTCCGAGGGTTTCCACGCGAATATGTCCCAGTTGTCCCGTAGGAAGGAGGTGAGCGCGCTTTCCTATTTAGGAGATAGGCCAGGGCCTATCAGCGCCGTCTTGCTGGGATCGTCGCTGGAGAGGGAGATCGTCTTCGTTGCGGAGTCTGGATCGAGAGCTGTCATCGTGGCGTCCTGCTCCGGCACCTTGGAGTCGTCGGGTGGGTTCTTTTTGACCTCGCTTGTGAGGAGCACGCTGTTGCCGAGCTGCCGCGAGAGCTCGGCAAGGCGTACGGCTTCACCATCACACTCGTACGACGTCTTGACGTCGCCTCTGACGCTGATGACCCCGTTCGGGGCCGGCATCTTCATCACCAAGTAGGTGTGGTTGGGGATTGCCATGAAGCGAGCCAACATGGGCCGCCCGAAGATGGCGTGGTAGGAGCTGCCAAAATCGGCGACCTCAAAGTGCAGGAACTCAGTGCGGTAGTTATCGGGCGTGCCGAAGGTAACCGGCAGGGTGACTCGTCCCACTGGGTAGGCTGCCTTGCCTGGGATGACGCCGTAGAACGGGTGGTCGGAGCCTCTGAGCCTACTGTAGTCGAATCCCATGTCGTTCAGGGTCTTGGTGAAGATGATGTTGAGGGCGCTGCCCCTGTCGATCAGTACCTTGGTCAGGAGGACTCTGTCAACAACCGGGCTGACGATCAGCGGGTACGAGCCTGGTTTAGGAAAGTGAACCCAGTGGTCCTTCCTGCTGAAGGTGATCGAAGGTTCCGACCACCGGAGGTACTCGATGCCCTTGGTACCGACGAGATTTATCTCTCGGTCGTGGAGCTTCTGCTTCCTTCTGTCTCAGAACGCGTCGGGACCTCCCAGGATTACGTTAACCTGGCGGTCGGCGCGTTGAAAGTTGCCGCATTGCTCGTTTGCGGCGGCGGCGTCTGGGCCCGGACGGCGTGCGTCGCCATCCGGTGCTCTGTCGTTGCGGCGGCGGTCATTGCAACGGTCGTTACGGTGGTCGCCATCCCTTCTGTCGCCGTGGTTGTTGTTGTAACGTGGCTTCTTCGGCGCCGGGGGGATGCCGAGTTCTTTCTTCAGGGTCCAACACTCTCGGAACGAGTGCTTCGCGTCGTTGTGGAGAGGACATGTCTCGTCTAGGCGAGCGAGCTGCTCAAGTTGGAGTCGTGACTCTACGCGACCCTCACCTTCTGCAACCGTTGCGACGTCAGGCCTGCTGCGTCTGTTGCGTGCTGGTTCTGCCTTCTTTTGGTCGGCCGGCGGGCGGTCGTGGTCTTTGTCTCTTCGGTCCCTGGCTCTGAACTGAGCTAGCTCGGCAGCGTCGGCTTTGGCCTCTTCTTCGACCACCTTCATCATCTCTCCAACCGTCTTGGGGTCTTTCTTGAACAGGTTGCGGAAAACGTCTTTGTCGTACAATCCGCGTCTGAAGGCGTCGATGACGTCCCTCTCTTCGACGTCTGTAAGCTTGTTACGGTTGTCGAAGAAACGGTTGGTGTAGTCTCGGAGACTTTCACCCCTGTTTTGGCGTACTAGATCCAGATCAAACCTAGTGCCCGGCTGAGTGTAGGTAGCCTGGTAGTTTTCTGTAAACACCTTGCAAAGTTGTGACCAACTGTCGATGGACTGTTCCGGCAATCCTGAGAGCCATAGGAGCGCCGCTTACCCTAGCATGACCGGGAAGTAGGCTGCTGCTTGGTCGGTGCTACCGCGTGCAGCTTTGACCGCCATGATGTAGGTCTGGATCCAGAGCTTGGGGTCGGAGCGGCCGTCGAACTTCTCAACCATGGCTGGCTTGAAGGTGTCCGGCCATGGGACCTAGCGGAGTCGCTTGGTGAAGGCCTGAAAGCCTTCGATGGCGAAGTCGTCGTCGCCGAAGCTGTCGCTGCCGCCGTTGTGACGGCGGTCATGGGCTCTGGGTGCGCCATAGCGGCGGTCGTATCGATCGCGCTCGTCGATCTCGCGGCGTGCGCGGTGATCGTCGACATCGGAGTACTCGACATAGTTGGCTCGTCGTTCGGGTCGCCCGAAGTCCCGATCGTATCGCTCTCGGCGTTCCATCTCAGCGGCATCACGTTCGCGGTGCCTCTTGTCGAGCTCTGCCCGCACATCGCGATCAGGCCTGCGTAGCCGGTCACGGAGGTCGCATCGTTGCGGCGGTGGTTTCGTCGCCTGCTGCCGCCGTTGCGGTGGTTCCGAGGGTGCCTGCCCTCAGATTCATCCGGCTGGTAGTCAGCCTCGCGTTCGTGGTCGACCTCCTCCGGGATGGCCTCCAGGGTTGGGGATCTATGCCAGTGTTGACACTTCTTACGATCCACTATCAGGATTGTGAATCCCAGTAATGGTGCAAGGAGTGTTCATTGGTATTCTTACGATACAGATATAAATCCGCAAGCGCACGGATACCGATGTAGCATTTCACCCGGGAGTATTCCTAGGTGTCGTATTTATATTTCCACAGGAAAGCATTGGATAAAGAGTATCGACTATTGACAAGGATGTAACTACTAATTAAAGTACCGGCTAACAAGGCGGGGGTAAAGGATAGGATAGGAGTGGTATGCAGTTGACACACACAAGGAAAAGTTTAGGATAGAAATAGAAGAGCGGTCTAGCTAGTGGGAGAACAACGAGACAAGAGAGGATTCCTATATACTTCCACTGGCCTTGAGATATCTCTAGCAAAGGTTACGGCTATCATGAAGAATGACATCTATGGTTCACTTCCTAGTTCTATTATCTCAGCATCGGGACAAGGGAACCGGTGACACACAGAAAGGGATGAGAAGGGGTGCCACTATTTCCCAACTGGGGATCCTACGGACCGGAACTAACGTGATGGGCTACGAACACCAAAAGGGTTGTCACCACCTCACGGCTACCACCTCCATTGCGACGGGAATAAACCAAGGTTACCATCTAGACTAGGTACCACACCTACGCTAGGCAATAACTACTCACTCTCCTAGAAAGAGCAAGTACTCCTGTCAATAACCCGGTGACAATTCACCGGAAGCATTGAGCAGAAACGAGGAACCAGCTGAGACAAAGAACTAAGAGAGAACTTATAGAACCAGACTACAACAGCTTATAACCCAGGCTAGACATTCTACACTTACTCCGGAATAAATGCAGAACAAATAACTCAAGTAAATGCAGAAGGAAATATATTGAGAATACTCAGAGTCGTACATAAAGAAAAGGAAAAGATACAAGAGCTTTACCAGAACTCCAGAAGACGACTCTCCGGAACTCCGAGCGAAGCTCGATCCTGACTCTAACTCCCAACAGGACTAGCCTAACTCTACATCTTGAGAGAATGGAATGGAGACTTGCTCCCAAGTGGTGTGTGTTCATACAAGTGAGTGACCCCTCTATTTATAGCTGAACCAAGTCGGTAGAGCTGGAGTAGCATCCAAGGGAGCTTGAGGCGGTAGGAGGTCGGTTCGGCCGAATCCAGCGGATTCGGGCGAACAGATCAGTTCGGCCGAACTGACCTGGTTCGGCCGAACCGTCAGATCCACCGCCTTGAGTGTTGGATGGCCTGGATGCTCTCCTGGGGTCGGTTTCAGGTGCTGGGGTCGGTTCGGCCGAACTGGGGAGTTCGGCCGAACTGGGCCTGGCCCGTGGCCGGCCTCCCCAGCACCGACTCTTGCTTGTGGACCTCCTGGGCTGCTTCTTGGTGCTTGGCTTCGTGTTGTTCTGGCCCAGGATGACGTGTTGGTGCTCTGGGATGAGTTAGCGGTCGTCCACGTGTCGTAAGTTGTGGTCGCTTGGTCATCGTTGACGTGGACGGCTCCCGGTGACTCGTACGGCTATGGGGGGGTAACCGGCCGAATCGTGTCGTTCGGCCGAATCGGTCAATTCCGACTCCTATAGCACGTATTAGTCGTAGGTGTACCTGCAAACATGACACTCACCAAAACTCGTGGAACTTTATTAGAACTAAAACCTAAGTACATGGAATGTTGCATAAAGCCTCATTTATTTCCGAGTATTAGTGGTCGAAATTGGGTTGTAACGACCGCCAACAAGCTCCCCCAAGCTTAGTTCTTTGCTCGTCCTCGAGCAAAGGTAAAAATTTAGGCTCGGTGGATCAGGAGTTGCTACAATGTCATCTCTCTTACAGGTAACTTTATAAACAACTAGTACTCGAATTTTACTTGAATCACTAGCAAGGTATTAATTCACCTTTTTTACCTATGGGGCTTATAGCAATCTCCTTGTCTTGGGCGGTTGAAAGGATGAATAGATTAACTTAGTTTTATTCCACTCTACTCTTTTCATGATCCTTTCTCGGAGTTTTCTCCCTTTTGTGTTAAGTAGTTCCTCATTGGCACACTCAATCGCTCAAGTGTATTTGAATCGTCACCAAAGGCTTTGCCTTCTTTTCATCCTAACATCTAATTTGGCTTTTTGTGTGGCTCAGGGACAAAGGATGAAGGCACACAAGCATCTTATATTTTGCTAAGTCAAAGACCGGACCTTAGGAGGATCAAATCATACTCTTAGATCGAGAAGTGCATGTGTGTGGAATATGTGGAGTGGAATTTGGTGGGACTCCTTGGGATGATTCTTCCTCTCCTTGATATATTTTTCGAGAGCATGGGCTATCTTTTATTCTCCATATTTTTGCCATGCCTCTTGGCATGCTTTTCTTTTTCTCATACTTTTGCCATGCCTCTTGGCATGCCTTTTTTTTATATATATTTTTGCCATGTCACTTGACATGCTTTTCTTTTTCTCATATTTTTGCATAGCCCATGCCTCTACTTCAAGGATATTAGGAGAAGAGAATCATGGATCATGGAGCCTTTATTTTTGTGGATGGATGATGGCATGGCTTTGCTAACTCCCAGTGTAGGAATTGCAAGTGAGAGGTGGTGTGTATGTGAATCTCAATCTTGGGAGCATGATAGGTTCCTCACAAAGGTCACAACAATTTGACAAAGCTCACTAAGATGACAAGCAGCATATGGTAGAAAGTTTGAACTAGTACTAACATATGGCTCTGGTAGGAGTTTATGACCAATGAGGAACTTTATTTTATTTTTGAAATCATAAACATCCGAGATTTTCACCATACTAAGAGCAAAGGTAGAACTCAAACAAAATCTCACTATATCAATCCCCACAACAACCTAGAATTGGAATAAAGCATGTGCTCCCACAAGGTTTTCAGGTTCATCTCTACTCGATCCAAGTAACTCAAGTACTATCAAGCAACTAGTTGCAACAAAGTACTTGCAAAATTAATGACAGAGCAACTATTCATCATTTCCATGGTGAGAGGCATATGATTCATTCCATGTATAGTTGGGAGTTATTTATTCGAAAGCAAATATTTTTTGGTGTTTTTATTTATTCAAACTAAAATGAAAACAAAATAGATCAAAGATACGAGCTTGCAATGAGACGGTTGGGACTTACCTCGTGGGGGTTCTCTCGCCCAAGCTTGGCTTAGAACATCGGTGTCCATGATCTCTGAGTTGGCCTTCATCGGTGTCGATACATGTGATGAGGTAGGGGAGTGTCCCTAGTCTCATCAACGCTCGTATATCGATTGTGCTTGATCATCCTTAGTAATAGACACCATGAGATGATGCCTGCAAAATGTTAGAAAGACAATACCCGAAGGACTATGGGATCAAGGTTTAGCATTTAGTTATTCGGGGTTTGTCGTTCTTGCAGGGATTTAACCTCCATAAAGTGTTACTCCTTCTTGTGGGGTAAGTTAAGACCTCCACAAACCGTTTTCAAGAAGCAGCATAATGATCAAGGAAAGGAAATATTTTTGTTTTTTTAATGTTTTTATTCATGCAAGTGAATCAAACATTGCACAGAATTGATATGGAAAGGCACAGAGCACATTTGGGGCCCAACGGTAAGCTCGGCCGAACTAGAGAGCTCGGCCTAACCACCCTCTGTACTGCAAAAATATACTGTTTGCAATCTCCTAATTCTAATGCAAGGGTGATTCAGATTCGGAAAGGGAAATATGCAAATGCAATGATGGAATTAAAATTTTGGAAAGGGAAATATGGAATACATACCGGTTTACCTCGCGGCGAGAGCTTGTGTTTTACGTACGTGAGCGGGACTTCTCCTTCCTTCGATTGCTCTTGTCATCGTCTGATTTGGAGAGGATGCTTCGGACGATGCAACTTCTTTCTTCCGCCGCGCCTTTGTGATTTTCCTTGGTGTAGGTGGCGGTGACTTTTTTTTCGTTCGTTCGCCCAGTGTTGTCCATCTTTGGCCTGGGTGGTGCTGCTTCGACCTGATCGAGGTTATTTGAATTTTACTGGAAAATGTGCATACCTGGGACGATTGCTCCACCCTGAGATTCGACTGTATCCATGGCCGTGGTTCATCTCCGATGTTAAGTGAATTTGAGGACTTTCCCATTCGAATTTGACGATTTTTCTGCAGGGGTTAGTCCACACATGCGACCAATATCTATACAAGTATTGCTCTGAAGGTTCATTAATCCAACTTGACACCATGTCTAATTTGATTAAAGCAAGCTAATTAACCTAAGCACCTTGCTTAATTTAAAGAGCTTATGAAATGTATTGTAGCTAGAAACACATTCAAATCAGAGCAAACCGCAAAAGATGAAGGGAGCATGAAAGCATCGAGAGATATTCACATGGAGACAAGCATATGGAAACTGGTGAACTTTGCTTTGATTAAGGTAAAAAGCAAAAACCTTTTCACGTACCTGAGTGTGGCCACCGTTGGCATCTGATGATGAAGACTTTTGGAACTGATGCCACGGTGATGGCACTACGCCGACGTGACTCCACGTAGTTGGCTAAATCCTCCTCCATGTTGATGTTGCCGTGTAGGGATACATGGTCGTGGGTGTGGCAAAGGGGATCGGCTCTCAAACATGCCAACTAGTGGGATGCCGCGAAGCTAGCTTGGGTGTAGACAATATGTTGCAATAATGGGTTCCAAACCAGGCTAGTGGAGCGGCAAAGGAGTGGAGGCGTAGATTACGTCTCCTCTCTTGCGCAACAGCGCAAAGAACGAGCAAAAACTGGCCAGACCAGGTGAAATTTGGCCACTAACCTTGGATCAAGGCTTGCAGACATACGGACACCTTGGCCTAAAACCAGTGATCGCTGGATATTTATTTTGATTTTTTTAGTTTTTTTTTTCAATGCAAAACGATGGTGGGGCGAATGAATGCAAATGCAAGAATGGGAAACATGCAGTGGATTGGAAAAAATGGGATGATAAAATGCATGAATTTCTAAGCCTGACGTTTCTCATGGCGCAAACTGATCATCCATTTCTAAGGTGTGGTCGGAGACAGTCCCATTTAACCCTATAGACGGTGAACCAACCACACTTGGGAATCACCGACACAAAATAGGGGCTGCCATGAGTTGGACTAAGAACATCGAATAAATAGGCAGCAAAAGGGCTTCACTACCTATCTAGACTAGGCGCAATTACCCGAATACAGTTCAAAGTCGAGGAGCCACCCATTCAAAAAGAAGGCATATAAATTGAATGATTGAAAGCAAACATGCAGTGGATAATGCAAAAATTGAAAGGATAATGCATAGGTTACCTCCTAGCAAGTACTCAAAATTTAAAGTCTATGAGTTGGACTATCTCACATACCTTGAATTTTCTTCGCCATTACCGACAATTTGAGATGGAATTGCGGTGATGCAGCGTCGTTCGTCCGTCACATTTGATTTTGATTTTTCTCAAGGACGACGATCTTCCCTCCAGGCTGCACATGATTATGATAGTATATATGTATATTTTTCTAATATAAACACATACATGTGGGAATTTCTTTTCGTTTCGAAACTTGCGCGCATATTGCAGTAGACAGGGGCAAAGATTCATAAATCCTGCATTATCGGGCACCCTGGGCTCTCTGCTTCCTCCTGTTTGAAACATACTCAAGCAAACAGGGGTGATCCCGCTAATGCTAGCGGTAAATTAAGTTAGTAGACACCAATGTCAGTCATCAATATCTTTCGCCAATCGCTTCCCCGGCAACGACGCCAGAAATGCTTGTTGACACTTCTTACGATCCACTATCAGGATTGTGAATCCCAGTAATGGTGCAAGGAGTGTTCATTGGTATTCTTACGATACAGATATAAATCCGCAAGCACACGGATACCGATGTAGCATTTCACCCGGGAGTATTCCTAGGTGTCATATTTATATTTCCGCAGGGAAGCATTGGATAAAGAGTATCGACTATTGACAAGGATGTAACTACTAATTAAAGTACCGGCTAACAAGGCGGGGGTAAAGGATAGGATAGGAGTGGTATGCAGTTGACACACACAAGGAGAAGTTTAGGATAGAGATAGAAGAGTGGTCTAGCTAGTGGGAGAACAACGAGACAAGAGAGGATTCCTATATACTTCCACTGGCCTTCAGATATCTCTAGCAAAGGTTACGGCTAGCATGAAGAATGACATCTATGGTTCTCTTCCTAGTTCTATTATCTCAGCATCGGGACAAGGGAACTGGTGACACACAGAAAGGGATGAGAAGGGGTGCCACTATTTCCCAACTGGGGATCCTACGGACCGGAACTAACGTGATGGGCTACGAAGACCGAAAGGGCTGTCACCACCTCACGGCTACCACCTCCGTTGCGACGGGAATAAACCAAGGTTACCATCTAGACTAGGTACCACACCTACGCTAGGCAATAACTACTTACTCTTCTAGAAAGAGCAGTACTCCTGTCAATAACCCGGTGACAATTCACCGGAAGCATTGAGCAGAAACGAGGAACCAGCTGAGACAAAGAACTAAGAGAGAACTTATAGAACCAGACTACAACAGCTTATTACCCAGGCTAGACATTCTACACTTACTCCGGAATAAATGCAGAACAAATAACTCAAGTAAATGCAGAAGGAAATATATTGAGAATACTCAGAGTCGTACATAAAGAAAAGGAAAAGATACAAGAGCTTTACCAGAACTCCAGAAGACGACTCTCCGGAACTCCGAGCGAAGCTTGATCCTTACTCTAACTCCCAACAGGACTAGCCTAACTCTATATCTTGAGAGAATGGAATGGAGACTTGCTCCCAAGTGGTGTGTGTTCATACAAGTGAGTGACCCCTCTATTTATAGCTGAACCAAGTCAGTGGAGCTGGAGTAGCATCCAAGGGAGCTTGAGGCGGCAGGAGGTCGGTTCGGCCGAATCCAGCGGATTCGGGCGAACAAATCAATTCGGCCGAACTGACCTGGTTCGGCCGAACCGTCAGATCCACCGCCTTGAGTGTTGGATGGCCTGGATGCTCTCCTGGGGTCAGTTTCAGGTGTTGGGGTCGGTTCGGCCGAACTGGGGAGTTCGGCCGAACTGGGCCTGGCCCGTGGCCGGCCTCCCCAGCACCGACTCTTGCTTGTGGACCTCCTGGGCTGCTTCTTGGTGCTTGGCTTCGTGTTGTTCTGGCCCAGGATGACGTGTCGGTGCTCCGGGATGAGTTAGCGGTCGTCCACATGTCGTAAGTTGTGGTCGCTTGGTCATCGTTGACGTGGACGGCTGCCGGTGACTCGTACGGCTATGGGGGGTAACCGGCCGAATCGTGTCGTTCGGCCGAATCGGTCAATTCCGACTCCTATAGCACGTATTTGTCGTAGGTGTACCTGCAAACATGACACTCACCAAAACTCGTGGAACTTTATTAGAACTAAAACCTAAGTACATGGAATGTTGCATAAAGCATCATTTATTTCCGAGTATTGGTGGTCGAAATTGGGTTGTAACGACCGCCAACAGCCGGCGTCTGCCTCGGTCAGATCTGCTGTACCCGGTCCTGCGGGAACTCAATCTGCTCGAGCGCGATCGGCTAGATCTTGATCTAGCCTCTCTGTCTTTCTGGTGTAGGTCTTGTGCGACGGCCAGCCGAGCTCGGAGTCGGGCCGCCTCTGGGGTAGGCTCCATGTGAGCTAGCTCGGCAACGCATGCGGCCATCGCCGCGGATGGGTAAGGAAATCGGCTTGAGCCCGCTCGAATTCGCGTGCCAGGTTACGCGGGTCCAGCGGGTCCAAATCTGCATCTTCGGCCTGCCGGCGCTGGGCTCGGAGGGTGTTTGCATCTATGCGACGCTGTCGCTCGGATGCCGTCTCATTGTCCTGAGTAGGTTGGTCCTCGGAGACGAGCACCTCGTGATCTGGTCGCGAGACGTGGCTCCTAGATGTGTCCGCCGAGTTCTCGGGGGTCATGAGTACGGTCGTTGCGACCTGGAACTCGCCGCAATTTGGAAGTTGGTTGGGTTCAGGCGGGTTTCCAGATTGGATCTGAGCCTCGCGGTGCGGGAGCCGGCCAGAGTAGTCGGCATCCGCGTTCCTCAGCCCATGGGGGAACATGTTCCCAGGGCGGCCTAGCGCTCGCTCAGACATGGCGATGCACTCAGCAAGCGTATCGTTGATGCGGTTAAGCCCGTCGACGATCTCGTCGGGATAAGGGACTCTGCGCCGGGGGAGCAGATCTGGGATGCGATCCCGGACGCTGAGCTTCTCGATATGCTGCATGAGCTGATCTGGCACGTCGGGGGGAGTCCCCGTGTTTGTCGAGGTCGAGTCTACCGGCGTCAAGTTGACGTTGGTGGAGCTTGAGTCGCTGGAGTCGGTGAAGAAGCTGCATCCCGGAAGGTACTTGGGGCTGCCACTCACGTCCGCCGGGAATATGATGTCGGATGGATCAGCCATCAAGCCAACGGTGTTTTCAAATCGAAAAAGCTCACCAATCTACCCCTACCTGGCGCGCCAACTGTCGGACCTTAGGACCGGCAATCCACCTGGGGGTACCCGAGTGGTTGATTTGTAGGCGGACGATTGATGAACTAGCAGCTCGATGGTACACAGGAGGCACTGATTTAGACAGGTTCGGGCTACCCGGAGGTATAATACCCTACGTCCTGTGTCGGTGGTGTGGTCTTGTATTGCTGGGTACTCGGCCGAGCTTCAGGAAGCTAGGGCGAGCGTATGGTTTACAGGATGAGTTGCAATGCCCCCGTGGGGGTGCCCTAGGCCGCTTTATATAGGGTAGCGGGCTAGGGTTTACAAGTTGGTTTCCATCTAAACCTACTCGATTCCAACCAGGACTCTAGCCCGGGTCGGTTACAACAGAATATCCCTAGATATCCGGACGAGCCGCCCGTCGGGTCTTCATCAAACTTGTCCTCCAAGTCGGGGTGCCCGTGTGGGCCGCCTAGGGGTCGGCCCACAAGCCTGTCAGATGTGGGCCCTGGCCGCCGTAGTCTGGTCTGACAGTGGACCCAGGGGTACCCATATCCCACACTCGGTTCTAACTTGGCTCGGCTCGGCTCAATGTATTTTTTAAGGAGTCGAGCAGCTGTTTTTGCTCGTTTCGTTAATGAGCTAGCTCGAACTAACTCGCGAGCCAAACAAGCTAGAAGACCTAATAGAATAATAGATAAATTATTAATTAGTTATAATATGTGGATACTATTTGTGTAGTTCTAAATGATGTTATAATTATATTATATTATTATAGTATAATAAAGTAGATTTTGAAAGTATTCAGACCATATAACTACTATATTTTTTTGTTTCAGTGCCATAATTTACCTCTATCTCGTGAGCTTAATGACCCAACTTACAAGCTTAACGAGCCAAACCAACTTTTTTACTCATTTGCTTAACGAATCGAGCCGAGCTGGCTTGTTTGACTAACGAGCCAGAATGAGCCGAGCCCTCGACTTCCACCCCTATATTTCAGGACGGTGGGAGAACTAACCCTACGACATTCGCTTCGATCTTCCACTTCAGCTAGGCTTAAAAGTTTTGCTCTAAACAAAGTATCATTTAAGATCCGAACTAACCTTAATCCACTGAAATACTACAACATAGCCACTGAAATACTCTAGACCAAGAAACTTATTACAGTCACTACAACATAGGCACGGGGAAGCAGCACACAAGGTTACTGTATTCCTGCTTTCAGTTTTTTATTTATAAATCTCTATTTCCACAATAGAAAATGTATGAAGATAGTGGAGAATTCAATTCATCTTCCCCCTTCGCGTCCATTGAATTTGGGCCTAACTCGATTCCAACGAACAAAGCCCAGAAGCAAAGATCCCTTTCTTCACCCCCGTGCTTTACTTTAATTCCCCGCTTTGCCCTTTCCTCCTCACTCTCCACCGGGTGGGTCCCACCGTCCACCAAAAAAAAACGAACCACTGCTGCCCGAATCTCTCGTGCTTTCCTACCCATCTCCGCCCTCCTCCCTCCCTCCCTCCTCCGCCTCCCACCACCACCACCGACCATGGGCGACTACCACCGTCCCTACCGGGGCGACCTCCGCTCGCCGCCGTCCTCCGCGCCGGACCCGGCCTTCACGCACGCCAACGGATACTTCTCCTCCTCGGCCTCCCCGCACGCCAACAACGGCTACTTCTCCCCCGCTTTCGCGAAGAACGACGCTTTCCCTGGCGCCGGCGCCGGCGGCGACCGGCGGATCGAGATCTACACCACGGCGCCTCCGCCGCACCTGCCCCCGCCTCCGGGCCACACGCTGGCGCTGCCCCCGCCGCCCGGGTGGAAGGAGGGGCGCATGGGGGGAGGAGGCGGCGGCGGCGTGGGCAGGAAAGGCGGAGGCGGCGGGGCCAGCATGTGGTGCCTCAGCGACCCGGAGATGAAGCGGCGTCGAAGGGTGGCCAGCTACAAGGCCTACTCGGTGGAGGGCAAGGTGAAGGCGTCGCTGCGGCGGGGGCTCCGGTGGTTCAAGGGCAAGTGCTCCGAGATCTTCCACCATGGATGGTAACCTCTGATAGCTGGCCGACTGGTTCTCCTTCTTGGACGGTGGCAGGGCCCCCGAGAAAGGACCCAAAGTTCTTGAAATGTTTGCTATTTAGTTTCTGTTTTTCCCTTTTTTTTGGAAGGTAATGCTCCAGATGTCTATCTATCTACCTGTTCGACTACTAATTGGAAATGGATTTGAGATTGTGAGTGTATATCATAAGCTATTTTGCGACGGATGCAATGCAAGTTCATGACAGTGTTTGTGATCTCCCAGTGCTGCTGTTGGTGGCTATAATGGATATGCGTAGTAGTATTTCGTATCTCTGTTGCTAATCAAATCAAATAGTTGGGAATTTGATATTACCACCATGGTTTATTTGTCATACTTGTTACTAAGCCTAGAGATTTGTTTGTATTGATTGAATAGTCAGAAATTTATGGCATTTTTGTGGAGATGATATTTGTCATCGTTTCTATTGTTTGTTTTGTGAGTTTGATTTTTGACATGATGTACTAATCAATTATAAATTGCTTACTGTACCGCATTGTTATCTTTTGGCTTGAATGATGGGTCAGGTGTGTGGTAGTACCCGTGCAAGTTGGTGCTCCGCTAGGACAATGTCAAGTTTGATAGATTATTTTAGCAAGTACATATTAGGTACATTGATGAACTTAACCCTGGAAGCACAAAAAAAAGGGAGACATTGGCATTGGACATCACCACAGCTTAGTCCAAAGCTGTTTTTCTGGAGGGCTGGTTACTAACCATCTACATTGCAGATAATCTATTATGTACTCAGAACCAGTAATCTTTCATCAGAATGTTTCGCCAAATATTGAAAAGCTATCCAGTGGTTGTGGTTAGTTGTGACATCCTGACAGCTCTTCCTTTGTGTATTACTGGGTTTGGTCTGCGTGTGATATGGTTTAGCTCACTGAACTTCCTTTCATCTGTCCATATCATACGAACATAATCAAACCAGTAGTTGGTAGGTTTATAGAAATGGTCATAGCCTACCTTTAGCCCCTATCATATTAACACAATCAAGCTGCTGATTGATAGATTTGCTTGGCATCATGACCGTTCATGTGATCATATATTCATAGCAACCTTTGTGTTAAAGCTTTGCATGATGTCTCTAGTAATGATTTTGATTTGTGTTGCACTTGCATAGTCACTAATGGTCCAGCCTGGATGGATGGCCATTCTTGTACTCCTAAACATTGTTAAACATAAATACATAATAATGGTAGCATATCAAGCTTCAGTTCTGGTCTTGTCCGCATTACCAGAGACCATCATGAGCTATAGGGTGTTCAGGCTCCTCTTCAGTAGTTCTTAGCATCTATCTGTGGGGTGCAAAACGTCCCTACATTAGTGCTTTTGTTAAACAAGATTGTGCCGATTTAGCTGTTCCTTTGGAAGGACACGCATGAGGTACTGATTTAGCTGTTGCCAGGGGAGATGCCAGCCACTCAAAATCCCCTTTGTTTCCTTCTTTGTGTTGTGTGTTTCATACTTCACTGTTGAATGATTGCTTGAATCTTGAGTGAACAGTAACTTTCGTATGACAAGTTGAGCAGAGTCCTGAAGGAAATAAATTGATGCAGCTGGGATACTGCATCTGTGGGTACCAGCAGCGATGTTGAATGGTTCTGTGTGCAGAGCAGGCACGTATTGTCTGTCAGCAGAGGCACTTAACTCATATGTCATGCTTGCATAATACTGGTTACTGAACGTGGAATCTTTGACCACTAGGCGCTTTCTCTGGTACAGAAGTGTACCGAGTGAAGATGAATGCTCCTGACAGTGTATGATTCTTGCAAGTGATTTGCATGTTTTATTATGGAAGTCCCTGTGCACTCTTACTCAGTGGTTGCTGTGAAGATATATGGAAGGGAGAAAATGGTGATAACTGCTAATAACAGTTATTCTTTTTGAATAGCTGGAGCAGTCTCAGAGTTCATGTTCTGTTTAAACATTTACATTTCAGATTGGAGGGGACATGAGGCCTGGAGTATATTTGATCGGAAACGTCGACGCAGATTTATTTTCGGAATTGAACTCTATTCCTAGTATGGTATTCCTTGACAAACGACCTTCAATGGTATTTCACTCTTTAGAATGGCATTGTACGAGTTCTTCTAGGTCAGATTACGACTGTCCGTGGTCTGGTCGTAGTGGTACCAACCTATTTTGTACGTATAGAGGTCATTCTTAGTCTAAGAAGCATAATAGGAATACAAGAAGGGCCCAATGTATTGATACGATGGTCCCAAACAGTAGCTCATCATGTTTGGTTTGCCGCAGTCTGTGCCACCACGACGGCTATCTGTCCCTTGGGTTGCCAGCTTACAGTGGCAGGGACGGCTTCCGGTTCCGATGGCAGGCAACAACGGCACCAAGCCTAGCATATCTGCTACCGGCCAAGCCATAGTTCACAGTCTTCAGAAACAGGCTACTAGCATGATAGGTACAGCCGTACAGTCTTCGATTCTTGACAAAGGAATTTGGATAGGACCGACCCCAAAAAAAATGGTTTATACGGGGTGCATTGCGGTGAGCAGCATTTCACAAATTTTGCATGAATTTTGGGAGAACTGTTTCCAGCGCCCGATGGTCCCGACAGAAGATTGTCCTGTTTGGTTTGGTTCTCGGTCTGTGCCGCCGCGACCACGGCGGAGCTGGTGTCACTCTCCGCTGCTGAACCTGAATTGAACGGGCAAGGGAGGCCGTTGAACGCGGCTACCAGCAACAAGGCGAACCAAGCTCATATGGTGCCAAAGGAAGAACAAGTGCCCCAAAAGGCAAAAGGCAGCAACCACCGCACCTTTTTCTTACGTATAATTTTTCCGGTGCCTGATTATGGTCTCTCATAAACATAATCTTTATTTTTCTGCTATATCAATAGAAACGTATTTGTCTACTGTTGTTCATTAAAAAACATATATATTTTTTTGGACTAGATACTCTGAAAAAGAGTATCACTACGGTCTTGCCTGAACCACACAAATGGTTTTCCAGGATTTTATTAGAAAACATTGTGAGACAACTTTCCGTTGACACCAAACATTTTCAGGGCAAAGTTGTCTCTGATGGTTGAGCAAGCTGCTACCGACAGTGGATAAAGCTGAAGGTGGCACATATATGACAACACGATAGAAAGCAACCCAACGCCCGGTTTCCCAATTCCCATCGATCAAAACTGTATTGCGGTCCTTGCGGAGTGTTGGTTGAGGCCATGGCTTCCAGATTTGACGCATCTCATATACTCCTAGGTTTTCACCTGTGAAAGGGATCGTTGCTTCTGTCTGCTCCAGTTCTGAGTATCCCATCTGAAACTTTGGTGAAATCAGAAGTCAGATAAAATTATTGGTGCTATATTAGTGGTCATGATTTAATAACATGAATCATACCAAATTGAATGAAATGGAGCGGTTATTTTCCATTTGAATTAAATTATAAAACTTATGCATTTTTTCATTGTTCTTTTGTGTTTGAGCACCACAATATGGCAGGCTAATGCTGCTCTGAACATGGTGTTGCTTTTTTACCTTAGCCTTGCAGGATAATAACAGCAAATTGCTGCATTGGCGCCTACTTTCTGAACTTATAATTTCTGAATTATATCACCATATAAAAGATCATAAGACCTGCGAATATTTTTTTCTACTTTGCCAGAAAGTGGAGTAGCAATTACATTGATCATCGCCTTTTGGTAATCCGTACAGCCATTAAAGAAAGACAAAAGTCAGAAAGATACTACCTCCGTTCCAAATTACTATTCGTTCTTGACTTTTTTCCATTATCTTTGACCATTCGTCTTATTCAAAAAATTTGTCCAAATATACAAACCAATCGGTCATTCTTAAAGTATATACGATGATAAAGCGAGTCACACACAAAATAAATGATACTTGTGAAATGTTTTGAATAAGACGAATGGTCAAACGTTAAGCGAAAAAGTCAACAACGAATAGTAATTTGGAACGAATGTAGTAGAAATGAACAACAGAAGACCTCTGATACCGACCTGTAGTGTTGAATTACAAACTTATTATATTGCTGATGGTATGAAGATTCAGGATTTTGCCAAACTGATCAATAAATTGTACCCAGTGAAACCCTTCGATGTAACTTGGGAATTACACGGGAAGACAGCATCTACTACGTACAAAATTTAGGATAAAATTCACAAGGCAGTATAACATACTTCTGAACTTTGTTATTTTTGTATGAATTTTTCTGGATTGATTTTGGATAACATACTTTCTGAATAAAACACATCTATGGTTTCATGTTTAACGTACTTATGTTTTATCTATGTTTTTTTTGGGGGGGGGGGGGGGGGGGGGGGCTTATAGATCATCAGTACATTGCACTGACAGGAAGGAAAGAAAGAAAGAAAGAAAGAAAGGAAGGAAGGAAGGAAGGAATAAAGTCGTCTGATCATTCTGACCTTTGACATTGTCGAAATTGCTGAATAACACGAACTAATATATCAGTTGGTAAGGTTCCTTGTGGTGGAATCTTTCCACAAGGGTTCGACTCAAGAATTTAACCAGTACTATTCTTCCAATGGTAGGCAATGTAACCATCAACAGCGAGGCGCCTGTGGTGACTTTGTCAATCTCGACATCTGCCGACCAGTCTCTCGGAGGTGCTCATAGAAGTAGGGTTTACCTGTGTGTATTCGTAGGCGTGAGTATGCCTGCGTGTGTAAGCGTCTGCGTATGTAGTTGTCTTTAGCAAAAAAGAAAAATGAAATTGCTGAATAACGAACTTAATCATGATGGAGAATTTGGATAGTCGACATTTGCTTTGCTAGACCCCAGGAATGGGCCGTCAATACATAATCCCCAGCTATGATCATATTCTGTCGTTGCTTTATGCAATGAGGTTAGGTGTGCTTTCTCTTCCTTGAAGAACAATGCAACTAAAATTCACATCAATGGATAATCAGTCACTCAGTCCCTCTAATCCCCTCTAACTAACTTGAGTGTTCTTCAAGTGCCACTAGGGGTAAAAGAATTATCTTGACAAAAATGATCTGGAAATTATAGAAAAGCAATTACCGCGATGCCTTCGCTTCAACCAAACACGCATAACAACCATTTTGACATGGCCTACAAGTCCATCTGATGGTCAGTTATAACGCCCCTGTGGAAACGAATTATGTGATGGTTGCAGCTGTTCCAGGCTTCCAGCTCCCTTGCCTTGGAATTCAAGGAAGGCATGGGTTTAGTATCACTGTATTGTTAAACACCAACCACACTTGTTCTGCAAGCATTTTGTTATGTGCTAATAGAACGGCAGTATAAGTTACTGCAGATAAATGGACTTTTTAGATTCTTGATTATTTCTTTTGAATTTCTTTCTTCTCTTATAAGTGAACTACAAAAATGTCTGAAGGTTACTTCGTTCCATTTTCTGCTGGGTAAACAACTGATGAGAAATAAGTTTTAAGAATACCTGCAGCCGCATTGGTTGCTTACTCTGCTTGAAAGCAACAGTATGTAGACTTGCATGGAAGCTAGTACATAGGTACAGATTCAGCAGGATCACTGATGAAGCGGGCCAACATATTCGATTTAAGCCCACACATGTGGGCGTAGGAATTAAAAACTTCTCAAATATTCCTAAGCTGCCAATGGTCAGAATTTGACACTTCCGGACACTGATCAGAATCCAACTCACATACGTGAAGGCCAAGCCGTCCTGCACAAACCGTTTGCCTCTAGGGGTTGGAGCCATTCTAAATTCCCTAGCTACCACTCTCTTCAGACAGTGACAACACAACCTGCTAAGAACAACATGGTTGCAAGTAACCCAGCCTTCTATATAATCCAACTAGAATCACATCACGCTCAATTTTTTCAAGCAAAGAGATCACTGATCGATCAGAGATGACGAAGGCGCCACTGAGCTCGTCTCCCCCCCTCCTCAGGCGCCGCCTTCTGCTCGTCCATCGCAAAGAAGGCACGCTTTTCGCCGCTGCTACTGGCGTTGTCACTCTTCCTACTCTGCTTCTCCTTCCTCTACGGCGAGGACATCAAGGAGCTTCTCGGCCGGCAAGCTCAACTAGCATCACACCATATCATCATCAGCATCAGCAGAAGCAGGAACAATAGTGGCGACGATCAACTGGCAGCGCCACCACCCGGTAAGCACGCATCATCACAACTTTCTGAACAGTTGTTGATACTATTACTAACAGAGCCGAGCTGCGGCGATCCATGACACGGCATGATGATCAGAGGCGGCCGAGGGGAAAAAGACGAAGAGGAAGAAATGGCAGGGGCGGCTGGCGTTCGCGCTGAACGACGACGACGAGGACGAGGACGAGGACGAGGCGTGCGACGTGTTCTCGGGGAGCTGGGTGCGCGATGCCGCCGCGCACCCGCTGTACCGGGAGGAGGAGTGCCCCTACATCCAGCCGCAGCTGACCTGCCAGGCGCGGGGCCGGCCGGACACGGCGTACCAGCGGTGGCGGTGGCAGCCGCACGGCTGCGCCCTGCCGGCGTTCGACGCGGCGCGGCTGCTGGAGGCGCTGCGGGGCAAGCGGATGCTGTTCGTGGGCGACTCGCTGGGCCGCGGCCAGTTCGCGTCCATGGTGTGCCTGCTCCACTCCGCCGCCGGCGGCGGCGGCGCCGGGTCGTCGTCGTCGTTCTGGATGTCGCCGGACCAGCAGCGCACCGTGTTCACGGCGGCGGGGTACAACGCGACGGTGGAGTTCTACTGGGCGCCGTTCCTGCTGGAGTCGAACGCGGACAACGCGGCCGTGCACCGGATCTCCGAGCGCATGGTGCGGCGCGGCTCCATCGGGTACCACGGCCGGCACTGGCGCGGCGCCGACGTCGTCGTCTTCAACACATACCTCTGGTGGTGCACCGGCCTGCGCTTCAGGATCCTGTACGTGACGTCATCGTCGCCGATCGCATCCAACCGAATCCATCGCAATGGGTGAATGATCTCGATATCCATTTTTGCTCGATCCGGCGATTGATAGGAACGGGTCGTGGGAGAGCGCCAGGACGAAGAAGGAGGAGGCGGTGAGCTGGGTGTCGACGGAGGAGGCGTACGGCATGGCGTTCCGGGACATGCTGCAGTGGGTGAGGGACAACATGGACTTCAACACCACCAGGGTCTTCTTCACCAGCATGTCGCCCACGCACCAGAAGTAATAATAACCAAAAGCACAACGCCCCGGCAGGCACATATACTACAAGTACTAATATACTACAATGCAAAATGCAGGAGCCAGGAGTGGGGCGGCGCGGCGGGGGGCAACTGCTACAACGAGACGGCGATGATCTCGGACGAGGGGTACTGGGGCTCGGACGGGCGGCGGAGCGTGATGCGGGTGATCCGGGAGATCCTCGACGGCGACGGCGCCGACGTGCCGCTGACCTTCCTCAACATCACGCAGCTGTCCATGTACCGGAAGGACGCGCACACCTCCATCTACAAGCGGCAATGGAGCGAGCCCACGCCGGAGCAGCTGGCGGATCCCAAGACGTACGCCGACTGCGTCCACTGGTGCCTCCCGGGGCTCCAGGACACGTGGAACGAGCTCCTCTACTCCAAGCTCTTCTACCCTTAACCACCGTTGTCAATTAGGATATGATGACGAACGCATGGTAAAACACCACGATGACCAAATTAAAGTATGCAATGGGGGAGATGTAATGTGAATCGCCGGGTGTGCACAAAAAGCTGTCCACGAGATGTTGCTACAAAGAGGCGATCAGGCGAATGAACGTTGATCATGGAGGAGCGAGTTTGTATATCCAGCTGAAGGAAGAAGGTAAGCAGCAGTGCACACAAATGTAAGCCGTCGTCGTTTCTCGCTGCTTATGGTGGTGATGATTTCTCTATGCCGCATCATACATACCATCATAGTTGCTAATGGTGATCTTTCGATCTTATGCAGCCCAATTACTTTTCAAGACTAGCGAAGGGATGGCAACAGGTTTAAACCCGCTGGGTTTTGCCATCCCAAACCCATGCCCGCGAAAATAAAACTCGCCCATTAAAAAACCCATGACCCTATATTTTGCCCAAACCCATGCCCATCGGGTTTACGGGTACCCACGGGTCGCCCGTGTCCATTAAAAAAATGCACATATTATAGAAAAACTCGATGAATATTAGAGCATATAAATTATTTTTATTGGTTATATGTCGCAAGAGTATCATAAATAAATAGAGAAACCCATTAATAAGACGTATACATTTGATTCTATGGAAAAGAAAGGAACAAGTTAGGTTTGAGCCATTTAAATTGAGGTATGAATTAAAAAGATGGGTTAATTGATGGTATATGTTCGGGTAAAAAAACCCATAGGTTCACGGGTTTGGGTTCTATGTTCCCAAACCCATGCCCGCAAACCCGCTGGGTTTAATATTTTACCCGTTAAGAAACCCACGGGTAAAAAAAAGTCATCCAAACCCATGCCCTAATAGAGTAAAAACCCATCGGGTCTCGAGTTTCGGGTACCCATTGCCATCTTGAGACAGAGGCACCCACCATCTGTCCATCTTCTCTAGGAATTGAAAATACTAAATCGGACGCGTCCGCTTGATGAGGGATGCTACACAGATCATAAAGCGAATAAGCATATGATTGAAATTCCTAGTAGTGTTCATGAAGATATTATTGTTCCTACCTATCAGGTACAAGTATTGTCAGTCCCACCAATTTTGCAATGTTATGATTCGATGGTGTACACCTACTTGCCTAAATTTTTTATGCCAAATTGCTGAACTATCAATAATGAAGTTTGGTTCTTTGCATGTCGATCTTCTTGATTTATTTCTCTCAGATTGATCTACCACACCATCTACAACCTGTATCGATCAGTGCAAGTTATGGTACTCCATTCGTTTAAAAAAAAAGAGTTAATAGTACTCCAACTCCTACAGAAAACAACAGGCTAACTGCGCCTTTGGAAGCGCGATCAAGATTCAAATCCATATGGTTTAGCACTAGTCGATTCGTATATATTTAGAAATGATGTGTGCTACAGATCGTATTGACGTGCAAAATGACAAGCAAAAATGACGAAAGAAGTACTCCACCAAACATCGCGCAGCATGCATGATCTAATCAACACCCTGGCACTGGCAGTGCAAACTGAGATGATCAGAGTTTGAGGAGCAGCGCTGCGGAGGCGACGAGCACCGGCGCCATCTGCAGGACGCCGCGGCGCTCGGCTAGCCCGCTGCCCGCGTCCCCGTAGCAGTACTCCTCGCCCTCGCCGTAGCCGCCGGCGCCGGCGCCCTGCTCGTCGTACGGCTGCTCGCCGTAGTACCTGCCGCCGGCGACCGGCTTCTCCGCCTGCGCGTGGTCGCGAGCTCTGCGGTAGGAGTACTCGTCGGCGCCGCCGCCGACGCAGTCCCTGCGCTCGCGGATCTCGAAGGTTCCCCTGTCGGGGCCGTAGCCGCATCCGGTGCCGAGCGCCTGCCTCACCGCCAGCACCGACGCGCCGTTGGAGAACCTGAAGCTTTGGGCGGCCACCTCCTCCACGCACTGCAGCGCCAGCTTCGTCTCCTCCAGGCACGGCCCGCCGCAGTACTCGTCGACCTCGTTCCGCTGCACGTGGAACGCGCCCTCCGCGTTCAGCCGAAACTCCGCCGCGCACTGGCCGTAGATCTGCAAACGCACGCACGCATTGTTGTTGTGTCACATATGAACATGCGTAATTGCGTAGTGTACATTTCAGGAACTTGTACTGGTTGCGAGAAAATCATTTTTATGTTGCCGTTAGGCGTAGGAATTAGCGATGGTGTCTTACATTGGGGTCATCGAAGCAATGGCACGCTCTCTCGAACAATTCCATGACTTCTTTGCCTGCAAAGATGGACAGAACAGAATAGAGATTTCAAGCTTACTCGATATGTTTTAGAGTTTACTTGAGTATACAGAAAAATGCCAGGTTACGAAATGTTCATAGATACTCACTGGAGGAGCAGCATGGGATCAATAGGCAAATGGCAAAGGACAGAGCTAACAGGCTACCACTTCTTTGAGAAGCCATTTTGTTGCTTAGAGACGAAGCTGATGAGCAGAGTTTGCTAGGCTCGTTACTGCTGCTGAATTGGCCTGTGCTGATCGGTTATATATGGCCATTTGAGCATGCGTGTTGATGTTGAACTTGTGAATATCAAAGATTTTTACCAACCTAGTCCTACTCGTACTCCAAAGAATGCTCAACTATACACCCTTTGCTAATCTTTTTCTGGAAGAATCGCCTATGTGCTTTAACTTTGATAGATGTAATTTGCCCAAAAGAACAACTTTTGAGCAACGTTGCCCATGTTGTCAACTTGTGTGCAAAACTCTGCTGTAAGAAAGATTTGCTGCAAAATTTATATGCTACATGTGAATGGACTTGCAGGATTGGTGCAAACCAATGGTTTAGTCGCGGTGAGATATTACCCCATAATCTCTGAATCGGCTCCTTCATTTGAAGATCTAAAGAGAAAATTTTAGAAAGTACTCAAAAATCCATATCGAACTATTTGTCACTGTTAACCTTTTTTCTCACAATGTTCGACAATTCATCTTATAAAAAAATATTTTAAATATATGAGTAGATAAAAATAAATAATATTTACAGGATTTTCTGAATAAAATGAATTATCAAGCACCATGATCAAAAGTCAACAGTGACAAATATTTTGATACGGGATATTACAAAAAGTTTGTAGTTAAATCCCCACTTAATTTAAATGAAATTTGCCAATCTGAATTTGGTCCAGTGGAAATCAGCAAATGTATTAAAAAAACTCAACAAACGAAAGTGTACGTCAAGATTCCGATGCACAGGAGGAAAACGAAAGTGTAGCCCAAGAGTTTTGCCTTCTACTCTTGCAGTGTCAAGTCAAAACGGACATGGAGACTAGCTGGATTTTTTTCGTACCCACGTCTTTGTCAGCTGTAACGGGCTAACAATCTGATCGTCAAGTGCTGCCTACCCACGTCTTTATAAGCTTCCTTGCACGAAAACATTTCTTTGACAACCGCTGCCAATATTTTTTTTAAAAGGAAGCTTTATTGGTCTTATATAATTGCATCAAGATGGTACAATTATATAAGATCCAATCCGGCCTCTGCATAACTAAGATGCACACAACCCATAAAAAAGAAACAAAAAAATGAGAGCACCATGACAAAAGATCATGTCGCAGCAAGCTACCACAAGCGACTTCACCTTCATCCGCTTCACAAACCCTCTTGGACTATGACGTAGGCTCCCGAGACAACGCCTCCACGTGCCGACATTGCAGTGACCCAATCAATTAAGACCAGATCAAAAGTTTTCACCTGAGGGAGTAATTCATCTTAATCCAAACAATTCCTTCAACAAGGTCACTGTCAGGTACAACCAATTAAGGTCAGGCCTAGGAATTTCTTTCCAGAACCGGTAAATTAGTAACAATTACCACCACGACATAATCACACCGTGTTGATTCCCCCTTCTTACCAAGCCAATGCTTTCATATAGATCAGACCTGACCCACTTCAAACGGCCACGAACTCCAAATCCGGCAGACCATCCGAAATCGTAACCTAAGATATCATGCTGCAAAGTAGCCACTGGGTACCCGTGCATAATCCACCGGAATAAATTGCAGATGAAATCCGTCTTCGAGTAAGAGAATCCGCGAATGAAGCCAAGGTGACTCATGTCTCCTGGTCTATATGAAAATAGAGGCAAAATTGAAGATGTCATCACCAGATGTAGTTGCAAAGTCCGAACCAGGGGCCCGTCCCCTACCACGGGGCTGCCATCGCCGCCGCCGACTGCCTTGGGGATCCGCCCCCCGCGCAGCCGCCGGCCATGGCACCCACACAGACCGCCTGCCGCCGCGAGCCACCCGTGCCTGGCCCAAGGCCGGCGGCCGCAGGCCCTGCCCCCGCTCTTGGCCGTCAGGTCAACCGCCGCAGCCGGGCCTCTCGCTGAAGTCCCGATCACTGGCCTTCGGTGGCCGCGCTACCCGCTTCGGCAGCCACGCCCCAGGGCCCCGCACACCACAGGCGGATCTGTCGCGCCACGGCACCACGCCGCCGCCGTCAGGCACGGAGCCGCCAAGGGCCGCACACCCCCGCCGGCAAGCCGCCACCCCATGGCCGAGGAACCCCGTTGCCGGCCAAACGAGCACTCGCCGGCGACCACCGCTCGCTCGCCGTCGCAGACCCACCTGTGGTGGGGGTGGATCCGCCCTTGGGGGACGTGGATCCGCCCGCCGGCACTCTGGAGCCGCACCCACCGCGTCGCGGCGCGCTGTCCGCACGGTGCCGTCGCCGCCATCCCCGAGACGCCGCCCCGCCGCCGCCCTCCTCGCGAGGTGCCGGACTTCTGGCCCCTTGCTCCGGCGACGGCGAGGGGGAGGAAGGGAGGGAGGGAGGGTCGGCCGGCAGCGGCGGCGCGACGCCGCCCCCAAGAGCAGATATGCAAACTACTTTGGGGAAACCCCACTGCTGCCAATATAAGCAGCGGCATTGAGTATTCATATTGCAGTTGCATAGTCGTTGACAGTTTCCACACGTCCTGTTTGCTTGGCTTATCAGCCATCAGCCAGCAGTGTTTGTAGAGGTGATTTTGGTTGGTAATTATATCATTAATTCTTTTGATTCGCGGAAAAAGATAGCTAGAGTACTGACAATATGTCTTTTTGTTTCCAGTCTACTAGATATATTCTCTTATAAATCCTCGCATAATGGTACATTCAGAAACCCATCCTCCGATCCATTGTCTAGTGATTAGTGAAGGCAAACAGACGTAGATCAATATATTGAGCGACATAACCTGTACTCAGCAATTACTTCTTTGTTAAAAAATGTAGGGTGTTTTAGTTTTGTCTTAAGTAAAAAAATCTAGTTTTGATCACCTACTGTAAAATATGTATTTATAGTGCATATATTTGATATTTAGATTATTCTATAATTTGGTCAAAATTAGAGAAGTTCAACTTAGGATAAAGAAAGCTAACATTTTGAACCGGAGGGAGCAGTATTTTTCGCGCATTATGCAGGCCTCTAGACTTTGGCCAACTCTTGATTTCCCCCCATTATCTCTGTTTTTTTCGTGTGTTTGAAAATTAAACAAACCATTTGCAAAAGAAATGAACAAACCATTGCGCATTGTTTATCCAAAATGAAAAGCCACATGCTGGTTTTACATATAAAATCTTCACAGACAGTAAAAATCGAAATTGCAACTCTGCTACCTAGAGAAGGGGGGAAAAACAATTTACAGCTCTTGCAACGTTCTCATTATGCACTAATCAAATTTGTCAAGCTAGAACAACCGTAGTAGCCAAATGCACGTCCAAGTCATTAGCATCGAGGGAAACCCGCTGGTGAGGCTGCCCGTGGGCCCGTCCGCGCTGCTGATTAGCTCACCTAGATCGCTTACCGCCACGTGTGCGCCTGCAGGTGGAAGCAGCATATTATAACCTCAATTTAATAAGCACAATCAGCCCAGCCTTTGTTGATTCGCCCCATTTCAATTCGCTGCACTCTGTTTCTGATACGTTTTCCCCTTGTTCAGAAAAGAAATATCTTTGTATGAAATTATTACTATGATGTTTTCTTGTGTTATGAACAGTCTTTGTTTTTCATCTGCTCAGGAAAAATGGCGCCTTACCTCCGTTTGGACTTGCAGTAGTACCACCAGCAGCAACAGCACTGCTGCCCGAACTGCCGCCACCGCCGGAAGCTCCGCCACTACTACTGCCGGCGCCGCCGCCGCCGCCGCCAGCACCTCCGCCGCCGGCCGTAACTCCAGCACCGCCACCACCAGCACCACCAGCACCGCCGGCACCGCCAGCACCTCCTCCACCAGCTCCACCGGCTCCGCCGCCGGCACCTCCGCCACCAGCACCACCAGGCCCGCCCTGCTGTCCATTGCCGACGTTGCCGCAGGACATCTGGAAGACGGCCTGGACGCCCTGCATGAGGCCGGGGCTGTAGCCCTGGATGTTGCCCAGGATGCCGTTCACGCAGTTCATCATCAGCATCATCTGCCCGAAGCACGGCCCTTGGCACATGCTCGCCGTTGACCCGGTGTTGCCATTGCCGCCGTTGCTATTGCCATTACTTCCGTTGCTGCCATTGCCATTGCTACCGCCGCCGCTGCCGTTGCTGTTGCCATTGCCACTGCCACCGTTGCCGTTGCCGTTGCCATTGCCACTGCCACTGCCGCCACCGTTGCCGTTGCCACCGCTTCCATTTCCACTACCACCACTGCCGTTGCTGTTTCCGCCGTTGCCATTACCGTTGCCGCCGCCGCCGTTGCCATTGACGTTGATGCCCATTGCTTGGAGGCACCCGTTCATCACCTGTCAGACAACGTTTTCCTCCTTCAGTAGAGTGTCCATTTGCATTTTTTAAGCTGTTCATTTATCTAAACCAAATACAAGCAGAAAGAGAAAGAAAAGAAAGGATATCTGGAACGGGTGAAAGAATGCTTATATGTTCGGTCATGTGTTTCTGGTGAAAGTATATCAGTCTGCATGCTAGAATCTTTTTTTTGGAAGACCCGGTCAAACCGGCATTATATTAATCTTGCTAGAATCTTGCAGAAGTTAAAATTATCATTACTACAGCTATCTTAGATAGATTGGTCACAAATAAAATTGTTTACTGACGTTGCCCTTTCACTTTTTCTTCGGCTGTCACCAACTTTGTTCAATGCTATCAACCAAGCAAGCTGAACTGACGTATGTCAACTAGGGACTTCTTACTTATTAGCAATGATATAAAGCTTGATACTTCACGGGAACTGGAAAATTGGCAAAGAATCAGGACTCAGGAGGGAGATTATAAAAACGAATTAAAAGACATCACCTAAACTGGGAGATTAGCAACCTCAACACAAGCTTATATTAGTGCTAAGCATTACTGATGCAGATGTGCAATCACTGGGATATTTTTGCCAGCAAGAACCTTGTTTATGTATAGTTTTATAGAGAGCATTGTTGTGATGAATTCAGCTTAGAATGCGTGTAAAAGAATCATTACCTGTCTATTGTCAAAGCAGAGAGCAGCCTGTGACACAATCTGGATGGCATCCTGTGTTCCGGGCACCACAGCACCACCTGCAGCGCCCCCTGCACCAGCACCAGCCCCACCGGCACCGGCACCGGCTCCGGCACCACCTCCTCCTTGTCCTGCATTGTTCAGAGAAACAACCAAAGTGCTCAACAAGTTACTCACAATCAAGTGTGAGCACCAAGCAAATAGGTAGCCTATTTTGGAAAGCCTTAACATCTCTGAATTACCTCACAATCTGGCTCTACCCATAGTTCAAATTTAAATTTGAGGTTAAATTTTAATCCAGGCAAACCAGGTCAAAGTTAGTAATTGGAAAGATACAGCGCAAGTGCTCAACAAAGCTATGCACGCTTCATTCCAGCAACGGACAGAAAGATAGCTTACCTCTGCAACAAGAGATGACAATGGATGAAAGCACAAGTGCGGCACAAAAATGTCTCATCCTCAGTTTGAATGCAACCATGGCAGCCAGCTGTGAGTATGTGAACCTCACACCTTTATGCTCACACTACTACCAAGATGCATGTGCAATCCCTATACATGCAAAGGTTTTGCTAGTGCAACTGGTTGTATATAAGCTTGTCATGTGTCAAGACTGGCTTAAGCTACCATGACATTAGTTAGAAATGGCTTGCTCCTTGAGAAACACGGGACCCATACTATTTATGTTGTGAAATCTGATTCCTGAAACCAATAGGATCGAAGGAGTTCAGGTACTGGAACTGGGAAATTTAGTGGTAGCTTGAGCTGCTATAAAACTGATGATGTGTGATGGTTTGTGCCAGTGTTTGGTACACAAGAACCAACTACCATTCACTAGTTCCTTAGACTTGCTTCCTGGGAAGCGTGCATAAATCATACCTAAACAGTCATAAGGTTCTAGTTCCTGCCTAGTTCTATTGACTATATTGGACGCAGTACAGTACTTTTGATGTTGAAGTGTTCAGGGCTTCCATTGAACATAGAGAGTTTTCTACCGGCCGGGACAGAATTGATAGGTTGTGAAAATTCTGTGAAATGTAGCTTGGGCCGGTATGTACAGTGGAACATGACGCTAGTAGTCTAGTACTCTAGTACGGTTGTTAAACCACTATAATCAGTAATGTCATTTTATACAATAGAAAAGAAATTGTCATGCAACGAGGTGGGAAGTAGGTGACTGGTGAAATATGTTGAGGTCCAGCAAGTTAAAATTGGTTAGTTTCAGCGTTTTCTTATGTAATCATATATAGCTGTCACCACAAAAATCAACGGTGTTACATTCCTAGCTCAAAGTTGAGATAAATTTTGAGAAGGCAAGGAGAACTTTGTTTTCCCCAAAACACAAGAGGAAAAAAGAGAAGATATGTAGAAGGATCTGTTTGTGGGCTTGTGTTGGCCGCAGTTGTATCGAGTCCACCAAAGGGCCTGTGTTTACAAGCATCCATCATCTCATATCGTATATTCTATTTGAAAAGGAACGAGTGTTGTTCTTGGAGCTTCACCATCCAACCAAATTAACCGATATGCGTGCAGCGATGACTGTCGATCGTTGGCGCCTACTCAGTCGGAACATGCGGTGGCGTCCCTGCACCTGACTGATACCGGTTCTAGTGCATATAGTTTTATTTCACAATTATATAGACTTGAAACTAAGTAGTCATGCTGAATGAATTTCATGAGAATGAAACTTCTCTCTCTCATATCATAAAACTCCTCTGTTTTTTCATACAAAGCATATCGCATTAGCAGATTCAATGACGTAAAACTAAACTCCCATTAAGATTAGTCTAAGTGGTTTATGGTAATTTTGGAAGGCTAACATTAACAGATAACAGTGACAGTGCCATCGCCAGTGGTGAACTCGCACTCGCAAGCAGCCGAGCACACGTGGCGGCTGACATCTCCATGGCCCATGTCCTTGCGTTGTGCTCCTTGTTTTGCGCTCGCCGCCGGGGCGTTGAGCTCACCCTTGACCGCGCGGCGCGCACGCAAGGCAACAACCACCAAGAGACCTGCCTTGTGTTCGATTTCCCCGCGCACGTACGCATGAACACTGCGATCGTCAGTGCCAGATCCTCTCTCCCCAGGGCTAGCTGCCGCCGTGCGTGCCACCTGCATCGGTACGGCACCTACGACGCGTGACTGCGTTTTTCCACCGCAGCTAGCTTACCAACCGGATCCCACCTAGAACCACGACCATGCTGCACACGCTGGCCGGCAGAGTCACACCGGCCCTGCAGCTAGCTAGCCAGCCATTCAGGTGCGCTCTAGGACAACGTGCCTGCATTGCTTTCGCTCCTACATCATGAGGGCCCCAGTTCCCATGAAATGCAAAAAATTCTCTCCCCAAACTTCACTATCCACGTATCACGTCAATCACATCAAATCTCTCTCCTCGTGCATGGAACACTAAACATTGATAAATAAAAAACTAAGTACATGATTTTGATGTACACGACGAGACGAATCTTTTAAGCCTAGTTAGGTCATGATAGGACAACGATTACCACAAACAAACGAAAAGTGCTGCAGTGCCGATGTGACTTTTCCACCCCTCTTTTTTACCTCTTTCCGGGAACTAAACACCCCCGATAATTCATCATCAAGTACGAGTAGTAATTAATTCGTAGGGCTAGCTAGGTTGTGACGACCTTGATTAATTAATTTTCTTCGATAGGTTTTATTTCTCAGATTCCTCTTCCCGTCCCCTCTACCCAAAGAAAAAAGAATGCGCATATATAGTACTCCGTGTATTATATTTGGCACACACGATTGCTTCGAGAAACTCCGCGTGCAGCGTGCATGCATGTCGTTTCCACACGTACGGGACGGCGCCCCGGCTGAAGCCGCAAGATTCAGTTCAATTCCTTCTGAACGTAAATACGCGACTACGCGGTACATGAGTAGTATATCATCATCTACGCACGTATCCTCCGGTCGTCCGTCCGACCGTGCCTATATATACGTATGTGTGTATCTGCCGTGTAGATGATGATCATCCGTGGCCACTGTACTGGACGGCAGCTAGCGGCGATGCTGGGCTATCTAGCTGGGCCGACCAGAGCGCCAGAGCCTGCTGCTGACTGCTGAGGGAATACGGACCCGGGAATTGTTATCCCACCGGTACAGGCACATTTTCTACCGCCGGATTTCATTGCTTCGAGATGCGTGCGCATGCCTGGCCTTGTTCTGTTGCCCCGCGTCGCCCCCCGTCTGTCTGGTTTCTGCCTCACTCACCAGGCAAAAATCTCCCGTCGTCCATGATCCTCTCTGACCAGGAGGTAGTAGATGAATGTGTGCAGCATGACCGCAGTCCAGATGGTGAAGTGCTTTTACTCCTGGTCCGATTCCCCAGGTCATCTAGTCCATCCTTTTGTCCAGGCACTACATGTCCACATATCACCAGGTCCATGGCCAGGCGCCCGGCATTGCCCTGGCGCAGCTTTCCAGGTCTTTTTTCTTTTTTCCAGGTCTTCCTGAAAACGTGGTGTCACCATGTTGCGCTGTCGATCAGGTAGTGGTCCACTTTCCAGGTTTGTCTTGGACATCGCGCGCCCCCCTGATATCCTGTTGTGAAGCTCGCGATGCTTTCCACATAGCTGGAGCCTGGAAGAAACGGAATCATATTTTATCGACTTGTGGAAACGTGGTTAACAGGCTCAGCACCCAGGTCAGATGATCATAAGAGAGAAATGTGTTTTTAAAATATGAGCTGATCTAAGAAAAAATTAGTAGTTTTGTTTACATAACAATATCCCTATGTATTCGTGGACACCCAAACACACAGTTCACCGGTACATGCAAGGTACTAAAAAAAGTAGCATATAGATGCGGGCACACATTTTTGCAATAAAAATTGTATTACATAAAATATATCAGAAAAGGAAAAATCAGAAACTGTATATTGGCACAGTACGTACTTATATATTGGCAACTTCACCACCTGTATAAAAGTTTCCAGATGTGGAGTTTGTTGCCCATTAATCTCAATGATCCACTGGAGAGAATAGAGACCATATCTATGTACTGGACTTCCGTGACACCAATACACCATCGGCAAAAAAAATTGGTGCTCAGTTTCCATTCCCAGTCATATATAAATGTGCTATTGCTCAGAGTCAATATAGGTTGACATACATAATTTTAAATAATAAAATGCTGTCACAAGCACAAATAGCAAAACTGTTTCAAAACACTGACCAAAACCATGATGCCAACAAGATGTGAAATTTAGCAGTAGACCAAAATCCTTGAAAAATGAGATAGCAGTAGACCAAAACTAGGAAAGCAATTAGAGAAAATGCTGACGCCGTGCAAAACCATGATGCCAACCGATCCCGGTGCCAAATACCTGCTTGTGCCCTCCTGCATGCCTACACTTGTCTACTGTTCTAGACGCAGAAAATAAAAAATATGAGATGAACCTGGACATTTACATATATCTTGACAAAAATGGGTAACCGGTAATATGAATACTGTTGACACCCAAAATTAGCAGACAGTGCAAACCGGTCTGACCGGTTTGGATAATGTTGTTAAAATGCAGATTGGACTTCACCATTGCGTAGCTCTCGTCGAGACGATCAAGATGCATATGTAGAACGCCTAATTTGGACTCCGGATGAGAGAGTTATGACTTCGGCAAGATCTGCACTAGGGAAAAGAGGTCAGACCGATTTGGAATCCGGTCAGACCGGTTTTTAAGCTTTAATTCGAGTAGGTTTAGGTTTTCTGATGTAATCCCATATTATAACCGACTCATGAGGGGTAAGACTTCCCCGGCCTATAAATATAAAGGCTAGAAGGCCGATTGAGATATATCCAATCGAATCAAACATTACTTTATCCTTTACCTCAAACCCTAATCTCTTCCAACCTCCATGCTTCTCGTCCGCTGATCTCCACGACCAGAGATGACGTCCTAAGGCTCGCTGGTCGACCTAGGGCACGCTGGCGACGTTCACACCCTGATGGGGTCCCTCCCGGGTGAGAGCTTCGACGGTCTTTGCTAGTTTGCTCGTAGACTAGTCGTTCTTCGTCACGTAAGTGCGTTGGTTATCTCTTTGCTGGTTTGCTCGTAAACCTTGCCGTCCTCCAACACGTAAGCTTGGTAGTTACCCTCACAAACAGTCGATTCTAGCGAAACCCTAGAAACCGGTCAGACCGGTTAAGCAAGCCGGTCAGACCGGTTCGTGCGAACTTGCTGATCTTCGTTCATTTCAAGTACTCTCGTGTGTTGACCGAGATTTGCGTCAACACATTTTGGCGACTCCGCTGGGGAACGATAATTCTGGTTATTAAAGCAACCGAATTTTTGTACCCTAGCCTTATACTTAATTGATCTATTATTTTGATTCGCCGCTATAGTTGCATTTGGTCTTTTTGGACCGATTGCACCTATACCTGTGACTTTGCATCAGGTTGCTCAAACCGATTGCATTGTGTTTTGCTTTCTACTTCATATTGAAGATTAAAGTAGAAGCAAAGTCTTGGTCATTGATTGCTTGGATTATCTTGAATATCTGGATTTATCACAAGACTGGAAGCATCAAGACCTATTATGGCGGGTTATTCATATGCACCACAACAATATTACTACGCCACGCCTGAGGTACGGCATGCAAGTACATCATATGTTTCTAATGATTATTTTGCTAGTACCACAAATTCTCATGTTGATGTTGCTAGATATGATACTAGTAGGCATATTGCATCGGCTAGTAATTATTCAGATGGAGTTACTTATGCAAATTATAATTCTGAATTTTTTATGCAAAAGCCATTGCCAAATAATATGTATGCTTTAAATTTTAATGCTACTAGCAACATACAGCATTATTCTAACACATCGGCTGTAGAACAAGTTCGCATGCCGATGAACAATTATCAAGGCCAAACTTACATAGTGGGTTCGGCCAATCTTTATGAGACATCATGTGCTAATGATTTTAATACTGTTCAGCAAGGTGTTTCATATACTTATTCATCGGCAGCAAATTCAGAATATTTCACTCAAAGCATGCCGATGAATGAGAAAATTGGCCATACTAATTTTATATATCCGGCCAGTTATTCTCAACCGTCATATGATGTACAACATGTCCCTCAACTGAATGGTGCATCTACTTTTTCAGCACAACATGTAAGTGCTAATAATCATGATTTGGCTCAAAATACTTCTGATAACTTTAGCCAAATTAAATTTTCAGCAAAGACATATGAACTTATTGAGAAGTATATCAACTTATTTCATGACAATAAGAAAAAGAACGATTCAGATTTGACTAAAAGTTCGGTAATTACAACAACCGAACGATCTGGATCTGTTCAAACAAAAGAAACAAGTTTGGATGTACAAAACATTGTCAGTAGTAAGAAAACAGTTGTGCTTGAATTCCCAGGTGGAGTTGTGTATTTGTCTAGCGATTATTCTGTTATCAATAAATGCCAACTCATGGCTGGAAAAAGTTCATCCAACCAAAATATTGAAGATCATGGCGTTAGAGGCAAGAAGGAGGCACTGACATGTTACGACTTGGTGATTCCCAACAAACTTGGGAAAACCGGTCTAACCGATCCTACAATCCGGTCTGACCGGTTTCTACAGAAAGCAACTGCTGTGGGCTGCCATCAAGAGAAATACGACACCATTTATATCAAGGTTCCACGCCTCTCCAAAAATTTCAGCAAGGTATGCTTTGCAAGTAACTCCCAATCAGATCATGCATTTTTAATTAATTCATCTACTAGTGGTGATACTATGAATATTTCTAAAAGATCGATTGAGGATGGTAATTTACTTGCTAGCAGTGTCATACCTTCAGATTATGTCGGCCATTGTAATATCAAAATTAGGAAGGCCGATAAGAGCAAGATTTTGACATTTAAAATTTCTCCATCATCATTGCCAAAGTTTTTCTCTACATAGTTTACTTATGGTCATTCTGGGATTAAAAATAAGAAACCAAAACCGAAAAGCGTTGTGAAATCCGATGATGATATAGTGATGAACTCTAAAGCATCGGATGTGAGAAGCACAAAAAAAAGTATAGCCGAATGGATTAATGAGAAATCTAAACCATTCGTTTGCTCAGCCTTAAAACCTTCTCAAAGCATCGGTTAGAGAAAATAAAATATACTTTCGATTTGACTTTGTGTGATGATTTATTTGATATATTGCTGGAGAAAAATTTTATTAAACCTTTTGGTCACAAAATCTTGCTGTGATCTCTTGATGCAAAGGAGCGAAATTATTGCAAGTTGCATAATTCATTTGATCATAGTATTCAGAATTGCAATATGTTTCGCCAAATTATACAATCGGCCATTGACTCCGGACGATTAAAATTTTCTCATGCACAAGAGAATGACCAGTTGAAGTCAATTGGCCTTGATGATAAGAAGTTACAAAATTGGCCAACATCGGCCAATTTATGTAACAATGAAAATATTGGTGAGGAGGAAGATTCTAAGCTCTCAAGTGGTATAGAAGACATCGTCCAAATTAAAGATGTGTCAGAGGACGATGAGCTTAATAAAAATCAGGAAAATACTGGGGGGCAAACAGGTTCTTCACAATCGGAACAAGAACCGATTACTCCTGCTGTGCTGACGAGACCGATCAGACCGGTTTGCTCAACTGGTCAGACCGGTACGAAAACGGTCAGACCGGTTTGTCAAACCGGTCAGACCGGTTCTGATCAGGGTCGCCCAGAAATATTGAAGTCAGGGCGTCTTAAGATGAATGGAGGTAAAGACCGTGTTAAGCACAATGGTAAAGGCCGAAGCTCACTTTTGATGAACTTCTAGCTAAGTATCAAAAAGAAAATGAAGCCAAGCATGCTAATCGGTCAAATGGAGCTAAATCATCAAGATTACCTCCTAAACATAATTCTGGGAATTGGAATTGGCAATGGAAGAGTTTTAATTCAGCAGCACCATATTCTTCTTTTGGTCCATCAATGCCAGTTCCATGTGCTCCACATCCCGCTAATTTTTATCCTTACTCATCACACGGGTGGATTGATTCATGGGCACATACTCCTTCATATTTTAGGCCATATTATACAGAGTATGCAGCTCCACAAGAATCATCATATGCAAGACAATCTTATATTAAAAATGACCGTTTTGAGCATAAAGATCGGTCTAGAGTTCAAAATAAGAAAAATATTGTCAAGCAGATTTATGTAGTGAAGAAGGATGGTCGCAAAGCTACAAGTTCAAATCTGAATACAATTGATGAAAAGCCAATTAATGTGTTAAAGACTTCGGCTATTAATGGCAATGAAGAGAAAAATTCAGCTATTGATATTCCAAATGCTAAATCTGAGCAAAAGAGGTTAAAGGAGCCAAAAATCAAGAAAGAGTCGTCGCTGTCCAAAGCTCAAGCACAGCCGAAGCATGTACTCGGTTCGTGAGATTGGCAAAAGAAGAAGCTCCAGAGACTTAGTGCCCAAGAGCTAAAAGAAAAAGGCATGGCGTGGGTTCCTAAAGGAAGCATTCAAACTCAAGACGAAGACGATGTTTCCATAGAAGTTGCAATGCAATTAAAGAAGAATAGAAGGTCCAAGAGACGATCTTCAAATATAAGGTTTGCACCAAATCATCAAAATTATTGGTCAATGCATCGTCTATTTGGTTCACAAATACCATATACGCCTGTGTATTGGAATTCATCCATGAATATGTTTGGTTATCCCTCATGCTCTTATTTTGATCCTTGGACGCCATATCAAGGAGGGTTAGCACCAAATTGTTATGCCTATTGATTAAATTCAAAAGCCGAAATATTTAGTTTTTGGAGATGGTTTTTATTCTGGATTTTATATATCTCTCTACATTATTTCGGCTATACATATTCTTATGGATGAATTTACTGTAGATGAGAATTTGTGTTATCCTTGGCAATATATACGGCCGATGAATGTCTTTGATCATCGTCCTAAAGTGTTAAAATTCTTGATAAGATATCACCTGATTATTTTAATACCCGGGGGCAAGAAAGTTCATCAAAAGAAAGTTGGCCCGCTGATCAGGCGAAACCGGTCAGACCGGTTTCCCAAACCGTCAGACCGGTTTGTCCCAGGTATTAGTAAATGAGCATTTTTCCTTGATGGATTTGGTATTCTTCTTAGATCGGCTTGAAAGTTCTCGAGGCATTGGTGTTGTTTTTGTTTCATCAAATGATGCTATAGCCGGTTTAAACATTTTATATCAATATTTAGGCCGAATATGAAGTTTTGTATTCGAGCCAGAAATCTTGTAATCCATTGGTGTAAAATAGACAAAAGCGTTTGATATTCAAGTGCTTACGCTGAACTGATGCTTATTTGGTTCACAAAAGGAGTATCATAAAGATGCCTAGGTGTTCAACCAACCGGTTTGTGAGACTGGTCTGATTGGTATATGTCTACTACTTTAGCTATTGAAACTCTAGAATTTGTTGAGGCCGAGGCTAGTAGTTAGAGAAGGCTTATTGTTGAATATTTGTATGATCCAAGATGCATTGCAAGATCAAGAGAAAGACAAACAAAAGGAGTTCAAGAATAATCTGGCTATTATCAGCTTCAAGGTAGTTGTGTCAAATTCATCCTTTGGCCGATTACTCACTTTTTGTGATGCAAATAATTTGTGGATGCAATATTGAATTAATTTACTATTCTTCATTCTCAAGTTGAGAAGTATTTCAAAAGACCAATTAACATTAAAAGCAATTTGGTCATTTTTATGCATCCATGATGGCTTACAAGTGTGAGGATGGTTTCTCTAAAATTTCATTGCCAAGACAGCATGTACTTAGACTTGTTCACTAACACAAGGTGTCCAAATAGTAGCAGCATGCTGAATTCTTCATATTGGATAGAATCAAGCGATATGGCCAATTGGAATATTTTGCACTAACAAGCAAGCTGGATATTGTTCTTTTACTTCGGCTAGAGGTTTATAATTAAAGGATGTGAGGCTGGTGGACACAATCAGTTGCAATTATAGAAGACAAAAGACCAATTGATATTAATTGTAATTGGGTCAATTTGTGCTTCCATGGTCATTTGAAGTATAAGGTTGACTTTGAACCAAATTTCAGACAATCATAGCTGAAGTAGTGTGTACTCAGGTTCATATATCATGGGAGATGCAGAAATATGAGCAGCATGGTGAAACCATCGTCTTGAGCCAAATCAATATATGTGAATAATTGGACTTTTTCATCATTAGAGACAAGATGTGATATATGTACTAGTGCTTATCATTGTTTCAGTGCAGTTTTGGCTTGGAGAAATATTTCTTGATACGCAAGCTTTACCAAGAAACAGGGGGGCATATGTTGACACCCAAAATTGGCAGACAGTGCAAACCGGTCTGACCGGTGTGCACAAACCGGTCAGACCGGTTTGGATAATGTTGTTAAAATGCAGATTGGACTTCAACATTGCGTAGCTCTCGTCGAGACGATCAAGATGCATATGTAGAACGCCTAATTTGGACTCCGGATGAGAGAGTTATGACTTCGGCAAGATCTGCACTCGAGAAAAGAGGTCAGACCGATTTGGAATCCGGTCAGACCGGTTTTTAAGCTTTAATTCGAGTAGGTTTAGGTTTTCTAATGTAATCCCATATTGTAACCGACTCATGAGGGGTAAGACTTCCCCGGCCTATAAATATAAAGGCTAGAAGGCCGATTGAGATATATCCAATCGAATCAAACATTACTTTATCCTTTACCTCAAACCCTAATCTCTTCCAACCTCCATGCTTCTCGTCCGCTGATCTCCACGACCAGAGATGACGTCCTAAGGCTCGCTGGTCGACCTAGGGCACGCTGGCGACGTTCACACCCTGACGGGGTCCCTCCCGGGTGAGAGCTTCGACGGTCTTTGCTAGTTTGCTCGTAAACTAGTCGTTCTTCGTCACGTAAGTGCGTTGGTTATCTCTTTGCTGGTTTGCTCGTAAACCTTGCCGTCCTCCAACACGTAAGCTTGGTAGTTACCCTCACAAACAGTCGATTCTAGCGAAACCCTAGAAACCGGTCAGACCGGTTAAGCAAGCCGGTCAGACCGGTTTGTGCGAACTTGTTGATCTTCGTTCGTTTCAAGTACTCTCGTGTGTTGACCGATATTTGCGTCAACAAATACCAAATGCCAACATTTACATACAGATTTTTTAACAAATGATTCATCTTCTTTTTCTGAAAATCAAACCAGGAAAAATAAATAGAAGCTAATTGTCGGGGACCGTAATTAGGGGTCCCTTAATCATCGGGGTAATCACTGAAAAAAAGTGCAAAAAGACTGCATCCAGGAACCTTTGGGCCTGCGCATACGAAATCACGCAGCCCAATGGCCCAACACGGCCCAACAACAACCCACGGGGATGCGCCGCCCTCACGCCCAAACTCCGCCTCGCTCGAGGGGACCCCGCCCCCTCGAACGGCGAGACGCAAATCTCCGCCTCGCCAGGGGACGCCTCGACCCCTCGAGAGACTGCCACGACGCGGCACAGTCACTCATTACCATCCCCCATGATGGGCACCAAGGTCAAAGGGCGAAACTTCGGCCGCACGTCACCCCTGACAAAACCTGACCGCGCCGTACCACCATGACACGGACAGGCAGCCACTGTGCAGAGCGTGCCCGGCACTGCACCTCCGACGCATCCGGCCCCGGTCACTCCGCGACGCTATTCCACCAACTCTCGTCGCCTCCTTCGTCAGAGCACCCTCGAATGGGCGTTGAGACCCTCGAACGGGAGTACGGACGACGACCGGGGGCGAACCTTGGTCAAGCGTCATCATGTGGCCGACGGGACGGAGTACGTCCCCCTTAACCCTTGCTCGCTACGCCAACGGGTAGCCACGCCCCGCACCGTGGCAACAGTGAGCGTCGTAGCACCCCAATGCTGCCTACTCCCGTCCCCTAGGGCAGTAGGGCACTCGGGACGCGTACGGGGGCCGTCAGGCCAGCAGGAAGCTAGCCGCCCCTACGCACCGAGCCTGACGGGACGAAAGCCGGTCGTACCGGTCCGTCAGGCCGGGACACTACGCCTCTGACCACAGTGTTACGACGACATGACAGCTGCGTATGACACGCCAGCTCCTGTCCACCTGCCCCCGTAATTTACGGGTAATCGACCCCTCGGGGCAGGGCAGGAGACCCCTCGAAGGAAGCCGCGGACAACGACTCGACCACCACGACGACCGTGCGACCCCTCGAAGCCCCGACAGAACAGGTACAGGACTCGCCACATCGCCGATCGGCGCCGAAAGCCAACCCATCACGCCTTCAAGGCACGGATTCGTCAAGGATCAACCCAGCTGCGTATGACGCCATGACATCTACTGTAGCCACGACTGTAACCCCTCTATCCCTCTAGATATAAAACGGATAGTCAGGGGGCCACGCACGAGAGGACCCAAGAGTTCATACGTCCAGGCACACGCCCAAACACGAACGCTCACACACACACGATATTGGCACTCGCCTCAATCATCTTCTTCCTCCGTTCCGGGACTTGGAGAATGACTCTCCTCTCCCACCTTCACTTGTAGCCCCCCACTGCAAGCACCAGGGTGCGAAACTAACACGAGTGCGCGAGCACCTCTTGCTGGACGTACGGCCCCGCGATTGAAACCAGGATAAACCCGTGTCCTTGTGTTGGCTTCTCGCATCGACCATCAGGGACGAGACACAGCGCACTTTCTGTGCGGCTAAGGGAGTGCCGGCCATTCTCAACGCCAACAGTGGCGCGTCAGGTAGGGGGAGCGTTGTGCGATTCGCTTTTCTCGCCAGTTCCCTTGATGGCTGCTCACGACGACCATCCGACGTCGGGACCCTCCGACGGGGTTCCCAACGGGTTCCCGCCTGGATTCGTCATCCAGTTCGGGAGTCTGACGTTCGAGTCCAACGGGTCCGACTACCTCATGCAGCTTCGCCGCACCGATGAGGAAGAGGCCACGTCGCCATCGCCCCCAGCAGGCGGACTGCGGAATCGCCGCCGACCGCAAGGCCTGCAGGTGCAGGTGGAACAGCGTCAGCCCCCGCGGATAAGGCTCCCAGACTGGGACGATCCGCGGGAACCACCGCCTGACGCGCGGTCAAGTGGAACCGCACCATCTTCGGCGAACTCTGCGGAAGGGAACCGCCAGGCGGCGGGCGTCGCGTCAGCCCAGTTCCCGATGGGATTGCGCAACGCCGCCGCGACGATCTCTTCATCGGTCAGCGCCAGCATAAGCGCGAACCGCGGCGCCGCCGACCCGGTGCGCGCCAGGCTGCCTCCGACCCACCAGGGACGTTGGGGCCGGCAGCCGCGACGCGTGCAACCGGAGCCAACCCGAGCGTCTCTCCCCACTGTCCAGCGCAGTGGCGGGGGAACCCGCCAGCCTGCCCCTCCGCGGGGTGGCTACCTTCCTGCGTACCGGAGTAACGTGGTCGCGCCGCGAGGACGGACGGTCGCGCGTCCTGTGCGCCCGCGCAGGGGACGCCACCACGTCCGCCGCTCATCCTCGTCGGACGACACGACCCACCACCACGCCGCCTCGCCTGACGAGTGGTACCCACCAGGCTCGAGCGGTGAGGAATGGGACTACGCCGGGCCTCAGGACGCTGAGGCGCTCCGGCAGTTCTTGCTTCGACGTCTCCAGCGAGGCAGAAAGCGACCCCATGCCGGAGTGCTTCGTCATCGACGGCGATGTCGAGTCCGGGAGCGAAGATGGCCCTGGCGACGACGCTGGCCACGACAAGACTCCGGAGGCATCGGCGACTGGCCGCGACCGACCTCTGGCGTACGCAAGCGCCGTGGTGCCCGCCAACGCTGACGCCTCGACGCCTCCGGGCGATGAGGCGTTGACACTGGCCCAGTTGGCGCAAGTTAGAGAGCTGGAGAACAAACTCCAGGAGGAGCGCCGCCAGGTGCAGCAGCTGCGGGCAACACTGGAAGCGCAGCAGCCTCGGCGCGGCAATCGTGCCAGAGCCGCGGGACGCCTTGCCCGCGCCCGCATCGAGAACGACGACGACGCCGACTTGCCGCGCGCAAGCAAAAAGCTTGTTACCGCAGTAACGCTATTACGGGCCATCCCCGAGCCGTCTACACCATCGGCTCGACTCCTGCACCGCGAGGCGCGGAGCCTCATCGAGCAGGCGGCCGTCTTATAGGCCGAGAGTTCTGCCTCCCGCATTCGACATCAGGCCAACTTGAGGGCCGAAGGTGGCAGGCAGGACAAGGAGGAGTCCGTCCACACCCCTCGCCGGGTGAAGTGGACGCCAAACCGTCCAACGGACGACGGTAAGGCGCTCATAGCCCATCACCCCAGCGAGCGAAGGCCTGCGAGGGACCGGCTTCAGGACATGCGGGGCACCGCCGACGATGGCGACGCCCGCAACACCCTGAACAAGAAGAGATACGACAGCGCGACGAGCCGAGTGTACCATCCACGTCGTGGGGGCGCTTCGACGAGGACGAGGACAAGAGCCCGACGCCTGAGCCCGCGGGGACTCGGGTGTTCAGCCCCGCCATCCGCACGGAGGCCATTCCCCCTCGTTTCCGACAGCCGGCAACCATCACCAAGTACTCAGGTGAGACCAACCCCGAGGTTTGGCTCAATGATTACCGTTTGGCTTGTCAGTTGGGCGGCGCCACGGACGACTACATGATCATTCGCAACCTGCCGCTTCACCTCGCGGACTCGGCTCGTCAGTGGCTCGAGCACCTGCCCGCGAACCAGATCCACGACTGGGGCGACCTAGTCAAGCTGTTCGTGGGGAATTTCCAGGGCACCTACGTGCGCCCGGGTAATTCCTGGGACCTATGAGGGTGCCGTCAAAGGCCGAGCGAGCCCATGAGGGACTAGATTCGTCGCTTCTCCAAGCGCTGCACCGAGCTCCCCAACGTCGGCGACGCCGAGGTCATCAACGCCTTCCTAGAGGGCACGACGTGCCGCGAGCTGGTGCACGAGCTCGGCCGCAACCACCCCACCAGCGTCAGCGAGCTGTTCGACATTGCGTCCAGCTTCGCGTCCGGGGAGGAAGCGGTTCGAGCCATCTACGACGGCAAGAAGGAGAAGCGCGTGGAGGAGGCGCCTGCGGAAGGCGGCCAACCCACAGAGTAAGCGAAGAAGCCCAAGCCGCACAAGCAGGGCAACCAAGGCCGGCGGGGCCCGAGGCCCATGCGCGACCATCAGCGCGAAGACGACCCCGACAAAGCCTTCGCCGCGGACCAAACCCGACGGGGACCTCGACCCCCGCCACCTTCAGGAGGCCGGTTCGACGACATGCTCAAGAAGTCGTGCCCGTACCACAACAACGCTGTCTCGCACACCCTCGAGCAGTGCGAGATGATCAAGAAGCACTACCGACGCCTTGTCACGAAGGAGGAGGACACGAGGAAAGACGCCGATGGTGGCGGCGACGCCACCGGCGGCGGGTTCCCGGTCGTGGAGAACGTCTTCTTCATCACCGGGGGTCCCACGGCGAACATGTCCGCGCGACAGCGACGACGCGAACGCCAAGAAGTCTACGCCGCGCGCCCCGCTACGGCATCATACCTCGACTAGTCGATGGAGACCATATCTTTCGGCCGTGAAGACCACCCGGATTACATCCCCAACCCGGGACATTATCCACTCGTCGTCGACCCTGTGATCGGCAACACCCGATTCTCCAAGGTGTTGATGGACGGAGGCAGCAGCCTCAACATCATGTTCTCCAACACCCTGGAGCTGATGGGGATCGGCGCGGACAAGTTGCGGCCCAGTTTGTCTGCATTCCACGGCATCGCGTCGGGAAAAAAGGTCCAGCCCCTCGGGAAGGTCGACCTGCCTGTCTGCTTCGGCACGCCGGGCAACTTCCGCAAGGAGGTCATCTCCTTCGAGGTGGTGGGCTTTCGAGGGGCCTACCACGCCATACTTGGACGGCCAGCCTATGCCAAGTTCATGGTGGTCCCCAACTACACCTACCTCAAACTGAAGATGCCGGGGCCGAAGGGCGTCATCACGGTCGGGCCGTCGTTCGAGCATGCCTACGAATGCGACGTATAGTGCGTCGAGCCCGCCGAGGCCCATGCCTGCTTCGAGGCCCAGGTGGCTGACCTCGAGAAGATGCTCAATGAGGCCGCTCACTCCCACAGCAAACATGCGGGCAGCTTCGAGCCCGCTACCCCTCGATCCGAACGATCTCGAGGGTAGGGCGGCAAAGGTCAGCTCCACCCTCGACCCCAAATAGGAGGCAGTGCTCGTCGACTTCCTCCGCGCCAATGCCGACATCTTTGCGTGGAGCCCCTCGGACATGCCAGGCATTCCGAGGGAGGTCGCCGAGCACTCCCTTGATATCCGACCTCAAGCCAGACCAGTGATGCAGCGCCTGCGACGCTTCGACGAGGAAAAGCGCCGGGCGATCGGGGGGGAGCTGCGCAAGCTTTTGGAAGCTGGATTCATCAAGGAGGTATTTCACCCTACCTGGCTAGCTAATCCTGTTTTAGTTAAGAAAAAGAATGGAAAATGGCGCATGTGCGTAGACTATACTGGTTTGAATAAAGCATGTCCCAAAGTTCCTTTCCCTTTGCCATGTATTGATCAAATAGTCGATTCCACTGCTGGGTGTGAACTTCTATGCTTTCTTAATGCTTATTCGGGCTACCACCAAATCAAGATGAAAGAGTCCGACCAGCTCGTGACTTCTTTCATCACCCCGTTTGGCATGTTTTGCTACGTCACTATGCCGTTCGGTCTCCGAAACGCCGGGGCTACATACCAGCGATGTATGCAGCACGTTTTTGGAGATCACATCGGGCGGACCGTTGAGGCATACGTTGACGACATCGTTGTGAAATCTAGGAAGGCGGACGACCTAGTCGACGATCTCCGAATCACCTTCGACTGCCTCCGGGCGAACGGGGTAAAACGAAACCCGGAGAAGTGCATATTCGGGGTGCCGCGCGGCATGCTCTTGGGTTTCATCGTCTCCCAGCGAGGCATCGAGCCCAACCCCGAGAAGGTGACAGCCCTGGAACGAATGGGGCCGATTCGAGATCTTAAAGGGGTGCAGAGGGTACTAGGCTGCCTCGCGGCGCTGAGCCGTTTCATCTCGCGACTCGGCGAGAAAGGCTTTCCCTTGTACCGACTCCTAAAGAAACACAAACATTTCACCTGGACCCTCGAGGCACAGAAAGCCCTCGACGAGCTGAAAGCGGCGCTCGCTCGCGCGCCCATCCTGACGCCACCGCAGGACAATGAGCCCCTCCACCTCTACGTGGCTGCGACTACTCATGTAGTCAGCGCGGTCATCGTCGTCGAAAGGACGGAGGAGGGCCACGCCCTGCCGGTGCAGAGGCCAGTGTACTACATCAGCGAGGTATTGTCCGACACCAAAATGAGGTATCCCCATATCCAGAAACTGCTCTATGCTATAGTGCTCGCGCGACGAAAGCTGCGGCACTACTTTGAAGCGCATCCGGTGACCGTGGTCTCGTCTTTCCCTCTGGGCGAGATAGTCCGCAATCCCGATGTCGCCGGTAGAATAGCTAAGTGGTCGATGGAACTAATGGGCGAGACCCTCACCTATGCCCCTCGAAAGGCAATAAAATCGCAAATCCTGGCGGATTTCGTGGCTGAATGGACGGACACACAGCTTCCCCCACCACAGATACAGGCCGAATGCTGGACTCTGTACTTCGACGGGTCGGTGATGAAAACCGGGGTAGGCGCGGGCCTCCTCTTCGTCTCACCCCAGGGGGAGCACATTCGCTATGTAGTGCGGCTACACTTCCCGGCGTCCAACAACATGGCAGAATACGAAGCCCTTCTCGCGGGGCTCCGCATCGCCATCGAACTCGGGGTCAAGCGTCTCGACGTTCAAGGCGACTCTCGACTGGTCGTAGACCAGGTCATGAAAACCTCGAACTGTCGCGACGATAAGATTGAGGTGTACTACAACGCGGTACGCAAGCTCGAGGACAAGTTCTACGGCATAGAGCTCAATCACGTCCCGCGCAAATACAACGAGGAAGCAGATCAGTTAGCGAAAATCGCGTCCGAGCGGCTGACCGTTCCGCCGAACGTTTTCGCCCGCGACCTCGACAAACCATCGGTCGACCTCGAGCGTGCCGAGCACCCCCCTCGAAAAACTTCGAAACCCTCGGGGGCTGACGACCCGATGGACAAGGATCCCTCGGGAAGCGATCCCGAGGCCCCTGACTTCGAGACTTCCTCGATGGACGAAGCCGAAGCAATGGAGATCGACGCCGACCCGCCGCCGCCGCGAGATTGGCGCACCCCATACCTCGCATGGCTCGATCAAGGGGAGTTACCCTCGGACCGTACCGAGACCCGCCGCATCTCGAGGAGGGCCAAATCATTCATCTCGATCGAGGGAGAGCTGTACAGGCGCAGCGCTTCGGGGATTTTGCAATGATGCATACCCATTCCCGAAGGGCGGCAATTGATCTGCGACATCCACGCCGGTGTATACGGGCACCACGCGACACCAGGAACCCTCATGGGCAATGCCTTTCGGCAGGGCTTCTACTGGCCCACCGCGATGGCCGACGCCAACGAAATGGTGCGTACCTGCGAGGGATGCCAGTTCTACGCACGCATGACGCACCTCCCGGCGCATACTCTGCAGACCATCCCCGTCACATGGCCTTTCGCGGTCTGGGGACTGGATCTTGTAGGGCCTTTTAGACAAGCACCCGGGGGCTTCACGCACGTACTGGTGGCGATCGACAAGTTCTCGAAGTGGATTGAAGTTCAGGCCGTCACCAACATCAGATCGGAGCAGGCTGTGCTATTCTTCTCCGACATCATACACCAGTTCGGCGTGCCCAACTCGATCATCACCGACAACGGCACCCAGTTCACAGGGAAGTTCCTGGAATTCTGCGACGACCACCACATCCGTGTGGACTGGTCAGTCGTGGCTCACCCCTAATGCAACGGCCAAGTGGAGCGTGCCAACGGCATGATTCTGCAAGGGCTAAAGCCGAGGATCTTCAACAAGCTGAACAGTTACGGTCGAAGGTGGGTAACCGAACTACCCTCGGTAGTTTGGAGCCTGAGAACTACTCCGAGCAGGGCCACGAGCTTCAGCCCGTTCTTCCTCGTCTATGGCGCCGAGGCCATCTTGCCGACCGACCTCGAGTATGGATCCCGAGGCTCAAGGCCTATCAGGAGGAGAAGAACCAGCGAACACGCGAAGACTCGCTGGACCAGGTGGACGAGGCTCGAGACGTGGCCACCCTGCACTCGGCACGGTACCAGCAATCCATGAGACGATATCAGGAGCGGAGGGTGCGGCGTCGAGACTTGAGCGAGGGCGACCTGGTGCTGAGGCTACGCCAAGACAATCGAGGCCGACACAAGCTCACGCCACCGTGGGAAGGACCGTTCATCGTCGCCAAGGTCCTCAAGCCCGGGACCTACAAACTGGCGAACGAGAAGGGCGAGGTCTTCCCCAACGCCTGGAACATCCAACAGCTACGTCGCTTCTACCCATAGAACCTCTTGTACTTTCCGCAGTCTTGTTTTATCGCACGATGATAATAATAAAGGTTCATAACAACATGGAAACATTGTTACTAACAACAATGAAACAGGGTGACTCGCCTTTACCCTCGAAGCGAACTCGAGGCAAAGCCGAGCCTCCCTCGGGGGCAACTGGGGGACTAACCCCCCAACAGTCCTAACTTTTTTCCATGCGCTTTTTTTGAAAATACATTGTCAAGCTCCTCCTCGACCGCTTAGAAAGACGAAAGCGAGGCGCAAGCCTACTGCGGCTAAGAGTCGACCGAGTCGAGGGACCGCCTACGCCCTCGAAAGGCTATGGCATCCCCCTCACCACTCCACGCCAAAGTTACTTGTGAACGAACCTCCTCCGCCAAAGTCGATCTCGAGCCAAGAGAGAAGCACAATGTACACGAACTAATGGACGAACACAAACTTGATTGCAGAAATCAAAAGGTCGCAGCCACACGGGGCGACACGATTTAAAGGTTCATCATGCGGTTCACGACCAAATACAAGGAAAATAAAGCAAACTAAAATGCTCAAGGCACTTCAGGGGTCGGCCTCGGCGTCGTCAGCAGCAGGCTCAAGGTCGGGGTCGGCTCCAACGTCGCCAGCAGCAGGTCCGAGGTCGGGGTCGGCTCCCGAGTCGTCAACCGCAGGCTCGGGGAAGAGGTCAACGTAGAATTTGGCGGCGAGCACGGTGGCAGCATCAGCAGCCTCGGCATCAGCCTCGTCGATCACGGCGAGCCGTGCATCACCCTCGATACCCGCCGGAATGGTATACCCCTCAGACACAAGGTTGAGGTCGACCTGGTAATGGGTGGTTATCACGCCAAGGGCCTTCTGGACCCCATGGCGGAGAGCGCCGCGAAGGCGCTCGGTAACCACTGGCTCCACCAAAGCCAGGCGCTCTAACAAGTTCGCGCCCGCTGGACCACCCGCACCCTCGACCACCGCGCAAGCGGCCGCAGCAGCGCCCTCCAGAATCTGGCGCTCGTCCTCTGATCGCTCGTAGGCGGTCCGAAGAGCCGTCAACTCCAACGACGAGTCTATATTCATCTTGCGAAGTTCTGAAAAGACAAATATTAACACATCGATAACAGGCTCCGAGGCAGGGGAAAATCCGAAGAACAGAGGTCGGAAGTTCGGGACTTACCCTCGACAAGCTTCCGCTCCACCTCCAGTTGCGACCTGACCTCCTCGAGCGTGGCTGGATCCACACGGGGGCGAGCCAGCTCTGCGGCAAGCTCCTCCTCTTTCTGCAGGAGCTGAGCCCGCGCATCCGCGAGGGCAGAACGCTCGTCCCGAAGCTGGCGCTCAGCCTCAGCAAGGGCTTCCGTCTTAACCAAGAGGTCCTTGGCATGGGACTCGGCCAGGACGCGCTGCTCGTCACGCTCCTTGCAGGCCTCGTCGCAACGGTCCTGCAAGGACGCCAGCTCCAGCACCTTCATCTCGAGGGCGGCCTTCGCCTCCTGGGCCTCTTGCGCCTTCACCTGCAACGAGGTCCTGAGTGAGGGGACACCCTTCACTGCTGTCCAGGCTTTCTTCAGAGCCACGTCCTATTTCTGGAGGAGGGGGTTCACCTTCGCCAGCTCCGTCGTCAGCTCCTCAACAGCCGTCTTCTGGACGCCGAGGTCCGACCGCAGCTGGCGAACCTCGCCCGGAGGGTCTCCTGGGAGTCCCGGAGCTCCTGGCGTTCGACGTAAAGATTGGCCAACGCGATCGACTTCTCGTCGAAGACACGCTGAAGCTACTGCTAAATCAGCAAAGGAAGATCAACACAGGACAGGACCACGAAACGAAGAGCGAGCCAGAATAATGAGAAGAATAAAGGCACCAACCCGATGAAGCTTGAGCCCCCTCGAGTTATGACAGTCGAGGGCGGACCGGAGCGCGTCCAGAATGGCGGCTCCGTTCGAACGTTGGCCTTCCCACAGCGCCCTCTCCTCCTCCACGGCGGTGACCAAGCTACCCGGGACCCCAAGCTGACCCAGTGCGCGATCGACCTCCACCGCCGTCTCAGCGGCCTGAACCACCGGCGACCGCTGCGGCCCCTCGGGCCATGCGTCCCACATGGTGGGGTCCTCAAGGACGGGCAGGAGCGGGGACGACGCCGCGACCGGCGCGTGCACCTCCCCCAACGCCCGACGCGTGCACCACCATCGCATCACAAGCGGCCCCGCGCTGACCATAAGCTCGCGCCCGTCAACGGCGCCTGGCACAAGCACCCCCACCGCGTCATGGGCGACCTCCTCAACACCCGCAAGCTCGGGTTCGTCATCAATACGAGCCGCCTCCTCCCGGACTGCGACCTCGCCCGCGGGCACGAGGACGGTCTTCGCATCCCTCGATGGGGGTTCTTGAGGCCCCGCCCGGCCTCCGCAGTCTCCCTCGCAGTCGCGCCCAAGTCATCCCGAGTGGCATCCGGAGAATCCCTCAGCCCTTTCTTGAGCCTCTTCAGGGGGGCAAGGCTGGGGGAGGGGCGGGACGACGGCCTGACCAAAAAAGAAGAAGAGAGATTAAGTCCAGAACACAAAGCAGACAGAGGGAATGATGAAGGGAGACTAAAAAGGGGGATACTCACCGATCGCCGCCGACCTGCCTCAGCCTCTTCCTCGATGTCGCCGCGGGCGTCGAGCTCGAACCCCCGGCACGGGGCAAGACCTTCAGTGGCAGGCGCCCGCCTAACGCTGAGCCCGCCGCGGACACAGAAGTCGCGCGCGCGCGACGGGGACGACGAAGACGGAGGCGCGCCCGCCAACCCCTTGCCCTTCCCGACCACTAGGGTGGCCTCCAGTAGCACCGCCGCCTGCGCCGCCTCTGGGGGCACCAACTCCTCGTCACCGCTCCCCCCCTCCTCCTCCGTGTCCTCGGGAGTCTGAGGGGGAGAACGGCCCTCCAGCTTGCATCGGCGCACCTCCGCCTCATGCGCCTCTTTTCGCTCACGCCGCCGCCTCTGCGTCTCATTCTCGGCGATCTTCCGGGCACGGAGCTGCTCGTTCCGGGCGCGATTCACCGCCTTCGACTCAGCGGTCTTAGGCTTGGAATGACGGGCGGTCGCGGCCACCCCCTGAATCCAAAACAAGAAGGCAATCGGAGTCAAAATCGAGACACAAAACGCCCCGCACGGAAAGAAAGGAAGGAGGCTTACCAAGGGGAGACTGCTCTCCTCCGGAAGGAGCCGGAAGGACCAGATGTCCTCGGGATCACACGGCATCTCCTTCTGGTCCACCGCCATCCGCGCCCGCATATAGGCGTGATCCTCAAGAAGCGGCTCCTCCATCATCCGAGAGGCCGCCAGATCCTCGGCCGCGGCGTCCGGCTTCATGAGGAACAGAGGAAGCTTTCGCTCCATAAGGGGGAGCAACCTCCGCTTGTGAAAATGCCGAATGACCGTAGTCATGGACACCCCCCGGGCCGCCAAACACTTCAACGCGTCGATGAGGGGGGGAGCTTATCCCGGTTGGCCGGACCGCTCACGCCAAGGGACCACTTCTGCTCCCCCTCCCGCAGCACCTTCCTGGTGTAAGCCGGGAGCCACCGTTGCGTAGGTAGAACCACGCGCTACTCCAGCCACCGTTGTTGGTGGTCATCTTGCTCGGAAGGTAGAGGTCATTCCGCCCCTCACGCACCGCCAGCGTGAAGCCGCCGGCACGAACTGGCCTGCACTTCCCCGCCGAAGAGCCCTTCGCCAGATAGAGGCCGCCGACGAATAAGTGGAACCAGAAGTCCCAGTGGGCTGGGATCCCCAACAGACCCTCACAGGTGGCGACGAACCCGGCCGCCTGAGAAATCCCATTTGGGGCAAAATTGTGGAGCTCTACGCCATAGTAGTCGCAGAGCCCACGCAAGAACTCACACGTAGGGGCATTGAACCCCCGCTCGTGGAATCGAACGAAACTGACCACATACCCGGGCGGCGGAGCCGGTTGCTTGTGCGTCCTGGGCGGCGCTATCCATGCCGGCGACAAGAAACCGCTGCGCACCAACTCGAGCAGCGTGCTCTCAGCCACGGTCGACGACGCCCACTCGATAGGCTCCTCAAGCTCAACCGCGGCGGCGTTGGGACGACGAGGCATGGCGAAGATTGCCGAAGAGGGCCAAAGGCAAAGAAATCGTTCAAGCTCATCAAGGAACGCGGAGAGCTCGAGGAAAGGAAAGCGAGAGCAGGATGGCTAAGGTAAGTCCTCCCCAATCCCTCTCAATTTCTTTTAACAATAAAAGGCGCGTCCGTTCAAAACGCGCCATCAAGAACGGCTTGGCCGCCTGGACCGGGGAGCACACGCGTCAAACGCGGCGGTGAGCTGAGCCACTGACGCACGGGCCCCATCAGCGGAAAACCGCCCCGGCGTGGGTGGCCGCATTAACTGCGGCACGGTAAAACAAACCGACGCCGCAGTAACTCTGGGCACCCCGTCACCTCAACCACCGCCCGTGCACGCCACCCCGTCTAAAAAAGGCGCGCCCACTACTCCCACGCAGAGCACCGCGCCACGCCAGCCGAGATCGTGTGGATAAGAATGGCTTATTCCGGTCGACGGGCCAATGCACCGCCACGGTAACAACGACTCGCGCAAAACGCGGACGACCGCCCCCGGTCAAAATGGCCAATGAAAGACGACAGCTTTCAAGGTAAGCCAAATCGCCTCGAGGCGTTCCGCGGAGGCCGGGGGTCGAAGTCCGACCCTCGAACAGGTTCAAACGGATGCCCCGGCCAAGTCGGAAACAAACAAGGGAAGGGTGGCTGGCCCGACTCTAGCGGGGAGGCTCGCACGCCTCCTCCATGGCCTTACTGATCAGAAGCTCGAGCCTGGCCCTCGAACGGGTTCGACAGGCGCTTCAGATCAACGGAGTCAGGGACGATTCGGGCGTGCTCATCATGACTTTACCCCGGACGCAAAGTTCAGGGACGCCCCTGTTGTGTTCAAGGCCGGACAAAGGCAGCTAGTTGAGGGATCCCACCGAGGGAGAGCTTCCGCGCCCTTGGTCCCTGTCGGATGGGACCAAGCCCCTGCCTAGCAAACCTTTGCGAGTGCTCGCTGATGGGCGTGTCTCCGGACCACGAGCCGACCCCCAACGAACGGGGCACGGACGCCCACTTGAACTACCCGCTAATAGCTCACCGAGACGACCGCGTTCGCGAATCCGCTCGAGGGTAGCATGGAGTGTCTCACCCCTCAGCCCCGCGGAGGGGAAGCGAGGGTCGTAACACGAAAATACGAGGAACTCTCCCCGATCGGGGGATTCGCACAAGCAACGCAATACCCCCCGAACGCAACCCCGAATTCGTGTGTGATGTTCCCCCCGATTTAAGCCTAAAACGCACAAAGGTTATAGCCTTTGTACGAGTGCAAACACTCCCACAAAGGCTCGGGGGCTACACCCGCGGGTGCGCTAGCGCGCGCCCGCAGAGATCTCGCACGACCGAAAACGAACCCCTACACCAAACACTTGCGAAAGAACACCCCGATCATGAGCCTTTACATGAGCAAAACCACTCCCGTAAAGGCTTGGGGGCTACTGTCGGGGACCGTAATTAGGGGTCCCTTAATCATAGAGTAATCACTCAAAAAAGTGCAAAAAGGCTGCCTCCATGAACCTTTGGGCCTGCACATACGAAATCACGCAGCCCAACACGTCCTAACAACAACCCACGGGGATGCGCCGCCCTCACGCCCAAACTCTGCCTCGCTCGAGGGGACCCCGCCCCCTCGAACGGCGAGACGCAAATCTCCGCCTCGCCAGGGGATGCCTCGACCCCTCGAGAGACCGCCACGACGCGGCACAGTCACTCATTGCCATCCCCCATGATGGGCACCAAGGTCAAAGGGCGAAACTTCGGCCGCACGTAGCCCCTGACAAAACCTGACCGCGCCGTACCACCATGACACGGACAGGCAGCCACTGTGCAGAGCGTGCCCGGCACTGCACCTCCGACGCATCCGGCCCCGGTCACTCCGCGGCGCTATTCCACCAACTCCCGTCGCCTCCTTCGTCAGAGCGCCCTCGAATGGGCGTGGAGACCCTCAAACGGGAGTACGGACGACGACCGGGGGCGAACCTTGGTCAAGCGTCATCATGTGGCCGACGGGACGGAATACGACCCCCTTAACCCTTGCTCGCTACGCCAACGGGCAGCCACGCCCCGCACTGTGGCAACAGTGAGCGTCGTAGCACCCCCAATGCTGCCTACTCCCGTGCCCTAGGGCAGTAGGGCACTCGGGACGCGTACGGGGGCCGTCAGGCCAGCAGGAAGCCAGCCGCCCCGTACGCACCGAGCCTGACGAGACGAAAGCCGGTCGTACCGGTCTGTCAGGCCGGGCCACTACGCCTCTGACCACAGTGTTACGACGACATGACAGCTGTGTACGACACGCCAGCTCCTGTCCACCTGCCCCCATAATTTACGGGTAATCGACCCCTCGGGGCAGGGCAGGAGACCCCTCGAAGGAAGCCACGGACAACGACTCGACTAACACGACGACCGTGCGACCCCTCGAAGCCCCGACAGAACGGGTACAGGACTCGCCACATCGCCGATTGGCACCGAAAGCCAACCCAGCACGCCTTCAAGGCACAGATTCGTTAAGGATCAATGGCACCGCATGTAGGGGGCGTCCCATGACATCTATGTCGGACCTTAGGACCGGCAATCCACCTGGGGGTACCCGAGTGGTTGATTTGCAAGCGGGCGATTGATGAACTAGCAGCTCGATGGTACACAGGAGGCACTGATTTAGACAGGTTCGGGCTACCCGGAGGTATAATACCCTACGTCCTGTGTCGGTGGTGTTGTCTTGTATTGCTGGGTACTCGGCCGAGCTTCAGGAAGCAGGGTCGAGCGTATGGTTTACAGGGTGAGTTGCGATGATTGGATGCCTTCGTGGGGGTGCCCTAGGCCGCCTTATATAGGGTAGCGGGCTAGGGTTTACAAGTCGGTTTCCATCTAAACCTACTTGATTCCGACCAGGACTCTAGCCCAGGTCGGTTACAACAGAATATCCCTAGATATCCGGACGAGCCGCCCGCCGGGTCTTCATCAAACTTGTCCTCCAAGTCGGGGTGCCCGTGTGGGCCGCCTAGGGGTCGGCCCACAAGCTTGTCAGATGTGGGCCCCGACCGCCGTAGTCTAGTCTGACAGTGGGCCCAGGGGTACCCACATCCCACAATCTACTGTAGCCACGACTGTAACCCCTCTATCCCTTGAGATATAAAAGGGATAGTCAGGAGGCCATGCACGAGAGGACCCAAGAGTTCATACGTCCAGGCACACGCCCAGACACGAACGCTCACACACACACACGATATTGGCACTCGCCTCAATCATCTTCTTCCTCCGTTCCGGGACTTGGAGAACAACTCTCCTCTCTCACCTTCACTTGTAGCCCCCCACTGCAAGCACCAGAGTGCGAAACTAACATGAGTGCGCGAGCACCTCTTGCTGGACGTACGGCCCCGCGGCCGGAACCAGGATAAACCCATGTCCTTGTGTTGGCTTCTCGCATCGACCACCAGGGACGAGACACAGCGCACTTTCTGTGCGGCTAAGGGAGTGCCGGCCATTCTCGACGCCGACACTAATCACACATTCCAAATTTGATGAGGTGAAGGTAACAACTTCCAAACACTGTTCATGTGTGATGCCATCTTCTCCTCTAGCATTTCAATCGTAGTGGAGTGTATCATAAATACAAAATCCTCATTAGTGCTTCCTGCTGACGGCAATGTTGAACACATAATGCTGACTATGATATTTCACATTACCATTATGAAGTATATTTCACATTATACTCTCTTAAATGCAGTAAAGGCTTTGAAAGGGTTCAAAAGAAAATTGACCTTCCAAATGTCACGAGGAGATCTGCATAAGCCTTTAAAAAATGTGAATAGACTGTACAATGATGAAATTCATGAGAAATTACATACTGACAATGAAAGCTTGAAGCAAGTTTGACATGAACATGCCTGTCAATATGAAGATGACAAGCATACTCAGTACAGGGAAATAGAGGATTTAGTTTCAAGCTAGTTTAGACAAGTCAAATTATTATATACACCTCACATCACGTTTTGATAGCATAATGCTTTGTTCTGTGATACTTCTCAAAAATTGAATCCCAGCATTAGGTTGTAGTTTTTTGAATGGAGCGAAATGAACTCATCAACCAATATTGCTATACTAAAATGTATACTAGTAATAGGTATAAACAATATTAAATGTATATAGAAAATGCAAAGAGAATGCTGCATTTTAGTATAACTATGGTCATTCAGGTAAACCAGAATGCTGCATACAGAGTTACAACGTACATGTTTTTGCCGTCAAATTGCAGATTTAAATAACCTAGCTACCATTTTTCCATTGATCTTAAATAAGTCACCTATTCACTTCAAAACCCTGGTAATGTAAGAAGTTACTGACAATATATCTAATAATCTGTACCTTGTTTGAAATCAGCGTAGGGAGCTTGGTGAGTAGCAGATCTCGTCTGCTCTGTAGACTGTAGGTCTGTAGCAGCAACTGGAGAAGTTGAAACAAGAAGCACCGTATCTCATTTTTCTGTGCCTTCAGATCTCGTCTGGTCTGTAGACTGTAGGTCTGTAGCAGCAACTGGAGAAGTTGAAACAAGAAGCACCGTATCGAACCATTGTTGCTTAAATTCTGTTCTAAGCCCAAATGTAGCATGGCCCAAATGGAGAGAGAGGAGATGCGAGGAAGGAGACTGACCGACCTGCAGGCTGCGCTGGTGGAGGCGCTTGACGGCGAGGACGACACGGCTGCCACCGGCGGAGGGGGAAAAGGCGCGGTAGACGGAGCCGAAGCCGCCTTCGCCGACCTCGAGCGCGCGGCAAGCCGTTGGTGGCGCTGCGGAGCTCCTCGAGGTCGAACACCCGCAGCCTGGTGGCCGTGAACACCGACGCGTACGAGGCCTTGCTCCTCTGCCCGCCGCCGCCGCCGCTGGAGAAGAACAAGGGGAAGCAGACCCAGAGCTAGCTAGCCGGAGAAGAATAAGAGTCTCCAAAGAAGACCTGAGTAGGAGCCGGAATCAGCGGCTCCAAAGACTGAAGGACCCATGGAGGAGAGAGCTGATTGGAGAAGAAGATGAACTCCGTACGAGGCGAACAAGATGGCTACGAGAGGAGCTGCTCGGAGAATGGAATGGGAACGCGAATGAGGGGAGCACAAGCACGGCAGCAGCTGCGTCGGCGTGGAGGTCAGCGGCGGCGCGGCGCAGCAGGATGTTGAGCGGCAGCGGCAGCAGATGCGTCGGCGTGGAGGTCAGCGGCGGCGCGGCAGCGTCGCCGACGTTGCTGCCATGGCCGGAAGACGTGCGAGACAGGGGGCAAGTGGAATCTGAGATGTAGGAGACGGCAGCAGGTGCGAAGGAATCCAAGAAAATCTGCCTGGAAAACTGCCTGGGGCTCCTCGCGAGGGGCGCTGCACCAGGCACGAGATGGGCCCGACGGAGGCGTGGGCGGATCTGGGTGCACGATTATTAAAGCAGATCAACGGAACAGAACTTACCTGCCCGGGCAGGCACCCTTGGAAAATCCAAGTTGATACGGACCCCGACCCCGACCAAGGCGCGGCAAAAGCGCGCGCACGAGCCCAAGTGCGCGCCGACGATGCGGGGGAAAGCGGGAGCACCGGTGGAGGTGGAGGTGGAGCTGAGATCGAGCGGGTGAAGAGTGAAAGAAGACGAGAAATCGCTGGTCGCGCTCTCGCGCGGGCGTCCACCGACGGCATTGTCCGCGGTGGGATATGCGGGAGTACGTGCAGCCGTGCAGGCAGGCAGAGGTTCACACTTCATCCATCGACGCCCAAGTGGAACGCACGTTCGCTTGCCTCTATGCTCCTGATTGCTTCAGCAAAAAGTGTTCATCAGATCGATTCATCCGTAATGTCTTCCGCAGACTATTTTCCCTTTTGTAAAGTTTTCGCAAGTGCGAGTCTGGTTACTCTTCATTCTTAGTTTATTTTCTCTAGTTGCCACCTTCCACTTCAACTATCGACTGTTCTTTACACACGCGTAAGAGACCTCTTTGAGTGCAAGTACGTACGTACCTTGCTGATAATTAAAGTGCTTTCCACTAAGTAATTCCTCCTCCGTATATCTTCCGCAAAGATTGCTGCAGGCGTAGGAGTTCACTGATACTAACTTATTCTTCTTCCTTTTTGTTTTGAAAACATGGTGAAACGCATGCATATGTATTCATGCATGAGATACGTTGATCAGGGGCAGATCAAGCAAAAAATAAGAGAGGTCACACCTCAAGAACAACTGAATTTTGCAGATTTGAACATGGTGAAAAATTATCCATCAATGTGGCTTATAATTTTTGAGTGAGGGCATGTACCCTTACCGCGACCAACGTGGGTCTGCCCCTGAACGACGCTGATAGATCTTGATATTAGTAAAGTTATTATCATATATGTATCATTGTCAATGGACATGTCGCCTACTACTGAACAAATTTCCAAGTGGACATGCTCCATAGAAAGACATACTCAACTAATAAAGTTACATTCATTGGTACTCTGCTTGCATGTGTAGAAACAGTGTTACCCCTTTGGAAAAGATGAAACATGGAGGAATTTTGAGGATTGGGATTCTACAAGAAACTTTCTACTACGAAGGCCCTTGGAACAAAGGATCGAGTTTCTATAAATTCTATGAAATTCCTAGGAAATGTCTTGTTCCATAGAGATTTTTGAGGAGGAGAGGTTGGACCTCATGGAGAACTTACTTCCTTTGTGTCATGCCCTCTCATCGAATTCATGGGTTCTTCTTTTGCTCTATCCAAATGTTTATTTCTTGCAGTTTCCCATATTAATATATTCCACATGATTCACTATTAGCGCATTAAATTTTTACATTTTCATTCTATCCGTGTGTTTTAAACCCTATATTCCAAAGAGACCCTTAATGACATATAATTCTTTGCACATTCGCCAAAACATAGAAGCTAGTAGTTGAACATAACATACTAGGATCGAACAAGTTTACTTGGTTTTTGACTAAACTATTGACAAAGACACATTATTCGATCATACTATATACTTTGCTAGATCATAATCTTCCCTCTTGAAGACTCTGATGCAGACTAGTGCCCTTCGATTAGCTCCCTTTTGATCATGTAGCAAATCATAAATAGGTACAGGTGTTTGACTATTTAACTGGGTATGCTTTTCTTCATGTTTTTCTCTATTTTTATTTTTAAAATGCTTTATCTTTGCATTTCCAATTATAATCATTGCCACGCCCATAGCATTAATTTCAACAAGCCATCAAAATTAACATATTCTGCATGGCTATGTCCCTATGAGTCAAGCTTCCACACACAGAGAACCATGCGAGTATGCCTTTTCCCACGGTTCCCAAAACAAAATATGCCTTTCCCACTTGTATATAATCATTTCAATTGACATATTTTGATCACTAATGAGCTCATGTAAAAACAACTACCTTTAAGTCCACGAGCATGTTTCAATATATTGTGCATTATATTTTGGTATTTTTTTGCAAGCATTGTGAACACATTGTTATAAACTTATAATAAGTTATAAACTTATAATAAGTTATTATGATTTTTTCAACAATGTCTAAGTTTTACCAAAAAGATTTGCCACTATCATAACAAAACCATCCAATATCCACAAGATATTCAAATTTGATATTCTCTTTCACTTGTTTTTTTAGATTAAGGATTAAAATCCGGCCTCTATATCCACAAGTGGATATATACAGCCAAAGAGTACAACAGAGCACTTAGGCTCTAAACCTCAAATCGAGGTAAAGAAAAAACAAACACTACTACAAAGGAGAAGAAGACTAAGCTTCTAGCTCCTACACCCACCACTCCTAGAAGCTACCTACGCCCAACAAAACAAACACCACAAGTGAAGTAGGTCCCAAGACTTCCAAAGCGACGCCCCCAAGAGGAACCGGCGTCCCGCCGTCGTCGCTCCTCCGAAGAACCGGAGAAAGGTTTTCACCAAGAAGCCAAGGACCAAGCAGGAAGCATCCCAACAAAACGCCTCCAAGGAGGACAACGACACCCGAAGACGCCGCCGTTGTTGACACCGACACTAAGCCGTAAAGGCTTTCGCCCGACGCTTCATCCCAATGCCGACCCGACGATGAAAGAAAGAGATGGACCACAACACCGGCCACGAACATCAGGAGCGCGAGGGGCAAGCACTTAGGCTCCCCTCAACCAAACCGACGACCAACGGCACGAGAGTCGCGACACCCTTCCCTGCACGCAGGATGACACACCGACTGGAAGAGCCCAAATCTTCATCAGGAGAAGTTGAAGGATGGAAATAGCCCGCATCAGCCTCCAACCACACCACCGACCCCGCACTACGACGAACCTCCGCTGCGCTTAGGCCACGAAAAAGGTCTGCCATTAGCGCGAGGCCAGTTGGGTTCGTGAGCCGCCGCATGCCACCACCAAACTCGCATTGGGAGTGGCCTCGGGAGCCCAAACCCCTCCCCGGCACTTAGTCCGAGTAAGGTTGACTCCGAGGACCGACGCCTATCCGCAAGCCTCCACTGCTCCTGTCGCAGATCCAAGACGCCCGACCACCGCTTCTCCACCCATGGAACTTGCCGTCAGACGCCGGAGGCCACCAGAGCCTGCAAGGCTACCGCCGCCGGTCGTCACAAGGACGCCGCCGCCGGCCGCGGACCACCGCGCAAGGCCGCCGCCTGCCGCGCACGGCCACAAGGCCGCCGCCGCCGGCTGCAGGTCGCCACGCAAGGACGCCGCCGCCGGGCGTGGGCCGCCACTCCCACGCCAGGCCACCGTGGTCGGCCGCCCGCAGTGGCACGCGATGGCCGCCGCCGCTCCGCGCCTGCCCGCACGCGCTTGGCCGCCGCCGGACGCCGCTGCCGCCGCTCACGATTGGCCGCCGCCGCCGGCCGGATCCGGGCGAGTCTGCCCCGGATCCGCCGAAGAGGCCCCGCCGCCGCCCTCACGGCGACCACCCGGGCTTCCGGGGGCCAGCTCCGGCGGCGGTGAGGCGGGAGAGAGGAAGGGGGGGTGGCGGCGCTAGGGTTAGGGAGAGAGGAGAGGAAGGTGGGGGGACTCTTTCACTTGTTATACTCCCTACAACAAGGAAAATGAACTAACTAGTTTGTTCTAAATACCTTATACATAAAAATACAGGCAATTATAAGACATGACCCATTTCTAAAAAAATAATATGCCATATTTTACTATAAATTTTGTAATACTTTTACTGGAGATTTTCCCACATTAAAAGCAACTAAATTTTACTATTGTAAATCCACATTTTGCGGCAACATTTCTAGAAGGTCAAAACACGCAAACCTCGAGGAGAAGCAAACGGTTAGGCTAAAGCCAGCAATTTTCCATTCACAAAGGGACCAAGGCGCAAAAAGCAGGGAACGAAGTAAACCCAGTTTCATATCTTTACTCCCTCTGACCGTTGCTTACCTTGTCCTCGTCTCCTCGCCGCCGTCACGGAGCCGCCCGCCGGCGACTCTTCCCCCACCACCGCCACCGACGTCACCTCCCACCTCCTCCTCTCAGGTAAGCAAAGCATCCGGCGACCTCGCCTTTCTCCCCTGCTCGCGCCCTCGCCTCTCCTCCCGCTAGCACATGGCGCCGCGGATCTGGATCCGCGGTCAGCTGTGAGGGTTGGTCGGCGTGCGTGGCTATGAAACCTAGATCTCACCTCGATCAGTTTCGGTGTGTTCCTCAGCGTCCCCGAGGAATGGAGAACGGTGGGATCGAGGAGGCGGATGACGCGCTGCCGGTGCCCGCGCCGCCCAACGGGCGGCGGTACCGGCCGGTCGGGTCGAGCGACCGCGCCGTGATCCCGATGACCTCCATGGAGCCGGGGTCCTCCTCTACCGCCATCGATGCTGTTGTGACGCCCCAGCCTCCGAGGTGATGCATACTTCACATTTACATTTGTGTGTATCGCAAGCATTTGGTTGTGTCATGCACTAGCGGATCAAACATGGATTGAACTCAGTAGAGAACGTACTTCTTCGTGGAACACTAGCATAGTTGCTGCAAATTAGCGTGTGCATTGTCTTGGGCATGTGATGTTTAGCAAAATGGGGTGTTCAACTTCAACGAGCAATTGGGGAGAGTATTAGTGAATTGTTGGGCCCACTCAATGGAGTGGGAGTGTCAGAAGTTAAGATTTATATGTTTGCTGCCGTTGAGTATCAGGGAACACTGAAACTACTATTTTGGGCTTTGGGTTGTTGCTTCCTATTTTAGAGCTGTGGGCTGTGAGATCCATCATCCATGCCTGTCCTATCTGTTTCGTGGGGCACCTGCAACTGCAATGCTACCATTGTTGAAGTCGTTAGTGATATATGGATGCCTCTTTCTTTTGGAGGAACTTTGATGTAGTGATGCTGAAATTGTTTTTTAGGTTCAAAATTGAAGCCATTACTGGGGTCTGTTAAAAATATTGAAGTCTTCTCACAATGCTGGTTACTTCGGATTGGTACAATCCTTGGTCACTAGTGCTAGTTTTAATTCTAGCCATTTCTTCTGTCCTATTATATTTTTCGAGTAAAAGTCATAGATCATGCCTTTATGTCAAGCCAAGCCACAATAAGCTTGTTTCTGTAGATTTGAGTTTTGTGGCTATAGTGTTGGATGCCAGCTCTTAGGACTTGAAAAATAATACGCCTTTTTCCTTCTGTTGTAAGTTCTTGTGTGTGGTAGGGCTTGCCACATGACATATACCCTCAACCCTGCATGCTTTGGATAAGTTTGAAGAAATGATTATCACTAGACATGTTCTTTTCTTTTTCTTATTTATTTTTTAATATCTAAATGTGCATGCTGGCATATTAAACCTGCTGGTCTCCCACCTTTGCTGTTTGGATATCCCACGGGACAAAATCTAGATATAATCTCAACAACAATTGACCTTTAAATGTCCCTTTTGAGAATCATAAAATACAAGAGAAGTTAGCAGAATGCAAGTTGTCCAGGACTCCAGGTGCTATGTTTATGAACTCATACTCTTTGTGTGGCAGGAACCTTAAACCTGATGCTAATCTAACTATTGATCCAAGCATGCGAGAGGGTTCTCCTGATGATCATACTACATCCGGTGGATCTCAAGGGGATTCAAAGCTAGAGCTATTTGGTTTTGATTCTCTTGTAAATATATTGGGTCTCAAGAGGTATGATAAATCATTCTGTAGTCTTTACAGTTGTTAACTCAACTAAATCTTGATGTACGTGTCTTTTATTACAAGCTGAAAGTTTTAATCAGTGTTTAGCATCTGCACCCTGAAGATTGTTTGAACTGTTGATTCTACTTCATGGCATCAACATCTGATTGAATCTGAACAGCATGACAGGAGAACAGATTCAGGCCCCTTCAAGTCCTAGGGATGGTGAGGATGTAGCAATTACCATTGGACGCCCCAAGGTTATATTCCACTCCAACATTTTATGTTTGAAAGTTTGTTGCTCTTCTTTTGGATTTGGACAATGATGAAAATTAAGAATTAGCAACAAGTAATCTTAAAGTCTGTGGGATGTATGTTTCTATGAAGTTCAGGATGGGAAGTTGTTTGCTGCATATAAATATTCAATGTGTTCACTTAAGCACAAAGAGCTGGTTGATTGGAACATTCGAGTTAGTTTTGAATATCAATTGGTTCATGTATGTCTGATCTTCAATGTTGTCAATTTTTAACTTTATTTGTTATGTTTGGTTTTAGTGACCAGATTCTATTCTTAATCTTGGCTGTAATTTGCTTATTTTGTTGTGACTTGTGAAATACAAGTGATAACCTATATCATTATTGTTTGGGCAGGAAACTGGACCTAAGTTCGGCACCATGATGGGTGTCTTTGTACCATGCTTGCAGAATATCTTGGGAATCATTTATTATATCCGTTTTACCTGGTAAGGTATTGTGTACACTTACTTTTGTTGTCGGCCATCAATACATTGATTTTACTTGGTTTCTGCAAAAGTTAGTTTGCTCTTCTGTTCATACAGGTGTTTCTGCTCTTCTGTTATACTAGAACCAAATAAAAATAATTTTAGAGTAGAATTGTAAATAGGTACCAGTGCTTGAAATTTGACTTACTACAGCATTAAACCCTTTTACATCCTCCTGTTATTCATATTGGGTATAAGTGGTGTTCCGTTGTGATGCTTGTCTCTCTTCACTGCCTTATACAGTATACACTGCCTAAAAACTAATCAATACTTCTCAGATATAACTGGCCTACGCTTCCCCTTCTTTTTTGTAGGATTGTAGGTATGGCAGGTGTATGGCAGTCGCTTGTTTTAGTTTCATTTTGTGGCGCCTGCACATTTTTAACTGGAATATCATTAAGTGCCATTGCAACGAATGGAGCAATGAAGGTACTCTGAATATTTGCACCCTATTTGATAATTCTCAAAATTGGGTTCTGCCTTTTTTACTGTTTTCTTTGCTTCTCATACCATTTGTGGGATATTATGGTGAAAATTCTCTCTGGGGGATCAATTTTAACCGTGATTCAATGATGGGACAAAATAAAGATCTAAAAATAAAGATCTAATTTTGATGTTCTAAAGTGCAACTAAAATAATCTAACACCGAAAAACTGTTTTGCATTTCAAATGATCCATAGGGTGGTGGACCATATTATCTTATAGGCCGTGCACTTGGTCCTGAAGTTGGAGTTAGTATTGGACTATGCTTCTTCCTCGGGAATGCAGTTGCTGGATCCATGTAAGTATATACACCATTACAGCCACTAATTGAGGTTGCCATTTTTCACTTTTCTTCATTTTTCTGCTATTAATGTTAATGCATCCTTTCTGTGTGTGCTGTATAAAAGAAGGTATCATGTGCCTCTTCTAGCTGGCATGTGGTAGACAGAATTTATTATTATAGTAAAAGAATATAGATTAGTGAGCTCTTGTTGCGTCTCATTTTGTTTCAACATAGCCGGAACCCAGCTTATGTTGTTATGACACAGTTGGTCCTGTAAAGGAGGCTTGTGATAGTCTGGTGAGCCAATGTAAAAATCCACACTTATGTAGATGAAACCCAACCTGACATGGGAGGCAGCAATTAGACTTTAAAGATTGAAATGTACCCAAACAACCATCTTTTGATAAGAGTGGCAATCAGCAATCCACGTGCCTGAACCACCTGGGCTATCAGTCCCCTTCTACTATTATTTACAGCTACTACTACATCCTTTTACATTTTTATATCCTCCCTTCTGGCTTTTGTTGGGTTCATCTCTAGCCTACCCCAACTTGCTTAGGACTAACAAACAGGCTATGATGTTGTTGTACCTTCTACCGGTCAACATTGGAGCGGCTACAACTCTCTGATATTTATAAAGGTCCACACAAGTCTGCAGTCGAACTAGTATGTCCATTTGAAGAAAGTGTCTGGATGGGAGATAGATGGGGAAATAATGAGAAGAGTAGAAGTGTTATGTTTTCTAACGCTCAGTGTGACTTCAGATAATATAGGTTTTGAATAATTTGCTACTTGCTATTGTGGGGTGCATTCATGCATGAGTGTTTCTCATCTCTGCATCGGAAACTTATTTAGTCATTTTCAGGTATGTGCTTGGGGCTGTAGAAACCTTTCTTGATGCTGTTCCTTCTGCAGGGCTTTTCCAAAGTAAGTTACAAATGATTTGAATCAGTATGCTTAGTATTAGATATATTTTAATAGATGTATTTATACTTCACTTGTATACCTCATGTATTACTTGTATACCAAGCATCTCAGCTACACATATAAGGTCAACCCCCCACCCCCTCATTAGTGTGTGTGGTGTTTCCCCATCTCTCTCTGTATACTTAGTTCGTGAGTAGCATTGGCAATATACTTTCGTATATTTCTCAAGTGTGGTTCATGTGCTTTAGGCCTTTGTAGACATATAGAGCATCTATGTTTGCAGTTTATGACGTGGTAGTCATGTAAACATTAGCACGTTCTCCCTCATTGTGAAATATAAGGCAAGCATGCACTTTCAGTTATCCTTTCTCTTGTTTAACCTCCTATCTCTCCCTCTCCTCTCCCCCTCTCCTCCCCTCCCTCTGCTCCTCCCCCCCTCCCCCCTCCCCTATCTATCTCATTTTTAATAATCAAATATTTATACAGACAATTCTCTGTTTCTCCCTGCCGTACTTTGATGGTAGCAGTATAGGCTCCTTAATTGTTGTGTGTAGACAAGATGCGCCTCGCCAGGGGAAAAACATAAAGAGGCTACTGGGAAAGGCCAAAATATAACCCTCTCCCTCCCCTCAACGACCCCACCCCCGACCCCTCTTCCTAACACTTATCCAATCACGCACACACCCTTCCATATGGGCACTTCCCCTCGTGTGAATGCCTTGTAAGTTAGATACCATGTTTTACTATATCTAAGACTGTCATGTAATAAAGATGCATATTACAAGACTTAGCTCACCATTTTCTCTGTTGATTGCATGCATTCAAGCAAATATGTTAGTTGTTGGCCTGCCTGTCATGGCAGTCGCAAAGAGCGACCAAGCCCTTCGTCATTGATCACTTATGAGTTATGACATGCAACAGTGTAAACAATGCTAGCTAGTTTAGTTTGATGATGAGAAATAGGAGAATAGATGAAACATATACTACTAATTGATTTACTTAACTTTCTGCTTCTGATTTTGTTTGGACTAACTTGTACCTGTTTCAAAATGCAGAAAGTGTAACAGTTGTTAACAATACACTAGTAAATGGTACAGAAACTGCTGGCACATCTACTATATCTACACCCAGCTTGCATGACCTTCAAGTGTATGGTGTGATTGTGACAATTCTGCTATGCTTTATTGTCTTTGGTGGTGTCAAAATCATCAACAAGGTCGCGCCTGCTTTCTTAATACCAGTCCTGTTTTCGCTATTGTGCATCTATCTTGGTGTTTTCATTGCACCAAGGCATAATGCTCCAAGTAAGTACCCTAGTTTTTACTTATATGTTATGTTTTCATCACTGTGTGCTGAATTTTACTATTGACTTTCTCATGTAGAGGGAATCACTGGTTTGAGTATAACCACATTTAAAGATAATTGGGGCTCAGAGTATCAACGTACAAACAATGCTGGTGTTCCTGATCCAAGTGGATCAATATATTGGGATTTCAAGTAAGTTTTTACTGTCTCCATGGGAAAAAAATTACAAGTAACTTCAGGCTCCCCTAGAGTTTAAATAACTTCACTGAACCCTATGAACTTTGAGCAATCTTGGCATTGACCCTTGGCTATTGATTTGGATAGAGTAATCATTTGGAACCAATATGTCATTGAAATTCCTCTAAAGCTGAACCAAATATGCCCTGCCACCCCTTGCCTCACTGCCTATGCGGAGTGATTCCTCCACTACTCATCATCCTATGCACCTCTCTGCCTTTGCACCATTGCCCACTGCATGAGCTCAGGTCGTAGCACGTGTTCTTGATCACACTGTTGCCACCATGGTGCTGAGTATCAATGTGGGTTAAGTTGTAATATGGAAAAAACTCGTTTCGATTACAAAAAAGGATTCCATATTAGCTGATTTTCTGCAAGAATATAAAACAAATGGGTCGTGTTTTTCTCACATTTTTTTTATTTTCTTTAGAAAGGCTATCACAATGCGGGTCTGTAAACTTGTTAGAGTCTCCAAAGCTCATGAGGTTCTGAATTATGTCAGTAGGATAGGATCCTAAACTAGCCAAGTAGGTCGAACTGGTGCAATCATTTTGCATGCAATGAATTCCTTTAGAGGGATTGCATGGTAAATATACGCTAATATGGTTTGTCCTGTTCCTGATGGCACATTTGGAGGAACCATAGTCCATCGTAATTGATAGTATTAGGCTAGAACAGCAAATTTTATTATGTTAGACAGGGTTGCAGGATTGCTTGTTACCAGTAAGAAGCTCACCACAGTCCATATCCACTTTTTTTAATGAATTCCATCTGCCCTATATTCAGAACCTGTTGGAACTAGATGATTAACTGTGACAAGATTTGGAAATTTCCAAGCTTTTAGGTGCCTAAGTGAAACTTTGGTGCATTTTGGGCATGCACTACAGTTTACACATTTCCTTGTGTATGTGAAAATTCGTATTGCTAACTTTTTTTTTCTTTTTTGTGTTTCAGTGCTTTGGTAGGTCTCTTTTTCCCAGCAGTCACTGGAATTATGGCTGGCTCAAACCGATCTGCCTCACTGAAAGATACACAACGTTCAATACCAATCGGCACATTATCTGCAACTCTTACAACAACTGCTATGTACCTGTTCTCTGTGCTTCTATTTGGAGCCTTGGCCACAAGGGAGGAGCTTCTAACTGATAGGTATCTGCTTTCTAATACTGCATACTAGAACTTCTCCAATCGCTGATAATTTGTTTTTAAGGGTTTGATAAATTTGACTTCGTAGTTCATGATGCCATCAAAGCATAAATGTATTCCCTAGTTGTTTCATCAAGTTTGAGACAATGGGATTTGTGGTCCAATGTGGTCCAAAGAGATAGTTATTGTCATGTTGTGTAATTATCCTAATAATAGAGAAAAATGAAAGGGTCTCTAGTCTAGTGGTTAGAGCACCTAAGTAGCATCCTGCAGACCTAGGGTCGACTCCCAGTGGGAGCGAATTAACTGGGTTTGGAATAAAAAAATATATAAAAAAATAAGTAGGGGCTTCCCCTGCTGACTTCGGTCAAAAAAATAGAGAAAAATGATACAAGACCTTGCAGCCATCACTTGCTTCTGGCTGTATGTGTATTGTACACAAACCTTTTTTTTTTGTTTGTGAATTGTTCAATTATGGTTGCTGTTACATAAATCCTGTTTAGGATGCTTTTACAATCAGAATGATTTGCCATTACCATTGTTCATCTGGAGCTAACATAAACAAATGCCAGCAAATGGTATTGTTGCTAATCTACTTTATATGGATTAATGGCAATATTATGGCATATAGTCATAATGGCTACTATACTTTTGTGGTCAACCATCATGTTTTGTAAGTCTTGAATATAATTTTTGCCTTGTTAACTATTGTCTTAGAATTTCCCTAAAAAACTATTGTCTTAGAACTACATTCTAACAGCATTGCTGTAGTCTTCTTTGTTATTTTTTATGTATTCCCATAAGGCACTCCAGCTGTTACACAGTTTCTTATTGCCTGCACAATCAGCTCATAGATACCCTTAACGCTTGCAGGCTTCTTACTGCTACAGTGGCTTGGCCTGCTCCTGCAGTGATTTACATTGGTATTATTCTGTCCACTCTAGGTGCAGCACTTCAGAGTCTGACAGGGGCTCCGAGGTTACTTGCAGCAATAGCAAATGATGACATTCTTCCAGTTCTTAATTACTTCAAAGTTTCCGAGGGATCTGAGCCTCATGCAGCTACTTTATTCACGGCGTTCATCTGTATTTGCTGTGTGGTTATTGGAAACTTGGATTTGATTACACCAACAATCACAATGTTTTTTCTTCTGTGCTATGCTGGTGTGAACCTGTCATGCTTTCTGCTTGACCTCCTTGATGCTCCTAGTTGGCGCCCTCGATGGAAATTTCACCATTGGAGCCTTTCACTTGTTGGTGCATTGCTTTGTGTTGGTATGATTCTTAATTCTTTTACCATTTTACTTTGTTTTATCATGATATTCAGCACAAACTGTTTTAATACTTGAGCTATAGCATTAGTTTGATTCAAGACTTTCACTTTTATTGTACTTGAGTATTGTCTATTATGTTTTACACCAGCATACATCTAACTATAACACACCGATGAGTGTATTTATAATTATGACCACTTACATGGATCTTTCTCTCAATTTTCAGTGATCATGTTTCTGATCTCTTGGTCTTTCACTGTTGTCTCCCTTGCCCTTGCAAGCCTCATCTATTATTATGTGAGCCTAAAAGGGAAGGCTGGGGACTGGGGAGATGGGTTCAAGAGTGCATACTTTCAGTTGGCACTCCGAAGTCTCAGATCACTTGGAGGTATGCCTCATTTCTGCTTTGCCAGTACATAATCATATTGTCTGCTTTGCCATACATAATCATATTTGGCATTTAGTAACTTTTGGTCCTTTCTGCAGCAAACCAAGTCCATCCTAAGAATTGGTACCCCATTCCTTTGATATTCTGTCGCCCATGGGGTAAACTTCCGGAAAATGTTCCTTGTCATCCGAAACTTGCAGACTTTGCTAATTGTATGAAGAAGAAGGGCCGTGGTATGTCAATTTTTGTCTCGATCATCGATGGTGATTATCATGAACTGGCTGAGGACGCGAAGACTACATGTCGTCAGCTGGATGCTTACATTGACTACAAACGCTGTGAGGGTGTCGCGGAGATCATTGTGGCCCCAACCATGTCTGATGGCTTCCGTAGCATTGTGCAGACCATGGGTCTAGGAAACTTGAAGCCAAACATTGTTGTGATGCGGTACCCTGAGATCTGGCGACGTGAGAATTTGACACAGATACCGTCAACATTCGTGAGCATAATAAATGACTGCATTATTGCTAACAAGGCAGTAGTCATTGTGAAGGGGCTCGATGAGTGGCCTAATGAGTACCAGCGACAGTATGGAACTATTGACCTTTATTGGATTGTAAGAGATGGAGGGTTGATGCTTCTTCTGTCTCAGCTCCTGCTCACAAAGGAGAGCTTCGAGAGCTGTAAGATCCAAGTCTTCTGCATATCCGAAGAGGACACTGATGCAGAGGAGCTGAAGGCTGATGTCAAAAAGTTCTTATATGATCTTAGGATGCAAGCTGAGGTCATTGTTGTGACCATGAAATCATGGGAATCACACATGGAGAGCAGCAGCACCGGTGCTCAGCAGGATGACTCCCATGAGGCTTACACAAGTGCACAGCAAAGGATCAGGTTGTACCTTGACGAGATGAAGGAAACTGCACAAAGAGAAAGGCAGCCACTAATGGAGAATGGGAGGCAAGTCGTCGTGAATGAACAGAAGGTTGACAAGTTCCTATACACAATGTTCAAGTTGAACTCCACGATACTCAGGTACTCCAGAATGGCAGCCGTGGTGCTTGTGAGCCTGCCCCCGCCACCACTGAATCATCCTTCATATTTCTACATGGAGTACATGGATTTGCTTGTAGAGAATGTCCCACGCATGTTAATAGTTAGGGGATACACAAGAGATGTTGTCACATTTTTCACATAATTAGATATACACTTGGGAGATTCTAGCGTCATTTGGTTGTTGTACTGTTGTAGCAGACTGGATACACAAGATTCAAGTGCAGATTCTACCACTGAAATCACAAGCCCTCACCTTGAGGGCAACCATGAGATGAGATGTCAGTTGTTTCAGAGCTCTTGTTGGCTTACTGGGTTTATGAACTACTGAACTGCAGTGTCTTCATTCTTTTCTCAGCTTGGAAGATCCACATAGCGAGCTTTGGTTCTTACAAATTTTGTAGCTATATTCATACATAAACACTTCCCATCTAGTTAACATACTTACATGTTCGCTCGACGATAGAAATGCAAACCCTTACTTTTTTCACCGAAACATTTGTATGGGTATTTTCTTTGCATCACCTGTATACTTTTGTGATACTGATATACCAGTTGAAATGAGCAAACCTGCAAAAGAGGTAGCACTGATCATATACCTGTCACAAATGAATTTTGCGTTTGCTGTCTCAGACTCTTTAGAGTAGATGTTTCTAAATTTCTGCTTATGCATCACTCAGTGAGCTGTATTACTTATTTTACTGGGTTAGTTTTCGGCACATTGAACCATCTTTCTTTCTACTATTTTATTGGGGTATTTTTTTAATGATGTATTGAACCATTTTTGTTTATAATATAAGTTCTGTTGAATGCTGATGATGTGCTTGTTATTTTCAAGCAATGAAAACAGCTGTAGTGATTGAACAATCTTTCTTTCTACTATTTTATTGGGGTAATTTTTTTTGATATATTGAACCGTATTTGTTTATAATTTAAGTTCTGTTCAATGCTGATGATGTGCTTGTAATTTTCAAGCAACGAAATCAGGTTAATCAGCTGTAGTGATTTCTGTACACTTGTCGGTTACTATTGTGCCGTGTTTCCCTAGTTCGTACACGTTTTGACGGTTTCCTAATGCCTGCCTACCCATTGAATTTTCTTGGATTGACCCCGTAGAATAGGTTTTCTGAGTATCACGGTGCGTGCAAACCCAGTTCCTATATAAATTTCAATCTCGATCACATGATGTTGATTAAATGGACCTCCCACCCCTCTGCATGTCCCATGCATATTGGTTTGCAAATCTCCCCTCCCACATTCCCTTATTATTTTACAAATTCCTCCTCCCGCTCCTCCTGCATGTCTCCATGCATATTGGTTTGCATAGGAATCGGGTCTGCACCATGTCTCCATGCATATTGGTTTGCATAGGAATCGGGTCTGCACCCCATACGACTTGTGCTCTGTTGCTAAGAAACTCGGACCTAAATAGGGCAAACGAACATGATAATTCATCAGCAGGTAACTGCAGATGACTTCTGAAATTTCATCGCCCAAATAAATTTAGAAACGATATTTGTTTAAGATGGCAATATGGCATAAAAATATTATTAAACAAATATCGCCAAATACATTTAATACCGTTAAAGGGTGATTTTTCCCTCCTAAACCTTAAATTTGACTATTTTACTATATTGTCCCCTTCTTATATAAACCTTACTTAAAGTCGAGAGACTAGAGGCATCTGATTCCGTCTTCCTGTCGATCCTGCGTAAGCTCAAAGCTTCTTCCCATAATCCTGAAAAGGGCATCTTCCGGTTACAAGAATGAAGGGATCAAAGCTCGAAACATTGTCGTCATTTCGTCAATAGTTAGTTGGACGACGTGTCCGGGAGGCGCTTCTTTCTGGTGCTGGACGACGTGTGGGACGCCGGCGTGTGGACGTCGCTGCTCGGCATCTCCTTCCAGCAGGGTGGTGCTACTACCGGCAGGGTGCTGGTGACCACCCGGGATCAAGGTGTCGCGGTGCGTGCCGGCTCAAAGCACATCCATCAGGTGAAGCTGCTGGGTGCAGATTCTGGCTGGGAGTTGCTCTACAAGACGGCATGCCTCGAAGCAGAGGAGATTCGGAGCTTGAGAGACCTGGGCATGGAGATGGTTGCAAAGTGTGGCTTCCTACCCCTAACCATCAGGCTCATAGGAGGGCTCTTGACCACCAACGCAGGAGCAGAGCCGAGTGGCAGAGGGTTCTTGCAGTGATGCCTGGTCCATGGCTCATCCTGGAAATGGTTTGGGTGCAGCCCGGTCACAGTGGTCTGGATTTTTTACTTGGGCCTGGTTGGTTCGGTGGTAAATGGACCAAGGTATATAGTAGTCTGGCCCGGTTTGGTTTTTCCTTCTTCTGGTTTAGATTCGGTCTGGTTTGGATTGGATAAGAGCATCGCTTCGTCTTCACGGGCAGCGGCCGCCGCCCGGCCTCCTCCGCGCCGCAGCTCTAGCTCTGCCGAGCAGCGCCGCTCCCCGCGTCCCTAGAGGCCTCCGTGCAGGGCTCCCGGCACCGCGGCATGGTGGTTCGAGTTCGCCTTCGCGCCGCCGCTCGGGGGGTCGCCCGGGGGCGCCGCGGACCTCGCGCCGTCCGACGACCTCTTCGCGCACGGCCGCCTCGTCCCGGCATACCCGGTCCTCCTCGACCACGACGACGAGGCAGCTTCGGCATTGGCCGCGCCGGAGGGGCCCTCCACGGCGCCTCTGTCTCCAGACAACTACACGGACCGCGCGGGAGTTTCCGCGTCCACCGGCGAGTCGTGCCGCTTCCGGGACCTCCGCGGCCTCGTCTCCGGCGCCGGCGCCGGCTGCTCCCACAGCGACGGCAAGGAGAAGCGAGCCATGCCGCAGCCGTCGCGCAGCGAACCAGCAGTTCGGTTGGAATCGGTTCGAAGCTGCTAATTAGTTTAGATCGGTTGGGTTCTATATGTTGATGGGTTGGTCTGGTTGGGGCTAGCTGATGTTCTTGATTAGAAATGGTTTGGTGCGGTTTTGGTCTGGACTTTGACCCATTTCCACGATGATCCATGGCTGAGCTTCCGGACGAGTTCAAAGGGGCAATCTTCCTGAGCTACCACGACTTGCCGCCCCATCTCAAGCAGTGCTTCCTTTACCTGTCCCTTTTCCCCTCGGACTTTGTGTACTACCGCTGGCATCTTTGCAGGCAGTGGGTTGCCGAAGGGTTCGTCGCCGGAGCAGGAGATTGCCTCGCCGAAGAGCTTGCTGAGGAGTATTACTACCAGCTGATTACAAGGAGCATCTTGCAGCCGCACCAGGATTATCTCGCGGACCAGAGCAGATGTACCGTGCCTGATCTCTTGAGCTCTTTTGCTCGGTACATTTCTAGGAGGGAAAGTGTTTTTGGAAATCCACAGGCAACAGGTTCTGTGGCATTTGCCAAGCTCCGGCGGCTATCTCTAACGAATATGGAAGAGGCAAAGGTTCCCCATGATCTCTCTTCGAATGGCTACAAATGTGTGCGAACTCTGTTCCTCATAGGCAACCCAAGGGTGGAAGAAAGACTAGTTGTAAGATTTGCCAATCTTCGAACCTTACTCATCACAGACACCAAAATCAATAGAATTCCCGATTCAATTGGAGATTTGATGCTCTTGGGGTATCTAGGCCTTGAGTACGTCAGCGTGTCCACTCTACCGGAGTGCATTAGTCTCTTCAGGAATTTGCAGTTCCTAAATGTGAAGAGGTGCTCATCACTGAATGCATTGCCAAGAACACTGACTCACATTTACAGTTTACGCCGCCTTGGGATTGAAGAAACGCCAATAAGATTGGTTCCCCATGGAATTGGAAGGCTGCATTCTCTTACAGATTTGCAAGGATTCATAGTCAGCAGTGGAAGCAGCGGCAACGGGACAATGCAGCAAGGATGGACCATGATAGAGTTAGAAAATCTCGCCCAGTTAAGATGGCTTCGAATCAATAATTTGGAAAGGGCAACAACAACCATCACTGCTCCTGTCCTTGCTAGCAAACGTTATCTGAAGAGACTAGAGTTGTGCTGCACGCCAGAATCAGAGAGGGGTAACAACCCAAGGACTGAAAACGAGATTGAGAAAATTGAAGCAATCTTTGAGAGGCTGCTTCCATCAAGTTGTTTAGAGGACCTTCTTGTTAGAGGATTCTTTGGCCGCAAATTTCCGGCATGGATGGAAGCATCTTATCTTTACCTCACATGGCTAAAGCTTATAGACTGCAAGTTCTCTCTCCGGCTTCCACTATTGGGTCAGCTGCCGTATCTAACGTTTCTTAAAATTGTTCGTGCAGATTCTGTTGTCACAGTTGGCTGGGAGTTTCTTGGCCATGGGTCAATAGCTTTTCCCAAACTTGAGTTCTTATATATCGGGGCGATGCCTGAGTGGCAAGAGTGGTCATTGCACAAGGCACAAGAAGCACCGACTTCTTCTGTGAATTTATTTCCTTGCCTGCAGCTATAGAATTCCAAATGGGCCGGGCACGATGGGCGGCACGAGGCACGGCCCTAAAAAGCACGGCACTAGCCCGGTCCAGTGGCGGACGCAGGATTTATAAATTGGGTGTACAGAAAAAAATACTATAGTTATTTCATAGAGAAAAGTAAAGACTCATAAAAGCAAAAGCGGTAACTAAGCAAAGAATTATTCCGTATATAAAGTAAAACTTCATAAATGGAAAGGATATAGTACAAATAGTTCATTAATCCATACAGCATATATAATATAGGACATGTACAAATTTATTTGACAAGAAAACTTTTTTCAATCAGAGGGTCATGTCTTAAATTTACTAAATATTCATTCTTGGAAAATGTAAAAAGAAACCATTAAGTATTAATGCCCTCTCAACACTTGCAATTGGACATGCTCAATGCACATTTGAGTAGATTTTAGACATATGTGTATGTGGGATTGCATCAAACATAAATTAATTTCATCAAACATCAAAGTACTTACTAAACAATTGCACCAAACAAGAATCAATTGCACTATTTAATCAATTGTGATCTTAACCCCAAAGACCAATCACTCGCCTCTCGGATTCTCGGTCACCTAGTAATCTTCTGTGCTGCTTTAATTTCCTGTAGCCATGGCTGACACGCAGCATGGCTCCTCCACACTCGCTGTGGTTCCTTTCGCACTAGCTAGCACTCGCTCCGGCGTCCGATCCTCCGGTGTCCGCTTGCCCCTTTGGCCTTTGCCCAGCAGGCCGGCCCAACACAGGATACAGAGGAAGAAAAGAAGAGTTGGAAGTTTGAAGTGGACTATGTCGCTTTTTTGAACTCAAATACGCACGGTCTAGCCCAATTAAATGTATATATATGTATTATACATACCTACTGAGATTATTTTGTTAAAATTATTGGGTGTAAGATGTACACCCATGTAATACTAGGTCCGCCCCTGGCCCGGCCCTAAGCACGATCGATAGTGCCTAGGGCCGGCCCGGCACGAAGGGACTTTAGTGCCTGGGCCGCCACCTCGGCCCGTAGTGCCGGCCTGAGGCACGGCACGAAAATTATCGGCCCGATAGCGGCCCGAGGCCTCCGAAGGCCCAGCAGTATATAAGCCCCCTCCAAACCCTAAACCTCCTCACCCTCACTCTCTCCCGAGCCGCCCCCGCCCCCCTCACCCTCACGGTCACCCTCTCCGCCTCACCCTCACCCCCCTCCCCCTCCCGAGCCGCCCCCCTCACCCTCGTCGCCTCGCTGGTGGCCGCGTTGGCCCCCTGCCCGCTGCCGAGCTGGCCCCCTCCTCGCCCATGCTCCCGGTAGCGGCCGCATCGGCCCCCTCCCTTGCCGCCGAGCCGACGCCTCCACCGTCGGCAAGGATCTGCGCCGGCCGCCGCCGCGGGGAGGATCTCCGCCGCCCGCGCCGTCCCTCCACCGCGGGGGCTCCTTCTCCGGCCTCCTGCCCCGCCGTCGAGCCGGCTTCCTCCTCCACCCCTGCTCCGGTTTAGGATCTGCGCCGGCGGCCGGAGCAGCCGCCGCCGCGGGGAGGATCTCCGCCGTCCGAGCGGGTCTCCTGCGCCGTCGCCGTCGCCACGGCCTTCTACGGCCTTCGCCACGGGGCTCCTTCTCCAGCCTTCGTGCCACCACGGCGTCCGCCTGCTTCGGCCGCGCCGGCCTTCGCCGCCGCTGGCCGCATGCTCCGGCCGCGCCAGCCGTCTGCTCCGGCCGCGCCGACCGTCGGGCCGATCGTGTCGTCGTGCCGGCCCGGCCCGGAAAACAAGCCTCCGTGCCGGGCCTTAGCTGCCAGGCCGGCCCGGCACGGCACTAAGGACCATCGGATCTCTATAGGGCCGGGCCGCGTCGGGCCGGGCCACATCGGGCTAGGGCCGGGCTAGGGCCGGGCGGCCCATTTGGAATTCTATACCTGCAGCAGCTAGAGCTCAAGTACTGCCCAAAACTCTTAGCTCTTCCAGAACAGCTGATGAGCTGAAGCACGCCGTCAAGATGCAGAAACTGTATATTCACGGTGCTCACTGTTTGAAGATGATTGGAAGCCTTAGCCTTCCTAGCCTGTCATCAACGTTATGCGTCAACGGAAGCCACTCTCTTACAACGATTTCAGACCTTTGTCAGGTCCGAGAGCTTCATTTGACGGACTGCCCCTCGTTACAGAGTGTGAATAACCTAAATGCTTTGAAATGCCTACATCTTGATGACCAGACGATGGATTGCTTCCCCGAGTGGTTGTCAAGGCTGATCCAGAAAAGGGGTGATCTTACCGAAGATGGCCTCGAGTTGGAGCTGCACTGCAATGGCAATATGTTGCATCGGTGCTTACGGGGAGCTCAGGAATGGGCTATCATAGAGCAATTTTCAAGTGTCAGCGCTTTCTGCAAAGAGGGAGGTGCATATATGTGCTATATATGCCATCCGCTTAGCTATCACACAAACAAATAAAAGATGACCCCCTTTTACGGTCTTTCTGTACTAAGGGTTGTTTGGGCTCCACTCCTTATTTTGCAGTTCTATTCCTAAATTTTTTACCCAAACATCTTCAGCCCCGTAATCCCAGCTCCACAAAAAAAGAGAGTTAGAGGCCAACTTTAGGAATTTTGTGGAGCACCTTAAGAGGTGCTCCAGAAACAAGAAATTTGTATCTTCTAATGGAGTTGGGATGAAATTATCCATCATTACCATCAATTACACATCCCACGTACCGTTTCACAGAAAATTTCTTTCGCCGCCTCCCTGCCGCCGTAGCTTCTGCGTAGATTGGATCGACGGCCGTTGTCGTGACTCCTCCCGTCATCCGTCCCAGCGAATGTATGGGGCAGCCAATTCTGCAGCCATGTCCGCTGCCCAACAATCCCTAGCCGCAGGTGCACGTGGAGGTCGTCTACCGTTCAATCCACCGGCCGCTGTTGCAAGCTCTTCTGCCAAGGCTTCCATGCGCCAGGGAGGGCATGAGGGTCTCGGCATGCACTTGTTCCCAGGCGGTTAAGGCAGGAACGTATACTAGGGCACCGGCGTATGCCATATTTCTACGCAGTCAGACGTGAGGGAAAAATCATTGGAGCACATAATGTAGCATGTGGTACTGTAGTAGCATTCTGTAGCGTTTCCTACCGTAGCATCACGAAAAAAATTATCAAACCAACAAAACAAATCCAAGGACAAGAAAAACATTTCCCATTAAATCCTATATTTTCTAGAGCTGAAATTGTATTTGTAGCCAAACACACTAAGCAGCTCTATGTTTAATTGAAGTAGGTGTAGTGGAGCTGAAAAAGAGAGTTGGTGAAGCTGTAGTTGGTTTTTACGGAGTGGATCTCTCCCAAACAGACCCTAAGAGGAACTAAGGAACCAGAAAATAGCACCTCACCCTCCAATTTCTGTAGTACGACCGTTCCAGATGATAAAGTCAGTCACTATCTTGTAGGCAAGGACATACAATCCTATACACTAAAGTTGAAGTTGGAACTCCACAATACTCAGGTTGTCCTGGGCTCCAGTTCTTCTTCCGTTGAGAGATCATCTACTGCTAGCAGCGCGCTTGGAGTCGGGCCCCCGCGTCGCCCCCGTCTCGGCGACTCGGGCGGCGGCAAATCCTCCCGGCGCCGCCGGCGCCCTCCCCTCCATCCCACCTGCCGCCGCCGGAGGGTGCCACCGGAAGCCCAGCTGAACCCAGGGATGGTGGCGGCGGGGAGTTCTCCGCTGGGGTTGGTCTCTCGCGCGCGGATCTGGATGGGCGGATGCAGCGGCGAGGACGGCGACGAGCGGGGCCTGCGGCGGCCGGCGGCCGGGGCGCGGGGCGGCGATAGCCGGGCCGGGCGCGAGATCCGGTCAGCCGGCGTCCGGATCGAGCCCTCCGCAGCTCGGGCAGCGTCCGTGCGTGGGATCCGGCGGAGGCTCGCCGAGATCCATGGAGGTCCCCAAGGCAGTCGGCGGCGGCGATGGCAGCCTCGGGGTAGGGGACTTTGCAACTACATCTGGTGATGACATCTTTAATTTTGCCTTTATTTTCATATAGATCAGGAAACATGAGTCATCTTAGCTTCATTCGCGGATTCTCTTACTCGAAGACGGATTTCATCTGCAATTTATTCCTGGTGGATTGTGCATGGGTACCCGGTGGCTACTTTACAGCATGATATCTCAGGTTACGATTTCAGATGGTCTGCCGGATTTGGAGTTCGTGGCCGTTTGAAGTGGGTTAGGTCTGGTCTATATGAAAGCATTGGCTTGGTAAGAAGGGGGAAGCAACACGGTGTGACTATGTCGTGGTGGTAATTGTTACTAATTCACCGGTTCCGGGAAGAAATTCCTAGGTCTGATCTTAATTGGTTGTGCCTGGCAGTGACCTTGTTGAAGGCATTGTTTGGATTAACATGAATTACTCCCTCGGGTGAAAACTTTTGATCTGGTCTTAATTGATTGGGTCACTGCAATGTCGACACGTGCGCGTGCCGTTTCCTCATTGGAGGCGTTGTCTCGGGAGCCTACGTCATAGTCCAAGAGCTGCTTTGGTTTGTGAAGCGGATGAAGGTGAAGTCGCTTGTGGTAGCTTGCTGCGACATGATCTTTTGGTCATGGTGCTTTCATTTTTTGTTTCTTTTTTTATGGGCTGTGTGCATCTTAGTTATGCAGAGGTCGGGTTGGATCTTATATAATTGTATCATCTTGATGTAATTGTCTAAGATCAATAAAGCTTCCCTTTTCAAAAAAAACTCAGGTTGTCCTATATGGCTATATAGCAATACAAACTTAGAAACTAAATGCTTCACCACTCATCGCAGTAGATAGTTGCAAATTGACAATGAAAAATAAATAAATAAATCTTGACGTATTGTCAGATAAGCTGAATTGATGAAGTCAATTATAGATAACATCTTAATCCTGAAAATCCTTTTGATGTAACAGGCATGGACAGCACAGAGAACCAATCACCATCGGTGCTTAAATTGCAGTTCTTTGTTCTGTAATCCATATGTATTTCGTCGGATAGATACATGAAGACCAATGTTGGTACACAAAAAAGACCCTAAGTATTGTTGAAACTTTAGGCATTTTACAGCATATTAATTCCAAAATGTAAAGCATGATGTTGATTAGTCATCTTGTGAGTTGTGACAAGAGAGCATATGTATGTGTTTATGTTAATCTCACAACCAAACAAGAATAGAAACAAACATCAGAGAAGGTTTAAAATATATAAATTGAAGTGGGACTAATACCGGAGCCAATTGTGTGAACCAATCGTTATTCTGGTTGCCGCTATTTGATGCAGGCTCTCTGAACAGTCACCTGGAGAGAAGTAGAGAGATGTAGTTGTACAGAAATTGAGGTCACCAGGAAGTCAGGAACTAGAGCACGTGGATGTGTGTTCCCAAGTCCGAAAAACCCAATCGTCCGTCTATCCCGAGCAGGATCGTGAAGATGGATGCGGTCTCCGAGGCTTCTCACACAAGCGGGCTTAACTCAACACGCCTTGCCACACCCGGCGCCGCGAAATGAGCGAGCACGCGTGTGGCAGTCCAATATCCCTTTATCCATATTCACATTAGATGCACTCAAAGTCCGAGCATCTCCAAGAGTGTCCAAAAAATAGACTCACAAAAATCTAGTTTTAGAACTTCCAAAATAAGTATTGGGAACTAAAAAAACGATGTACTCCAACAGTTCCCAAAGTTAGTTAACAAATCCATATCTTATCCGGTTATCGTCCATCGATCTACAAGATCTGTGCGAAAAAAATAGAGGAAATAAATGTCCTAGGAAAACTAAAAAAGATAAAAAAAATTAAAAAGCGACAGGAAACGTGCGGGAAAAAACAGATTGAGAGAAAAAACGGAAAAAATTGCCGAAAAAAAGGAAAGGAAAAAATCGACGGGGGAAATAATTGTGGAACGGAAAAAACATAGAAAATATAACCTGCGAGAAAAAAAAACGGTGTAGCGGAGAAAATTTCGCCGGATTGGGACCGCGGAGAGATGGGGCAAATATGGCTGTAGATAGCTCTGGTTTTGGACACGCCAAAAAATTGGGAGTAGGATTGGACCTCTGTTGGAGCTATGTTTTTCATCTTCACTCCCAAAATAAATTATTGGAAGTACTTATTGGGCACTCTTGGAGATACTCTAATAAATTAGGTTAGATTTTCTCGACTAACCATATGAGATTATACACTTTTAAACTTAGGATATTAATTGTGAGTCGTCTTAAAATATTATAAATTTAACTGAAGATAAATCGGTAAAGCCCAAATGAATCGAACAAGTATTTTCGGCATGGAAGGAGAATTATCGAACATACAGGTGCTTGAACCACTACGCTAGCGTCGAGTTAATAACTGATCTCGAACATTTCCCGACGCTCCTTTCTCTCGCTGCGCGCATCTGTTTGGTAAAGTCAACAACGAATATTAATTTGGAATGGAGTTTTTTTTTAAAAATTACACAGTACAACGCAGACGCTCACACACCCCACCCGGCAGATCTAAAGATTCACAAAGTCACCACTTAACGCATAGAGCCGATAAATTCTGAAAAAATTCTAGAAAAAAAATGCGAGCACCAAAATTTAAACCCTAGTGGATAGTATCTCACTGGACCGTCCTACCGTTGAACTACGAGCCAATCCGTCCTCTACAACGCTAGCGAAGTCGATAGCCTGTTGGAGGTGGCCTTAGCCCGGTATTGAGCTGGGCCAAAACAAAGCCCATATCAGATTGGGCAGAGACGACGGGCTCCAGCGATTTCCCTTCAGCGAACCATCTGGAACCATCATCCAAGCGGAGGACACGAGCAACGCAGCAGTGCCGGCGCCGCCGCCGCCGCGGGGAGGTAGCATCTTGGCCCCATTCCGCCGCCTCCGCCTCCGTCTCCGTCTCCGGTAAGTCCCCCCTCATCCTCCCTTGTTTCGCACGAATGCCGAGCCAAAACCCTCGCGCGATTCCTCGGTGCTTTTCTCGTGTCCTGAATCGACGGTGTGAAAATGTGTTGGTCCAGTTCCAGGTGAGGAATGGCTTCGGCGGTGGAGAAACGGAGGGAGGAGCACTCCCGGAGATCGCGTTCCCCGGCCAGGGACAGGGAGCGGAGGGGCACGCCGCCACGCAGGCGGAGCCCCCCTGAGCGGAGGAAGAGCTCTCCTGCTAGGGCACGGTCCCCTCCTGCGAAGTCCAGCGCGTCGCACAGGGACAGGGAGAGCTCGCCTCCGAGGGAGAAGGCAAAGGAGCGTGCCAGGTCGCCGCGGTCTCCTGCTAGGGCCAGCCTCTCGCACAAGGAGTGGGAGAGATCGTCTCCGAGGGAGAAGTCCAAGGATCAGGGGGTCAGGTCGCCGAAACACGCTCGGGAGCAGTCACGATCACCGTCGCCTGGTAAGAGGCGCGGCTCTAGGTCGCCATCGCCGCGCACCAAGAGGCTGAGGAGAGCGCAGGGTGAGCGGGAGGCTGCACAGGTGACTGACAGTGACCGCCGCAAGTCCTCTCACAGGGAAGAGAGGGACTCTGGAGGCAAGCACAGAGATCATGATGGAGGGAGGGATGCATCTAGAGATAGGAAGGCGGAGCGGGAGGATACAAGAGGTACGACAAAAGATAGGAGATCTGATCATGATGATGGAAAGGATCATTCAAGGGATACAAGGGCTGGAAGGGATGATAGGTCTGGTGCTTCAACGGGCCGGGATGATGATAGGCATGACTCAAGAGGTGGAAGGCCTGATCGCGATGACCGGAAATCTGCTTCTTCGAGGGAGCAAAGGGTGGACCGTAGTGACAAAAGGGATTCAACAAGAGAGAAACTGACGGATCGGGAGGAAAGCAATGGAGGATCAGGAAGGTCATCTAGGCGTGGTCAATCAGGATCTCCAGATGAGCACAGGCATCGGGTCAGGCATGAATCCCATCCACCAGCGAGGTTGTCCAGAAGTGCAGCGCATACTGAGGTGTCTGGTGATATCCGACCCTTCACTTTAGATATTACCGTTTGTCCATACGTAGTTGGCTTCTTGCTCATTTGTTTCATGACTGTTTCCGTTACTATTGGCAAATTTAACCTCCAGTCTCCACCCCAAATAAGTACAGAATTAGAATTATTTCCAATGCCATAAATATTGGACTATTAATTGTAGATTGTGAAATCTGTAGTCCTCACACACTCATTGCTAATGCATGGACTAAGCTTACAGGGTATGTTCATACTGGCCCTGTAAATTCCAATCTGACAGTCATTATGTTTTATTTCAGGATGTCAACTCTAGAGGAGGTGACGCATCCCGGTGAGTCTCGCATGTTCTCTTAGCACCATAACTCCATGTACATTTTAAATCCTTAATAGAAGCATCATTTACTGCAAATTTAAGTTCCTGTTGGTTTTGCGAAAAACAGGTTGAAAATTTAAGTCATCTGCAATTTTAAATGCTGAAAATTGAGGAGCCTTTTGTTTATCTAGTCAATTATCTTCCCACTCTAAAGAAAACAGGCGACACCAGACATAATCATATTTGAGGCAATCAACACTGTGCTGTTTCTATAGCTCTTCATTCAGAAGTGACAGATCATTGTCTTTTGTTCACCCTTTCATTACTACTAAAGTGGGATTGATGGATTTAGCCTTTTTTTAATCCTGCTATTAGATAATGTTATACTGTCAGTTTTTTATCCTGATGTTGATAGCATGTTATTATTAGTATAGGAAAGGTTTTCACTTCTATATATGCTTCACATTTGGTAATGGTGAACTCTTCCTGTTTTGGTCAGGAGCAGAGATCCTGATGCTTTGGCAAGAATGAACGCTACTGCAGAGGCTCTTGAAGCAAAAGAAAAGGTGGTGCATGATCCATGACAAATATTGTAGATGACGATGATAGCAATTTATCTATCCGAAGAATATTGCAACATCTCCATTTATGTGATGTTTGTTGTTACCTTAAATATTATAAACCTGCCATTTACCGTGTACTGTGATTTGAAACCCTCCCCTCACCCCTTGTTTTGCAGCAAAAGCCATCCTTTGAATTGTCTGGAAAGCTTGCTGAGGAGACCAACAAAGTTGCAGGTGCTTAGCTCTTGTATATTATGATAATTTGTTTTTGTAATGGTGAAACCATTAATTAGATGCAGCAAATTATGGTTGCCTGTGGTGCTGTGAGCATACTTCATTGTCCTTAGTAATGACAGTTTGATCCTATTTCAGGTGTAAATCTATTATATTCAGAACCCCCAGAGGCTCGCAAGTCGGAGATTAGATGGAGACTCTATGTATTTAAGGGTGGAGAAGCACTGGATGGTAATAGTTCTCGACTTGTTACTCCATGTATGAATATTATTTTTGCTTTTATGTCATGGTTAGAACAGGTAGAAGGAGCACATTCACATTTAGGCATTTAATATCCTATGGCGTCGTCATATAGTTATTTTCCTCGGATAAATCCAGCAGCTGCACTAGCAAAATTTATAGCCTTTGTTCCAATCCGTCATCATGGCAAATTCCTACAAAATCCCAGGACCACATTCACCTACATCTCATGTCTACTGTCACTTAAACATGTCAATCATCTACTTTTGGACTATCATAATAACTATTTAATTTCTTACCCAAATTTAAGCAAAGGAGAAGTTGGTTTTGGTTACAATTGGAATGATCATGGCAAGAGAGCAGACTTTTGTGCACTAGCAATTTCATAAAGTTCTTGACACTTGTCAGTCTATTTGATTAGGGCACAAGCAAACCTATGGACTTGTGGAGTCATGAAATTACGACAACATAAGCTTACCTTGAATTAGTACCTTTATTTTCCTTCTCATTCTGGGATATTAGAATGGCTTTTGAGGTATCATGCGCTATGTCTGTCAAATACAACTTATTGGCTCCATGAATGAATATAGATTTGCAGTATTGTCTGAGCATAGGTTGACGACAGATATCTCACCAGATTTAATTTTGAATGGGAGTGAATGAACTGAATTTAGTTTTACTTAACATTGCACATATCATTGCTAATTTACTTTTTTAAGCAAATTACTAATGTAGTAGAGATGGGTCATATACTAATATGACCAACATACCTACATGTTGTCAGCAAACTGCCCCCCACACACATCCCACTCACAACTTTTGTGGGATCCCTGCAAAATCATACTTATTAGAACTTAGAATTGATATGTGAAAAATGCACATATCAATGCTGAAGAAGTGGCATGCTTCTCTTTATTGATCCTATGCTTCTGTTTTGCTATTTCTGCACTTGAATGTTTCTTATGGTATCTGATTTAACAGAACCACTGTATGTTCATCGGATGACTTGCTACCTTTTTGGAAGAGAAAGGAAAGTTGCAGACATCCCCACAGATCATCCCTCCTGCAGCAAGCAACATGCAGTTCTTCAATATAGGTATGCCTACACTCTTTTCTTTTTCTCGAACGACGTAGGAGAGTAGTGTGTCATTTCATGGACAAGAAAGACCTCCATTGAGAACTGATGTAGGAATAATTTCACCGTTTTACTTTCAGACTTGTGGAGAAGGAGCAAGCAGATGGCATGATGGCAAAGAAAGTGAGGTAATTACTTGTGCTCATTATTTTTTCTGCATGGCTATCCTATTTTTTCCGCAATGTTTTATTACTCAATTTCTGCTCTTAGATATCTATAATGCTTCCCCTGATTGCAATGTATTAGCAACGCTTTATCATGCTGCCTTGTTTAACAGGCCTTATCTGATGGATCTCGATAGTACAAATGGGACTTTCATTAATGTAAGTGTTCTAGTAGTATGTATGTTAATCTCGTCATATCAACTGGTCATGTTTTGACTCTTCTGTTATGTGATTTTCATTGTTTCTGAATGTGCTTTATTTATGCAGGAAAATCGCATTGAACCTCGTCGCTATTATGAACTATTTGAAAAAGACACCATCAAGTTTGGCAATAGTAGGTATGATCATAATCACCGAAGAAGTACTATATTTGTTTCCTGGTTAATGTGTCCATATATATCTTTGCTTTATTCACTTGTCCTCGTTGCATCAATTCAAGATAGTGGTGTATATCTAGATTCTTTGTTATCATGGGTAGTAACTTTGGTTTCTATGGGAATTGGTCAGTTTAAAACAAGTTTAGGTGTGGAAAGCATTCTTGGTTTGGCAGCTTTTCCTTGTTCCCACCTATATTGTATATTTGTAATTCTGACGGTTCTCAGTAAATTCCATTGATACACATGTAATTTATTTTGCTTTTTGGGTAAGTAGTAAGAGAGAATGACAATGGTCCCGTCACAATAGTCAATAGAGACAATTGTAATGTGAAGGGGGAACTATCCATTTTGAGAATTCTTAAGGCTAAACCATTCCTATATATGTTGTTGGAGTATATACACTGTCAGTAAATTGTGAAGTTTCCTGCAGCATGACAACCATTATGATCATGGTGCTCTCTAGATGGGCTTCAGTTTGCAAATTCAACTTTACAATTACAGAAGTTCTGTTTTGGGGAAAACAAGTCGTTCTAAGGAACATAAATTCTGCTTTGGGCAAACTTTTTTTTTGGTCTGTGTGCACAAGTTTAACTTTTATTTTCTTCCGACAAAAGTTATTTTCCTGTCGCCGCCTGATGTTTTGTCCGTACCAGATGCAATGCTTCTAATTCCACATATTAACAAGAATCATAAGGTTAACAATCTGTTGATGTCCTTTTTCCCTGCAGCCGGGAGTACGTTTTACTCCATGAAAATTCAACAGGATGAGGACTGGAATGGCCGAATACTTATGCCATAGGGGAAAATTCAGCAGAAACATGTGTTGATAACTTCTCTATTTTTGGACCACAAATTGGTCAGGTGGTATTATTGTTATTTGTTAGAGATATACATAGCTTTATAGGCTTCTTGTATTTTCCCTCTAGTTGGAGGGGTTCTCTGCATATTGTACTAGTGCATGTTGCCCCTTTGGGCTGTGGAATAGATTGAGTTGCACATTCCTAACATTATTAAGCATGACGCAATCATAACATAGCCTTGATCTTGCCTGTATTTAAGCATGTTCTGTATTTCTGGCATTCATATCACTTGGCATCGGAGGCAGCTGTTTATGGATCTGTACTATAGTGATGTTGATCATGGATTTAGTTCTACAGTGATTTTAGTTGTTCCTCGGATTTGTTTGTCTTTCCCTATCCTGCGTGTGTTCGCCTGTTCATGCTGTTTTACGCACTGTGCCTTTTGCTCGGGTGGGAAGTATCTTGGGCGAGCTGACACTACAGAACTTGTTGAAGTATCATTTTCTTGCTTAACTTTCTAAATTTAGGATATAATTCTGTTTAGAGAGGATCCGCTGCAGTTGCTCCAAGCCTCCAAGTGCTTAACTATGCATCCATTCCTTCTCCATCGACGTTCTTCCCTCTCAGGCTTTTCATTCAAGTGTTCTGGTATCAGCGAGCTGAATTTTGCATAATAAAAAAAGGGTAAAGTGCATCAAGTAAAGAAAGAATTCCGTAGGCAAATTTTTCGAAAATGGTGCAATATCGGTTCTCGAAACCGTCCGATAAGAAAACGACGGCCAGCACAGATCGAGCGGACTGCATTTCCTGGGCAAGGCCGAACCCCAAAATGGCAGGCCTCTAATGGGCTCGTCTAAAATGGGCTTGCCGATATGCCTCTGCCCCTATATAACTCCAGCCTCGAAGCCTGGCCATTCCCGAAACCCTAGCTTTCTTCTCCACGCCGCCGCCGACGCGCCCCGAAGCCGGTAAGTACCCAGGAAGCCGTACTCCTCGTCTTCCTCCTCCTTCCGCACGGCCGCTCCCAATCAAGTTCTGATTCGTCGCCCTTCCTTCTCCCTGCTTCGATTTCTTGGTGGAACCGCAGGTGATTAGGAGCAGCAGCAAGAGGGATCCGGGATGGCCAAGTCGAAGAACCACACGGCGCACAACCAGTCGTACAAGGCGCACAAGAACGGCATCAAGAAGCCCAAGCGCAACCGCCAGACCTCCACCAAGGGGGTACGTGCTTCTCTTTCCGTACTTGCCTCTTACACGATGCTAGATCTGAATTCTAAAGTGCGCGCGCTCTGAATCATGTGGTTTGGGTTCCCGTTTGGTGTTACGTGCGGATAGCTACAATACGTGCTTGTAGTCCAGTTGGAGATTGGCAGGTTTGTTAGTGTGGCTTATGCTACAAATACTAGATGATGACCATTTATCTTATAGCTCTCTATAAATATGTTATCTTTGTTACTCCTGACGCGTACGGTTTACTGCACAGTTGTTAAAACAATGGTAGTTTCTTTAGCGGTAATTTCTTTAAATTTCCTCATTTGGTTGTGTTAGTTTTTAATATTCAGCTATAGTAATATTGCACTGGCTGGTATGATATGCTCTGTCTTTTAACTGTCTATAATATTAGGTATTGTTGTATGTTGGTCCAGTTGTGTACCTGTTAAGTTACATATGTACCTTTGAAGATTTTCCTTACTAATCTTTGTGTACAATGATCTTTTGATGCTGGGTGTTTGTCATTATTGGTTGGTGCTGAAATAGTGTATGGTTGCTGTTTTGTGCATTAAGCATCTTATTATGTCAGTTCTTGAGTCTATGAGATATCCCTTGGTGACTTATGCCCGCTGACAATGTCAAAAGCCCCTTGTGTTGACCTAAATTTCTTGATTGTTTGATCCAAAGATGTTTATATAGTGATAGTAGATTGTTTCTAGTTGCATATTTTGATGTCATTATTGTGCTATTAATTTTCATAAACCCTTGTGCCTATTTGTTTTGTATATGCTCTAAAGTTTTATTCTTTGTTTGTGTATTAACTGTCTCTTTTGGTGTGCATTTAGATGGACCCGAAGTTCTTGAGGAACCTGAGGTACTCAAGGAAGGGCAACAAGAAGAGTGGCGAAACTGAGGAGTAAGCTGGCGGAAATGCAGCTTTGTATCAGCTAGGGTTTACTGGAGTCTTGAACTTCATTCTCTGTTCTGTATGACCAAAAGAGATTCCGTGGTACCTAAGTTTGTCATGCTGCCTGGTTGAACTTGAATCAAAACAGTTATTTTCTGCTTTATGAGATCTGGGAACCCCTATATGTTTTACCGTTTTCTGTGATGTTGGTTATCAACAACTTGCTGGCTGTACTTGTACGTCGTTGTGATATGCTGTAGTGCTGGACGTTGTTGCTTGCCCTATAATATGGTATGAGCACCATCTCAGAGTTGATGCTAAATTGCTAACCAATGCTAGGGTGTGCTTTCATTGCTCGGTGCTGCTCCGCTCAGTTTGGACCACTGCACGCAGAGCAATACTGAATTAGGTCTAACAAGCTAAAAGCCAATCCACTATGTTTCAAAACCATATTTGTCGTCCCATATCCCAACCATACGGAGTATATGTTATGTAAGGTGCAATGACAGACCAAGATCTGTTTCAGGTTTCCTTCTACTTGCACAGTTCAACCAAATGTCTGGTCATGCAGGTGCGTTTGTCAATTAACATACAATCGCTCAGTGTGTCAATTTTTTGGCTTTTGCTCAGTGTCAATTTCTTGGTTTTTGCAAGCAGCAGGAGGGGTTTTCCAACTTTAAGCAGTAGTATAGTAGAAGCGAAGGGCAGGAGAGAGATTTGTGCAAAGTGTCTTATCATTCAGGCTTATGAATTATGCACCTGTAATTGTTTCATTATATCAGTATTGTTGCTTGGAATTTCTAAAACATAGAGTACTCTGTAGTACAAACCTATGTAATAGCCGAATGTGTTTTCTATTATTATTGTCAATATCAATAACATTTTGAATATACACAAATGCTACTAAAAATACAGTACTACCGTTCCATAAGTACACAGTTTGGAACAACATAGTGTAAATGGAACACACACTTACATACATCTTCCTAGGAAGTTGAGACTGCAATACATTAGTATGGTGATTACAATTTACAACCAAAGAGATTCCATTGCGCATTTGAATCAAGTGGAAAAAAATCTTCCATACTTGACAATCTTACAGTTTCAGTGACTTGTTGCTAAATCAACTGAAAGGAGGCTCTCTACTACTGACTCCATCGTTGGCCTTTTCTTCCTCTCTTCCTCCAAGCACGAGGCAGCCATCTTGATCAAGGTTTTCGCTTGCGAGTAATCCAATTCACCGCCCAGTCTGAAATCTACAAACTCTGCTATCCAAAAGGGTTCTTCCTTGTCCAGTCTGTAAGAAAGCATCTTGATGAACTTCTTCAGCATCAGATGCACCTTCTCATCCTCACCTTTGACTAAGTCAAAAACCCGTGTTCCTGACACTAGTTCAAGAAGCACAACTCCATAGCTATACACGTCGACCTTTGCTGTTATCGGTAAACCAGTTATCCATTCTGGAGCAATGTAACCTATGGTTCCTCGTGCTCGTGTTACGTTTTGATTATCCCCAGATCTGTTGAGCAGCTTCGCCAACCCAAAGTCGGTGATCTTAGGTTCCAGATCCTGATCCAGTAAGATGTTCACAGGCTTCAGGTTGCAGTGAATGATCCACTCTAGGCACTCATGGTGAAGATAGGCCAGCCCCTTGGCAACACCTAAGGCAATATTGAATCTCTGCTTCCAATCTAAAGAGATTCTGCTTTTAAACAATACGTCCGCCAGCGATCCTTTCTCAGCATACTCGAGGACCAACATCCTATGGGATCTTTCTGAGCAAAATCCATATATTCTTATTAGGTTCATGTGGTTAATCCTTGCAATGACTTGCAGCTCATCATGGAATTCTTCTCTGCTGTGCCTTATATTTCCGAGATTTTTTACGACAACCATGCGATCATCATCCAGGATTCCCTTATAGGCCACCCTTGTACCTTCCCATCCAAGCTCATGAGTAAACTTTTCAGTTGCCTTAACCAGCTCCCTGTAACTATACATTCGGAAATGGTTAGTCATCATCCTGTAGCCTTCCTCGGCTGCCCATACTTGTGATGACCTCAACTCCCTCCTTAAGACAAAGAACCATGCAAATGTGAAGAAGAAGACTTCGATAACGAAGAATGCACCGATAAATCCATAGAAATAGAACCATTTTGATTGATCCTCACTAATCTTATGCAAGTAGCTGGGATTTTGTTCCATGATTATTGTGTTTATTATTGGACCACATTCAAGCTGATGTGGTACTGAATTGAGCACATTGGACTGTGGAATGGGAAGTTTTGATGTGTCCAAACTTGATGGGAGTTTGATGTACGTTGTGCGCACAGTGGGCGTTGGGAAAGACCTTCCATTGAAGAGTAGAGATTTTGGATAGCATGTACCATTTCCTGCTTGGTACTGAAAGCCTTTACAGGTGCAGTCATCTCTGCATACCTTCTGACAGTGCTCCCTTGACACCTTCTCAATTCGTTGTTGATCAGATCCCCAGAAATCAGTGTTTCGAAGTTCCAGAAAAGTCACGTTTTGTTTCTCCCCCTGGCATGATATGTCAAAAACAGGCATGCAACCTTGTGTCCAGTTACCTGGGTTCCTCATCTTATAGCCAGGTGGGCAAGAACATGTTGGCATAGGCGAATAGTGGCAGATTCCGTACGAACCGCACAACCCATGAGTCATGCATGGTTGGAATTCAGCAATCCATGAAACCGTCCATTTCTTGTCTGTGCTATTCAAGCTATAGAGCCTAAGATTCCCATCATAATCCAGCTTCAGCCTCCTCTTGATACCGGTGCCTCTATCAGAGGCATAACTCACATGACTCTTAGCAAAATCGCTCGAAAAAATCTCCCCAGAATCATCCAGGCTCGCTATCCTCGTACTGTTGTATAAGTTTCTGTTATTCTCATAGTAGAGGAAATCAGGATCTGGCCAGTATACGCTGGTAACATTGGTGTCATCGTATATAAGAGACAGCATCGATGCATCGCTGAAACGGAAGGTGTAGTGGCCTGGGACGTGCAGCTGGGTGGTGGAGACTAACTCTGACGCGTCCGTGATGAGCTGCTCGGGGAGGAACGTGTCCGTCGGCGAGTCGAAGCTCTGCCAGACGACGGCGCCGGTGGAGTTCTTGAGGACGAGGTTGCCGGCGTCCAGCAGCTGGGCGTACTGGACGTCGGCGATGGGCGGCTTGCCGGCGGCGGCGGCCTGCCAGACGACGGTGCCGTCGTAGTCGGTGAGCGCCATGGTGCCGTCCCGGCGCAGGGTGACGGCGGCGCCCCAGGCGTGCACCGGGCTGCCGCGGTTGGCGCTCCAGACGACGGCGTCGGCGTCGGCGGCGGCGGCGGTGTACCATATGGAGAAGGTGAAGGCGCCGTCGTAGATGTTGTAGAAGCCGCAGGAGAATGTGCCGTCCGATGAGCGGAGGACGTGGGTGTCGTGGTCCTCGACGGCGATGGAGGATCTCCGGCGGAGGGTGTCGGCGGCGGCGGCGGCAGGGCTCAGGAGTGGAGCAAGAAAGGAGAGGAGGAGGGCGAGAGCTGCGAGGAGGTGATGAGCAGCCATGGCTGCAGGGATGATGGCGTGAGCTCTAGAGCTGGGATGACCATGGCTGGACTAGCTAGGCGCCTACCGCCTAGGCACTTGTTTGCCGTTGCGAAGCTGTGCCTGTGCCCCCATTGAATTGTGTGTGGTTGGTGTTCTTGGTCAAAAACAAACAGGGCCCGCCGCTGGAGGGTGAAGCGGCGTGTTGGAATATATTTCTTTGTCGTAGCTTTTGCTTGTGACGTTGTGAAACTTATCCAGGAGCCAAGAGAGATGAAAACTGATGGTCTGACAAAACAACCCGATTCGGAGGCAAGTTGAAGTCGCCCTATCATCCCATGGATGATCACGGCGCTTCGCGGCGTGACTTCTTCGACCGATCGATCGGCATGTACATACGTCATTGGAAAGCTGAAGGAAGCTGGAGGATCAGGTCAGGGAAAATCACTGTCGTACAGGGGGCAAGGACTTGCGTGTTCTGACTACGACAAACTGTTTTTTTGTAGAGAAGCATGTATATTGCGTACGTGTTCTGACTACGACAAACTGTTTTTTTGTAGAGAATCATGTATACGCGTACATACTCTTTCTAGGTATAGACGAATGAGATATGCAAGAATACGACGACGTACTATACGATCGACAATGACATAACGTGGTACGTTTCAGACATGTTCGGAATATGATGAAGGTCCGGATGGTTTTACTATTCTAACCCTGTTAATTAGCAGCAGCACTACGAACTAGTATATAATATACGGAGTATTCTCTCCCTCCAGTGAAAGCGACGCGGTGGTGCTCCTCCCTCTGCTGGCTTGCTTTGATTTGCGTTGTCGATGAGGGGCACGTGAAACGGCTAGTTTTTAGACTTTTCCAAATGACTGACACCCGTCGTCATGTATAAAATTAAAAACGTGATGCGGAATTTTGGAAGTATGTTATTATTGTCTATGTATTAAGTATAAATACATACTTACCTGGCGATAGAGTAAATTTTGTCAAGAATAGCTGCACGTACGTGGAATTTTGTCTGAGGTGGAATTTTATTGATCTGCCAAGACGTCCATCATGCTGCTTCCAGACGTTGCGCTTCAAACTATTTGTCAACAAATGTACGTGTCTCCCATCCATGTAACAACCAAACAATAATACTCCCTATGTCCCTACAATTTATATATTTTATATTAGGTTGTCTAGCTAAATTACATTGATTTTGCTATACACATAGATATAAATACATTCTAAAATCTATGTATATAGAAAAGAAAAAAAGAATTGTGATTTAGGACGAACATAGTATTACATTAGGTTATTGAGCAACATATATAATATAATAAAAAAATTTAGGACGAGGTGTCAGTTAGGTTCCTAAACTCTCAAAATGCATTTTCATGTCACTCAACTTGTCTAACGTGTCATCTGGGTTCCTAAACTCCAAAAGTACATTTTAGATCCTCGAACTTATATATGAGTGTCATCTAGGTCCATAAACTCCTAAAAAGATATTTTCATAAGCACGTCATGGATATCATCCGAGTTTAAACACACCAAAAGATAGGACTCCACCTTGTTCTCGCACTAGATCTCTTTTTTTCAATGCATTTTGAGAGTTTGGGGAGCCAAATAACACGTTGGAACAAGTTCGATGATTTGAAAATGAATTTTAAAAAATTAGGGATCTAGACAGCACACCTATACAAGTTCGAAGATCCAAAAATGCATTTTGTGAGTTTAGAAGCATAAATAAAAATGGAGTATGACAAGTTTACAGACCACTCATATATTTTACTCTAATAAAAAAATAAAAGAACAAATACACGTACTAAATGTGGTTCTCATCACATCATGTGATGCGCCTACGTACACGCACCACAACACAGCTTGGATGGATTATTTGGAAAGACACTCATGTCTCTCGGTTTATTTATATGGTACTCCCTTCATTTCAAAATGTAGGTTGTTTAACTTTTTTAACTCTAAGTTTGACCGCTCGCCTTACTCAAAATTTTATATAAATTATCATATTTTTTGTGGTGGCTTGATTTATTCATAAAAAATCTTCAAAATGCTTTAAATTTGACTATATTTTCATAAATTATTTGAATAAGACGAACGGCCTAACTTGTGATAAAAAAAGTCAAACGACCTGTATTTTAAAATAGAGGTAGTATATAAGTACATTGAGGGAGATGGCCAACGAGCAAACGGATTGAGTCTATGGCCCATGGGATGGCAGAGCCACCAGGACAAGGTTCACATGATAGTTATATTACTACATGGTTCCACTTGCCATAGAAGTCCGATTATCACAAAAGTCCGATTTTACAACCTTCAATTATCACAATGCAAAAGTCAGATTTTACGACCTTTAATTATCACAAAAGTCTGATTTTCAACCTTGAACTACAAAACTTGATAACAAAGGCCATCCAACTGTCAAAACCGTGCAAATTTAGCCCTTTTGGTGGTTTTGAAGGTGACTTTCCATTTTGTTAAAATTAAAAATATTCAAATCTAAACTAAAAAATTCATAAGTAATTCATTCAAGTCAAAAAAATACAGAATTGGTATCAAAAGTTTTCTAAAAATGTAACCTATCTATTGTCACTATATTTGTCAATTAATCGGATCCATTTTTTCATGTTCATAGTATTTGGTTGCTTATAGTTATGCCTATTATTTTTGAATAATTAAGATTCAAATAGAGCAATAATAGATAGGTTATATTTTCAGAATTTTTTGATATTGGTTTCATATTTTTCTGATTTAAGATGAATTAGTTTTGCTTTTTTTAGATCAAGTTGGATTTTTTATTTTTTTACAAAATACAAAACCACTTTTGAAACCACCTTAAGGACTAAATTTGTATGGTTTTGACAGTTGAATGGCCTATGTTATCAGTTCAAGGTTGAAAATCAGACATTCGTAATAACTGAAGGTTGTAAAATGGATTTTTCCCTAATTTTTTTGGTAAGAGTGTAGTGATGGAAGTTTCGCGTGAACTATATATGTAGTATTACAGATACTAATAATCTGCTGGGCCGTCGGCAAGGAAATTGTCAGAAGTTGCCGCACCTTGAACACGCCGCGCTTGACTTCCATATATGGTTGTGTTTAGTTCCACTAAACTTCTTAAACTTCCGAAACTTTTCATCAACATTAAATATAGCAAATGATGTATGCATGGAGCATTAAATGTAAGTAAAAAAAACTAATTGCATCGTTTTGATGTACACGACGAGACGAATCTTTTGAGCAAAATTAGAGTTAGGTCATGCTAGGACAACAATTGCCACAAACAAACGAAAAGTGTTACAGTGTGCTACAGTATCCGATGTAACTTTTTGACCACTTTTACAGAATCTGAACACACCCTGTGATTGTTATTCATCGCGGCAACTTATCTGACAGAGTTACTGTACATGAGGGTTCAATGAAACCTATAATTTCACAATATGTGCTGCTGAAGTTTAAGAGATTTGGATGTCTATACGGTGACAGATACGCGTTGAATTGACCCAGCTAGATATTTGTCCATCCGACGATCACCCATCGGTAGCTGTCACCATATGTAAGAAAAGCCAGATGATGATGTGCTTCAAGATGACTTTTATCATTTGACCTATACTGGAACGCTGAAGGGCGAGATGACCATCGACTCTTTCCGTCCGTTCTCCTGTCGTAGTCCTGAACTCCAGATGGGTTTCACCTAACTCATCTCTGACATGCATGTGGAGACACGATTATGAAAACTAAACGAGGTACGATACTGACTGCAGCATGTGCCGCAACTCCATAAGAGGACAGACAGTGGCACGGTTGTATATATACAATTAATGAAAGAAGCATCATGCAAAAGAGCAAAAAAAAAAGTGTACGATGCATCATGTGTTACGCACCAATTGTCTACTTGCAGATGATTTTGTCCCTTCTTTATTATTATTTCTTTTTTGCAAAAATATCCCGTCTTTTAAAGGTGGTCATTCTACGGGTTTTTCGGGTTTTAAAAATAGAACTCGAAAGTTATCCATAAAAGTTCGGGCCAGGTTTTTGATAAAACCGGATTTGGAAAACCTGATTTACCTCATTACACCAAAGTGAAACAAAATTTTAGTAAGATTTGAAAGACCTAACATCATTTAAGCCTAAAAATGACACAATATTATATCAATTAATTGTAAGAAAGGCCGTACTATCATATAGCAATAGTGTTTTGGTATAAGAGGAAAAATTGCCACCAAGAATAGTATTATAGCAAGCTCTTGTAGCATGTTAACTCCACCTTCTAAGATATTTGTCCTTAATCGGCATGGCTCATATTACATTACTCTCAACTATCATAGGCTAACCAAACTTTTAGGTTACAAATGTTGAGGGGACAAACACCAATTTATCTCTTGGAGATGCTAATATTGGTAGTGTTTGTGTATGTGTATCAATATGGATGAGTGTATGGGCGTATAGGTATATGTACCTAGTATTTCAAAAAAAAAGATGGTGTCACTTATAGAGATCAATAGCTTCAAAATAAAAAGAGTTTTTAGCAAGAGATGGAAACTACTTTTCCGTCCACGTTCAAATCTCAACGGCTATAATGTGCTGTCAGTCATGTGTCAGAGGTGACCGTTGGGGCATCCGCCGGGCCCCGCGGACTGTCCGCCAGGGCATAGCCAGACGGTCTACCCTCTGGATCGCCGGAAAACGCTTCTGTTAGATTCTTTGAGGTAATTTACGGACCGTTCGCGGACTCACCTCGGACCGTCCGCCCCGACACTCAGCGCACACACAAGTCAACGCACGTGGGCCCAGAAGTCACCACACACCGCGGACCGTCCGCCATGAGACCACGGACCGTCCGCGGTCCATTCGGACTTGTCCGAACGGATTTTCCACAGGATTTAAGATTTAATTTAATAACTCTTCCTGCGGACCGTCCGCCCGAGGGTTGCGGACAGTCCGCCAGCCACGACAGAGATGGTTTTACAGCAGATTTGCAATGCACCCATTCCCAAGTTAGTCGCCACAAATTCTAAATGCACTACATGCAATTCAAGGACCATTGTGGCACTAATATTTCATCGAACCAACGAAGTTGATCCCTCTTGATAGTACGGCTATCTAGCCTATCAATCCGGTCATTTTTCATCCTCTAATCACCTCATGACCGGTCAAATTTAAAAGCCCTATCATATACCTTTGCCTTGAGCTTTCATGATCCAAAGCACACATGCCATTCACATATCACCATTTGAAGCTCATTCGAACTCTTGGGACTAACCTATTCTCACATTCTCAAATAAAATTGTTAGTCCACAAATATTGTCATTAATTACCAAAACTTAATTAGGGGTCTAGATGCCTTCACCAGTCTTTCATGTAAGTGTTTCATAGATCATACCAGGGTTATCTTGACGAAATTGATCCCACGGCCCGGTGCTAATGAGCTCTCCCCCTGCTAGCCTGCGCGCCGCCCCGCTCCTATCCGTTGGATCCGGTGCTAATGCACATTTAGCACCAAGTCTAAAATGTGCCGAGGCTTTTGAGCGGGGCGGATGTTGAGTTCTCTGGTAGTGAGATGCCCTAGGCCGTTGGATTGTCATGTAACTAGACTTGTTGCCCTGCAAAATAATAGAAGAAAAGACATCTAAGAGGTATCACTTTATTGTCTAAGCTGATGGTTCACGAAATCACGAAACATTGTAAAAATTACTTGCTTCATGTGGATTTTGAATTACGAGTGCCATACATCCATGTGGCATTTTCTTTTCGAAATACAAGGTAAACATATGCATACCCTACTTTTGTCAGTACATATATACGGTCAAAGATTTAGAATGGTACGTAAAATTGATAAACTTACTAAAAACGTCTTCCTATAGACAATAATATCACCTACAATTGATGAAAGAACGTCTCGTTGAACTAATATGTTCTACCATAAGATTAACTCTAAAGGAATAAAAAAACTCATTTCTTTTTGAACCGAGTTTATATAGATTCTTTATTTATGGTGAAACATGTTCACCTATATTAAGTAATAACCCACACAACATGGATGACTTTATTCTAATTATTTTTCTTGTTGTAATAGTGAGGTCTATGGAGATTTTAGCAATATTAAAATCTATTTATCAAATTTCTCGTAGATGTTTCTAAAGACTAGCATGAATGCACGTGCGACACACACGTTTATTGATGACACATATGTACTAAAACAATATCTAAAAAAACTTTATATTCGCTCTCTCGTGTATAGAGAGCTTTAGGTATTCTCAAATCTAGAGGCACATCATTTTTCGAGATAGTTGGTCTTTATTTATATGGAGAAAAACTCTCCAATCTATTGTCTATTAGCAATACGGGATAATTGTGTATAGACGTGGTTACAGATGTGTGCACGTGGGGAGGTAGGGGCCCACCTGGCCAGAGGTGGGTACGCGCGGGCGGGTACGAAACTTTTGGTGAAAAAAGTTTTGCAGAGAATGAACTAAAAGTGTCTGGATCATCAAGTTTTTTCCCACTTTTCCCACCTTTCCCATGTCCCCCACCCAAAAAAACTCTGACAGGTGGGTCCTCTGTGAAAGGGTGGGGGTGGATTTTTTGGTAGAAAGCATTTTCAATTCTCTAAGATCCTTTTAGTATAGATACGATTTAGACTGATTTCTAATAAAAATAATATGCATATTTGTGTTTGTGATCTACTCTCTGTCCCTAGAAAATGAGCATTTTAGGAAATCTAAGATAACTTAACAAGAAAATAAAATGATCTTATTTTTTCTATTATTATTCATATTTAACACTAATTAACTCTACGTGTACATGCACACATACACATACTAAATAAGGTAAAATAATTTATTTTTTGGATAAAATTTGAATCTTAACCTTTTCTTTTCCAGTGGAAGTACTCCTGGTGCTCTTTTTTTTTGAAACAGTACTCCTGGTGTTCTGTTCACCCGCCGCGCGGCTTGGTTTATGCCACGTTTCGGATGGGCTGGATCCCCAATAAGGCCCACGCTAAGACATACTATAGCTGGGCCACAGCTCATGGGCTACCGCCAGCTTGAAACCCCAATTCTGCTCTGCTTCAGCTCTCCAACTCGAATGCTCGATCGAACCTCCGCCGCCGCCGCCGCCGCCGCCGTGCGGCAGCCAACCGGCGGCGTTTGAGCACCGCGGCGTTGCTTCAATCCACTACTGCTGCTCGCTCCTCGTGTCGTCTCCGCTTGCAATGCCAGCGACGGTGCCTCCGTCCCCGCCCACCCGCTTACATGCTCCGCGCCGCGCGCAGGCGGACGCCGCCGCCGCTCCCTGCCGCGCTCGCCGCCGCCTTCTTCGCCTCCAAGCCCCACGCTCCGCCGCCTCCGCCGCTGCCAACGCCGCAGGTCGTCGACGCCACCGTCTCCCGCTGCCCCTCGGACGCCCTCGCGCTCTCCTTCTTCCTCTGGTGCGCTCGCCGCCCCGGCTACTTCCACCCGCCCGCCTCCTTCGACCGCCTCCTCCCCGCCGCCGCCCGCCTCGCCTCCAGGCTCGGCACCGCCCCTGCGTTGCTCCGCGAGCTCCAGGGCCTCGGCTGCCCCATCAAGCCCCAGACGTTCCTCCTCCTGCTCAGGCTCTACTGGCGCGGGGGCCTCTACCCGCTTGTGCTCGAGCTGTTCGAGCAAATGCCGCTCTGGGGATTCCAACCCAACGCCTTCGCGCGCAACGTCATGCTCGACGTCCTGTTCAGGACAGGCCATTTCTCCGTGGCGGAGCTCTGGTTGCGGGACAACATTTCGCCTAATTACCTCACCTTTGCCATTGTGCTCACTCATCTCTGCAGAGCCGGGGACTGGTCAAGGGCACGGCACTATTTCGCTGAAATGCTGCGGCAGGGTTTTCTCCCAGGCACTGCTTCTCTCGAGGCGGTTTTTGGTTGTTGCAGTAAGGCTGGAACCATGTCCGAGCTTTGTCAGTTACTGTGTTTCGTGCATGTTTCTGGTTGCCAGCTCACCTCGGCCGTGTGGACATGCTTGATTGCTCGTCTATGTCGCGAGGGAAGACTGGAGGATGCTTGTAGGATGCTATCAAAGATGGTGGATTCTGGTTCTCCTCCCACAGTCATCACTTACACGCCCCTCCTCAAAGGTTTCTTGCAAGCTGGGATGGATAACCTGGCCAGGGAGCTTGTGGGGTTCATGGTGTCTTCTGGCTGCAGCCCCGACCTTGTTATGTACAATGTCCTGATGGACTGCATGGCCAAGGCAAGGAGATATAAGGATGCTCTGGGCATTTACATGCAAATCCATGGCAGCCAGATAAGGCCAGATGCTTACACTTTATCCACTTTGGTTCGGGTCTTACAATTGTCATCTTACAAAAGCCTTCTTCCCAGCATTCCTAGCTTGATTCTGTGCTCAGATACCTCTTATGATCTTGTGGCCTACAATTCAGTGCTGAGTGCTCTATGCAAGTCAGGTTTTCCATCAGAAGCCATCCAGCTCTACTTTGATATGATCGAACTGAACATCAGGCCAGACAGCTACACTTACGTCGGCTTATTTGAGAGCCTTTGCCAATTGAAAATGGTAAACCATGCAATCAATTTCTACCGCAGTACTGCTATGAGGGATCCTGAATCAGATTCATATGTTCATGCAACCATCCTCTGTATCCTTGTTAGACAAGGCCGGAACCTTATGGCCTTAAGAATTTTGAGGGAGGCTGTAAGTGAAAATTGTGCTCTTGATGCTGTGTGCTACACTGTTGTTTTACATGGTCTTTTCCAAGCTCGTCTGGTGGAAGAGGCTTGCAGGCTATTTCAACAGATGAAACATTTAGGAATGGTATCCAACACTTGTACATACAACGTGATGCTTCGTGGACTTTGTCGGACCATGGATATTCATGCTGTCAAAGAGTTGCTGACAGAAATGGAACTTGCTGATGTTGAGATGGACAACATATCATTCAACACAATAGTTGTGTTCTTAATTAAGTCACGGCGTATTGAATCAGCTGCTGCAATGATCAGAGAAATGCTTAATCTAGGCATGAAACCTAGTACCAAAATTTCCTTGTTACTTTCTCAGTCTGTTGGCCATAAATTTGTTCTGGAGGATAATACCACAACCACTGTTGAAAGTGATGGTTCTGATTCATCCAATGATCTCCTTGTATGCTCAGCTTCATAGGCAAAATTGTTTCAGCTGAACAAGCATACTGTTACATAGGTGCATAATCGCATGCAGATACACAGTACTTAAGGATGGTGAATGCTCAATGGCTTTCTGCCTTCTATAGGTGCTATACCATTCTTCTTGTGACATTCAACAATAACTATTCAAATGTTTATGATACCTGGTTAACTAAGATATGAACTTTTCAAATGTCCTGCTATTATGTTTGCTTTGGTCCTTTTGTTTCTTAATCTCAGTGTTAAATAACTTAATGTCTAGGCATAGAATGTGGTTAGCTTGTAGAAGGCTGATGTAGAACGGAATCATTGTTAGGGCAGTGTGAACATGGATGTGTCCAATAGTGGAGAAAGCTACACTTGACATCATAACTCAAGTAGCATTAGCAACCTGTAGCATAATAACAAGACCAATTCATTCTATGGTCATAAATCTAAATGGTCTTGCACATTGCCAAATGCCAACCCAAAGTGTTAAGGAAACCATACCATTAAATAGACAATTTGCTATGTGGCCTCAGTCTGTTGTAGAAAACATACAATTAATCACTGTTTCTGCTATCAATTCTTGCTTGTGCTGTAACAAGTACTCGATCATCCTCTGTCATTATGATCTTTTTTCAGTTAACAGTAACAAAGGTCGGTAGTTATTATTATTTTATTGCAGTGCTTGAGAAGAAGATGCCTTCTTATGTATACTCGTGGTCACAACACTTTATAATCTTATTTATTTAGAAGCTGCCCATTGATTAGTTGCTGCCTTGCTGGGGAAGGGAATTCCACCGGCTCCTTGGGTCAAGTGGCTGCTCATCTGACCTGTATCTGTGTGGTGGATCATCACGTGTGCAGCTAATTCTTCTTCTCATTTCTTTTTTGCAGTACTATCTGCCAGAGTTGATCTATCAATTTGCAGTATTCTTTTTGGAGGAAAATCTACTTGGGTGAAGTGCTTATGGCAATCAATGCAATTTTCTGGTGTATGTATGCATGTCTAGTTTCAGTAACTGCAGTCTGTAGAAGTGCAGCTTAATTGAGTATCTCATTTAATTTACTGAACAACTCCTTTTACAGGTTGGTTGGTTTTAGCGGATATGGCTCCATAAGTAGAGATGGGCCTGTGTTCTCTTACCTTTACAAAGGTAATTCATATTTGCATGGTCATTGGATGGTAATACATAATAGATTGAACTGTTCTTGGTATCCCTTGGTTTTGCTCTGGTACAGGTTAGTCGCCCTCTAAACCATTATTTCAAAGGCGACAAGGTGATCCAAGGCGAGCTGGGTAGCCTTACTGCCTAGGTAACAAGGGGTAACTGTTCCCCAAGGCGAGCTGGGTCTGTCCAGACGCCTAGGTGTCACCTTAGGCGACGCCTTTGAAACACTGCTCTAAACTGCAGAGGAACAGAGCTGTCTGCACAGTTTTGTTTGGTGCGGGAAATGAGTGGTCTGGTATTATAAATATTGGATCTCTTTGCGGACTTGCATTACACTTCGAAGATTTTGCAACATGACCCATGCACTTAATCTGAGAGAAAGTACAGGTAGTTTAGATATGATATTCTACAGCTTTCGCTGCAGCACTTTTACCTTGGAATTGATTTTGCTTATGTTTTCTTAAGAAAGAAGATTGTTTTTCTATTTTAGTTTTGAATTGGTCCCAGATAATTAAGGTCAGCATGGCATTTAACTCTGCTAATTCGATGTTATGCACACAAAATTATCTATGGAATAGCCATATTATCTGAAAACAAGAAGGTTTGGAACTAAACAATGACATTTATCTCAAATGTGGAAAACTTTGTATAGTAATATTATAAACATGCTAACAAACACATTATACTTTTCTTTGTTTCTAGGCATATGATTCAAATGAGAACGAGCTCCCAAGAAATTAAAAGAAAAGGAAAAAACAAGACAGTGTTTTTTTGTGTACTAGATATATCCTATGTTATCTGCTTTGTTATGAGATTGAGCTGCAAATTAATCTGTTGTCTAAAGCACATGGTATTTTAGATTAACTTCAGTGCCCAAATATTGATTAGTTATTTTCACTAATTTCATGTGCAATCAAGTAACAACTGTAAGCTTCGACACTTACTTGTCCAAGGGAAAGAGAACGACCATTGAATCGTGAGTTGACAACTTGTGATGGAGGCTTGATCGCAGTCTAGATCAATGAGGTGGTGGTGGTGGTGGTGGTGACTGGTCCAGACCACATACACGGTAGTGGGTGTCCTACCTCTCCCGTCCCTCTGCAAACTGAAACAAATGAGCTCAACACTTCCCAAGAAAAGATTTCTCTATTGCTGATTGTGCTCTAAATTGTTTGGATGAAGCCAAGACCAATGGCTATGAGGTTGATCATTATATTGGTCAGAAGTGGTATCATCGTTTGGGTGAAGTCAACACCAATGGCGATGAGGTTGATCATTATGTTGGTCAGAGGTGGTATCATTATTTCACTATTTACAGTTCTGCAAATTCATCTCGGGCACATCACACTTGCTTCGAAGTGTGTTTGAGATCTCAATTCCTGCAATCACTTTAAGAACTTTCGGAGATGAGCTCTAGTTCGATCAATGAGCCAAAAAATTCCATTTAGCCACCACTTCACAAGTGCATACCAGAACACATGATCTCCAACATGACCAGGGGGGAGAGAGAGATCGTGATGATAAGTATGTCTGTGAGGAATGTGATTATGTAACACTGAGTGTTTGCATAATGAGCTCCTAGAAGAGGCAGAGTGCTGGAAGGAAACAGTAGACGAGGGAGATGGATGTGAAGGGATAGATGCCAACATTAAGGTATGCAATCCTTTGGAGCACCTATTGACATATAACAGGTTGGTTGTTCTTTCGAGTAAAGGATCCACAATACATTAGTTAGGGACAGTAATGCTTGAGGGGCATTAGTGCACCAAATGGTGTCCTTTTGGTGTTTGATTCGCAACATAAGAAGGCCAGTGCGACCAATAAATTCAAGACGAGGAGCCTTCACAGGAGGAAGTGTGAACAGCATAATGGCAATATAAGTTCAACAGTTGCTGTTATTGTTTAAGTGCAGCGATAGAATTTGATGTCATACCATGAAAATTTGGATTATCTTTGGTACCTTAATTATTTTTTTTCTCTCGAAGTTGTTTTAGTATTATGTCATGGAAACAATGTGTCTGTGTATAAGGTGGTTATGGTCTTTGGTAGGAATAAGATCATTGACAACATTCATGCATGAAGGAAGCGAAAACTTGTCTTTGTTACAACCAATTCTCTTTGTTGGGGATCTGTTACATTCAGAACTAGGTGCAAATGCTGTGAATTCTGTGTAGTTTCATGCAAAATGGTTCAGCTGTTGTGTTCATCGTGGATAAGCATGCTACACTACTTGCATTATTTTTATTTTATTCTTCATCAAGAATTCATCATCAACCCATGCAAATGTTTACATATGATAGATTCAACTTCAGGTGGCTGCAGGTAAACAAAACATATCCGTTAGCTGATGAATTGCCTGGACCTGGAGTTAGTTCGGCGTCTGAATATGACTCTCGGTGACTCGGTCGACGGCTTGCTCGTGCCTGGCGGGGGCACACAGCTGGAACCGCTGTTCATCAGGATATCCTTGACGGCCATGGCTTCGATACTTGTTCGTCTAGGTCTTGGTCTTTCCAAGCCATGTGAACAATGCATGTAACAAAACAATGAAATTTACAAGAAAACAGGAGAAGCCAGGGATATTTGAACTCGATAATGAAAACTTGGTAGTTACATATGGTACTGCTTCTGAATTAATAAATCTTCTGAAATGGTAACTAGTACAGATTAATATTAACGGCTGCCTTTCTCAATTGCTTGTTGGAGTGTCATAGGCTGTGCGAGATGTTTTATTTGTGTTGCTGGGATGCGGGTAAATTTCCTCCCTTATCCGGTACATCTCCATAATGCCGAGAATGAAAAACAGCTAGACCGATTTAGATAATATTTTGCTCAGCAGAGCGATTTCCTTTCCAACCAATTAACCGTGGCATTTTTAGGCATATGTAACACAATCAGTTTCAGATAAGGAATGGTTGCCATGCTCTCTTTCTCCCCCCTCAAGTCTCCAGCTACCGCAAAGAAAGAAAAGCAGGGAAAAAGTTACCTATATTCATTTATTAGAAAACCGCAGTTGTTCTACACTTCAAAGAAATAAGTTAAGGATGTCACATAAATTAAGCAAACATGAGAATGATTCCTGAAGAACAAAAATAAAAGAAAACTGTCCGGGCCAAGAAGAGACCACAGGAAAAGACCTAAATCTCAGTTTCATCTTTTGTATACTGATTTTCTATGTCTCTTGCTTGTCCTGCCACGATAGCAGTATCCAACTATCATCCACTAGACTTCAAAAGCCAAAGATTACGTGCCTAACAATCGTCCATGAGTTATGATGGAGATGATATCGATAGCAGCTGGCGTTTTTTCCCTAAAAAAATCTTAGATGAGCAGCTGGTTTGATTTACTAAAGGAACAAACCATAAAGGCCCCTCACTACCTCCTATCAATGGTTGGTAAGCAGTGGGTGGTGTGGGCTCCACCTCACAGGATTTGGATTATCCTCCTCCCCCTGAGGTGACTACCTCTCCATGGCTATTTAAAGCCCCTTCTTTCTCAGTGCATTGTAAGCATGGGAAGAAGGATCGCTGGAAGAGAGAAAGGAATGGAACACGAGGAGTTGCCTTCATCTTCTTCCTCCTTGGGCTACCTGATGCAGTGCAGAATCTGCCATGAGGAAGAGGAAGAGGGGTGCGCGACCATGGAGTCTCCTTGTGGGTGCTCTGGCTCTCTCAAGGTAATAGGAACATGCATAAATCATAATTGTGAAATACATAATGTTTACTGGTCTATTTTTCTTTGAGATAGTTTCTTAGCTTGCTTGAAACTACTACTCATGATGGTGTTTTGATGTTGATATATGTGCAAATGTTTGTGTCTATGCATGCAGTATGCTCACAGGGGATGTGTGCAGAGATGGTGTGATGAGAAGGGGAGCACCCTCTGTGAGATTTGCCTTCAGGTTGGTGTATCTGCACACACTATTCTTCAATATTCTTGTGAGAATTTTCGCGGTACTATCGACGAAATGTCACAATGTACTTGGGGGCGGGTGGCCAAAAAGTTGTCGTTAGTGGGTGAAGTTGTCAGCTAAGCTCACTTTACTTCGTTATGGACTGTAATTAAGGGTTGACATGTACATGGTTCGTGAAACCTAAGCAAATGATATTTCTTGTAGTGTGAACAAAGTAGGTCTACCTTTCAGCCGTAAGCAAGTGCAATGTGGTGTAGAATATTAGTTTCCTTGTGCCCAACTTCTTTTAGCAATGACATGTGAATCACATTCATGGAACACTTATAGCAGCCAAAAGAAGACATTCTAAATCGTTCTTTTGATTTAATTTATATGTCTTCTGAAAAGAAAGAAATTTAAAATATTTTTTCTGTTGCCAGAATTTCGAGCCAGGCTACACCATGCCTCCAAAGAAAACTCCGGTGGTCGAAACGGCAGTCACTATCAGGTAGATCTCTCTCTATCTACACACGTCCCTCTGTGCATTGTCCAATGTGAGCACAGGCCGGATGATGGGTAACAACAATACATGCCCTGGCTGATCACATTTAAGCTTATCTGGCAGTATCATGCCACTGCCATCTCATCCAGCAGCAGTGGCAGCTAGAGATGCCCGCCCTTCAACGGAAAAATACAGATCATTAGGTAGCACATTGTTTTCAAACAAACAATCATTCTAACCACGCCGAAAGCGATTAGGCTGCTAACAACCGGGGGTTGATGAGATCTGATCCATGTCACAATTAAACATTTTAAATGGCCAGCCAGGTAGACCCAATTCCTACCAGCTGCCCCATGCCAGGCCCTCCACAGGCAAGCACACCTTTCTTACGGTACCATAGCACCTGGAGCACCCAACATGTAAAGATCCAGAAGCAACACACGATCTAAGCAATATGCTTGGCAGAACTAGGAAGAACTGTTTAGTTTGGAAAATAACATTTTCGCTCAACGAAATCCGTAGAAACTTCGGAGTACAACAAAACAAATAGCATAGAGTACACAATAACAGCGCAAACATGTCATGACATTTTCATATAGCTGGTATGCAGCAGCTGTATGCCCAATGCTAGTATTCATTCTCTTAGTAATATGACAGGTACTGAACACGCTGTTCATTGCCACAATGAACAGAAAAGACAGCTGCACTCAACGATATGACCTGTGAGCTGTGCTCCTGCATTTGGTGAGGAGAGTGGTCCTGTCAAAAGCGTGTGTTCAAAACCAAATCACACAATGTCAATGCACATCCACCTCACACGTCCAGCTAATGCCCCAGCCACTTGGTGTCTTCAATCACAATACTCAGCATTAATCCGTTGCATCTTCAAGCAAGGAAGAAACTTGTATGCATTGCAGCAACTGGATTTATCATTTGTCCACAAGGGCTCTATTTACAGGGAACCCAGTTACTAACTACACCTAAGCCCCTAGCATGGACTTACTGGATTTTTTTTTTCTCCCATAAGTCTCAGATATAATTGTTAATTTGAAAATGTTAATCAGATAGAACTAAAAAGTAAAGTGCAATAGGAATTTTCAGATTTTTTTGTTAAAATTCAAAATTATTCAACATGGCATGTACGAACTTCCTACTTGCAATTCTTTTATCAATTGATCGTGCAATGCTCCTCTTGCAGTGAACATGAGGACATGCATTCTGTGGAATCTCCAGAGACCTTGATTGACGGTGCAGATTACACTGGGTGCTCAGATCGAGGCGCCACTTGGTGCCGGTCACTGACGATTACGGTATAAAGTGTTTGCGGTGTCAGCAGCAAACTGAGATAACTGTCCTTCAGGACGAGTCCTTGTGCTGGATTCTGACTTACGCAATCCTGTGCAGTTCACCATTATGCTGTTGGTGTGGCATCTGGTTGCAGTGGTGACGATTGAAGCGGCAGATCACTGCGCGTTCAGTTTCGTGACAGTGAGTTTCGTTGACATGGTCCCAGACTCCCAGCTGGAAAAAAGAGGTTCAGTACCTGATTTGATGAAGCTAACAGCTGAGGGATATTTTCTTTGCAGATGTACTTGCTTCGTGCTGCTGGTATCTTACTTCCTTTCTTCGTAGTCATGCGGCTGATTCACATGGTACAAAGAGGGCAGCAGCTGTATCGGTTGCAGCTGTTGGAGGTTAGTCCTGAGTCATGTTAACTATTTCTTGATGGCACAGATTAGTTGACTCAAAACATGCTGAGTTTTCTCTTTTTTTTCTCTGTTTCTGCAGGATCAAAGAAATGCATCAACTATGAATCATATAGATGGCCAGGAGCAGCAGCAGCTAGTAATTAGTATTCATTAAGCCAACGAATTTAATGAACCAAAAGAAGGTTGTACATCTGGGGAACAATTTTCAAACAGAACATCACTGTAAACTTTCAGTCTTGATACATTTGCACAGTGAAAGCAGCCACATTTTTTCTGTGATTAGTACTTTTTTCACCAATGTACATTATGTATTGCTGGGGATATGTTCAAACAGAACCTTCAATACGATCAAATAGGGGGAGGATGAAATGAAATGAAGTCAGCATATCCATGCTTAGTACTTTTTCATGGCTAGCGAAGTTGGTTGAAGAAGACCATTTTAACTCGAGTGCATAATTTAGAGGGAAAACTGAATTCAAAACCCATCAAGTAACCTCCATGTCACCAGAAACTGGAGAAACTAAGATTTCAAAGGAAAAAAAAAGACATGTCACTCAATGAGACAAGAAGAAAAGAAATTACAGTTACCTCGCTAACCCTCTGGACACAAAAGTTTCTCTCTGCCATAGAACAATCGTGCATCCAGGTGGTCAGATTATTTTCTGACACAAAGTAGGCCAAACACACTGCCTAATGTATTTATTGACATGAAAATTAAACCAGCAGCATAGCCTGTACAAGGACCGCACAAGTACTCAAGATACTAAACAAGTCAATGCCTAGCAGATGCAGTTCAGAAGCAAGGATTAGAAACTCTCCAGTTGTATCTTGCTCAAAGTTAAACCCCAGAGTCATGTCACCCTCATTATTTTCACGTCACTCATACTTAGATCCAGACAGATTAATCCAGGAGTGGAGCAATAGAAAACAAGATCTGCATCCGTCAGAATTAACTAAGAGCAGGAATTGGAATAATTTGATCTCACCAAACATAAGCATACAAGTCACAAAATGGTTCAGCAGTACCCAGAGTCACGGAAGCTAACAAACTCAACAGTAGATATTTGTTAGCCTCACACCAACCGAGTGCCAAGCTGGAAGCACCCACCACATGGTACACCAAAAAGTTTTGCATGTGATGTGATACATTTATTAAGGTTTATTGTCTTGTACTCGTGTAAATCCAGTTATTGGAACACGAGTATAAGAAGGCAGGCTCCCAACTAAACCTCACAAAAAGTACAATAAGATGGAACTTAAAATTTGGAGGGGAAGACAAATTACTAACATGTAAGCCATCCTCTGCTCTATAAAGGCCAAAAGAGAACAGCATAACGCAGATCCAATCCTCTAAGGATCAACAAACTAGACGCGAAAGAACCACAGCAACTGAGATCAATTAAAATCGAAAGGTTATTAAGTGGAATGCAACTGCAGCATTTTGTTAGCAGAAAGTGTGTCCATAAAACAGAGCATGTCGAACTCCCCACACTGTGAATAGCTGCAGAAACTCCACCAGCTCGACCAGGAAAGATCAATCAATATCATAGTCAAACTTTTCCTTACTCTAGGCATTTGAATATTTGATAATGATGATGGTGTTCTCTTTGTAATGGCATGAAAAAAGAAATAAAAAAATTAACTGAGATAACTAACTAAACAAAGAAACGAACCAAGCCTAAATGATTAGTAAGGAGTTATATCATGTCACCATGTGAATAACAAGCTTTTCTTAACATGACATGATAAATGCCTGCCATTATGGACCAGATCTGCAGTATGGTAGGCCCATTAGGGTTAAGGATAGAGATAAGATTGGATATTTTGCTTTGGAATTAAGCCTCCCTATATAAGGAGATAGGATGTATCAATTCAAGCAAGAAGTAATCAGTTACTAGGAGATCTTTAACCTATCCCTGCCCTTATGGTGCAGTAGTCTTTATTTCTAGCCAGTTCGAATACCCGAGCCTACAATCAGCAATATATAAACAAGCATCTAAAAACTGTCTAAAGACTACTCTTGGATGGAGCTTTAATGTACACTAATGTACACTAGGTGATACCCCGCGCGTTGCTGCGGGAATTTGTTAAACAAAATTTTAAAGTGAATTTTGAAAGTATAAACACCAAAGTGATTGAATTGCAACGTTCTTTAGTAAACATTATACATGGAAGTATGACTGATCATACATGTAATTTATACTCTTATAATTTGTAATTGCTACTCACAAAAATATGGTCACAGAAAATCGGTTGAAGAATACTCACAAAAATGTGGTCACAGAAAATCGGTTGAAGAATAAATAGATGGTCTAGTGGATGATGACATGGCTTATAGTGGATAGTGATATGGCGCATAATGGATGATGACGTGGAATGAAAGTATAAACACCAAAGTGATTGAATTGCAACGTTGTTTAGTAAACATTATACATAGAAGTATGACTGATCATACATGTAATTTATACTCTTATAATTTGTAATTGCTACTCACAAAAATATGGTCACAGAAAATCGGTTGAAGAATACTCACAAAAATGTGGTCACAGAAAATCGGTTGAAGAATAAATAGATGGTCTAGTGGATGATGACATGGCTTATAGTGGATAGTGATATGACGCATAATGGATAATGACGTGGAATGGTTGCATGTTGAGAGAAATCCAACCATGGCTTGTTAGTAGGTACCAATTATATAGGTTACTAGGTGATTCCCCGCGCGTTGCCGCGGGATTTAAAAAAGTTTTCGATAAATAATGAATCATACTTGTATTTGTATTACAATGTCAACTAACTATGCAAGTGAGATAAAAATCAATTCACGTTTGAGAATTCAAGATGATGTGCACATGAGAGAAATATCAATTAATATATCTTAGTGGGTTTTTAGTGTATCTTAGTGGGGGTGATGATGTGGCTTCATGAGAGATGAGAGAAATCCTTAGTGGGGAGCCAAAACTAAGTTTTGTATGATTACAGCTGAACCTAACGAAAAACAGTACTACAACATAAGTTGACTCAGCATTCTTGTCCAACTTCCTCAAAAAAAAACAACGAATATTATTTGTGTACTCTTCAATGGCACGTTACTATACATGTCAGAGAAAATAAGGTAGTGGCTCTCCTGAATAATCAAATTTCAAGCACCATGGCAATATGCCACATTCCTGCTGGCAACATTGTAATCTTAGAAAATTCTATTACCAGTCTGATTAGGGACAGTTCTCTTGACCCGACTCTTCATTCTCTCTGCCCACTGATGGAACACATCAGACGCATCAAATTTCCCTGCAAATTTCACTTTCTCAGCCAACTCATTCAATATGTCTGGTTTCCCAGCCTTGGAGAAATCGGCAGCAAATTTATTGTAGTCTATCTGCGGAGCCTTCATCCCTTTGCTGATCATCTCCTCAATATATTTACATGCCTCCTCTGGCCTGCCATGTCGTATATGCCCATTAATGAACACCGTGTAAGAGTTCACATCAGGACAGATACCCTTCCGGTGCATCTCCTCCCACACTGCGCAACCCATTGCGTAGTTCCTACCACCAAGGAAATATGACTTCATCATCATGTTGTAAGTATGGATCGTGGGCTCAAGTCCCTTCTTGATCATCTTCTTGTATATCCTTGCAGCATCGTCTGGCATATTCCTATTTGTAAGCAGCTTAATCAATGCATTATAAGTCCGGGAATCAGGGGGGCAGCCCTTCTGTGTCATCTCCTCCAACACAGCACTCACTCTGTCCATGCGCTTTGCATTACCATATCCAACAAGCAAGCATGTATATGTAGCAACATCTGGTTGGCATCGGGCTTCCTGCATCTCCTCAAAGCACTTAATCGCCATGTCCATCTTCCCCCGCTTACAATGGTCGCGGATCAACATTGTGTAAGTCCACGCATTTGGTGGAGGCCCCTTCGCCTTCATCAGCTCAAACATCTTCACGGCCTCAGGTCGCCTCTGCCCACGCAGCAGCCCCTCAATCATCGTGTTGTGCACGACGACATCTGGCTTCATCCCCTTCTCCAGCATCTCATTCCAAACCCGCCCAGCCTCGACTAGATTTCTTGCATTGCACCATGCCAGAATCAGAGCAGTATAAGAACGCAGATCCGGGGTATACCTGTCATGCATTTTATCAAACACCCGCCTGGCCTCCCTGCCCAACCCCTCCTGGGCCAATGCGACAAGCAAGCAATTGAACGATTCCACTCCATCATCAAAACCGTTCTTCCTCATCAACTCGAAAACACCAACTGCATTCTTGATCTCGCCAGCTGCAGCGAAGGACTTAATAGCGATCTTGAAGGCGTCCATGGACAGGGCCCCCGCCTTCCCCATTTCTTGGATCAGTGCAACCATGGACTCGAACTGCCTCGTCTTGCCGAGGATTTGGACCATCTTGCAGTAGGTGATTGTGGTGTGCGTGAAGCCACCGGACGCGGCAGCCCACACGAAGAAGCGGTGGGACGGCCTGTGCGCGTGCTTGAAGCGGTCAAGCACAGCGAGCACGAGTTCCTCGCAGAGCGGCGGTGAGAGCGCGGACAGCGCCGCCTCCAGGTTCGCGTCGGCGCCGGCGGCGACGACGTCCGCGATGGCCGCGCAGACGCGGCCCACGTGCTCCGAGTGGCTCGACGCTGCCGCCGCCTCCTGCTCCGACGAACCATCCTCGTTGTCGTCGCCGTCGCCATCGGAGGCAGCCGAGGTGGAGAAGCACCTTGCGGCGGGGAAGCCCAAGAGCGCGTCGGCAGCCCAGCCTGCTGGCCGCGAAAGGAGAGAGGGAGCCAGGAGGGAGCGGGATCTCGCCGACAGCTGAGGGATCGCGCAGCTAGGAAGCGGGACCGCGCCAGCGCCGCGGTGGAGGGCGGCGCCGGCGCCGGAGGTCAGATTCGGTGGGGGCAGCGGTGGGGGGAGATGAGATGGGCGAGAGGCGTGTGGCAGTAGAGGCGGAAGTGGACAGTGAGGGCGATGCCGACGATGATGAGGACGAGGAGGAAGAGCGCCAGGCACGGGCACAGCATCACCGTCGCCGCGGAGGGCTCCCGCGGCGGCGAGTAGAGCGGCCGTGACTTGCTGGTCTCCATGGAGGGCGGCGACGGCGGCGGCGGTTGGGATGGGCTTAACGGCCATGGAGGATGCTCGAGCGTCGGCGGCGCCGGGTGGATTTTGTTGCTCCGTTACCGTCTGCCATTGGGCTTGGGGGTGTCAGCTTAATTGGGCTTCAAAACTTTCGCCCATTCACAACGTGACGGGTTGGCCCATTCACCTCTCAGGTTATTGAATGGGCTAGCCCATCACAAGGGTTTAACACGGGCCGCTGTTTGCAATATCTCTGAATGTTTGTTTGGTAATAATTCTGTACAGCAAGTTTAGACAATGTTAGTGGGTAGTGACACCTTCAGTGCTCGTAGCATTACATGAAATTTGCTAGCGCATAAAAATGTGTACAAAATGAAGCACATTCTAAAGTTGTGATCTCATGCAAAGTAGATGACTACTACTATGCCAGAGTTGTGTTCTTTACTTCTTTCTACTCCGTAGAACAGAGGCAGGAGAAAACATGGCTACACCGTGGTGACGGCATGGTCCCCTCCTCCATGGACTTGTCCGGTGAGCCTAGGGTGGTAATGGATCGTGGCCCGTTTGTTTCTTCATAATCCAATTTGGCCCTAATCAAATTTAGCTCAAAAACTGGTGGTCCTTAAAATTTCTAGTACAAAATGGAGGCCCTTTACCAACCCCGAGTGAGCCCATGGTTCTGGCCGTGCTCAGCACGCGGGTTGAGATTCCTTTGCGTGCGGCCACCAACACACGGCTCGCTAGCAGTAGTCCTTGCATTCTTTCTGAACAGCGAGTACGGATCGAGTACTCCACAAACCCTGACATGCATGGTGGACGCGGCGGCCGAGCACATCCAGAACACCAAGCTCCCATCCAAACTTGAGTAAGTTTTTCTCTTGGCTCCAACGGGAGGGCCGAGGGCCGGCTGAATTCTAGAGCCGATCTCTGTGATAAGAAGAAGAATATCAGGGATTAAGGGCTGGAGGAGTCGTCATCCCTGCGAGCGCTAGCTGCGCCTCGGAGTTGGAAACGGACGGCCACATTTTTCGTCCTCGCGTGCCTGGCGTCTGCTCGAGTTTGGCACTGCCTGCGCACCTACGTACTAACTTTGTTTCTAGCCCAACCAACCTAAACTCGCCGGTCATTTTGCTCCTTGGCGCGACGCCGATCGGAATTAATTCTGGCCAGCAAACCTCTCACAGCTGTACACAACCCCATTCTTTTAGCTTGCTAGTCCTACTCCTGAGGACACAAACGATAATCAAGTTTGCCAAATCTGTGTGAAGGAAGGATTGATTACCCTGTCGCCTCATAAAAGCTCCAGCCCTCACTTGCGGCTTCGAAGTCCGAATACCAGATCGCCCTCGAGTTAATTAGCCCGTCAACGCGATGCATTCTTTTTTAAAAAAGGTACTGTACTACGTACTGTATACTCCGTATATAAAATTCAGCCTAATAGTAAACATGAAAAAAAAGCCATCTCTGCTTATGCTTTAGCACCGCTCGTACTCGTAGAAAGCACGCCTTATTTTAATTCTTCTTATATATGCCTATATTATTGATGAGGTCAGGTCTTAATCAAGCATGCATTCTGCATTATTGGAACCATGAGACAACTAAATAGGCAACATGGTACTCCTACGTACCGTGCTACAACAAGTCCAACAACAGCTAACTACTAATGTGAGACATAAATAAAGCCTACCAAAAGGCTCCCACCAGAATGTGAGTGATCAGGCAGACCTAATTCTCCAACACGCCAAAACAATAATAATAAAGCTAGGATGCCCATGTTGCCAATAGGCCATGCATGTCAACACAGGAGCGTGATGGGACGGTTGCTCCTTGGCCACGTGGGGCTTTTCGTCAACTGCAATTAAACGCTTTGGCCCTCTTTGGATAAGTGTTAGCGTTAGTCTGGGGCAAAATAACACCAAACTAACACTTTTGATCCAAACAGCAGTGTTATTTTGATGTTAGTTGGGACTAACACCCCCAAAAAACTAACCCCTCCAAGAGGTGGTAATTGGTGTTACTTCTCAGTGGGGCCCACCAGATTCCCTCTCCCCCCCACACCCGATCCAGAACTCGCGTGCGCACTTCTCTCTCCCACCTCCCGATCCAGCCGCTCCTGCGCGTGGAAGCACCGGCGCCCTTCCCCCGCGCCGCCTGCGACCTGCACACGCGCTGCCGCCATCCTCCACTAGCCGCGACTCACCTCGACGCGTCGCCGCCTCCGTCCCTGCGCCGCGGCCGTCCCTGCGCCACCTCCTTCCCAGCGCCACCACCTCCGTCCGAGCGCCGCCGCCCCATCCCCAAGCGCCTCCTCCATCCCCTGCGCCGCCGTACTGCCCGCTCCAACAACTCGCAGCGTGGAGGCGGCGGCCAACGCAGACGTGCGAGTTGTCCCCCTGCACCAAGGAATGGTGGCATCAACATCGGCGGTTCCGGCCAATCCATCGACGAGGACGACGAACTTTCTGATGGTGTGGAGGAATTTGGCAGCAGCGGCGGCCACCCGGTGAGCCAAGGCACTCGAGCATATTGGTCTGATGAAAATAATGCATGCTTGTTACAATTGGGTATACAGCAACGTAGAGCAGGAACATATAGTGGTTCTCAGATGAATAGTGAAGGGTACCGAGCTGTTATACAGGGCTTGAAAGCAATGAGGGGCTTGGTTCATGATCGTGATCAGGTGAGAAATCAACTCCGCATACTAAAGAAAATCTTCTCATTCTGGCGCTACTTGGAGACCCACACGGGGTTAGGGAGGAAACCAGATGGGACTATTGATGCTGATTCTGATTGGTGGAAAACACACACAGAGGTACAATTCTAACAATTATCATTACTGTGATGATATTTACCTCACCATGATATTGATTACATTGTGTTGTTTTTTTTTTGCTGCAGAAACAACCATTCCTAAAGAAGTTGCAATATGGGCCTCCAGCAAACTTAGACTTGCTTGAGGCACTGTTTAGTGATGTTGTTGTGGATGGTGGCACAGCATTTGTCCCAGGAGATGATTTTGGAGAGGAAGCAGATGAGGATGAAGGGGAAGAAGAGGCAGAGGAACATGAGCCAGTTAACACCCCGAGGAGTACAAGCAACCAGAGGAGCAAGAGGTCTGCAGACAGCACTACAAGTACTTTGAACAGTCCAGTGAAGAAGACCAAGAGCCCAATGGTGAGGTATGTGAGGGACATAGCCAACACATTCAAAGAGTCTGTCAATGTCAACACCAAGCAACTGAAGAAAAGAGTTGATCAGAAGGAGGCTTTCTCTGTGAAGAGATGTCAGGACTTGGGGTGGGAGTGTGGCATTGAGGCAACTGCAGAAGCTGTTTATGCAATGTCCAAGTTTTTTGAGTCTGAATATCAGAGGCAATTCTTTTGTGGGCTGCCAACAAAAGAGCTTAGGCTGAGTTACTTCAAGAAATGGTGCACAGACAACAATTTGGAGTAGAATTTTAGGATAGAACTCTCTATGTGTTAGAATTTGAGTTTAGAACTATCTATGTGTCAGACTTTGAGTTTGGAACTATCTATGTTTAAGTTTGGAACTATCTATGTTTGAGTTTGGAACTATCTATGTCATTGTGTTCTACTATCTATGGTTTTTGTGTTATATTATCTATGGTTTTTGTGTTCTGATATCTATGGTTTTTGTGTTGTATTATATATGTTCAGTACTTGCTAACATGTGTATTATTTATGATTATCACAGGAAATGATGGATGAGGGCAATGGTGACATGATGGATGAGGCCAGTGCTGATCTGATGGAGGAAGAGGATGATCATGATGGCAGCACAACATCTAGTGAGGATGAGATTGTGTCAATGTGCTGCAAGAATCTGAAGGAGGCCCAGAATGTTATTGCTCAAATGGCACCTATTTTGGGTATGTATTCTGATCACTACTTCTGGAAGTTGCCCTACAGGATAGAGGGAGAAAAGGGGATTGAGTGGGTTATGAGGACACTAGCCCGGGATAATTCTTGCTACAATATGTTTCGGGTTGAGAGAGCTTTATTTAATAGGTTGCATAACACCTTAGTCCAGTCATATGGGTTACAAGACAGTAGCAAGATGTCATCAATAGAGGCTTTAGCTATGTTCTTATGGATAGTTGGGGCACCACAGTCTATTAGACAGGCAGAAGACCGATTTAGAAGGTCTATGGAGACAATAAGCCGAACCTTCAACAGAGTTCTCACTTGTGTCCTTAGGTTATCCAAAGACATAATTGTACCTAAGGACCCAACATTTTCGGAGGTGCACCCACACTTAGAAAATCCTTCTTTTTGGCCACACTTCAATGACTGCATAGGTGCTATAGATGAAACACATATCAAGATGGTGGTACCCAATAGGGCCAAGATTCCACACTTGAACAGGCACAATGAAACAAGTCAGAATGTGATGGCTGTGTGTGATTTCGACATGAGATTTACCTTTGTTTTGGCGGGATGGCCTGGTTCAGCACATGACATGAGAGTTTTCAAAGATGCTATGACTACTCATCATCACAAATTCCCTCATCCACCACAAGGTTTGCCACTGCAATTGTTTAAATTGCAATTTTTTACGTAATTATCAGTGTTTGACTGCCTTTTATCCTTGTAGGTAAGTACTACGTGGTTGATGCGGGGTATCCAAACCGGCCGGGATACCTTTCACCATATAGATGTACATGGTACCATGTCGAGCAGTGGCAAAACGGCCCTCCACCACAAGGTATCAAGGAAACCTTTAACCATGCACATGCTCAAGTTAGGAATGTCATTGAACGATCTTTTGGAGTGTTGAAGATGAAATTTAGGATTTTGTTGAACATGCCAAGGTTTCTAGAGAGGAAGCGAACTAGAATAATTGTTGCATGTATGGCTCTTCACAATTTCATTAGAGAGAGCAGAATTGGGGATAGGGATTTTCAGAGATGTGATGCGGATGCAAATTTTGATCCAATGCCTAACCACGGTGATCCATCGTGGCCAAATGATGAGCCTCTTGTTGAAGATTCCAACATGAATGTATTCCGTGATGAACTTGCTAGTGCGTTGTTTCATTGAGTGTAAACGTGTATGGACTGTAATTGTTATTTTTGGATCTTGAGCTACTTCATAATTGTATTGTATGGACTGTATGTTTGAGACAATTATGTTGGATTTATATTTGTTTGAGCCAAATGATGAATTGGGGCAGCAGCCTGTGTTATTTGTTATCTGTGCAGTTAAAGAGCTACTATACCCTCTCAAGAAGCAGGTGACATACTGTGAATTTTTGCTTTCCTCTGAATTATTTGGAAAACCCAAATGCAAAATTTGAGTATCAGTAATATTTTTGACTTTGCTTGCTGTCATGAACAGGGGGCTGGGAGGGAGAGCAGGACAACACTGTCTGAAGAGGTATTTTTCTCAGTGTGCCGTACTTACTTTTGACATTTTTTCTCAGTGTATTCATTCTCATATTAATTGTGCTACATTGCCATCTCTGAAACCTGCTACATGTGGGAAGCAACATGTATTCTGCTGAACAAAAAAATTATGCTGTCAGACATGTTTCCTGATCGTCCGCGGCAAGCAGCAAGTCTGTTAATATCTTGTTAATATGTCAGCATCGTTTTCTTTCATGTGGACATAACCAAATATTTCTTGCCTTGCTGATAGATCTTAAGAAACATGTAGCACTTTATGTTTTGGCTGCCCTTTTGTGATGGTACCATTAAGTTTTGGTGTTTTTAGTTGTCTGCAAACAGCTGAATACAAGAATCATAATTTGATTTAGCAACCATACTGTATTCTGTATGCAGCTCGTCCATTGTGCAGTGGCAGACCCTCAAGTACAACATGAAGTCAAGGGCTGGGAGAGGCTTTACCCTTGAGGAGCTGAAGGTGATACACTGATTCACTGTTATTCCTCCATCAGAGTTGTTCTTGAGCCATTTTGCTATCTCAGTTCAAATAATTTTCTGCTGTATGTGTGCATTATGTACAACATTTTGGTTGCCATGGAAAGCTTGGTCTGTGTGGTGCTGCAAACATGATTGTCATGGTGTTGTGCTTTATAATTCATGAAAGTTGGTCTGTGTGGTGCTGCAAACATGATTGTCATGGTGTAGCAATTGCTAGATGCAAATTCTGCTCAAGTACATCTCGTGTGGTGCTGCTGGGGTCGGTGCTCAACTCGTGCCAGGTGTATTTCCATTCTTGTGTGGTGTCGTTCAATTCTGCTACACTTCTGACTATCAGACCATATGGGACTTGGTGAAATGTATTCATTCTCATATGCCGGCTGCAATAACTTGGATGATCAGGTTCAGGGTGTGGAATAGGAGTGAGAGATCAGAAACGGGGAGCAGCTTATCTGTTGATCCAGTGCCGACATGTATCTAGCCACATGGAGGGCCACAACACCACCTTCATCCCAAATCCCTCACATGAGACAGCTTTGTTTTGAAAAAGTAGTATTCAATACAAATTAACACATGGATCCAAACAACTTTGATGTTAGTTTTTTACGTGTTAGTTGGGGGTGTTAAAAACTCTCACTAACACTAACACTAACACCATGGATCCACACATGGCCTTTGTTGCAACATACAACGCGCATGTTGTCGGTTCATGCAAATGCAAAAAAATAACCTCAATTGTTTTTTCTAGGATACAAAACACGTTCCGTGTCAAAGCAACAAGAGGCAAACAATTCAGTAGCGTCGTTTGGCATGCATCTACCGATCATCAACCCGGGCTGACAGCAGCTGTACGTACATCATCACTAGCGTCGAAGCATCACGAGAGCAGAAGCAAGGTCAAACGGCAAATATAGTCACACCACAAATCAAGTTTGTTAGAAGAATAAATCAATGCAAGCAAGCTTGTTTGTTAGACTAGTGGTAGGTGTTCAGTCAGTCAAAGTGAATAACAGGAGGACTGTCTGAACACACACACAAAAGCAAGAGCTAACTAACACACTAGCTAACACATTTCCGCTGAGATGATAATATGACTCAGAGCCAATGATTAGCGAGCCAGCTTTGCATTATTAATTAACGTGTTCGTTGTTTTCTCCGGAAAGGATCGAGTATCTTTGAAGTAAGATCGGCCCCTGCTTGCTTATTCTAGAGCAATCTTATATATATGAATATATAGTGCAATGCAAGAAGTGCTACAATCTCATAAAGTTCTCTTTTTTAAAAGAAAAAAAGGAACAAATTGGCAGTTAATTAAGCTAATTTCCAGTTGTTTCGTGAACAACAGCCCTAGCAATTGGGTTATAGTTGGTGATTAGCTGCTGATTCATGCATGAATCCTACTTTCACCTGCTCTCTAGCTAATACTCAAAACAGAGTGTCAGTAGAGGTCGCTAATCTCTGCTGCTAGCAGCTTAGTATCCAATACATGTTCATTTCCTCTTTCCAGCGAATCCTGATTGTGGGTCTTGATTACTGGATGATGTAATACGACAGCAACGCATGCAGCTTCAATTGAGAATACTCCATAAAACAAATCCTTATAATAATAAAAAAACTAAAAGAAGAAGCAGAAGAATTCAAGTGGTCTGGTGATCTCTGATCGTACAGTGGATGTACAGTGCCTTCTGCAACCAAAATATGGTTGGGCATGTCCCAACGGAACGTTCGCTCGCGGATCCTTTTCCTGGCTAGCTTTAGTTCGTTGCATATTAAAATCACGTAGAGATTCGTCAAACCGTCACCAAACTGACCTCCCTCCGCCGATGCAATTTGGTCATGTGCAGATGTTCTCAAGGTTTATACACATGTGGAGTATGGATACGGAGTACTCCGTAACATGTTTATGCAGCAGTGCAATAATGCCCGTGGTTGGTAGTAGCACCTGCTTGTTGGCTGCCATCGCCGCCTGCTCTGCTCCCAGCTTCCATGCCTGGGGGCCTTCACGTCAGCTACGTACGTCGGCGAGCACGCACGTGCTCGTGCGGCCATTGGCCGGCGTACGTGCAATAGGCACAGCCGGAGTAGATCACACAGCACACAGTGATCAGTGAGGGAATTGAATGGAGTGGAAATCGATTGGGGAGCATTCTGCCTTGGATCAGCAGACAGCGAGTATACGGCCCTACCACTGGGCCTCGTACTGTTCATCGGCAAAAGCAGAGAGAGGGGGTGAAAGGTGAAAGCCGCTGGATGGACCCGGTTTGTGTGGCCGCGCTCGATGATTGGAGCGGGTCTGTCTGCTCGTGAGGTGATGAATAAAGTGCGTTCAATTCTTTCTTACTCAGGCTATTTTTTTTAAACGAACGGCACTCAACGAGTGCGTTTCAAATTGATATAGTAGAAAAATACAAGACTACTGCTCTAGAAGACCATAGTCAGGAAACAGAAAAGAAATAAAAAAAAACAAAAGAACAATAAGCTCGTTCGCTTGAATTGGGACGTCAACACGGGTAGCCGCTCAACAATATACACCAAACTCTACACACAACGACGACAGAGGAGATAAGGCACAATCGCAGTTTTCACCAACCAAAACACAATCTTGCGGTTATCGAATCTCAAAAGCGGTCCGGCGTTGATAGAGAAGCATAAGGGGCGGACACCATCACACCAAGGGGCCACTGCCGTGAAGGACCCAACACCGTAGTACTGCCGCACTCAAACCGACCGCCCGACGGCACGAAAGCACAAGTCCGGAAGAGCTCAACGCGCAGGGGCCTCGCCGCTTCCGCCGAATGACGCCTCTCTCGCGTGCGCGGGGACCTCCAACCCGCCACTCAGCACGCCTCTCCCGTGTGCGGGGACCTCCAACCCGCCACACGGCACCACACTCCGGACTCGTCTCAGGGATCGCCGTCGAGGCGGCAAGAAGAAGTGCCCCGCCCTCTCAATGATGAATCGAGCTACCCGACCACCGTCGTGGTTCAAAATCATCCCGTTGCTTTCCTCCTCGCACGAAGACGCCGCCCTCTAGCCAAAAGACCGAAAGTCGCCCGTTACTCGACTATTTTGTTGATGAGAAAAATACTTCTATGACAGGGAGATACCCAACTTTCGGAAAATCTAAAAGTTTCACTCGGCTATTTCGTTATCCCCGTAAAACTTAGCTTGCTAATTTGCATCCCTACCATTTTGCTATCCCACGAGGCACGATGAAAGGTTAGGGACAACAATCCTTACCAACAAGTGATTTTTTTTAGAGCAATACGAACAAGTGATTAACCACGGGTCCAGCCAAGGTATTTCCAGCTAATCTATGTAGTTTATAAGTTAAAAATACTACAATTAGACTCTAATTAACCAGCTTAATTTCTATCTAAAGTTCTTTAGCCCGGGATGCAAAGCCATCTCTGACTCCGCCACTGTATAGAGGGGCAGTCATCAAATACTTTACAACCCTCGAAAGCAGCTTGACCATCAGTCACAAGGCCCAAATCTCAAAGCAGTCTTCATGTTCTAAATCTTAGAATTTAAAATGAAGCTTTGTGGCTCAAGAACTTGTACAAGTTTTTCTCAGCCCTTCACAGAATTAATATTTAGAACTTTATTTTTGGGCACTTTTAGAGATGCTTTTATGGAATGATGTCTTAATTTTTGCATAATTTCACTTTCTTACTCTAAATAATTTATTTATATTAATATATAACCGTGCACCCCTCCTTGTTCCAAAAGGAAAAAATCAAAATTGAAATGAAGCTTTTCAAATTAAAATTGTTACTACCTCCATCATTTTTTATTTGACGTTAGGATCAATTCTTTTAGACTATTTTTAGTAGTAATTTTCTGTCCTAAACAACATCTATTAGCGAATGGAGTAGTAATTCCTTAAGCCCTTAAAAATGATCATCAACTGGACCTCAGTGAAACTAGGGAGCAGCTGCATTATTGAACTGAATGTGGCGGAGCTCAATTGGGGAGCAGTCTGCCCATAAATCAGCAGCATCAGCCCTACCATTACTGTGGCACGTATCCTATCAGCTACAAACAACGGCGAAATTGAAGTCGCTGGACCCGTCTGCCTACGATCTGAGGACTTGAGAACAGAGGAGAACGGTAGTGCTTTGCCCAACAGCGCAAGGAAACAGTAATTCCTCCCTTTGCTTTTCCATGCAACCGTCCACACTTTAGAAATAGCGCCCACAGAGTGTCCCCACACGGCCAGAGGAGGACCGGGGCCCACCACCACCGGTTAATGGTGAATGGTGAGAACTGCATGCCGAGCACGGGCAGGGGGGCAGGTCCATGTCCTCGCAGGAATCAGGAATCATCCAGGCCAGGTAACCCAGTGACGGAGAGACGAATTAGAAGGCGACTCGCCACCAAATTTTCCTGTCGGCTAGGTCAATTCCAAGAATGAAATCATTTGGTAGTTTGCAGTTTGCACCACGGCATGCGTAGCTCACGTGTGCGTACAAAAAATTAATACGCCTTCGTTTTATGGGACTGGTTGGAGTAATAGTCCAGCTACCACAACAAGGATGCAAAAACAGCGTGTCCTTTTTAATGGCTGAGGACCCGCTTGGCATTTTTATTTCACGCGTGATGACACGCGCATGAAAACATCAAGCAAAATATCATCCTTTTTACATTGATGTTTATATGCAGAGTGATATTGCATTCAGAATTTTTGTTATTTACCATTTATGTGGTGTTTGGATCCAGGTGCTAAAGTTTAAAGCTTTAAATAAGTGATAATTAGATGTATTAAACATAACTTAATTATAAAACTAATTACATAAGTCATGTCTATTTCATGAGACGAACCTAACAAGCCTAATTTCGCTATAATTAATACATAATTACTATACGTTTACTGTAGCATTACATTGTCTAATCATGGTATAATTAGGCTTAATAGTTTCGTCTCGTAAATTACTCCTCGTTTATATAATGAGTTTTTAAATTAATCTATATTGATTTACATTCGATGTGACGGCGCTAAAGTTTAGCGCGTGGGAAACAATAGAAGAAGATCAGGGGACAACGGTTTGATTCCTGAGGGAGCAAATGATGGCTAGGGTCATTGCATATGTGGTCACACTAGGCTTGTCTTTGGTGCGCCAAAAGCCCAACCTGGCCAGTAACTTGATACATACACCAATGTATTGATGTTGGGCGCCACGTAATAATGCTTGCTATGTTTTTTTTGCACATGGTGGTATTATTTCGACGCTACAAAGTCTTACATTATTACTGAATGTTTACTATTCCAAAGGTTAAAATTTATCCAGAAATATAAGAACTTCTGAATTTCAACAAGACCAACATCAAAATCAAGGCAATAAACCATTGAAACCAGCCATTTATGATGTATTATCCCATGACAGCAGTAATTTAAATCAGTTAGAATCTGGCCAGCTGTTTAACGAGGGGCATAATAAACTTTCCGATCACGGTTTAATTTATCTTAAAATTACCGAAAATGTTTATATTTTAGGATGAAGAAAGTTATAAAAAATATTATTGCAATGACCATATAATAAGAACAAGACAACTAATTAAGAGCTGTATGGAAATTGGTTTACCTATGGGTGCGAATTAGTGCCTCCAAGATAACTAATTAAGAGCTGTATGAAAAATGGATTATTTACGGGTGCCAATTAGTGCCTCCACGAGTCACCTCTTATCCAGATTTTCCAAAAATCGTTCAATTATTAATTAGACTCAAAATGATTGGTGATGCTACTGTTACTGTTGCCATGCCCTAATAAACCCTAAAGTACGGAGTACATTCTTTCCGTGACGCAGTGGTGCTCCCATCCATCCAAACACACAGAAAAGCCAGCCGTCTCGGTCGCATGGAGCAGTGCGCCACTTTTGACCGTTACCCAGACCATAATCCGCATCGTGCATGGCGGCAAGCGAAGAATCGCGTAATTACCGTGCGCTTTGGGACATAATTGATCCACCCCTGACCCTTTATCCGGGCCCACCACGGCCCTAATCGAGCTCCCCTCACCAGCCAGCCAAAAGCGCCGGCCCAACCCCCTCCACGCATTCCGCCGTGTGTGCTAGACTACCCACGCCACCCTCCCCCTCCACTCCTCTCTCTGTCACCCTACTCGGGGCCCACCCACCCTCTTGAAGAGCGTGCCCCGCCTCATAAATAAAAACGCCGAGGAAGCCGAGCAAAGCGAAGGAGAAAGCTGCCGCTGCCTGCCTCTGCCCCCGCAGCGGAGGAGGAGGCGAATCAAACCGCCGGGCCGGGGAAATAAAGGAGGCCGCGGTCGCGGAATCCCCCCTCCCCAATTTCCCCAGCGGCGAGGCCCCCCGCCTCGATTCCGTTCGATTCGGGGTTCGGTGCGGCGGCGATGCGGATCCCGCGGCGGAAGGGCGGGGCGGGGCCGCTCGCGGTCGGGGTTCCAAGCCGGCGGGCGCAGGTGGCGGCGGTCTTCGCGCTCGCCGCGCTGCTGGGGGTCTCCGTGCTCTACGACAGCGCGCACATCGCCGCCTCGCTGCGGAGGCACGGCGCCGGACCCAGGGCGTACGCCAAGCTCTCCTCCGACGACGGCGCCGCCGCCGCCGTCTCCAGCGTCGCGAGGGTGAGGGTCCGCTGATCCTGCTGCTGCTACCGTCTCGGTCGGTTCGTTGGCTGGTTGGTTGGCGCTGAGCTAAACCCACCTTGCTGTGGTTTCTGTTTCTGCGTGCAGGAAGAGGCGGCGCCGGCCGTGGACGAGGCAAGCAAGCAAGCGCCGCCGGCGCAGGCAGCGGAGTCGGCGCCGGTTGAGGGCACAGATCGGACGGACCCTCCTCCGCACTCGCAGCAGCAGCATCAGGAGGAGAAGGATGAGGCTGAGGCGGAGGCGGCGGCTAAGCCCGGTGCGACGGCGGGGAGCTCGGTGCAGGACGCGCCGCTGATCGAGGAGGCCGTGCAGGGAGAGGCGGCGGGCCACGGCGACGGCGGCGCGCACGAGCAGCGGCCGGAGACGTGCGACCTGTACAAGGGCCGCTGGGTGTACGACGAGTCCCGCGCGCCGATTTACAAGGAGTCCGGCTGCGGCTTCCTCACGGAGCAGGTCACCTGCATGCGCAACGGCCGCCGCGACGACGACTACCAGAAGTGGCGCTGGCAGCCCGACGGCTGCGACCTCCCCAGGTACGTGGCGGCCGCCGCCTCCACCTGCTTCCTTCCTTGCCTGCCACTGCATTTCCTTCCCTTTCTCCTTTCCCCCTTCCACAGCTACAGTATACGTGTATCTCTACACGTATACGCGTATACGTACATACGGCCCGGCGCGCGTAGTTGGTTTGGGTGGGTGCGGCCGCGCTTTCGCTCGCGAACTGGAAAGCTGGAGCTGGGGGTGGACGCGTGCTCCGCATGGGCGGCTGCGTGCGGCCAGATCACTTCGCGCTTTCTTTTTTGTTCGGGAGCCGGCGGATCCGTGTCTGCATCTGGGGGGCTGCAGGGGTCTTTTGGTCGTATTTTTCTTGTGCGCTCTGTGTGGACGTGGTGATACGCCCAACCTGTCTGTCTGGCGGATGCGCAATTGCGCAAGGAGTACAGGTGTATTGTAGGCTTGTAGCCATCCCATCTTGTTCGATTCCATGTCTGGCACCATTGCTAACTACAAAATACTGCCCGTTGCTGAACTTGTCATGGTTGTAGCGACAGCAACTAGTTACCACAGGCGAAAAAACAACGACGTGATTCCAACATTGCCAGCATTTCATAGTGTACCCTTGTTGTAAGATGTAACCCTTTCATCTTACTGTTGCAATGGTTGATGCGCTCCAGAGATGATGCTTAGTTTTTGCATAGCTCTGTCCTTGCTACTAGTAGCCTCAAAGTTTTATCAAGGCAAGTGGCTGTACAGGGTTTCCCTGCATCAAGACTGCAGAGTACGTTAGGTGAAGTTGATCTGTTGAAGCCTGTACTCCATTGGCCATGTTTCTTGGCAACTAAGATTTGGTATTGTGGTACTTTAATTTGTTAGGTGCTATAATTGATGAGAAAAAGAGACCACACTCATATCAGCTATGGTCTTTCTTTGAATAGATTAAGAAATTTATTGGCCGATAGAGATGTTCGTTAGTTAGAGAAAGTTGTTGGGTGGGGAAGTAATAGGTTTGGAATCTCAAAAAAACAGGTGGGAGTTGTTGCATGACATGGCATCAACTTCTGGTTCTAACTAACTACTAACAATTATTTTCACTTCTAATTTTTGTCGGTAAATTGGTGAATGGCCTACTTCATACTAGAACAGCAACCAAAACATGAGCTAACTAATAATTGAGCAACACTTTCTATGTAATCTAGAATCTTTCAGATTAGTTAGGGTTGGGCTCACATTTATCAGCATTGAGTACAAGTAGTTACACTCACATCACAGTTTACTAAATGTTAGTTTATTTGTTTTAAATGCACACATCTACAAGCTATTGAATTTACCTATAGTATTATTTAATTAGTTCATATGTTTAGGTAATGCATTCGGTAAACATGTAGTGCGTGCTCTTTGGTCTAATATATTCCCCCGTTACATGTTACATGACCAAACCTTCAAAACAGAGGAGATTTATCAGAAAGTTGGTACTTCACATTTAGCCACATCCATTACCAAGCACCATGAATCTGGATGCAGCTGGTGCCATAAGCCCATAACTGGGATTCAAAGTTTACCATGATACTGAAATGAGAGAAACCTTTTGTTCATCTAATTGAATGATTGTGGTTTTCACTTTCATGTCTGTTGTACTGTTCCATGACAAATGAGTTTTGTTGCATGTGCAGTGTTGTCTATTCTATGACAAGTGAGTTTTGTTCCATGTCCAATGTTCCCACCATGGGACCACGGTAGTATAATTCAAGTTGGAGAGAAGTTAGTTATACTATATATCACTCATGCAAATGAATTGCGTCATTTTGTGATGTGGGGCTTGCTGTCTTGGAAATGCATTTGATTATTGTCATAAGTCTAGTGGATGTTAAACTGTACAAAAGATGCTGATGAAAAATCATAGATTTTTAGCTCAACCAGAGTGTTGCGAAATTCACTTGAAAAGTATTGTCAAGTGCATGTTTGCCTAAGAAAAATCTTCAAGGTAGATTCATATTTATCTTGTGCATATCTTGTTATGAAACTGATGGTTTTTTCGATGATTTTGTTACAGATTTGATGCTAAGTTGCTTCTGGAGAAGCTAAGGAACAAAAGACTGATGTTTGTGGGGGATTCTCTGAACCGGAACCAGTGGGAGTCCATGGTGTGCCTCGTCCAGTCAGAAGCTCCATGGGATAAAAAGTCACTAGTCAAGAATGGTTCTCTGAATGTCTTCCGTCTTCAGGTGATTACATACTTAACATATGCACATCAACTAGTGGATACTTACCTCTACAAAATCCATTACAGAGATCATATAATATATCAACATTGAAGATCTAACTGGAATCAGCCTTATAAAATGAAAAAAGTCCAGATTCTGTTTATGCTGATTTTTCTCTACCTTCCATTATGAATCTTATTATGGTTAATCCTGGTATGTATATTTTACTTGGGATGTTTCATCAGGAATATAATGCAACAGTTGAGTTCTACTGGGCTCCTTTCCTAGTTGAGTCAAACTCAGATGATCCAGATATTCATAGCATTAGTGACCGCATGATCAAGCCAACTTCGATCGCGAAGCATTCAGCGAACTGGGAAGGGGTGGACTACTTGATCTTCAATACTTACATTTGGTGGATGAACACACCACAGATGAAAACAGTGTAAGTAACTGTAGAACTTCAATCCTTGTGAACAATGAAAACAGTTTGTCTGACCAACAGACCAACCTGAGTGATATGAAAAATCTTTATGTTCTGGGTATGCTTGCCAATTGCTCACACAAGCTAATTTGATTACAGGCAAGGTGGATCTTTTTCAAGGAAACACGTTAAGTATGATGAAGTAGAACGTGTCGTTGCATACCGGAAGGTCCTCAAGACATGGTCTAGATGGGTAGAAGCACACATAGATCCAAAGAGAACAACGGTCTTATTCATGAGCGTGTCACCCGTACACATGCAGTAAGTATCCACGTCTTGATTCAAAATTTCTCACCACATTGCTGTCGGTTTCAATCTGCAGGTTGCTGTGATGCAGTTTTAGTGTTAATAAGCTATGCTATTATTGTTGCACAAATGTACTACTCTGAGGAACGAGGATGCTGGATCTGAGCACTGATGACACCACATTCAATTCATTGTCTTGGTGCAGGAGTGAAGGTTGGGGCAGCCCTAATGCCGTAAAATGCTTCTCCGAGACACAGCCAGCAATCAATTACACGAAGAAGCTGGAGGTGGGCACGGACTGGGATCTCTTCGCGACCGCACAGCGCGTGACGAGATCGATGAAGAAGGTGCCGGTGCACTTCATCAACATAACCGCGCTGTCGGAGATCCGCAAGGACGGCCACACCTCCGTGCACACGCTGCGGCAGGGGAAGCTCCTGACGGCGGAGCAGAAGACGAACCCGAGGAAGTTCGCCGACTGCATCCACTGGTGCCTACCTGGCGTGCCGGACACATGGAACGAGTTCGTTTATGGCCACATCGTGTCGAGCCCGCAGCGTCAGCAGATGACCGAGGACCAACCTCACAGATGACAGCGAGAAATGTTGCACCGGTAATCCGGTAGGTCATTTTAGGGGATTTGTGATCGAGGCCATAAGTTATATATTTTTTCTAGGTCTAGAAGTCTATGCTGTTGGTTCACCTAAGCATTTGTTGGAAGGTAAGATCACAGTATAGCGAACACGTAGCTGTGAGCAGCCACGATCACCTGAGGAGGTTTCTCGCGCGATCTGAATGTGGTTGTTTGAGGAGGGGGAACGCTTCTGTGCTTCTCGTGTCTCACCTGGCACGTGTACATAATTTTACCAGATTCCTTCATGAAATTGTTTATATTTCGTATATAGTCGTATTCTTATAAAACCTAAGGGCCCGTTTGGATCCATGGAATTGAAACTCATTCCGAGAATTATATTCTAGAAATTAGATTCCACAAGAAACGAACTGCTAGGAATTAGTTTCAAATCAAATTTTGTGTTTGGGTAATTATGTAATCCTTTTCCAGGAATCAAATACCATATCCAGTTTGGATGAATAATCATGGAATCCTTCCGAGCACCAATATCTCCCTACACCCCGAAAACCCGAAACCCAAAACCCCGAAATGCCGAAACCCGAAACCTGAAACCCCGAAACACCAAAACCCCGAAACGCCGAAACCCAAAACCCCGAAAGCCGAAACCCCGAACCCCGAAACGCCAAAACCCGAATAGTCAAAGCCGAGAAACCCCAAAACTCCTAAACCCCAAACCCCCAAAACCCCGAAACCCTAAAACCCCGAAACCCTAAACCCCGAAACGTTGAAGCCCCCAAACCCCGAAACCCCGAAACCTTGAACCCCGAAACGCCAAAACCCCAAAGCCCCAAACCCCGAAAAGTCGAAGCCCCGAAACCCGAAACCCCAAAACTCCTAAACCCCGAAACCCCAAAACCCCGAAACCCCGAACCCCCAAAACCCCGAACCCCCGAACCCCCGAAACCCCGAAACCCTGAAACCCCGATCCCCGAAACCCCAAACCCCGAAACGTTGAAGCCCCGAAACCCCAAAACCCTAAACCCCCAAACCCCCGAAACCCCATAAAGTAATCCTGCTAATAACAGGCTCTAGCTTTTCAGAAAAAAGTAATCCTGCTCTGTTCCAAATCTTAATGCAAGGTGTTTAATTATCATCACTTGCAGTAACTATCAACACTCAGAACTTACAGGAGCAGATACTGACACTCATTTACCTAATGGTGTAAAAATGAACATGAATATCCTATTCTGTAAAAAATAAATTAGGACCACCGTTCTCCTAAAAAGCAACGGTAGAAGCACCAAGGTTGTCCTCTGATCAACAAATAGCTATAGCTACTTCCTAGCAGATACAAAAAGAAAAAATGATATAGTGCTCTAGCTGCTTCCTATCTGATACACAATACAGTGGTACACGTGACATTGTCTTTTGTGTTATATATGCAGATTGCACTCCTCTCGGACATTACTATAGGGAGCAACAGGAGACATGCAATCCACATTACAATCTACCAAAAAAGGAGCCTTTATTGTACATTTCAAAAGCCATCTGCAACCTGAAACAAGAAAAATAGAATGAGCAAACATATTACCCCTCATCAAAGCACAGGACAAGTGTAAGTTGAACAGGAAGTATGGCCAGATGTAATGAACAGACACATTCAGTCATCTGACAACAACAAGAATATGACCAGATGTAATGAACAGATACATTCAGTTATCTGACAACAACAGCAGGAATATGACCAGATGTAATGACAGGCAACATGCAATAGCAAATTGGTTTGCTGAAAAAAGGGAAAAGATCTTGGCATGAGTATGCATCATACTGAATCAAACAGTTGTGCAAGACCATGGGGATTCTATGACAGCAAGACATGCATGGTGAGGTACATCATCAGTAGAACGACAAATGACTAGACAATTATTTCTCAGGATCTAGAATATAATAAAAATCTAGAGCAACAGGATCTAGACAATTATCGCTGCGTAATACAACTGTTGAGATGCGGAAGAAGTGGAGTGACACGCAGATGTCCAGCATCAGTAGAGCAACAGAAGCCTGAGGCGTATTAAACTATTCTATTCAATCGTAAAGGAATATGTACTTACTGGAACTTCTTCATGCACAAGCAATTTCTCAAGCTCGGCCAGCACAGCGACAGAGGTAGGCAGTACTAGTTCTTTGAGGTTTGGGAGTATGACATTTGAACTATGTTGTGTGAATGCGACATGGGCACATCAGAGTTAGATATAACAGGTAGCAAAGCAACCAAAGCAGATGGCCAGAGCTCACGAGACAAAATCTATAGCTCAAGCAGAGTGCCTATGTAGCTGTGATCCAGGCTTCAGTTCTAAAATAGCAGCGCCAATCGAGGACATACATGAGTAGTAGTGACCTTATTAAAGCTAATAACTAGGCAACTGCAGAGCTGTACGAGATCCTGATCTCGATCCGACAGATAATATAGTAGCCAGGAAGGTGAGCGAGCACAAAGCAAGTGAGGACACGACACGAAGCAATGGAGGAGGCAGTGGGGGAACGCGTGGGTGTGCTTACCGGGCGGCGGCACCGACGGCGCTGGCTAGAAATGGCCCTCCGACGAAGAAGGTAGCCGGCGGCGGCGTCCTCCCGTGGGGAAGCTCCTCCGGTAACCAAGTGGCGACGTGGACCGGATGACGAGGTGCGGCTCGGTGAGGGGATCGTCGTTGTGCTGCCGACTTGCTACAAGGGTGACGAAGCTCGGCGAATCGGAGCGACGACGGCCGACGGCGCGAGGAGGCGACGACGGGCCGCGCGAGGGGGCGAGGAGGCGGGTGGCGCGAGGAGGGTACGTTGCGAGGAGGAGGCGACGCGACGAGGGCACGACGGGGAGGCGGCGGTGCGATGAGGCGATGGGGCGAGGATGCGGCGGCGCGAGGAGGGCGCGAGGCGAGTCGGGATGGGGGAGGCGGAGATGGAATCAGTTTCTGATTTTTTGGGTTGGAATGTGCGGTAGTAAGCAAATCGAGCCGCGGAATGTGATGGAAAGGCACTTTCCAATGCCAGGTTGAGCCAAGCAGGTTGGCCCAAGAAATGGATTCCAATTCAGCCCGATTCCAATGAAACAAACAGGCCCTGGAAATTGATTTTGAGTTTTTTCAGCGTTTAGTGCGCTGACTAGTCCCGACAAGCATTAATCTACGTGCACGGATCGGGCAAATTGAGCCGACGCATTCGTAGTGCGGGACCCATATTCTAGTTCCGACTGCAGTCCATCGGCAGCAATGAGTCCAAATGTCCAATAGGAATCATACGGTCATCAACACTTGCTAATGCATTTTGGTATTCCGACTCAGGTGCTAGATGGCACGTCTGCTGCTCCGAGACACCCTTCTCGTTTTCCACCTTATAATATTATTATTACCCATGGCTCTTTGCTTTCCCTTGTGTATACCAGCGGTCCGCTTGTTTCGGACAAGGTTCTTGTTCCAGGTAGTCTAATTGAAAATAATCCTATTTCTCTTGATCAATTCACCACTGCTGACAACTTTCACTATGCCGAAAGAGGTCAACAGAAATGGTTAAAAAAGAAGTTAGTAGACAGATTTTGTGAAGTCTGGATCTCTGTATCACGGATATTTTCTAAGCAGTAGATGACAACAAAGCAACTGCAATGACGAACTCATATATGACTACGAAAAAGAATCCGTTGGTTTCTACATTAACGGACGACAATTTAATGATGCTAATGAAGAAATGACTACTCCCTTCCCTCCGTCCCTAAATAACTGTCGCCGTTGGTTTCCGTGACACGATTTTGACTCGATTTGTAGAAAACATGTGCAACATTTTAATCTCTAAATAAATTTATTAAAAAACTAGATTCAAATATCTATCTAATGATATTTATTATGTACCATAAATATTAATATATATTTTTATATATTCGGTTAAAAATGTTTCTCGGAAAGCGAAAACATAAATATTTAGGGACGGAGGGAGTATATTATTACTTAGAGGTGGAGTCGTGCCAACTACATGCAAAAGCTAGATGATCATAAAAAATATGTAGACTAATGGAGTATACCAAATAATAGAAATTCTTTAAAGACTATTGGAAGATATGCTAAAGGGATCCATTTCGTCGGTTGTAGTTACTCAAGGTAGTGTTTGGTTGGCATGTTTTGCGGCGTAATCAGATCACGCTGTGAAGTATTTACGTTAGTCTGTGTTTGGTTCGAGCGCTCCACAGTTAGATAGCACGGGACATGATACGGGTCAGTAGAAGGTCGTTACCGCTCCTTATCTCCTGTATCCGATATCTCTGCAGGCCCATATAGCAAACTCTGTGAGCTTGGCAGCTGCTCGTCGTCAGCATGGAGCGAGGTGGCTTGCTTTTAGCGCTCGCTCGCTAGTAGTCGTACTAGCCGGCTGTAGAGTTTGATTTGATATAGCGCGCTTGCTTACTTAATTAATAGTGTTGTTTCCGTTACTTGAACTGAACCAAAGTTCGGCATTGATCTAATACCATTACCATTTGCATTTTATCATGACCCAGCCCATGGGTTGTAATAGGAATAGGCAGTATTGGGTTTTGGGCCTTCGAGTCCGTTAGTGTGCTGGGATTGGCCCATGTAAGAACCCTATATGTTGTAGTGGCCAGAGGAGAACATGCATCGATGAACAATTAACCTAAACATTTCCATTCTCCTATGCTTCTTCCTCCGTTCTTCTTCCGAGACAGCGTCTCCAGACTCCCCCGCCGCACGTGACGCCGGCAAACACCTCCAGTTAGCCCGTCCGGTCCTAGGATCGTGACATTTGGTATCAGAACCTTATCCTCCGGGCGTCGGTTCCGTTACCACTACCTCACCAGAGCCGCCGCTCCGCCCACCACCACCATCGCTGCCGCTGTCGCAAACCACCATGACCACCACCACCTCGTCCGTCGCTATCGACCTCGCCTCGATGAGAGAGGACCTGCAACGCCATATGCGGAGATTGGACGAGCTGTTCCCCACCAAGCCTGTGGTGTCTGCAACACCTACGACGACGTCCTCGACCTCCCTCAACTCACCGGCGCCCTCCACCACATCGCCGCCGACCTCCATCAACGCCTGCACGCCCTGTTTCTCCACTACCAGGTAGCCGCTGCACGCACTGCCCGCGAGATGTTCAACACCGGGTCACAACCAAGACGAGCGCGCTCTTCAGCCTGTGATCAGTGTGCCAGTCAACATGCTGACAGTGGCAAGCAAGCCTACGTCCAGCAAGCCTACGTCCATCTCCATGGATGCTCATGTGGTATTTGACAAAATACAGCAAAGGTACAACGCCAACCCCGCCCTTGCATATTTGACTGGTGTTGTGCTACGGTATCCATCCACCAAAGTGCTTGATGTTCAGAAGGTGTATGAGGAAATGTGTGCACAGAATCCAGCACTGCTAGAATCAGTGCATAGGACTTTAGTTGACAAAGGATCAGAGACATTTGTTCCGAAGGCCGAGCACATTGGCATCCGGCCAAAACCTCCATGGTCATTAGTCTGTTCAGATGCTGCTAGTTCCAGGAGTGCAGGGGTCCAACTCAGGCCTACACCTTGGCCCTCATTTGATTTTTGCATAGCTGTACAACTAGAGAAAAGTCTATCTCACAGTGGGCATTCCATTCAGTTTGTGAAATTCTATTGTGCTGATAGCAGGCTGTTCCTCTTTGGAGAGAATCATTCATTGCTGTGGTGCATTTGCTAAACTCACTATCACTATTGATTAGTGGTCCAGAGGGCACAAGCAGGATCAGCTTAGTTGGAATCAGTAGACTTCTTCTACTTGGAATCTCAGTGGTTGTGGTCTGTGAGACACTTTGCCAGTTGTTCAGGGATCAAGCCAGCAAATACTGCTCTACTGAGTTGAAGCATGCATCAATAATTGAGGAAAATGGAGCTTCTGTGTTTGTACTATGGCGTCAATGCATAGGAGGCATGGTAGTACACCAATTGCAGCCATCACCATCAGTACTGGGAGCTGAATTTTTGCTATTCTCTAATCGGTTGAAGCTTACTAAGGGCAAATACAATGTGGGAGCAGTATGTCTGCTAGGGTGTTCTTCTGAGGATGCTCTTTATGTCAGTCTTTTTGTTCCTGAGGGTCTGGAGCTGCATAGCAGGGGTGTTCAGTTTAGACCAATACCGTGGCCATCTTTTGATTGTTCTGCCATTAGAGGTCTGCAACCAAAGGAAGCCATGTCCCTCATGCTGATTTTTCCAATTACTAAGGGCTCTTGTACAAGGGATACAGGCAACAGAAATTGCAAAGCAATGGCCACCCAAGAAGTAACTCTTACATACGGGAACATGTGCAATAAAAAGGTTGAAGCTGAAGTATTAGTCATCAAGGGTGATTATGTGGCAGAAACTATTTCAAGTGTTGTCTCAGCATGTCAAATCAACAAGCTTGTTGTTGGTATTTTTTCTGAGGATGCAAGTCAGTATGCGTTTGATGGTGACCAGTTGGCTCCAGCAACACCAACCAAATATCTTATGGATCTCAAGCAAGCTGACAATTCAGAATTGGATAGGCACTTTTTCCCTAGTGGGTTTCAATTCAAAGTACTCTCCAATATTGAACAGGCCATTCTCACTACAAGTTGCTTGCCGCTTAAGGGGAGGGGAATGTCAAGACCCAGCCCATGGGTTGTAATAGGAATATGCTGGATTGGGTTTTGGGCCTTCGAGTCCGTTAGTGTGCTAGACTTGGCCCATATAAGAACCTTATATGCTGTAGTGGCCGGAGGAGAAATCGATGAACCTAAACATTTCCTTTCTCCTGTGCTTCTTCCTTCTCCGTTCTTCCGAGACATTTGCAGTCTTTCAACCAAACAGCACCCAAATCTCAGTTGGGTTCATGTGAAAGGCTGCGAATTCTAACAGTCATAGGGACAGCCGTGAGCTATAGGAAAAAGGAAGACGCCGCGAGGCCAACCACAAAAACAACAAAAACTTATGGCATGGAAGACCGTAGAAGAAGCACGGTTAACCAAACTACACATTGAAAGAGTTCATGGGGGAGGTTACACGCGCTTTCGCCTAGACACCGATACACATCACACAAGTTCGTCTGGTGTCGGTAAGGTTGTACTCTACCAAACAATGGCTTCGAACTTAAGTAGATTCAAGTTCATACTTTGACAAGATATACGAACACACTACAAACTTCTCGAAATATTGCCAAGAACAAGTCAGATAATAACCTAAAAATAATTAACTGGAGTGTGGATCAGACTACCACTAAATTTGGTCAACTGCGCTAGAACTGGTTACAGCCGCTCCTACTGGTCCATGGGAACGAGTATCCACAAGGCCCAGCATCCATTGCATTTGCAACGCTCGGCCTCACGACTCCATGGCGATCTGCAGCTTCTCGACCTCCATCAGTCCCACAAGGTGTGTGTCTGGCAGCAGGAGGCGAAGCAGAGGGAGAATGGATACACCGGCGGGGACTCTGGACATAACCTTCTTAACTGCAGAAGCCACGACATGGGGAGGAGGGATGCTGTACCACTGGAGATACCACGAGAGGATCACTGCGTCGTTTTGGGTCTCAGGCCATTTGCCCGTGCTCAAGTAACGATGCAGGTTGTCCTTGAGGTTTGGCAATTCCGCAAAGATGTCTCCCACACGCTTCATGAGCGATTCCAAGAATGTGGACTGAATAATTCCCCCATTTGTGATTCTACCATCAACTAATGCTTCGTTGTAGGCCAAAGAGACCTGCACATTGGAAAGAAGAATCTTAGGAACATCATCAGAAGTTGTGTATTTTCTGACTGACTTTATCAACATGCAGGGAGGATGAAATTTCATAAAATATGGCCGACCAAACAATAAAAACAGGAATTAATTGGTTTCTGGTGTTGGACCAGACCAGGTATCTTTGCCAGAAACAATTTTCAGGATGGAAACAACAAGACCAACATGTCATGCATAGAGCCCTCTGTACGAACCTTCAAGTTGGGAAGTAAAAGGGAATCATAGAAAGGAAAGTGTCCAATCTTCAAATGCTCCCACATTGACTCAATTATTGTGTAAAAACTGATATAGACCTGGAAGAGAAATGACTTCATCACAAAAAGCTAGCTGATAAGAATTGAGCAGCAAAATATGATATGCAAGTTTACAGTAAGCAACCTGTAATAGTGATGGTCTATCTTTGCTCATACATTCATACAGCACTTGACAACAAAACTCTTGAAAATTGCCATTGCATCTGTAGTAGGAAGACAAAATCAGAACAGAATACAAAAACAAGCCAGCCAAATGACGTAGCATACATGTAGTGCTTATTATCCAAGCAACACTCTTCTTGTTAAATATAAGGAAAGAGGACAAACAATGCACTTGCCTGTTCTTCCATGACTCTGAACACAGTTTTGCAAAAGCAATCAAGCTTGGATTGGCTGAAAAAGTGCTTACGAGCTGATCAACTCTGAAGGAGTTACGATTAGTGCTGTTTGGTTGATTGCTGCAGCTAGCAGATGGCGTATCAAAAACCTGAAGTTTGATGTAAGAGAACAGTAAAATTAAAAGTCAGTATCACCAACAGTCCTCAACTGAGACACTAAGGAACACATCTGCACAAGAACAAAACATTAACCTCATGCATTGCCCGTGAAATCAAAGACTGGCAACCAATTGGATCATCAGAGTAGGAGCATGATCCGACTTTTCGCTTTATGTAGAGTACTCCCCCATTGAATGGATCTGTCTTGTCTCCAGATCTCCACCATGGCTTATCTATTCAAGAGTCCTGATAAGAAAATAATGCCATATCTTTTCTAAAGAAATATGATGCATTCAGGATAAGTAACATACCTTCAGGTGTAAGTTTTATCACCTGAGGCCAATATCTAGGCCCACAAACTCGAATCCTCTTAAGCTGCATCAGAGGCAATTTATTGGCTCCAACTAGAGGGGAAACACAAGGAAAGTATACACAGCTATATATATCTAATAAAACAGTGTTTCAAAGGTGTCGTCTAGGTGTCCTGTCGGACCCAGCTTGCCTTGGGGAACAGTTACGCCTTGTCGCCTAGGCGTCGACTAGGCAATAAGGCGTAACCAGCTCACCTTGTCGCCTTTGAAACACTTCTTGAAATACAAACAAAACTTCCAATAAACTACTCTTTAGCAAATTTTATAGACAAAAATCTCCTCCCTATCAAAAATCCATACTTTCCTTGTTTCCTCAACATCTCATTTCTATGCATCGCCATTGAAAAATACAGCAGCAGACCCTGCACACACCACCCTCTTCATCTCTGTTGAGGATGCCTAATCCACCCCCAGGAGGTGGCCAATTTGTATGCAGATGGTGTAACATAAGGCAGGATGGCAGGCTAAGGGTGTGGTGTAGGCCAGGAGCACCAGGGCACAACTTATTCTACAAAAGCTAGGTTGAGCGGTGGAGCATAGAGTATAGTGCAGACGAGCACAACAGTAAGGTGTTGTGCACAACGTGACAGAACCGGAGGCGTGGGCGCATGGCACAGGCTGAGTGCCAACTATGGTTAATACACGGGGGTAAGATGATAGAGAGTATGTTCTGTACCTAAAGCACCAGTATTTTAACTAGTCCTAAAGAAAAGTTTGTCTTAACATTAGTGGAACAGCAGAAATACAACAAAAAACAACTGCCAGCTATACAGGAAGTTGTTCTGATTACTTCACATGCCACTACCTCAGACAATAAATTGATAAATAAGTCAGTAACTTCAGTGCACCTTGTTACGGCATTGTGTTAAATGATAAACATATGTTGTACATGGTTAAAGTTTACTAAGAATATTGTTTCACCATCAAACGTAAATTGAATGAACCATACTTACCACTGAGCGTTCTGGCAGAAGACAAGGTGTCACCTCGCAATAGTTGGTCTCATCATAATACACTGTTTCTGCAACTGTCACTTCCAATGGGCAATACACCGGAAGTTCCGTGTCAACATCCACCGTCTGAACCCATCGAGGTTCTGTAGCTATAACGTATAGGTGTCTGAATGCCTACTTAAAGTGACACAAAGGACTCAAATTTGTTTGCAGCAAAATAAGCTATGACATACAGTGAAGGTCAAAGTTCAGGGAAGTAGAAGAGAATGACCTGGAGATGACAGCGATTGTCATTTGGTCCAGTGGGCAAACGTGGGTAAAGTGAGATCAACAATGCAGCAATTCCACTATTTTGAGTTGAAAAAGTGTGTGTCCCACCTCCAAGGAATAAGAATCCTATCGCCAAGCTTACCTACATTATTGAACAAAAAGTCTATTTTCTCGCATAATAAGCTACTAACGTGTCAGCGTGAACAAAAAGTTCCTCAGAAATCAGCAGATTTTCTAATTAAATTTCATACATTAATCAGGCATCTCATTGTTTCAAAATATAGATGTGAACCAAAAGACACTAAAGTGTAGTGAAACATATATTAAAGGAGCATAAAGCATCTTTGTTCATATTGTGCAATAAAAGAATATATCGGTTATTAGTCCTCTGCTATTTGATTTCAATGAAAAACATATTTGTTCATCAGAGCTATTAAACATACTCACAGCCATCTGCAATCCATAATTCACTTGTCCTTCTGAAGAAATTCTTCCTCTAAGATAACGCAGTAAGCGGAAGGTCTGCAAATTTCCTGATCCTGCCATTACCTTAAGGAAAATGACGAGAAATCAAAACACATTGGTGCAGAAAACTGTTTATTAGGAAATGACAATGTATGACATGTAAATCCATAAGACTTCATGAGATGTGTACAGACAGAAGCTGTAATGAGTGTACTATGTACCAATTCGATGTAATCAAAATCATGATACACTTTCTCACTTACCAGAGATAGAGATAGAACAATAAGATGCAAGCAGAGTTCAAGAGTTCCACGGTCAACATATTGTAGTAATCCCTTTGGCAGTATACTTGCCGTTCGAACAGGTATGTGCTTAATCTGCATAACAATGAGCAATAATGTTACCAAAATACCATTTAACAGTTATAAATGAACCGGCCATGTACATACCTCGTTTAGAAAATGGACGGTGTAGGCATAGAGTAGTTCTTGGGCATCACCATTTCTGCTGCCAGCATACTTGAGTCCTGCAAAAAATTATGCTGGTAAAGGGCAGCAAACATATGATGCGCTTATCAATAAAGGAGTCTGATAGGTCCACTAGAATAACCACAGTGGCTTCTACAGGTAAACCATATCTGGGGTCCAGTAACATGTTTATGAATTGATGTTCGTTCATAACTCATGCCAAATAGTCAATCAAAGAATATAAGCATAAACACTGTCAATAAACAGAAAAGATATTAAATCATACTCTGAAAATAAAGCAATGGAGATGCTGTTATGTAGTGACAGAACAGTATAAAGAGATTTTTTCCAGCCAAAATATAACTAGCAGGACTAGACCAAGAAAACCACTAAACAACAGCTAGTGTTAGTTGTTTAACATCAATGTAAAGCCTAAATCAAACAAATATATAAGAAATTATGGAAACTAAATTACATTACGTCTTTTTAGAAGCTTAAAAACCATTATACTATGAAAATAATATGAAGCACAAATAGTGACGTCAATGCCAAACAAACAATGCTACTCACCAAGTGCAATGCATGCTCCAGTCACTATATTAACATAAGCTTGAAAAAGAGCTTCAGCATCAAATTCATCACTGTCCATAGCCCCTTCACTCATGTTGGAAACACCAGACTTAACAGTTTCAGGAATTTGAGAATCAATCCATTCTTTGGTAGGTTGTATTCTGCAAAATGGTATAGTTCTCTAGTGTTTCTGCTACTGCCAACAAGCCGCACAAGGACTTAAGATTGAAATGACAAGCTTACCTGCTCCACAATATTAAATTCCGGGCTATAATGCGAAGCATAACAAAATCAGGTCTCACATACTGCAAATCGAAGTATGTATTGGGGATACTGAGTCTAGCCGCAATCTCTTCAGACTCAGCCTGCAATATGAACCACAACAATACAGAAATTCAGAGGGTGTTGATTGCATAATAAAAAAAAATCAAAGATAGTGGGGGCTTCCCCTGCTGTATAGCTTTCAAAAAAAGAATCAAAGGCATAAAGAGATACCAATTGACCAAGAAAACATACCTTCAGAAATATCAAGGCTAGAGCAATTATTGCCCCAGGTGCAGTAACATCAACATTTATTTGTGCTCCATCCATCATCTGTACAAAAAACAGATAGCAATACATATCAAAATGCACTATGGAACTTTGGAAATTACTTGTGAAGTAAAAAATGACCTGCCCAGTGTTGCCGCTTTGATCATCGGCAGTTGTGTTTAGGTGCTTTTCCTGAGAACATTATCAACTTGTAAAATTGAAATTATAAATAAAGAATCATGACACTGGTAAACCTAAATAAAGAATCACGATATGATTTCTCTTTAGCACTTCAACCATTTACTTAAGGAAAGACACAAAGAAACATTAAATGCTGATATCTGCTCAGTGGCTGTTACAAGCAGGGGTTAGTCATTTAAAGGCCCAACTCAGTGAAGACCTTACAGAAGCTCTCTTTTTTCTCTAACATGCAGGAGAGCTGAGTATTATTATATTAAGAAGAAAAAAAGGGGAAAGAGCCCTAACGGAAGCTCTCTATCCAATTTCCATCACTAAGCTGGATACAATCTCTACAGAGGAATAGCTTGCAGCTAATATCTACCAAACTGGATACGTATTGGCAAATTGTCAATTGTCAATATCCACGAGTTTGCTGCTAAATAAATCAGGACATCTTAACCAAGAAAACATAGCTTGCAAACTGGCCTATGGCGAATGAAACTTTGAGAGGCATCTTGTTCAGCACAACTGTATAGCATCACTGCAAACTGAAATGCATTCACCTTGGCTATTTAGCTACTTTAGTTTGGATACAGTATAAGGTGTGTGATGAGGTTACTGACCTCATGAAAATAACTTCGTTTGCTTCATCCTATGTATTAAAACATTTCAGATCACATAATAAATTAGTTCAATATTTTGATGTATTAACATGTCGTTTTCGTTTCAATAGCCGCTCAACAAGGGCATACATCAACACTATTGTAGGACCATCGATCACTATGAATAAAATACCTATCATGAAATGAAGGACCAAATATCCTAGGGGGGTTTACTCCCAAAGTGGAATCTTAAAGAATTAAATTGCATAAGCCATGAGAGTGGCACATCCTGAAATTCAACTAGAGAGTAGCATATCCTAAAGAATTCTACATATTAAGAGAGCAATAGAAACATTATATTTCTGAGGAATATAAGGCTATGAAAAAAAATCTTACATGGTAGACTTCTTTACTGCCAATGTATTCGAAAAGTCGATCTAGAAAAGTATCCATGAATCCAAATGCATCATTGCCATGACCTATGAGAAACTCTTTGTTACTTTTGCGCAGGCATGCCACATTAAGAATGCAACAGGAATATTTGTCATGAAATGAAGCTCACCCAAGGCAACAAATCCTAGTGCAGAACCTGCAGCAACAGCATAGCCTTCCCTTTCTAGCACATTATCACCACCACTTCTTCGGCCAATCTCACCCTAAAGATACAACAAAGCATTTAGTCCCAACACCTGACCCAACTCCGAAGCAAGTTCGGGTAGCCTAGAGATGAAACCTAACAAGAGGCACACAAACCAAAAAAAGATAATAATACTATAAACATATTAATGTAGTACAAATAGTAATATTGTAATAATGTCAAAAGAAGGTCAGTTTTCATATAATTAAGTATTTCAAAATAATGAATCCATTTAAAAATACACAAGGTTTATTTTATCAACTTTTATACTTTGCCAGAAATTTAGTATATCAAAATGCTAGTATCGAGGATTAAACAGGAGTACAATGTGTACATGTGGTAGCCTATTGTCATGATTACCAGAAGTATCTTCATGGTGAGTGCATGCGCTGAGCCTTCATATAGAAGTCCAATTCCCATCACTGCTGCTGACTGAACAGATAGAAAATTTAACAAAGAATTGATGTCTAATATTTGTCTTCTTATAGCGATTAACTAGCTTAAGTAGGGCATTGCTCAAGATGACACAACAGAACAGCAACAGATTATGGAGTAACTGATTTTTTATCAGGGTTCATGAATCACTATGTAAAGATGAACAAGAGAACCAACATAATCCGTATGTGAAGCCACAAGAGCGATATCAAGCATCAAGCCACAATACAATTTAGATGCTCTGTATTAATTCAATTCTGGCATTTGTAATGTACATAGCCAGGTACAATAATACAGTACAAAATCAAACACCCATTTAAATACTAAGCACAATCAGGTTCATTTCCAAATTTTGCTCATGCAACCTGTCATAGGACGAGTTGTACTCAGATAAAACAGTACAACTTTCCAGCAGAGTATTTCTTGTCAAAAATTCAGAAATGCTATTCACTACAGAAACCATACAAGCATAATTCCCACTGCCTGTTTTCTTCCTGTCATTGTGCCCAAGCAAGACCCCAACGCCCCCATCATGTCATCCTCCTGCTGCCTCTGGTGGCTCCCCTCTGCCACGCTAACCAGCTGTAGTGAGTTTCCCCCACCAGTCATCCTCACCACCACAATCAGCGACGCCCTCGCCACCCCGTCCACCAACTGGCTCCACCACTAGGCTAGCCTTCCTCCCCTCTAAATCCCCAAACCTAAACCCCCAAATCTCGTGACCACAACCCGCAGGTGAGGCTTGACCTCATCAGAGATGAAAGAGAAAGAGGGCCAGTGTCGCCAGAGTTGGAGAGGATGATCAAGATTTAAGGAATGAAAGAAGTTCAGTTGTGGGTAGTTCAAGCCAACACCCAGGTGTCATATAATAAATCCATAGTAATGTCATAAACACAAGACCAGGCTTCAAAAAATAAAATCAAGTATCACAAGTTCAAAATTATTAGGTTAAAAGAAAAAAAAATTGCAATGATGCAGCAGCCACCTGTAGAAGAGTTGGTAATTCCAGCTCTGGCGTAGAAGATGGATGCCGAGAAGGAACATGAAAGTAGAGCATCTGTAGAGTTATCAAAAACCAGTCATTTCAAGTTGCCAAAGAGCATAATATCAGGAAATCGCAAAATTCAATGTGACCATGCAGCAACAATGGCATGAAAGACCAAAACTTTGTAAGTGTACATTTACGGGTTTTAAATCATCGCAAAAATACACGAACTTTGGCCCTATTATCACAAAGCTACATGTCAGCAAACACCATTAGTTTGGACATCCACTGAAAGGGTTTCCAATAGGTATGGATGCAATTAGTCACAATTTCATTACTTTATGGAAAACACACACACACACAGCAAGCTACACAAACCAAGAAAGGTAGTGAAATTAAAAAAAACAGCAATTCAGTACTTCAAAACAATGCACAAATCTTTTTCTACAGAATTGGAGATCGGCAGACAGTGGTTACTGTTAGAGATATACATAACTGTATAGACTTGTATTTTCCCTCTAGTTGGAGGGGTTTTCTGCATATTGTACTAGTACATCTTGCCCCATTGGGCTGTGGAATAGATTGAGTTGCTCATTTCTAACAGTTACCACGTTGACAACTGTTCGGTACAGTTTCACAGTCCTCAAACATTGAAAGAGTCACACAAATTCTAATCCATTCAAACAGAATTGGAGCTACAGGCATCCAATGGGAATTACAGCAAAAGGACACTATTTACAGAGTAAATGGATCAAATTCCCCAAAATAAATCAGATTGCACTATCAATGAGACTTTGAGTTCGCTACTAACCATAATAATTAAACCCACCTAATAACTGTATAAACACACACCCAACAAACGGAAGCTAATACCTTAGATATTGCAGGATCCATTGTTCCCCTATGAGATGCTGCCAAACCTAGTAACAGACCAAGTGTTGTTATATCATGCTCCTGCACCCAGACAATTAGTCAAATTATACAATATATATATATAAATGTTTGCACTCACTGAAAAGGGTAAATCTGAAAACTAAATATTTGATACACCAATGTTATCAACTATGGCAGATTTCAGATGTGCGAAACCTGTCGTTTTGTGATGGTTGTATACTAAATTTGTGGTTTGTGATAATACTATGGCATGCTAAATTTGGAGTTTTGTGAAATTATGGCATGCTAATCTTTAGTTTGGTGGTATAACTTCCTAAAATCCATAGTTTTGTGATAACTCAAACTCAGCAATCTGTAGTTTTGCGAAATTTACTCAAAATAACCCGGCAGCACTCCCCTAACATGCTGTGAACAGAATGATACACAAAAGAAACTAGACTTTGAGTAATCCAAAGGGTTTAGGGGGGAAATGAATGAGAAAAGGAATTAGTGAAGCCAATTATATTCCTGTCTAAGGACTGAACAGTCATGCACGCCCATACCTACACTGAGCAGGCCAAGAAAAGCAGTAGCTGAAGGTGCGCCCATCACGCCCACCATTCACTCAGTCCTAAAGATGCCCCTTTGTCTCCTATTACTCTATTAGTTATTCTGTTAGCTTGAGTTTAATCTTTCATCAATACAGTTATGATATAGTCTATATTAGTTCTTATGATATTAGGGTCTCTCCCTCCCTCTCCTGCCATACCCTCTCCTGCCATAATGATGACATGGTGCTCAGTGCCTTCATCCTCCCATCAACCACAGCTATTATTACCTCCATTAACCTAGAACACAAAGCTCGTGACGGAACAACCAAAGAAGAAAAATAACATCACCTGTGAGAGATATCGATAAGCATCAGTCATAGTTAAAACTCTTAGATGCTCATGCAAGCCAAATGCTAGAAGCAGACCAGCATGAGTAAAATTTGGTTCAGAAGGTCTATTGTATTGTATCCAAGTTCTCAACATTTTCTCCTGCAAAAAAGCACTACAGTAAGCTCCACTTATAACTAAGGAAAACACGAGCAAAAAGGAATTTGCAAGAGTCAGTGAACTCTGAATTTTGCTTTAGTTAGAAAATAGGCTTTTTATCTTGTGTGTACCTGAAAAGGGGCAAGCCTCAGGCCAGCAGCTACACCATTATGAAACTCAGCCCAAGATTTGAATTCTGAGACACTTCTATTACTTAGGTCAAGATTAACCTGTATAAAATACAGTGAGGAAAAGACAGAAGTGAGAACTAGAGAGCTACCATAAGGTATTGTTCCCAAACGTTTAGAAATTCTACTTAGTAATTTCTAGTCATCTTTCTACACACATCTAGTCATCTTTCCGAGCGGAATTCCAAATTTTTAGTTTGCGGATACTAATTGCAAAAGATTAGTAGAACTAGTCAATCATTTTAAGCACCGGCGAATCAATAAAAAAAAACTTGAACATATTTATAGCACAGTACTATTCTCCCAAGTGAAATGCATTGTGACATCCTGGCCATAGGAAAAGAGGCATGAAGAAAATGGAACTGAAACTACAAAAGGAAAAATGGATTTACTGTTGCGTTCTGTTGTGCAGGCAATCGGCCAGCCAACACAAGCTTTGGGAACACCAGAACCTGCAGCGAAAGGAAGTAGTTCTGAAATAGGAAGAAATGAAGGGTGCCTGCGGTGCTAAACATTGACAAAGAACAACATCAACCATCCAGGCTACCATGGCATTCTGGTAACCCATACCTCTGTCAACAAAGTGTAAGTTGTAGCTAAAGTAAAAGCCCCACGCCCAAAAGGTAAAGCAGTTGTCCTTTGTGCAAAATTCCATAATTGTTGCTGAAAATACAAGGGGAAAAGTCAGTAACAAGGATAGATTGTAATCAGTGAAATCAAGAAAAAGTAATGAAAAGGACACCCTGATCAGAATGATTGTTCCTCAGTAACTCATACTAGTGGTATATTTAATAGAATGAAACAACCTAACAAAAGAGATGTTCAAAAATAAGTGCACGCAAAAACGGAATCAAAGAAATTGCTGGTGGCACAAGAAGCAGGAATTAGGCACTCTGAAGTTTAGGTAATAGCTTACTATCCGCAGTTATGAACAAAGAAGAAGAGATAGTAGAAAACCTGTTGTAGGTCTTGATCCGACACACTAGGATTGGTAGGTGTTTGTATGGCCACAGGTCTTGCTGAGCATAAGAGGCGTCTAACCTAATTAGAAGAATATGAAAGAACTGTAAGATCCATATAAGGAATGAAATAAGATTAGAGTAGACTAATGTGACTTAAGCCACTTCGTGGTGCCCTTGCAAAAATGTATGAAGCATAAAACTATACATAATGGCAGTGCTATTCTACACCTTAGGTGTGGCAGTTATTCTACACCCAGTAGTCAAATACTGGCTAAACTGAGCCAAAGCAGATGCACTGTACTTCTGAACCAGTACTACGTGGTTATTCTATTACTGAAGGGTGCCAGTAGTGGCTACTGAAATTTTGCTCAGTAATTCAATTGGGTGTAGCTATACCTAAGGTGTGGAATGCAAAGGGGCTCACAGTGCAGTGGCAAAGGCCACCGGCTGGGGAGCTCCCACCCAGGGTTCAATCCCTAGGTGCTGCATAATTTGTGGAAAATAAAAAAATCCCCTCGCCAGTCCCGTGTGCCAAAGCACTGGTCAAGAGACGGCCCAGGTCGGCCTGAGAACCGTGTGTGGCCCAGGCAGGAGTCTCACGGGTTACGTTTCCCAGTGTCAGGGCGGGACCGGGGTTCGGGGGTTTTCTTGGCCTACGTGAGAAGGTCTTCTTCTTAAATGAAATGCCCGGGGGCGGCTTGCCCCTCGCAGGTCGAGTTTTTTTTTCTAAGGTGTGGAATAGCATGTGGGTACAAATAAAGCAAAAGACACGTATTATCTCATTTAAATAAAAGTAAGCTATATTGCATGAGCAACTATCATAAGGTTATTTTGTATCGGTGCCTACATCCATTTTGATTCTGTTTGAGTATTGAATTGTCACAACAACAAATTTACAAATTATAGCCATTTTGATCTTGCAAAACTCATTAACTTGTTGTTAACAGACAAAGAATCTCGAACTGTTATAGTTGAGTAAAAGCTTGGCTTTCGAGATAAGCATATGTTTATAGTTGTTTAGCTATAACCAAGAGAACAAAACTCGACCACGGGGGGAGAGTCCTCTCAGGCTTTGTTCTAAGAAGGTGCTGTGCTTAAAATGTGGGTTGGGACAGGAGTTTCAATGACTTGCCGAGTTTAGCGCTCTAATCGGTCCATTGCAAGAAGCTTGGCTAACCAAGAGAATAGATAATCTGATGTGAGAATTAAGCCAAGAGATAGGAAACATGGTTGTATAATACGCCCAAGTGCGCAACAGTTATGCCTGCATAACATATAACAAACCAGTTGGCCTGCATAATTAACTAGTTATGCCTTATAATCGCTACTTGGTGAACGATTAATATGTAGCAGTTACCTATTTTACATCTGATGTAGGGATTATAATTGGAAGTAAGAATTAAAATAAGCAAATAGTAATGCAATTGTGATCCAGTTCTTCAGAAAGACAGGTTCAATAGAAAGGAAAAACCTCATTCAAGCGCAAATCATGACCAAATCGTAGTTGTGTAGTTGAAGTGAAGATATGTTCCATGCCATCCTCAACAGATTTATAGACAGAATCTGAATCTTCAGAATTCAAAACTTCTGATGTAGGGATGGATGCAGTCGTTGGTATGGTTACAGGTTGCAGATGTAGCATATAAGGGACTGACATTGATGTCAAATTATCATTGTTCCACAGCGTGTTTTCTTTCCTAACTGACCCCATCTTTGCCATAGCTAGATCTTCCCTGCCAACAAGAACATAAGCTGTTGCAGGCCAATCATCAGGAGGAGAGTCACGACATTTGTCCAGTGCCTGTAATATGAAACCATGTCTCAAGAAAAAATCAATTGCAACACATCAAAAAGTAGAATAGAGAGTTGGCTCACATGGCGAAGCACAAGAGATACACCAACTGGTAATAAGTCCAACTGCTGACGACCAAACTTTTCAGCAACCATAGCCAGAACAGTAAGTTCATCAGTGTTTCTGGCTGAACCACTGGCAACCTCACAATATACACCAGAAGAGAGATTTTTCCCTTTCCTTTCTGCTCCTAACAACAAACTATAAAATGAAACCACCTTCCTGCCCCAACTCACAGCAGAAACTTTCTGTTTGCACATTAAAGTAGGAATATCCTCCAGCTTTGCCGAGTCACAACCATGACGTAGACAGTATTCAAACCAGCGAAACAGAGAAGGTGGATGCCTTAAAGAAGTTGAAGAAGCTAGAGAAGGGAATTCAATCAAGTTGAGTGGAAAGTCACGGCAATAATAATCAACATAACTATGTTCGCCCAGAGACGAAGCAACAGTACATAACAATGAAGCAAGACATCCTAGATCCCTGAAAAAGTAAACTAAAAGGTCAAGATTGATTTGAAATATGATAGTAACATAACACTGGCATAAGTATAAAACATCTCAACCTAATCAAGACCACTGTGTATTATGCACAGTAAAAAGTACGTAGACAGATTAAGACATATTATATAAGATTCAATGCCTGTAGACACGAAAAATAATCGGTGAAATCACACTTCAGGTGAAAAGTATCAATTCATACAATTTAACAGGCCAGAAAGGAGTTATTATGCAATTTGCTGGTTTCTACAATATCTGCCTCAAGAGAAGCAAGTTGCCCATTAACCATGATGAAAATCGAAAAATTCAAGGTCTTCATTACTACTTGATTCTATATATGTTGAATGCTATAGCAGCATGCAACAGCGATAGCATTAGTTTGAGTTATTGTTGTTGGAGTATGGAGTTGTAATAGGCCCATCTAGGCCCATGTATGGATAACTATATACCCACCCATTAGGGTTGGAGGAATAAGAGAGAAAACTATTCCCAATAGCATGGTATCAGCTAGGTTTCTCTTCTCCTCCTCTCCACCTCCACTGTAGCGCCGCCGCCGCCGCCATGGCCGGCCGGCCGCCGCCGCCGCATCCTCCTCTCGCGGCTTTCTTTCCCCCTCTCCTCTCCTATGCTGCTGCCGCTCGACCTCCGGCCGCCGCCGACACATCTGCGAGCGCGCGCGCCCTCATGGCCGCCGCCGCGCCGCCGGATGCCGACGCCCCTCTTCCTCCTCCGCCGCCGCCGCCGCCCTCCTCTGGCGCGGATCCGGCGTCTACCGCAGCCGCCGCAGCTCTCCTCGGCGCGGATCCAGCGTCTTCCGCCGCCGCCGCCGCCCTCCGCGCGGATCCGCGCAGCGCCGACGCCGCGGCCACCGCGGCCGCCGCGGCAGCTGCACGCGCGGGCGGCGGCCTCGGCCCTGAGCCGCGCGCCCAGGACCCCGCGGCCGTCCACGTGGGCACACGGGCGGGCGCAGGAGGCTTCCTCCCGTCCGCCTCCCTCCCTGGCGCCATCGACGCCGCAGCCCGCAAGGGCAAGGGCACCAGCAGCTCGGGGCCTGGCCTTGGGATGCCACAGTCCGACGCACCCCTCGCCACCAATGTCTTCTGCCACCAGCAGGGGCTCGCCGACGTGTCCCCGGCAGCTGCGGCCCTTGCTGCAGCCCTCCTCGCCGCCAAGACGGAGGCTTCTGCTGCCCAGCTGCGTGCCCGCGAGGCTGCCCTGGCCTGGGAGCGGGAGCAGCTCGCGGCCGATGCGCTGGCGCGTCAGGTGGCCGAGGCGGAGCACTTCTTGCTCGCTTCCATGGGACAGCAGCCACCTTCTTCTGCTGCGGTTCCCGTGGTCGAGCAGGCAGCGTCTCCCTCTCGCCAGGCGCCATCCACTGGTTCTCAGCTGGCTCTGACCGATCCTTCGGTCGCCCAGCTGCACAGCCAGGCTTCCGGCGTGCTTCACATCAAGCACCTCGTCCCGGTCGTCCTCGACCCGACGTCCACCTCCTACGCCCGCTGGCGTGATCAGGTCCTCATCGCCCTCCGCCGCTACGTCCTCGACGACCACGTCCTTCTCGACACGCCAGTCGAGGCGCGTGACATGATGTGGCAGCGCCTCGACTGCGTCGTCATATCCTGGATCAATGGGACCATATCCCTTGATCTCCAGGACCTCGTCAGGACACGCGACGGCACGGCTCGCCAGGCGTGGCTGGCCCTCGAGGGGCAGTTCCTCGGCAATGCCGAGGCTCGTGCCCTCCAGCTCGACGCGTCCTTCCGGACATTCGAGCAGGGGGACCTGTCGGTGGGCGAGTTCTGCCGGCAGATGAAGACCAAGGCGGACGCTCTCCGCGACCTTGGGCACCCGGTGCCTGAGCCCACCTTGGTGCTCAATGTGCTGCGGGGTCTCAACAGCTCCTTTGATCACCTGCGCACGTGGATCACCCGCCAGAAGCCGTTCCCCACCTTTCTGCAGGTCTGGGACGACTTGGTCTTGGAGGAGATCACTCGGGGCACCAAGGTGACTGCCCCCCCGACCTCGTCTGCCTCCATGACCACAAAGGCGCTGGTTGCTACACCGCCGGCCTCTGCCTCTCCGTCCAGCTCCCTTCTTGGTCCTCCTCCCTCCGGGCCGAGCGGAGGTGGGGGGGGGGGGGGCGCGAGCGCGGGGGCCGGGAGCGTGGTGGTGGTCGTCGGCGTGGAGGTGGCCGCGGTGGTGGTACCTCCTCGACCGGTGGGGGTCGTCGTGGGACGTCCACGCCCGCTTCTCCTCCTGCCTCTGCCCCTGCTCCTGGAGGTATGCCCTGGCCATCCTTCGCCAACCCATGGTCAGGGCGTATCTCGATGTGGCCTTTCCCGGGGCAGGGGGGAGGAGGTCCTCGTCCGTCGCCGGCCATGTTTGCCGGTCCTCCTCTTGGGCCGGCCTGGCCCCAGCCCTGGCTAGGGTGGGATCAGGCTGCCCTGGCTCAGACTTTCAGCACCATGGGCCTGACTCCACCCCTTGGTCCCGAGTGGATCGCCGACTCGGGGGCCTCTTTCCACACCACTCCTGATGCTGGTATACTCTCTTCTGTCCATCCCCCCCATCCCTCCTATCCCACTTCTATCATGGTTGGTGACGGTTCTTGTCTTCCCGTCACCTCCGTGGGTTCTACTTCTGGTCCTTTTCGCCTGTCCAGTGTTCTTGTAGCTCCTCAGATGGTCCACAATCTTCTTTCCATTCGTCAATTCACTGCTGATAATTCTTGTTCTATCGAATTTGACACTTCTGGTCTTACTGTGAAGGATCTGGCCACCCGTCGTCCTCTTCTCCGATGTGACAGCGAGGGGCCCCTTTACACTCTTCGCCTTCCGTCTTCCGTTGCGCCTCCTCCGTCAGCTGCTTTGGCGATGACTCCCTCCACCACCTGGCACCGCCGTCTCGGTCACCCTGGTCGGGATGTTTTGTCTCAGCTTAGTCGTAGTGCAGACATCTCTTGTACTAGGACCTTAGCTGAGCACTTCTGTCATGCTTGCCAGCTTGGTCGTCATGTTAGGCTTCCTTTTTCTTCTTCTTCTTCGCATGCTTCGCATGCGTTTGATCTTATTCACTGTGATCTGTGGACCTCTCCTGTATCCAGCATTTCTGGCTATAAATACTATCTTGTGGTTGTTGATGATTTCTCCCATTACTCCTGGACTTTTCCTTTACGCGCGAAGTCCGAGACTTTTCCCACCCTCCTCCACTTCTTTGCCTGGGTGTCCACTCAGTTCGGTCTCACTGTCAAGGCCGTTCAGTGCGACAACGGGCGTGAGTTCGACAACCACACCTCTCGTTCTTTCTTCCTCTCTCGTGGTGTTCAGCTGCGCATGTCTTGTCCATACACTTCCGCTCAGAACGGCAAGGCTGAGCGCATGCTTCGCACCACGAACGATGTCATGCGCACTCTACTGATCCAGGCCTCTCTGCCCCCGCGCTTCTGGGCTGAGAGCCTCCACACCGCCACCTACCTTCTCAACCGCCTCCCTTCCACTGCTTGTCCTGCTCCTACTCCCCACCACGCTCTCTTCGGTACCCCTCCTACCTACGATCACCTCCGTGTCTTCGGTTGTGCATGTTACCCTAACATCACCGCCACTGCTGCTCATAAGCTGGCGCCTCGTTCGACACGGTGTGTGTTCCTTGGTTACTCCCCTGACCACAAGGGGTACCGCTGCTATGACCTTACCTCTCACCGAGTCATTATCTCTCGACACGTTGTCTTCAACGAGTCGGATTTTCCTTACTCCACCTCCCCCTCACCTTCTCCTGAGCCTGAGCTGGAGTCCATGTTTTCTGACCCGGTGGTTCAGCCACCGTTTCCTTCTTTTCCTTCTCCTGCAGGTTTTCGTGGCGCGGCATCGGCACCTCCTCCCGCGCCGCCGTGCGTGGCCCCGGTGCCGCCGTGCGTGCCACCGGTGCCGCCTGCAGCGCCGCCGTGCGTGGCACCGGCGTCTCCCGCCGCGCCGTGCGCGGCCTCAGCACCCCCCACCTCTCCGTCGCGCTTCGCCGAGCCGGTCCAGGTGTACCAGCGTCGCTCGGTACTAGGGCCGGCGCCCGGTTCTCCGGCTCCGGGCCCCGGCGCCCCGGCGCGCTTCGCCGAGCCGGTCCGAGTGTACCAGCGTCGCTCGGTACTAGGACCGGCGCCCGGTCCTCCGGCTCCGGGCTCGGAGGCTCCTGCTCGATACGCGCACCCTGTGCGCGTCTTCGAGCGTCGTCCGACGGCCCCGTCTCCACCGACACCTCCACCGGGGCCGTCACCTCCGCCTCCACCACCGCCACCACCGCCGCCCCGCTCCCGTGTCGAGCCGCCCGTGTACCACCCGCTGATTCTCCATCGGGACCCTCGCCATGTGCACCCCATGGTGACTCGGCAGGCGGCCGGTGTTCTCCGACCCGCGGCTCTCTCTGTCACCGAGAGTGAGCCGCAGATCTCCCCGGTGCCCTCCTCTGTCCGCGACGCCCTGGCGGATCCCAACTGGCGTCGCGCGATGGAAGAGGAGTACGCGGCGCTCCTTGCCAACCAGACGTGGGACCTCGTACCGCGTCCGTCTGGTTGCAATGTGGTGACGGGCAAGTGGATCTGGACACACAAGCGTCGGGCTGATGGTACTCTCGAGCGCTACAAGGCTCGTTGGGTTCTCCGGGGTTTCACTCAGCGGCCTGGAGTGGATTATGATGAGACATTCAGTCCAGTGGTGAAGCCTGCTACTGTGCGCACGGTCCTCTCGATTGCTCTCTCTCGTTCGTGGCTTGTGCACCAGCTCGACGTCAAGAATGCCTTCCTCCATGGCACTCTGTCCGAGACTGTCTACTGTAGCCAGCCAGCAGGATTCGTGGACTCCAGTCGTCCGGACCTGGTCTGCCGGCTCAACAAGTCTCTGTATGGTCTGAAGCAGGCTCCTCGGGCTTGGTATTCTCGGTTTGCCACATTCTTAGTGACATTGGGGTTCACGGAGGCCAAGTCCGATACTTCTCTGTTTGTCTATCGACATAGTGATGAGACTGCATATCTGCTGCTCTATGTTGATGATATTGTTCTCACTGCCTCCAGTCAGCAGTTGCTTCGGCGCATCATCTCCTCTCTGCAGCAGGAGTTTGCCATGAAGGATTTGGGTCAGCTCCACCACTTCTTGGGTGTCACTGTGGAGACTCGCCCTTCTGGCCTTTTCCTTCACCAGCGACAGTATGCTCTTGATATCCTGGAGCGGGCTGGCATGTCGGACTGCAAGCCCTGTTCTACTCCTGTTGATACTCAGTCAAAGCTGTCTGCTGATGCGGGTACTCCAGTCGCTGATCCTACTGCTTTCCGGAGCATTGCGGGAGCCTTACAGTACCTCACCTTCACCAGGCCGGACCTTGCCTATGCTGTTCAGCAGGTTTGCCTCCACATGCATGATCCCCGGGAGTCTCACCTTACTGCCATGAAGCGCCTTCTTCGGTATGTCCGTGGCACGGTTGACTTCGGGCTGGTCCTCCACCGGTCTCCTCCTGCTGAGCTTGTCGTCTACACCGACGCTGACTGGGCTGGGTGTCCGGACACTCGCCGCTCCACCTCAGGGTACGCCGTCTTCTTAGGCGGCAACCTTGTCTCCTGGTCGTCCAAGCGGCAGCCGGTTGTCTCCCGCTCCAGTGCCGAGGCGGAGTACCGGGCTGTTGCTAACGGCGTGGCCGAGGCGTCCTGGCTTCGACAGCTCTTGGCGGAGCTTCACAGCCCGCTCGTCAAGAGCACACTTGTCTACTGCGACAACGTCAGCGCCGTGTACCTCTCCACCAACCCAGTTCAGCATCAGCGGACGAAGCATGTCGAGATCGACTTACACTTCGTTCGCGACCGGGTTGCCATTGGCGATGTTCGGGTCCTTCATGTACCGACCACCTCCCAGTTTGCAGACATCTTCACGAAGGGTCTTCCCTCCTCGACGTTCTCGGAGTTTCGCACCAGCCTCAACATAGCGGGTAGCTAGTTGTGGCTGCGGGGGCCCTGTTGTGTGGTGTCTTTCTTTGTTGTCCAGTCTTGAACACCGCTGCGTCGGTAGTTCAGACTGCGGGGGGGTGTTGGAGTATGGAGTTGTAATAGGCCCATCTAGGCCCATGTATGGATAACTATATACCCACCCATTAGGGTTGGAGGAATAAGAGAGAAAACTATTCCCAATAGCAATTGTTATTTCTTTTATTTTTTATTTTTTTTGTAGTACTGTTATTTCTTTTAGGACAGTTGATCTAACACTATTGACATGCACATAGCAAGTGTCAAGGCAGCTGCAGTGAAGGATGAGTCCTTTCAGCCAAGTAGCTGAGTTTTCATGGGAAGTATGGGCATGATGGGATTAGTTTAGGTAGCCAGGTAGGTAATACTATTTTGTTAAGTTAGTAGAAGGAATGCCACATTTCAAAATTTTGAATAATGCCATACATGATGAAAGGACATGAACAGAAGTTTAACCAAATGTTTTACTTCTTTGTGGATATCTACATTCTACAGTATGACACAATCTAAGATCCAAACATTTGAAAAAAGCAATATCAACAAAATGCTTCTTTAAACAAAAGAAAGAAACAGAACTTACTCTTTCCGCAATATGTTAAGCTTCAGGTTCTCATATAGGGCATGCAATGTATCCAATGTTTCCCTCATAAAACGGATATAAAAGGACACTTCTGGACTATGCTCATCCTGGATGAAGGGATTAAAGACAATTTTACATGTATCATGTGACACAGGCAGAAATGAATTGGAAGTGGTTGGATCCCTTTTGCAGTATTGGGCATGGTATTTGCTGTTGATCAGGAAGTCCCAAGCTTTACTTGGCGATGAAGGTGATTTAGTTGGCAAATTTTGTCCATATTTTGCACAAACTCCTTTTATTTCATAAGTAAAATACTCCCACTCTGAGTCTGTGTGAGAACTTGAATATAGGTACGTAGCATCACTATCACCCCAAAAAAGAGAAACAAAATGACTGTAAAAGCAACTCTGCAAGCCCTCTGCCATTGCAGTTATGCAGTCACCAACCAGAGAAGAGGAAGGATTTTTGCGCAAAGAACATCTAAGCATCTGCAAAAAAGAAAATGAATAAAATGTGCTCTAAGATCAACTGAAGGCTAAATCAGTCTAAAATTGCAAATTACAGCGAGGAAAGGAGCACAGTCGAAAAGAACACTAAGTTTTTCTGTATTGAGCAAAATAACTTTCTTAACTGATGTTTCCAGAAAATATCACATAGGGAACTCATAATTATTAGTCATAGAATAATATATTAGTCAAGCAACATACAAAAGTTATACAACTGAAGCAATTGTGTTTATATTTCAGTCTCCACATTGTACAGTTCGAAAAAAAAAACAAAATAGACAGTTGCTGCACCAAGTCCAAAGACATAATGCAGAAAGATTTTCCTATGTATTATTTTGTTTGGAAAACAACAAAAATAGAAAGGATGCAGAACAAAGAAACAAAACACGCCCCAAGATATCACACCGTTTGTAAACAACATTAATTATCAAAAAGAAAGAAAAAGGACAGTTCTAAACCAATAATATGTGGAGTCAACCAGAAGAATATTTAATGACAAGGTACATGAATATCCTACCAGACCATTACTGCATGTCACATTTATGCGGCCTTCAACAGCATCAGCTATGCTTGTGATCTTCATATCAGAGTAAGTATCTGAAATCTCAGAGTTTAGGTCATCATTTGAAAAGAAACCCTTTCCTAATTCAGTAGGGAGAGTATATCTGCAGAGGCACTGCTTCCCGGACTGCATTATACGTATTAAAACAAACCAACGGTTACTAAATTACATCATGCAGATAGAGAGAGAGAGAGAGAGAGAGAGAGAGGAGCGGAACAGTATAGTGGTAGAAAGAGCTAGTGATATCGTTTTTTTAGGGTAGGTATCGCTTTTGCTGAACTGTCAGTGAACATTATAGGAAAGCAATCAAAAGACATTATTTAATAACCAAATAATAAGATCTTTTTACAGTCTCAAAATGCATTGTTTGTACAGCCCTTTAATATGAATAGAGGCTCAAGGTAACTTAGAAGACGGCACAATCACCCTCTCAACTCAGCTGGACTTGTTCCAGCCAAGACAGAGGCTCGGATCAACAGATGCATTGGATGGGGAAAACTTTAGGTTTGTTTCTTGTTAAAGATAGCAATGTGCTTGCACCCCTTTATATAGGCTAGCCTCTAACAAATTTAACTAATTAAGATAGAAGCTTATATCCAAGACTATGCCACCTGGGTAGTTGGTGCCATGGTCTCCTCTACATGAGTAGGAGCAGCCAACAGCCTCATATAGAGTAACTCTTCAAAACTCACTTCACGTTGGGAGGGCATGCTCCGAAAGTGAAAAATTATAAGGCAAATACAATAATCTAAAGGTTTTGATGTTTCAACCTTAACTGAACACAGTTTGAATTCATAGTGCAATAGAGTGCTGGGTGTTCATATCCACTAAAATAAATACAAACGGCATAGTTTGAACAACAGGGAACCTACATAGAGAAGTAGATCATTGTCTGAACTCAGAACGAGGATGTCTGTAAAGGGAAGAACTCCAACCCGTACTCTGCAAATAAAATAGCAGCATTAGGAGTAGTAGACTACGGATCCAAAACTACGTGCTTAGGCAATCACCTTGGACGAGTCACGACAACTGGAGCAGCAGCAAATGCAGGAATGTTCCAACTCATGTGAGGCTTAATATCACCAAAAGCTTCTTCAGTAGTATCATCAACTTGAATCCTTAGAGCAAGCAATACTTTTTCTTCATGCAGTAAAAAACAAATTACTGGCAATCCATCAATATCAGTTGCCAAGAAGACCTGATATGAATAGTTGGAGTCAAATTCAAGTAACAACTAGAATTAAATATTTCGCTACCATGACCTGTGTAAAGAACATGACAAGATGAAACAGAGAGAAAAGAAAGTGTTTATCGATATCCAATATGTCTATCACGCCTTGAATTCACTAACTTAGAACCCGGATATGTTGAGACCGTAAAAAATGATATTCCTATATTTCGATAAAAGGAAAAATCATGTACAAGTCTCTGAACACTTATTTCCGTTCATTTTGCAGCAACCATTACATCATAAGCTCATATCCTAAATTGTTATCTGTCAAAGCACTTGCAAAGAAACTACTCATTGTTTTAAGTTGGTGGTCCTAACAACACCAAAAATTACCCAGAGAAAAATTTGCAACTTAGCAAGCCTGCTGGTAACTAACAAGTAAAAATATGGATGGATGCTGCTGACTGTACAAGCATCCGAGGAATTAAAAACAATCGGACGTCAGCCAACAGGCCCAATCTTTTTATCCATTTCGCGTTGCTGAAATTTGAATTCTGTGAACTAGCTCAACCTTATCTGCTCGTTCCTCCCTAACTGTTGTACAATATCCTCCAACCATATGATTCATTCCTTGGGGACTCTCTAGCAGCTAAGGGTGCCAGGCAGGCCTGCGCGCATCTCGCCGACCAAGATGCAGTGACAAGAGCCCACTGCTCCGGCTACACAGTTGGGACAAGCTCATTGAGGAACAGCTAGACTAGCTGCTGGCCACCGCCAGAGATGATTCCTACACAGCGATGCGGGTTGCGTTGCTATCCATCTCGGATATGGCGGGCAGATGCGCAGCAAAAGGTGACGGAGGTGTTGGCTCCTGGGCCCTCCTCTGCCGGAGGTGGCCATTGCCCTCTCCTTCCATATCCCCCATATTTCTCCTCAGTGTATATCGTGATACGATGATACTGAGTTCTTTTCCTGACGTTGCATTGGACAAGTTTAGATGTTGGATTAGGGTTTGGTGATGCTGCACTAGATGATATTTGATGTTGTAAGATTGATTTTCAATTTGTTCTGTTCCATTTTCGATTTTTCCAATGTTACAGTAGTTCATTTGAGATCCTGCAAGTGAGATATTTTGACGTTGCAGATTTTGTTCTGGATTTTGGATGTTGAATCAGCAAAACTAAAATGGAAAATTAGTTGCATTAGATTATCATTGATTTTGCATAAGTTGTTCACGGATGTTTCAGAAACTGATAACAAAGATTGAGTTCTAAGAGAAAAATGAGATCTGTTCGATGTTGCAGAAACATCTCCACTTGTTGCAGTGGGAATTTTTCTTAAGATCTCTTGAGATCAAACATGAGTGAGCTGTTATTTTTATCTTATGTTTTGGGTGTTGCAAAAGTTAAACTTTGATGTTGCAAACTTTATTTTGCCATGTTGCAACGGACCGTCCGATGGGAAAAGTCCCATCGGACGTCCGGGCGCTAGCAGCATCGAATTGACAAAGAAAGGTCAAAAGGCACACCAAAATGAAGGCAAAGCATATCTAGATAGAAAACATAACACTAATGGAGTTCCTTAAATACACAATTAGAATGAGGCAACCTTACTAGCAGAAGATTGGGAGCATTTCCCTTGCCATATCTTACGGAATGCAGATTTATGTGAAGAAATATCACATGAGACAGGTAGCATTGTATTTTCATTCATTGCTTCCTGGTAACTTGCACCATCAATTTGCCAAACAGAGTGCTGAAACTTCCCTGCATGTCACGAGTAAATTTCTTAGATCAATAAAAAAAGAAAAGTGCAATTCTGGACCGGAGCAATGAACCTATTTGAAGTAAAGTATAGAAATGTTAAACAAAAACCTTTATGATATGATGCCATTAGAGGTATTGCATCACTTGTCCAGATAGTCTTTTCATCAAAATCTTTCATCATAGTTAGTTTGCCATTTTCTCCAAAATATGTTGCCTGTAAATAGTTAATTGGTTATATGAAATCGAAACAGCAACAGCCAGGTAATCTCCGCGAAGATTTTAACAGAAATTACAATAACAATGTCGCTGCAGAGAAATTAGTTCATTGACCATTCACCAAGTGTACATGCTAGAAAAAGACAAGCCATCACTACCAAGTAAAACAGAGACGATATTGTACAGTATATACCTGAGGCTCTTCAAGTGGATGTTTCAAAATGAGGTGCGACGAGATAATGGCTCCATTAACTTTGCTGTCTGTCTCCATGGTGTTCGTTTGGCACGAAACATTGTAAGTCAATCCATATTCTTTGTTAGGGCGAGTTAAATCCCTTGCATTTAGCAGCGAACTCGAGGATGACACCAAACGACCTCCATCAGTTGATTTCTGAAGTAGAAGACCAAAGGGGAGTGGCCATATAGATGAAACAACATATGGTAGTGGAATACTAACAACTTCACCTGCAACATAAAATGCATACATCACAAGCCTCAGAAAAAAATAATATATGAAATTTCAATGCTATTCAGTCGGCTTATAATAAACCAATGGGGTAAACTAACCAGTTACGTTGTATAGAGATAAAGTATCAACTTGAAGGACACATAGAAGGGCATCACTGATTGCATTCATTCTACACCAGCAAGCCTACAATTTAGGTTTGCATCACCAAATGAGAACCTACCGTTAAGTAAATCAGAAATATGATGAGTAAAATGAAGAAAATGCATGGTAATGTTAACAGAAAGGAGATTATTTTTTTCTCTGTTTGAATTAATTTATTTCCTCATTTTTTTCTCGAGCACCCAGGAGAGCTGCGTACTTTTTATATTAAGATCATAAAAAGAGGTTAAATAACCCCTTACAAGAAACACACTCCACGCACCCAGACAGCATATTAATTTGAAGGTATGCAGTTTATTTTCTGACACACAATATCTACAACAATTATTGCATATTAAAACGAGGTGTAAACCAGGTATTAGTTTGAAGAATTCTGCTTTTACATACAGTTTGAAATAGCTTGGACATGCAGTAGAACAGTTAAGTATTTATACAATAAACATGGATGAAGTGAGCGAAAAGTTCAAGTACAATTGCTTCAACAAAAACTGATAGAAACAAGTAAAATATCTGGGAATTCGTATCTTCTTAAACAATATGGCATAAGAGCAACCATACCATAATGACTGTATTTGGTGATACATATCTTTTGTGAACTCTAGAACCATTGCTCCATATTATCCTACAAGGAAGAGAAAACAGAAACAGATTATATTAATGGTGAAAAATCCAAGAAACAAAAAAAAGTTAGAATAAAATAAGATACAAATTAAGGAAAACCTAGCACGAAATTAAGTACCCATAACTTATATTGAACTCAACTGAGCTTTGTTTTCCTTAATTCAACTCACTGGGAAATGTAACCAGAATCCCTTTTTCCATGAGAGAATGAACTGATATGGTATTATTCTGGCGCAACTGGGTAAGTACAGCAAGATTAAATAACTAATTACATAGACCTAGGCTCCACCAACTAGTAAATAAAAAGATAAAATTAAGCAATAGTGAAATACAAAGGTGATCAAATCAACCGTCATAACGGAACAAGCACGTGCTTTGTCACTTTAACTCACTATAACCACGCTTACAAGGTAGGTAGGTAAAAGACTAAGATGGAGGGACTAGTCAGTGAATCAGTGATTGAAATTAAACAAGAGAAATCGGACAGCCAGTTGCAATCATTCTGCTACTGCAACAAGAAATTTGACCCTTGCTGCTTCGAAGTTCCCATTTACGCCACAATGCACAGTCAAGAGGAGGAGGAGGGGGGGGGGGGTGATGCGCACTGATTGCCGCGGATGAAGAGCTCGTGGTCGCCGTCTGCGCCGGAGGCGGAGGCCCCATCGCTGGTGTCTGGGCCGGGCGAAGCGGCGAGGGCGGGGTCGAAGAGGAAGTAGTCGTAGTCCTGCGGTGGGCGCGCCCCGGGAGCGCCCTCGCCGTCGGCCTCCTCGACCGCGAGCCCATGCGGGCGGAACTCCCGCAGCACCGTGAGCCGCCGCGACCCAATCGCCGACGCCATGATCCCGCGCTGCCGTCGACCGGGGAGGAGGGGAACGATGCGTGGAGTAAGCGGGCCGCGGTGTGGAGCTTGGAGTGACGCGGAGTGAGGCGAAAGCTCACGTCCCGCCTCCCCTTTGGCCGCTTCGAAACGATTTGCCGCGGCGGGGAAGAAACCCTAGCGACGGGGAAAATTTGCGCGCCGCAGGTTTAGATTGGGCTCGGCCCTTTGTTGAATGGGCTGTTGTAAGGTCGGAAGCCTTCAATGTAACAAAATGTGCGGGATTGATTCGAAAAAGTCCCATTTACCTCCCTGGATACAAGACCGAGTTCGCGAAACCTTCCTGGACTGAGCTATGGATTCGGCCTCACCTTCTCAATATATGGGCTGCTCATAAAGTGAGCCTAGTGGTCGTGAACATAGAGAAGCCAAAAAGAATGCAGTAACTATGGGGCTAATACCAGACACTTCTCGTTCCTTCCGTTCTTATCTTCTCGCTACAGTACATCAGGGCGGAGCGGAGGCGATTTGCATCTCGGCGTCGATTCCGGCGGCGCCTCCTCGCCTCCGGCAGCTGCTCCGGCGCCGGAGGTGGGGAGGTGTTGCGGGGTCGGCAGCCGATGTATATTACCTACTCTATTTGCTTAGGGCTTGCTAGATTAGGGTTAGTGTCCTCCGTTTCGGTATCGCCGATGCGGAGTCTGCTTTTGTCCCTCCGAGGCTCCTCCGGCGGTTGCCGCGGTGACGGTGCAGCTCCTGGTGAAGTTCTTGTGACGTATGTCTACTCCTCCCTTGAGAAATCGGGTTGGAGTTTCCCGGCTGCCTCTTCGCTGCTGGTCGATTTAGAGTCGCCAGTAGTCCTTGGGGCGCTAGATCCCCTTCGCCTCGATGAAGGGTTTACTGGGCGTTCAATGATCTATGTGTACATTGATTTCTTCGATGTGCCAACTCGTGCCAAGCTTGGTTCCAAAAACCTAGATGTGGCTTCGTCAGAAGCTTCCTCATCGAGTTGGAGATCGGCTTCAAGTTGCATGCTCGTTGTTTCTTTCTTCCAGGGAGGGAATGACGAGCGGTGGCTCCGGTTGCCAGCAGTGAGGATCACCGGGAAAGAGCTACAAGGACTTAGTTGTAATTTTCTATCTTCTGAGATTGTTCTTGTAAGCTGTTTATGTAAACTGTTATATTAATAAAATTACAACCCGGTTTCTCAAAAAAAAAACTATGGGGCTAATTTTCGCTCAAAAAAAACTATGAGGCTAATTGGTTGTCTGGTTTTCGCGGAACCACGCCCCGCAAATGCGCTCATGTGCGACAAAGTTGGTTGTTGCAGTTGCAGCAGTAGAGCCTGTATCAGCGATGTAAAATGCACGCCTAAACCTGACTCCGCGGATGCGGCAAAAATTTGTGTTTTTATGGTGTCTTATTTTTTTTCTTTTTTTTTCTTTTCTTTGTGTACTACTTTGTATATCCTACTAATTTGTCCTTTCTCTTCCTTTCACTTTTTTTATTTTCTGTTCTTTCTTAGTTCCTTTTATTAATATAATAGTTTTATCTTTAGTTTTTTACTTTGTATACTAACTTATTCATCATGAATACATATTTTTTTTTGAACGTGCAGCCAAGGTGTGAGATCCAACCAATGACAAGTTCGAGTCTAGCTCAGAGTTTTGAAACAAGTTGGACTAAATTCGACGTTCATATTGCATAAGGACTATGTTTTTAATGTTCTACCTATGTATGGAAAGCTAGGAAGATAATATTTTTACAAAGCTAGCAGTCTCACATCCAGATCTGTTCTGAGTCAATAGAAATCTTTGAAACAAAAAGACATATTGAATCTGTCAAGGTACTACATCACCGTCTTTTGACCCGTTGGCATGTGTGTCATTTTGGGGTCCATTAGGGACGCATCCAGGGCTCTTTGGTCGCCCCTAACTCTATTTATTCGGTAACCGTTATTCATTAGTTTGTCAATTATTCATTAGTTAGTCAAGCAACATTAATATTTTAAGAAAACCAATAATAATAGAAAATATTTGTATCAAACAAAAAATTAATGGCTTTGTTCAATTTTGTAGCTATCAACCATCAATATAGCATGAAAAGTTAGATAAGTTTCTCACAATTAATGTATGTCATGGTGTATATTCAATGGCAGGCCCAAAGTTTTTAGGGTAGACTGAGCTATAGATTTGACATCAGCTTCTCTATATGTGCTAATTAATTGGGCATAGTGGACTTGAACATAGAGGAGCCCAGGCAGAGGCACATAGTTACTAGGATCTGGTTTCACTACCACAAAAAGGATTTATAGGTCCGGTCAAAATAGCATTTGTAAGTGTGATTGCTCCACCCGGCTGCACTCATGTAAAAAATATAAAAACAACGCAAAAAATATTTACATACCCAGGAGGCCACCATGTACTTATCAGTGGAGTTCTGTATTTTTTACGCTTTTTTCACACACATGTGGTTTACAAGATTCAAACACAAATCTTACGGCCTTGTGCGAGCCTTCCTTTCCACTGCATCACGGAGTCAATTATTACTCAATGGGGTACATTACTCTTTCATATAAACTTTGAAAAGGACCTTCGCCTTCCCATAGAAATCATTGCTAGGGGTGGGCAACAACGTCACCGTCCCTAGAATTATGTCTTCATTTTTTGTTTTTGTTTTATTTTCTTTTAAAATATAAATATATATGTCCATATACCCACATAAAATAAATTTCATATAATATAATTCACGTTTTTTACTGATTTGTTTCAAATAGAAAAAATATCACAACTCAATACATAATCCCAAATTGTATTCACATTACATATACTCATATATTCATATTATATAGTCCAAAACACATACTAAATAGTTCAACTTCAATCATGGATATGTACACTTGTATGTCTAATACGAAATCTCATTGAGCTTTACAATTTTCATATAGAGATTCTATGCATCACTAGTCATCCGAGAAATTTAAAAATCCAAGATTTCAAAATTAGAGAACTTAAAATAATTTTTTGAACTATTGAATAACCTCAAATAAAAATATTATCAACTACAAAGTTTTAGATCTCATCGAGCTCTATAATTTCAATATAAAGCTTGTCTTAATCTAATATCATATGAAATAGTTATGATTTTATTTGTGTGGCCCTATTTTCAGGGGAGGGCCACACCCCACCCCACACATAGAAATCAATTTCTAGCAGCGGGTGACTCCACCACCACCCATAGAAATGGATTTCTAGGGACAGGTAGGAAGTGTGGTATTGAAGGGCGAAGCCTTTACTCTTTGACTTGTTTCTTTGAATATAACTGAATATAACATAGTATTGACTACGCACTTCGAAAGATAATGGTGTATTCCGAGAAACAGTACGAGCCCTAGCTATCTAATGCATACTTTTCAACGGGCCCCGGCCTGGCAAATCACTGGCACATGACTGGAAATTGAGTTAGTTAGGCGGGGAAGAGTTTTTGGTTCTGAGAGGACATTCTTTTGTTATTGAATTTAGGATTGGGAAATTGATGTATGTCAGTGAAGAATGCAAGTTGACCAATAGCAGCTATGAAGAACAGCACAAAGCGATCGAGCTATTAAGCATATAGTTGAAGTAGCATGATTTAAGCTTCTTAGCGCTTAGGCTACTACCATCAACCTCATCTTCCTTAGATGGAGGAGATAGTAAGCAAGACTGTCTATGCTACGATCTTGATTGACCAGAAAAGAAGCAAGTCTATGTCACAAGCAGGGTTTGATGGCACCGGCTCTTCTGCCCTGGAAATCATACACATTCCAGGTGTGGGTGATGCCTCAGCCAACCCCTCAAAATCGATTTCTAAAAAAAATCGAATCTTTGCTATAAAAAAATCTACCCATCTCTTAGAAACCGATTTGATATCTAGACAGAAAAGGTTCCTGATAACATTTTAAAAGGTGTTCCTAAGAAAATATTTTTCCGATGACATTTCTAAAAAATGTATTCATGATAACATTTTTAAAACTATTTCGTAAAAGAATTGTCTAAAATTTTTGGTGCATAGTAAATACATTTTCCGAGAATTTTCTAAAAATAGTAAAAGAATTTCTTAAAAAGTTCTTTATTTAACAAGATGATAAGGATCCAGTTATTTTGAAAACATTTCTCACCTAAATAATTCCTACCCATCCCTCAGAGATGACCCACATGTTAGATCTAACGATAAAACGATGTTTCTAGAGAGTTTCCGACGTTTTGGCATTACTTTTCTCACCATAAATTTCTTTATCCACCCCACACACCCAACAACCAAATAGTCTAAAATAACCCGCATAATAAAGATAGCACGCGCATACGTTGCAGAGAAAATTGCTCAAAATGGAGTGATGAAGATGGGGGGAGACCTTTTTGTCATATGTGAACGAAACGGATACACACGAATCTTGAGAAACTTGGTAAAAACGCTAGCAAGATTTGGACTGCTATACAGAGTTTGGAATACTAGAGTTTCGTTTTCAGAAAACAACAAAATATACATTGGCTAAAATTGTGAGCTCCACACTCACGAGTTTAAGAGGATTGAGAAGGCCGTGGACTGTGGAGGACCATTGTGACAGGGAAGGGAACTAGTGAATAGTCATGGAGCAATGCTTGGAAGTAGAACCGACGGATCATTTCACGGAGCCTAAGCTAGTAAGCTTCAACTAGTAACATGAATTAATGGAACTGCCTCTAAACACAAGGAACAAAGAGTGTGGCTCTCGAAGAATGGGATCAACTTTAAGCAGTTTAAGTTGGTAGCAGCAGAGCCGATATCATGACAGCATCAATTTTTATCTGGGAACTAACTGTCGCTCACCAAGTTTAACTTATCTAGTCCTGTTTCCAATTTCCTCTGTGGAGCAAAACAAGCGGCACTTTATTCGCATGGTATAAGATCTAACCGGAGTTCATCCACTGTCAATTACATTCTTTACAAGTCGCACCTCGCAATGCATCCTATAACGCAACCCGCACACCTGTGTGCCGCTTCACTTCGCCTCATTATTATTAATGGTATCCTATCCTTTGGTGTGCTTGGGGCATTTATGGAAGTTATGCCGTCCGAGACACTCCAGAGTCCAGATCACATCGCTCCTCATACCAATTCCCAGCGGCTGCACGGTTGAAAGAACGCACATGTTAGAGTTAATTTTCGACATTACCTGTTTATACAGGCGATATAATATTTTTGGCTCAAGATATACACCAGAGGAAGGGGAATAGAGTGTACCCAAACATGAAGTATGATTCCCATAGCAAATATGGGATATACACAAGGGCAGACATCTTATTGGTCCAGGTCTTCTGATATCAAGATGTTGTTGTTCAGGTAAACCAGTTTCATTTCATTTCTCCAGATCTGAAAAATGCAACATTGTACCAGTCAGATTCCACTTAACTTCAAGAAAATACTAGCAAAATAATGCTACCACCGATATGAGAACAGTGTTCATACCATGTCTCTAAATTGGACCCTGATGTGCGGCACATTCGTTCTGTGAATATCATTTCCAGCAGGGCCTCTCTTGTAGTAATTCTTGCCAATCCAGTGTGCCTGCAAGAGATCGAATAATTATTTGCGGTGTGCTGTGCACACAAATATACAACTAAGAAGGAAAGCATCTTCTCTAACATCATTTCTATTTTCTAACACATAAAGATCAAATGCCTAAAAAAAGGGCTTCAATTCCCTCCTCCAACTTTAAAGCATGCTGAGGCCACATTTCATACCATCACTCCACAACTAAAATGAAGGTAACAGGCTTGGAACAAGCACTTAAAGATATCCAGAAGTAGCAAAAGATCTCTCACCTTGAGAGCATGTGAAAATCCAGATTGATAGACAGAATTCCTCGCAATTTCACATAAATCACAAGAACTGAGCTTCCACAGCTGAAACAACATCAAAATGGTAGTGAGTTCCTCATGCTATTGAGCATAGGTGCAGCAGTTATCCAGCATAGAAGAGAAAGGGAGAGGGAAATAGGGAGTACCGAAGCAGCAATGCTGTATTCTTCCACCAATGGTTCTTTTGTCAGGTGAATTTGCAATGGATCATCCGTAGACAACGATACATTCAGACCTCGTTGGAAGAACATTGGAAAAGGGTTGCGATGATAATCAAGAAACAAGGAGTTGTTGCTCAATGGGGACATTGCCAGACCAATCTATCAAAATTGAAAGTAACAGGTTAGAAAGAAGAACATCATCGTTCAAAGTACATAATACTTGTCCATTTATCATGCATCTACTGTTGCTGCCACCGGCCACTAAACAAGTGAAGTTTTGAACATTAAAATGGTCCCCAAAACAAATCTTTGACTATTCTGACTATAGTTTATGTGTAAAACAAAAACCTACTGAAATGAGAAATATTACAATTTATGGAAAAATAAACCCAACAGATGAATTTTTCACAAGTTCAATATTCATTTAGATATATGTAGCCAAGAAAGTTCTGTGCTCATCCCAAAACAGCACTTATTTCTAACTGGATGCAACATGTTAGCACTGGAGAAGATTGAACACAACTAGCAAGAGCCTGAAATCATGCTGGGCTATGGAATTGCCAGTTGGTAGCATATTACATTATTACCTGACCAAGGTAGTACAAGTACTGAAGCACTGGAGACTTCCTTAAATTGATTCCATGTGATATGTTGTGACAAAGAAGAAATGTCGCAGCCAAGTGATCAACATCTCCAGCCTGTATTGAGCATACCCATTAGAGCAAACACGAGACCAGACATTCAGAGCGGAACCCGGAATATATTTTACCTCGCCAGCATGTGGACGGAATTTGATAGTGGTCATCCCTTTTGACTCGCGCAGCTGATAATTGAACAGAAGCGTTACTTGTCCAAGAAATATGGAGAGAATTAGAGGAAGAAGGGTGGTATAATCACCTTGTTTAGTGTGTATAAGTTAGCATAGCAGTAGTATGCATAATATGAAAATGCAGGGTTGAACACATTGGTCCATTGTTCAGGTGTGGGCATGTGCTTAGTTGGACGCCTTTCTGGTTTACTTTCATCGTCAACCAGATCCAACCCTACAACCTGCAAGGCGCAAAAAGAGTCAATCTAAAGTTGCAATATCACATACCTGAAATAAATTAATGCGTGTGCACACACACACCCTCTATGCGCGCCCGCACGTGTGTGTCTCTCACACACAGCTGTGGTGTCTACGTGCGTGCAAGTGTGCCACACACACAGGCGTGGTGTCCGTGTGTGCGCATATGTGTCACACACAGGTGTGGTGTGTGTTTCACAATTTACACACAGGCACAGACACATGCACTCACAATAATAAGTGAAAGGTGGATATATGATATGTGGATGCATGACAGAGTAAATTTCCAAACTATAATTTATATACCAACGATTTCTCTACCTGCTTTAGGAAGACATGCAGCTGTGGGTGTGAAGCCGGATCGATAGTAACCTCAAATAGAGGAAGGAAAATGTTGTCAAGAAGATTTTGAAATGATGTAACAATACCCATTTCCTTGTACACATTATATAAGCGTGGAATCTGCAAAAGAGTGCAGAGGAAGTTAAAACCTTTGCTTTTACTGTAATGTTGTTCAGTAAAAATACAGTCTTCTGAACATAAAACACTAAATAACTATTTTCATGGGACACTGCATCATAACTGCACAAGATATATCAGAGCAGAACCAGTAGCACCTTTGCATAAATAATCATTTATGTTATTCTGAAGATTTAATTTCAATGGGGAAGGTGCTATTGACTGTTCCATGGATATGGACTGCATCTTAGGCTAAGTCCTAATTTGTCATTCTGAAAGCTAGACTGTTATTGAATGTAGTTTTGTCCAGTATTCACACCTATTATTGATTAACGAAACAGCAACTATAAACTAAATTACATAAGCCTGGTCTCACAAGCCAGCAGTAGCTCCACAGATATAGGCATATGGCTAAAGAATGCCCTAAAAAAATATATAGCTAAAGAAAAATACCAGATATAATTACAAGGCTTTACTACATGGATATGAGTATATGACAGACTAACAGTACAACTGGACAAGGTGAACAAAGCAGCCAGGAATCACATGACTATCAAATATAGCATATTAGCAATTAGTTCACCAAGTGCCAGGAAATTATAAAATGTCACAAGTAACTACTACAAAGAGCTGTAACTAAAGGATACCTGAACCAGCCAGACAACATTTTCACTGTACAATTCATTGTTCACTATCCAACTTGCAAGTTGGTCCCACTCACTTTGCTTCCTTCCGTAGATTGAAATCCTATATTCTGCCATCTGGCAAAGCACATTGCAGCATACTAAAAAGTCAAAAGATCTCAAATAAGAAGTACCTCTGGATTAAAAAAAAAGCAAAATCTATCAACTTGACAGTTTACCTGATATTTGCTAGCAGAAAGGTCTGAGAAAACTTGCATTGTCAACTCAGCAAGGAAACGTCCTAGTTTAAATCAAATATCAATATGAGTATTTCAAAAAAGCATCGAGATAGCTTTCTTGAAAATATTAAATATTGGTCAGAAGTGAATATAATGATTAATCATGATTCATGATCTGATGATTACCTACAGACCTGTATGCATTAACCACATCTTTTAAATGATATTTTCTCGGCGTGTTCACCAAACAAAACTTGGTCATGTTGTCAAACAAAGCAGAAATCAAAACCAAGTAACAAACTATCACTTTAGCTAACATAAATGTCTAAGTCCATTTCCGAATAGAATCTAAGTATAAATGTGGTGGGTTACACGTTAATAAGCTCAGGAGCTCATAAGATGTGTTTAGAAGATTTCTCTTGAAATTTTACTAGAAGCTAGCTTATAAGGACAACAAATCAGCTTAATCAGCCAATCAGTAATTGTTTAACATGACGAATATGAACCATTGAACCATGTGATCACAAATGAAAAGTGAATAACTAAGAAAAGCTTTCACCAAATAAGTTCAAACCTACAAGCCTGGAGCACATGGTATTTCCTACAAACCTACTGCCATGCCGAAGCATGTGCTAGCCCCGCAACTTGTGATATGGCAGTTGTTTAGGACTGGCCATACCAGCCACCAAAACTGCTATGGCTCAAACAGTACATATTTTCTGCACACAAATTTTTAAGCTTTCTTTGGCACCCATGTGATGTATATTATTTTCAAGAAAGTTTTCTGTTGCGCCTCCTGCAACAATTAATTAATATGTAATGAAAATACTAAATATTTATGTAGTTTGCTGACATTCTAATTTGGTCATCTTGGTTTTCCAAGATGAAGCCCAGTGAAGTTTAAAGGAAGTTTAAATGGTCCCAACTTTATACGGACAATTTATAGAACTACCAAATGACATTGACATTAGAACAGCTAATACCTTGAATGAGATTGTCTTGTTTGAGGAAAATCTCTCTGAGCCTACTTTGGCCGCATGGATTGTATTTTAGGTTGAATTTGTCAAAACGATGAAATGTACTTTTGTCTGCATGGACATCTAGCAAATCAACATTTAAATCGTACCTGAGAAGAATAAGAATTATTAGCTAATGGTGGTATCAGCATCATATTTACATAGGACAAATCCAAAACATACCCAGTTAAATCCAAGCTCTCAAAAACCTCTTTTAGAGTCATATAAGTACCATCTCTGAAAATTACCACCTACAAGAGATATTATGCATAATTATGACAGGAAGGGTAACAACCATATCATGTTGCATACAGGCTAGGAAAGTTGTTCCACCAGTTAATTAATGAATATACCTCATCAGGTTCTTTTCTTAGCTTGGACTTTATGAACCTCAACAGATGCTTTTGATTCATGCATGCTGAGTGGTGAACATGAGTGTCAACCTTCCTGACATTGTAAAAATCACGATGTGGTGCGGTCTTCTGGGCAAGAAACTCCCTATCCGCATTTAACATCAGATGAAATTTGAACTTCTGAAAAGAAATAAGAAATGCATTACACCCAAAGAACTGTAGGAGAGCATACAAAATCATGATGTATGAAGGAGGTAAACGATTTTACGACATGATTACATGCTCAAGAAGATTCAGCCGATTATGGCAGACAGTTCTTGTGTTCCCCGCAGCCGTTACCCGGAGAATATAATGCAAATCAGTGAAGAAGGTTGTGGCATCAGCCACAGGATAAACTCTCTCTGTATCTGAGGCAGAAATGGTAAGGGGAAATAAATGAGTCACAAAATTATCTGATCAAGCAGTGGAGTGCAGCAGTAGGAAAACTTACAATCTTTATCCTCATAAACATGGACAACACCATCAACCATTTGGAAGACATGCTGAAAGCACAATTAATAGTTGGATTGCAAGTGAACAAAAAAGGAAGATATTAAAACACTGCAGCAAGCAGAACTAAGGTACCTCTGACTTTGGTTCAGGCACATAAGTGAATGGGTTGGGGTTAGGTTTTGGAGTACAGGGGTCATTTATCACTTCCTTCTCCCATGGAGCAACCTCTTCTCTAAAAAGATAAGAGTCTCTAAACTCGAGGCACTTCTGAAGGATTTTGAAAACCTCAATTTCATCAGCAGTTGGAATCTCTGCCATACATAGAAAATACTGTTCAATTAACTTCCATACATGTTTTACAGAAAAAATCAACTCAGTGCTAAGATTTTTCTTGGCTGAGGACAACAATGCAACCACCAGTTTTAAAAATAATTACTTGCGAATAAAGAAGTTTCTCAATGTACCTGAGTTATGTTCTACAAATTGCACATCAAAAGGATCACAAACTAATAATAAACAAAAGAAATGAGAATTTGGCTCAGCACACAACCAAAAAATAGAAGTTGCACTAAATTTTACCATAGTTTTCATTATGGTTCTTGACTTACACCAAATATTAAGTACAAATTGATAAATCGTACACATATCCACATGGACTACAGTATCTAAGTACTCTGTCAAAAGAGTGTGTTTAAAAGTAAATATATATAGCACTGGTCAAGCCAGGAGACCCAGCCAAAACATATTAAACAATTAAAACATTGCATTTCCTTCTAGCTCTGTCAGTTTTAAAAGAGAGGCCACTGACCTACTGTTTCACCCCTTAAATCAGCATTGGTATCTATTATATTTATATTCAAATGCCATACCCTTTGGAGCAGTTAACAGCTTGATAAATGATTCTTGCTGTGGTTCTTTTCGAAGAATATCTGCAGCAACTGGGTCAGGTTGAACTGCATGAAGATCATTGGATATACTATGGGATCGTATCAAGTTTGCTGCTGATGATGGTTTGGCAACCCCATTTTCCACACTTGCGTTTCCTTTGTGTTCTCCTTCCTGCCCAAAATTTATTTACAAATTAACAAAGAAATTTGGTTTAGTGCCAATTGCCCTGCCAAATATAAGTGGAGGATATATCATTTGCATAGAATTGATGATTCATAACAGCAACCAATGTAGCATAATATCAAACACAAAGGCATTCTCTAGGACATCTTTGCAGCAAATAAAGATTTTCTTAACAAACATAATTGTTCCAAGCTCCACCCAATTAGAAGTCATATAGAGGGGCAGCTGAAGCAGTAAAGAGTTAGGGTTAGTAAGAGAGTGCATTCCTTTTCTACAAAAAGTTTCTGTCATTAAATTCCTAATGACCACTGAATACTAAAATGTAATGCAGATCATCCTGTTGTTGACCATTTGCATCACATGCAATGCAACAGTCACAATAGAGCAAGCCTAATTTCATGTAGACCTCAGCAAAAACCATCCCAACTTCTAGAAGTAAACCTCATCAAAGAAACTACATCATTCTTTGATATCAGGAACCATCTCAGGAGCATGTTAGGGCATGCTTCCATGTTGGGTATACCTATAGTTTCAGCCTCTAGCACTTAGCACCCACCTCCATTGCGTCCAGTAAAGGAGTTTATCGCCATTACATTTCAGTGCAAAGACAGATTGTTTCACCGGGTTAGAGGGGTGCAATGTCATGAATCATGTCTCATATTTCATAGGAATCAATATTGTTCACTTGTAGCTCGAGATAACTTCTCTACAGATCTATAATATTTAAATAAATAGAAACAAAGTATTCATCTTCTGTCACCACATATCTATCTATTTCCAGAACCTCTTAATATAATTCGGAACAAATAATCATAATAACACTTTTGTAATGCACCCAGAAATAAGTTGTATGAGCAGAAGATTAAATCCTGGAAACAAAACCAGATCAAACAAAGGAATACTTCATGCTAAATCGTAACCAAAATATTTTACTCATTGATCAACTCATACCATGCACATAATCGACCGTTTCAAAACAAATGTGCACCATCATTTGGTCCCTGGCATGCAAATTCATGCCAAGGTCTACTTTGACACAAAAAATTATAGCTGAGGATTGGAGTAGAAGACCAGCAACAATAATAGAAAAATATCATGACAAGTGGATGATGGAGACTTACAAGGTTTCCATTTGTGTTAATGTAGCCATTGTCAAGTTTACCACCATTTTGTGTAGCATCGTCCTCATCTGATCCATCTGCACTGACGGCAGGGGATTTGGGTGAGTTAGGTCTAATTACCGCAACTCGTCTGTTCGATCCTGAACGGGCAAGTTGTTTATTGCCTGCAATAACCATCCATTGTAAGACAGGGCTATTTCAGAGGAAAGGAAACTAGAAAAGTAAATTTTACTGCCTTAAATAGCAAAAAGGAAAATGATGAAAACATATCACATAAGTTATAGCTTATAAGCACATCTCGTGCTGATCAAGTAGATGCTATGTATGATGACATTTGCACTCCAGGTTTAGAATACAGAACTCATAAAACTATTTTTGCAAGTAGTTAAAAGTTTTCATTGAGCTCCCATAATTGGTTCTAGTACAACCAGCAGAGAATCATATTAGTAGAAACATCAATAAAGAATGAAACAGTTGCCCAAGCTTATGGCTTGCAGGAATACCTAAGCTACCTCTTTCTTCATTCCATATTGCCACTGTCATAGTTTGGGAAAATCAGCTCAATAGCGTGGCAAAGATTTGCAGATTTAAAAACAGCATCCGTGTGAAGTGGGTGGTCAGGCCTGGGGCCCTTGTCACTAAAATTGGAAGTTATTTCTCAACTTAAAAGAACAGTTGCGGCATTATCAAGCGATTAACCCGTATAATTTATCACTTTCTGCATATGCAATACTACAAACTTGTTTATGCACACTCAAGGGAAATACATGAATCTCGAAAATAAATCGAGCAGTTAAGAGGAGTGTTAGTATCAGCTTTTTCAGTTGAATAGCTGCTCGTTATTAGTCATACACGAAACATGTTAATGCATCTCCCCCTGTAGGAGGCTAGGAGTATACTATAGCATAATCACTGCATCCTATCACTTCATGGCCAATGCCATTCATTTCTCCTTTCATTTTATTTAAGAAATTGCAGTTGCAATGTTTTCTACACACAACTTTCATGGCTCCTAAAGCTTAAATCGAGCATGCATATGCTTCACTCAGATACATTTATAAGTCCTACTCATGTCTTCTAATGTATATTTGCTTATTTTAAGCAAAAAGTATATTGGCCGCCGCAGGAGTTGGCAATTTGATGAGGGCAACGGCATTTTATTTCATTTTCCTCCTATTGTCGTACCCAGTGCACCCGATTGAAAGCCATTTCACGACCTAGCCCTCCTATCTCCAAGCGAGCTCCCCAAATCCTATCCACCCCACTCCAGTACTCCGCACCCGCCCAGCCGCACACACCCACACGTGTCCATAAATGCGGAACAAACATACCGTCGGGGCCCACATGCAGCCTGGGCAAGCCCTCGGGGATCTGGAGGAAGTCGGCCGGGTCGAGCGCGCCACCGTTCGCGTGCGGGCCCACCACCCCCTCCTCCTCTTCCTCCTCCACAAGGTACCCACCAGAGGCGAGCCCGCCGCCGCTGCCGACATCGTAGAACGCGGAGAGGTCGGGGAGCGAGGCTGAGCCGCCGCCGGCGCGGCGCGGCTGCGGGGGCTTGCTGCCGCTGGCACCGGCGGGGGCGCGGGGCCGGCGGCGGCGGGTGGAGGCGTTGCGGGCGAGGTCGCCGCCGATCTGCGCGACGGCGCGGCAGTGCAGGTAGTAGGCCGCCGCCGCGGCGGAAGAGGCGCCCACGAGCACCGCGAGGGCGAGCTGCAGCTTGTACGACGACGAGTCCATGTGTGCCGCCGAGCTGCCTCCCGCCGGTTGGGGTGGAGGCTTGGGCTTGGGGGGTTTAAGGGTAGTGATTAGGAGAGGGATGGGAAGGGGATTAGCATTTGCAGCAGTAGCATGAGAGGGTGGATGGGGATGGGCAGCGGTGGGCCGTTTTTATAGGGGCCCGTGCGGATGGTGACAGGGACGCTGACGTGGGCCCCCGCAGGGTGGGTTCCCGTCACTAATCGAGTCCAGTGGTGATTTCGTGCAGTGCTTGCTTTGTTTAAGTTTCCGTGTAGCGTGGCCACCGCTGTTTGTTAGCGCTTTTGAGTTTTGAGTGGTTAAGCTAGGGTTTTGCCACTTCTGAGTAGGCCTTTTTTGAGCTCGCATCCACGCATAAATGCGCGAAAAGTTTATGAAAAGGGTGGGTATTTGTTGGTAGGGGACGGCGTGGGTAGCAAAGGCATGCACCGTGGCCGTCCAATTATTCGATTGCTTCTCATTTTGTCCGGTTTGGCGTGTATAATTGGAAAAAATAAAAGAGCGTTGGAAATTAAAAGAGAAGCTTGTACGAAAAGTAAGGCTAAAGTGTGGTGTTATGTCAACAACTTAGATAATGTCATCGGATATACTCAAATTAAGAGATGCAGTGTAGGCTTTATCTCACTCGCAGGATAAGGTGATCTTACTTCTTATAGTAGGATATAGTACAAAAACTAGTACCAAACTCATAAGAAGAATAATGGTAAAGTAGATGAATATCATAAGGTGGCTAGGATATCTACAATAAATGATTAATAGATATTAATGCACCTTTGTAGAAGGATAAGGATTTGAATAAGGACAGATTCATGACTCATGAGTGTTGGGTTCATTATAAACTACTTGTTAACATATTTACTTACCATAACAATTACTTTTAGTTGAAGTTGCTAGCTTAAATGTACTCTATATATATCAAGCCACTTGTCCATCTGAAGAAAAAAATAATGCAACTTATATATATTTTTAGGGACCCCTAAAGAACCTAAATTTATCGATGAGAATATTTCCATTAATGTGAAACAAAATTAAAATGTTTATATCTATAAAAAAATAAACCAACATGTATAGTGTGGTCGCCCAACATCCAACAATGCAAGTGAGAACCAAGGGGCAGCTTACATGGCTCACCACCCAAAATTTTTTATTCTCTTTTTTTTCATATGCATCCCCTCTTTGTTTTGGTTCCCTCCTTGGTTTTTTCCATTTCGTTCCTCTCAAACACATTCTATCTCTCTTTTTCTACAAATACATAAAAACATGTAACATGGAAGCACAAGTAAGTGGGTTGATGAGCTCCCTATCCACAATATGCCTGATACAACAAACAGAGGCATAATAATTTTCTTTGAGCTCCATCAAAGAAAATCTCACCACTATGAGCAACAATGGTTCTATTAGGTATCAAGTAATGTATGTTAATGGATCTCACCGTCATTGAGTTTGTATTGCGCCTTAAGTGAATTTTATTGAAATTTACTAGGGCCTCGTTCGGTTCCCTGGGAACCGTTCCTAGCTGGATTGATTACTAGGCCTGGATCAAGTGAATCCAACCGTGTCCACTTAATCAAGTGGATCCAATCCGGAGGGTGGGAGACCGGGCTCCATTCCTGACCGAGCTAAGTCATGAATTGACCAAACCGGGCCAATTTTCAATCCAGGACAGGCCGAAACGAACGGCCCATCCAACTCTCACCTGGCTTCGAACCGAGCAACACCAATCCGCCTGGAATGGGCCTCATTCCGGGCTATTCCAGGTGCTACCGAACGAGGCCTAGATTAGTCATTTATGGTAGTCTGACCAAGCTTGACTGATATTTAGTATAATACCAATTTTCGGCACCATTTGTTATATCATAGAACTCTAGTTCATTCAATGGCCAAAGTTTGATATACCCATGAGTTATCAAACTCGTGATGACTAAACTTTGGCACTACCAAATTTTTGAATGGTGGTAGGGCAACCTTGTCACTAAATAGAACAATGCCAAATATTCCACTGAAGTTTCCCTCAAGTTGCGTAAATTTTTACGTTGCTCGCCTTTTCCCCCCTAATCCATCAAATTCATAATTTGTTTCACATTGCATTCTTCTATTTGCTTCTAGGCTTCATTTGAAGTAGCTACTTTTACATTGTTCTTGTTTTGTGAAATGAACTTTCATGGAGTTGCTCATGAAATAAGCATGACTCTTGGAAAGTGATTGTGCCTTTTCTTTCTTAAATTTTCACATGTTTCTTTATTTTTCCACAAGATTTTGAATAAACTCTTCCTCCTCCTACATCATTTCATCGTGATATCATCGTGCCATTTGTGGATGTATGATCAGGAGTCTATGAACCATAAACAAAATGATTTGCCGTGATGCTGTTATTTCTACATGAACCAAAAAGAGCGAAAGGAAAAACAATAGTGGGTTATAGAACACAAAGGAACTAAGGTGCTGTTTGGTTGGGTGATTTTGCCCCGTAAACGGTTTGCAACGCTATCTAATACCGTTAAACATGTTTGGTCTGGTTAGTCTGTAAACGATTCACGGCGTGATCCGATACAACGCTGTGTATAGTCGTTACCGCTCCTGACTCCGCGTTATACGATCCAGTTATAGCAGTACAAGAGACGAGAAGTTCCCAGCCACCGCCGACAATCTCTAGGCAGTTCCGCCCCCTCGGCCTCGCCCTTCTTGGAATGCTGCCAAAGAGCACGGGAGTGGGTCCCGAGCCTCCTGCCTCTTCCGGTCAGGGAGTTCGAAGCAGCATTCAATCCCATTACATGTGTTGAACCGAACAAATGCTGCTATCTCTTAAACTGTAACAGATAGCGCTGGTTTCCGATTACGTTATCATTACCGCTGCTAGTGCTAAAGCAAACAACAAGTAAGGGCATGTGCTAGGTCGAACAGGCACTTTATGTCTTAGCAATCTCCTTTTTTTCTTTACGAGCTAGGATTAGAAGGCTACCATATAAATTATGTTGCACTTTTCATGGTTGACTTCAAATAAGAATGATGAATAGGATCGTGGCACTCCACTTACCGCCAATTCTGAAGGATGTGGCCAAAAAGAATTGAACACTATCGGTTCTAAGACCCGGCAATCCACTAGGGAGTACCCAAGTGGTAGATTTGTAGGAGGATCGTCGAGTCAAGAAGCTTAATGGAAACACAAGATGCAAGGCTTAGACAGGTTCTGGCTACCCGGAGGTATAATACCCTACATCCTGTGTTGGGTGGTGTTTGTATTGCTTGTGCTCGACGAAGCTTCAAGAAGCTAAGGCTAGTTTTGTGGTTACAATGGATGGATTGCTCTCAAAGGGTTGACCTAGGCCGCCTTATATAAGCTGATGGTCTAGGGTTTACAAGTCGGTTTCAATCTAAATCTACTAGATTACAACAAGGAGTTGTGCTTGACTAGGTTTTTACTTTACATCCCGGGATATCCGGGCTCGGTATGTAAGCAAGCCGTGTTGCTTATTCGCCCCGTCTTATCCAATCTTGTCCGGCAAGTCAAGGATTCCTCGCGGGCCACCTCTAAGTCGGCCCTCAACCTTGTCAGATTTAGGCCCAAGTCAGTTGTCATCCCTACTGATAGTGGGCCCAGTAGTACCCGTATCTCACAAACACTACTTTGTTCTACTGGATGCATCGGATATCGTGTAAGAAGCTCGCTCTTTACCCGATCATTCAAACATTTTGCAAGAGAAATGTAGCAGCTAAACATAACATGGATCCTTTGAAAGCATTGTTTTGCTTATTTTGGTTTAGACCATGAAAACCATATGGTATAGATTTTTTAATCTCATGCTTTATAGCTATATTTTTTATTCATAAAAGAAAAGATATTAATACTATAACAATCCATAATATAATTGTTTTATTTCACATCATAGTATGAAAAGATGCATATTATGATTGATAAATTAAAATCATTTTCGAACAGAAAACTACAGTTGAGTCTCCAAACATCATGGCTCATAATATAGTATGCTCCTTCCACTTTAGAAAACAAATATATCTTTTGAAAAGAATAGATAATTTCTAGTTTGAACAAAATTAAAATTTTAATTCAGTTTTTTGTCATTCAACTTAGGGAGACTTCATTTGCCAATGATGAAAGACATATTCCCATGAGCAAACTCAATTTTGACCCTAAGAAAAAACTTCCTTTCCACCTAGTGTTCTAGATTGTAACATGGATTCCAAATTTTTTGAATTTCATTGATGTCTAAATATTCAAATAATAAGAAGATATCATTCCAACATGGACTTATTTTTTTCAATCACACAAGCTAGATCAATACTTCTCACCCCCTTTAGAATAAACTATGGGATTTCTTTCTTTATGCATATATCTGTTATTGTTGCAGAGAAATCTTAATGGCAGTAGAATGACGTTATAGCTTTGAATCTTGAGGTTCTAAGAGCAAACTCGTCTTCACATTCATAGGGAAAAGGAAGAGATTAAACCAATGATTTTTTATTGGCTTCGAAACTTCGAATAGTTTTATATTGCTTGTTATTTATCTTTTAGCCCCTTAATTGCATGGGATGCATGGACTATTTACCATAGTTGTGGGATCCATGATTCCAAAAATGAAGGTCCATGGGGGAACTGAATGAAAAGCTTTCAGGAAAAGAAAGGGTGAAGCGTGGAATTATCATAACAACTTAGATGATGTCATCGGATACACTCGAGTAGGAGATGCATGTGGGGGCTTATATCACTTTGTTGGATAAAGTGGTCCTAAATCATAGTACCAAGCCTACAAGGTAAGTAATGGTGAAGTAGATAGACATTATAAGGTAGTGGTTAGGATGGACAAAAACTAACTCATACATGGTGTATCCACTAAAAGCCATAGTTGGGTAGGAGGATAACGATTTGAATAGGAAAAAATCGATGACTCGTGATGCTTGAGATTTGCTAACTTGCACATTTAATTGTTTGAGAATGCATATGTTTTTGTTCATATAATACATTGTTACTTGAAGTGTGTGGCTTACATGTACATATAAAGCCCCTTGAGGTGTAGGGTAAAAAAATGTTAGAATACAAAGATAGACCAATAGGAGGAATCAAGTGAACCACAACTATGCTAATTCATCTCATCTTCATTCAGTTGCTATTGCCCTTAAGTGAATACTTTTGAAATTAAGTTCTTACTCATTATAGTGATTAAGCATGTTTGATATTTCGTTTGATTTCAAACTTTAAGGAAAAATATATACTCCTATGGACCTCTAGTTCACTTCATGGCTAAAGTTTGATAATTGGTTGTCAAACTCATGACTAAAGTTTGTCACAAATTTTACAAGGTTTGGTGGGGCAATCATTTCACAAATTAGAATAATCTCAAGTATTACTTAGACCAATAATAGTTTAGTTGGTTAGGTTTATTGCTTATGGTGGAACCTATCCATCTAGGTTCGAGTCTTCAACTCAGTAAGGGTACCTGTCTAATTATTCTTTTAGCGGTAGGCATTGAGATCATAATAGAGAAAAATCTAGGGTGACTATGTCAATCTCAATATTTGTCACCCAAATCTCCTAAAGGTGTTCATAGGGAGTGTGTGGGTGCATGCATTTACAGAGGTAAGTGTATGTCCATGTGTGTGTTGTCCACTACAGCTGATCTTGATCTATAGTGAGGGTTAAGGTTGTTAACATTTTCCCTAATACATCAAACTCCAAATTTTTTTCACATTCCAACCTTATACTTCAACTTTAGTTTCTAACTTTCCATTATATCTTGCTCCCTAGAAAGAACCTCCATGAGTTTCTCATGAAACAACTGTGATTTCTTGAAAATGGTTACGATTTCCTTTTATTTTTTTCACATGTTTGTTTTTTCTTCCATGAGGCTTTGGATTCTTTCTTTACCATTTGATTGTGATAATGTTATAACATTGTGGGCTCAAACCCAACCACGGTTTGTCGTGACATTGTCACGACTCTATTTCGCTTGAACCAAAAGGGAAAGAGATAACAAGAGTGCGTTATGAAGCAGAAAGGAAGAAGTGGGGACAACAAAGCACATGCTAGGTTAGTCATGCACCTATAGTTGTGTTTAAACAATCTTCTTTCTTTCATGAGATACAATAGGCATCAATGCACATTAGTTATTTGTTACACTTTTTCATGGTTCCTTGGCACCACAAATAAGTGAAGAGAAGTGTAAGTAGAAAAATAACATGATCCTTTGTAAAAGCATGTTATTAGAAATTTGGGGGTTTAGACTACGGAAACTAGTGGTGTAGTTTTGCTAAGCTCACTAAAAACGACTCCCTGACTTATATTTCTCATGCGAAAAAGAAAAGATATCATGGATTACAATTCATAGTAGATTGGTTTAATTCACATCATAGCATGCCAAATATATATTTAGGCATTGTGTTGGTGAATCTATATAACCTATATAATTGGTACCCACTAACAAGCCATGGTTGGATTTCTCTCAACATGCAACCATTCCATGTCATCATCCACTATGCGCCATATCACTATCTACTATAAGTCATGTCATCATCCACTAGACCATGTATTTATTCTTCAACCGATTTTCTGTGACCACATTTTGTGAGTAGCAATTACAAATTACAGGAGTAGAAATTACATGTATGATCAGTCATACTTCCATGTATAATCTATATAACCTAATTGGTACCCACTAACAAGCCATGGTTGGATTTCTCTCAACATGCAACCATTCTACGTCATCATCCACTATGCGCCATATCACTATCCACTATAAGCCATGTCATCATCCACTAGACCATCTATTTATTCTTCAACCGATTTTCTGTGACCACATTTTTGTGAGTAGCAATTACAAATTACAGGAGTAGAAATTACATGTATGATCAGTCATACTTCCATGTATAATGTTTACTAAAGAACATTGCAATGCAATCACTTTGGCGTTTATACTTTCACATTTCACTTTAAAATTTTGTGTAACAATGCAATCACTTTGACGTTTATACTTTCACATTTCACTTTAAAATTTTGTTTAACAACTTCCCGCAGCAACGCGCGGGGTATCACCTGGTTACTTAAAAAGGGCGAACTACATTTGAGTAGAGAGGGTTGGTTGTGGTGGCAGCTGAGGAACCATCGATGTGGTGAAAAAAAAAACTAAACTTACCTCAAAGGAATTTTAAGAAAGCCGGACACTTTGTAGTTCGGTGTGTTGAGGTCAAGCACCACTTGCACATGTAGAGATGGTGGTTTTGGGGTTGGTGTCTTATCTCATTTATACATTGGAAGATTAAATAAGCAACTAGCATGGGAAGAAGCACACCGATAATGCTTTAAAGCCACTTTTTTCATGTTGCAATTTGCTCGGTGGGACAAATAGAACAATCGTAGTTCACAAAAGAAACATATACCGCAAGAACTATTTTGTTTGCTATAGTGCATTCCTAATTCAAACTGTCATATTATGATCTATTTCTTTTAAATGAATACTAATTAGGTGGAGATGATAGCCAGCCTCATCTCCGAGATATGCTTTTCAAGCCTAAAATAGAATGGATTGTGGGTATGTTTAGGTGGTACAAATGCATACACGGTGAATGGAAAAGGAAATATCTTGATGGCCTTTATCATAGTTTTGACATCACAAATTCTCAGGTCTAGAAAAATGATTTGTCAGCTTTGTTGTATTTATTTTCTCCACTTATTCCTATATCGGCTTCACGATAATAACACTTTCCTGTGAGAGTCTAAGGTTAGGTTTATATATATGCCAAAGAATCAAGAAGAAGAATGAATGACAGTATTATTAAATAAAGCAAAATAAGTGAATATTGTTGCCACATGGAATGCGAAGATTTGGCAATGCTTAATCAAGACATGTCATGATCGACAAGTCATAGAAACACGTTTCCAATGGGACATTTAAGCATTCTCTCTTTTTTTGAGACTTCTGAGAAAAAAGTGACAAGGAATGCTGGAAAGGCACTAATATCTTTTCCCATACACGTTCTGCATATAACATGTACTGAATCAGATACAGATGCGAATAACCACTCTTATTGCATATTACCCAGTTATTACGTTATTTGGAGTCCAAATAATTCACGCAAGCCAGTGAACAACTAGCACTAGTTTTTTATGAATAAATATTCTTACCACTGCATGGGTCAAGTCTTATTCAAGGAATTAATAGAAACATGAAACTAAACTATGTTACGGAGTTTTCGTGATAAACACACCTAGTGCTTGATTGACTAACCTTTTATAATTAGCGTGTCATTATGATTTAGATTTATTAATTGGCATCAGCCCATCAGTGTGCCCCGGCACTCCTCCCGCCATGGTCTAAGTCCTAGGAGCTCTCCAGAATATCAGAAGTGGTCGCCCTTCTTCTCAATAATTGCCGTATAAAGAGCATCTCACTATATACCTAGTCTAGAAAGAAAAAAGCAAAGGCAAAACACTTGAAAGAAAGAATATATACTACCAGAACAAGGAGGCACAGGCATATCCAGGAGCATATATGTACTGTATACCTGTTGTATACGTACCACACTACCCTCTCTCAGGTAGTGCTGGGGTATCTATTCCCTTGGACAAGTAAATTAAAGAACTGAACAGGTTAAGGCGAGTTTGGGGGCAGAATTTACCTCCAAGAAGCTATCCTACACCCTCTTGATCCAGAGCATAAACAGTAAAAAGAGATTATTTTGAAAAATATAGAAAGAAATTAAATTGTATCATTTTTGGGACGGAAAGACTAGACCGTTGGAAAAGATTATTTTCCTTTCCCTTAATTTTCTCTTCAAAGTGTCTTTTTCGCCTCGGTTTCTTTTCCCCTTCCAATCAGCCCGGCCTTTCCCTGTTTAGCCTGCCTGGAAATGCAGGAGTATGCCGCATGCCAGCGGCACCACTCACCTGATTACTGCTGCGGCAGGTCAATCAGTTTATCTGAAAGGGACCCCATGCCACAGTTGGATCAGCTGATTATATTAGGTCCCTCCACTATCCCAAAAAAGACTGCACCATAAACAACTCTGAGCATGACACTCGATCCAATCACCTCTTCAATTCTCATCAGCGACCACTGACCAGTGTCATGACTTGCTGAGTATAAAGATATCGTCCTCCTAGCCTACCTAACTAGCTGGCGAGCGCATGATCGAGCTGCTGCACAAAGGTGATGCACGTTTGATGCCGGAAATCTCTTTCTGGGATTAGGCTGCTGCTGCTGCTTCCTGTCGAAATTCCTGTGTTCCGAAGGAGAGGCTATAGCTCAAGGATCACGATGAGTTGAGTTGGTCGCCGGCATCCCTCCGACATATTTGGCATGGCATCCAATGCTCGCTCGCTGTGCCTCTTGCAACGCAAATATCCTGCTTAAGACGTGGAGAGCCTATCGTATGTGTGTCCACGTCTGCCACTTCACGCTGGTGGAAGAGGGAATTCCGCTTGCTTGATGGGCTCAGAAAGTGACGCCACCTAGGGCCGTACCAAGAACGAAAGCGAAGTTTTAGACCACGTGCTCGAAGGAAAAAAATTGAAAAGGAAAACCAATTCTATGTAATTAAATGGAATAAAAAAAGAAAAGAGCACCGAATAAGTCGTGTGGTTCGTGAATTGTGTGCGCCTTCTACCTGTTTCGGCTAATTCTGTTTTCGTGTACTTTGGGTTGTGACAAAGCCACAATGGAATAATGTTGACATGCCGATATCACCTAGTAATAAATTCCAGCTTCTTTTCTCATACGCTGAAACAAAAGCGAGTACATGGCAACAAATAAGGTATGACTCAACTCAGATTATGACTTGGTCTCTGTCTGGAAAGATATTAGTCAATTGACGCCTTGGATTTGCACGAAAATGAGCGCAGTCTCATGCTTCGATCAGCAAGGATTAAACAAGGAGGAACGCCGACCACACGGAAAAGTACCCCTTGCACGCGTTCCTCGTGCAGCGATGCAAGTGCACCGCACCCAAACTATGGGAGGGAGAGATACCTGCTGATCAGTCTAGTAAGCCGACACTTGCAACAAAGCCATGTACAGCAAGATGATCTCCAGGCGTACGAGCCACAGAAGCGAGGCCCCGCAGCGCAACCACCTTCTTTTTATAACAGCAGGGAAATCTCAATTATTGCGTGCTGCTGTTGCCGGTGATATCCTCTGCTCCTCGCCCCTGGCTGGGGTCGCCGTCGCATTCGGATGGTGGATGAGAGGATGGGTGCGTTGCGCGCGTGTGTGTCTGTGCGCGTGACGAGGCGAATCCTCGTAGCCAGAAACGAACAAGCAGGACAACAGACACGCCCTCGTCATTATTGCGGCTAAAACCATCCGTGGATTGAGTAGGAATTGCTGAATTGGGGACATCTGCTTGCTTCGATTGTTGCTGGCCGTGGGGTGAAGAAGAATCGGAATCGGCAGGAAACTTATTTCAATCTGAACAGTAATAACAGGTAAAGGGCAGAGATGGTGGGTGTAAAACGTAAACCAACAGTGGACATTGATATGCCGAGTCTTTCTTTACTGTCGTGCTACTCAATGTTTGGGTTGCTCGAATGGTATGAACCTATGGGTGTAACTCGTAACGAAACTTCTGTTTCAGATGAATGTGCATAACTTTGGAGATGGACAATTGGTGCGCACTACTTTGGAGTTAAGGTATTTCTGTTCAAAGAAATATCTAAAGAAATGGGGGACCACTCAAGTCCTAAGAAATATGTTGAACAGGATTTCCGCACGAGTCGGCCCATCCCATCAAAAGTGTTAGTCGCCCAAAAAAATTGCTGGCACAAAACGGCCCACCAACTATGGAAGGCAGAACAAGCACAGTGAGTCATTGAGACAATGTCAACATGATGCCTTGTTTTTTTTTTCACTTTTGTTTTTATCGAGGGACAACATGATAGCTTGATGACAACATGGCACGGATAGCCTAACAGACAGCATAAAAATGGAGCACATTACAAAAGCATATAATAGTCTCATCTCCAGGTTACTAAGATTATGACTTTAATGAAGTTCGACAGGTTACCCACTGTCCCAAAAAAACAGCATCAGGACCCGTATGCAGTCCACTCAAAGCATCATGGCATGATACAGACATCGTACGCTCCGCAATAACAGATAGTATCTCTCGTCTCCTTCCCTGGGCACATACAAAGGATGCATAAGCGCGACTGGACAGGCTTCAGACCTCGGCTGCCTTGGGGGAGTTCTCTGGTGTCTTCAATGGTGCATCAGGTGCCTTCTTCGTCTTGTGAGCCTCCACGGCATCCTTGAACTCCTCCCTGGTGGCGGTGTCCTTGAACTTCAGAGCAAAAGTCACCAGGCCACTCTGCGACTCAGTGATGCTGTTCATGCAGGCAAACGTCACGCCCTTCTTGTCCATGTCCTTCAGCGACATGTCGTCATAGAGGCTTGCGTTCAGGACCAGCCTGTAATTGCCCTTGGTCCTCATGACGAGCCGGGCTCTCTCACCATCAGATACAGGGACGTTCAGCTTCAGTTCGCCTTTTCCTCTTTCTTTCCAGCCCCCATCTAAGTACTCATACAAAGCAGAGTCAGCAGTGAATACAGCCTTCTCGTTTTCTTCACCGGTTTCAACAGGGCCCTCTGCCATTGCAAATTTCTTGGGTGCCTCTCCTGAAGTAGCGAGCGCTGTGGAGGAACTCCCGTTGTTGGTTGCACCAAAATTAAAAGACGGGAATGAAGAACCATCTGTCTTCAGCCCAAATAGGGGACTGGCACTTGATCCATCTTTAGAGGCTGTGCCAAATGAGAATGATGAGCTTGAAAATCCAGTTCCAGCCAGACCTGTGAAGGCATTTTGACCACTTGAAAGATTCTTAAAGGAGAAAAGGGGTGTTGCAGATGAGGACTGCCCTTTGCTATCAGCATCTTTCTGCTCATCATCCTTGGTCTCTGATTCACCTCCATCTTTCTTCTCAGTATCATCCTTACTGGTTTTATCTTCGTTTCCATTTTGATCTGCCCCTTCCTTTTCTTCAGCATCTCCCTCTTTTGTTTTGCCCTCGACTTCAGATGGCATGCTGTCACCTTCCTTGGGTTCTCCAACTGCTACTTTGTCGCCACCAGATTCAACCTTTGTCTCTTCTGCCTTATCAGTGGTTTCAACAGGTTGAGGTGGTGCTTCAGTTGTGGCACCAGAGTCGGTTTCCACAGCTGATTCATCCTTCTGAATCTCAGGTACCTCACCAGAGCCAGCATTCGTGTCCGACACAGACAAAGTATCTTTACCACTACCATTGCTGCCCTCATCAGCTTTGATATCTGAAGGTTGAGGTTCCGTGACAGGGGCACTTGCTTGAACACTGGAATCAGTGGGGGTAAATTTGATTGCAGAGAAAGGATTAGAAGAAGGAGCTGATGACGGCTGCTGGCGCCGAACCTTTACAATTCTTCGGGTTGCCATCACTTCCTCAGTAGCTTTCTTAAACGTACCCATCTCTTGCTCTGGTCCATCATCATCAGGCTCAGGATTATCCTTGTTGATTTGGGTACCTGCAACCCTCTTCCTAGAGCTTGGAGCCTGTTCGTCATCTGCCATCTTTCAAGTTGGTAGCGCCTGGAAGTTGAATAAAAGAACAAACTGAGAAAACAGCAAAAAAAAAGGGTTCCATGAGCCACCAAGTAATCATAAGAGACAAGAAGAGTACCAAAATTTGGAAAAGGAACATGAAGGATTAAGTCTAGAAAATTGTGCCTAACTGACTAAACGACGGCAACAATTCAAGCTGCTCTCTACACATAAACAGCACGAAAAAAAACTTTAGGCACTTATAAGTTACAACCCTATAATAACTACATACAAAAGAAAACATAAAAAGAACAAAAAATGCATGACCATGGTGCAACATAGTTGTGAATTCTAATATCAAGTTTTACTTTCGCACCTCTAAGCGAAGAAAAGCACTCAAAATAACCAAAAAATACACATAATGCCACCAAACTATGTAAGGATGCAAGCAGGCCAGTCTGCAGGCAAACCACAGGCCATCACGCTAGCCGCAACACTTTTCTGCGGGCTTTGCAGTGTCCCAGCAGGTCAAAACATGCTGGCCACACACCACACTAGGATAATGAGGGAACCAGCAAAAAAGCCTAGGAGTCCGCAAGCAGCAACTTTCAACACAATGGAGGATACATAGCAATGAATTTCAAATTAACACATTTAGGCCAGAGAAATCACAATATAGTGATACAAGAAAATGAAAAGCCCTGCTGAAAGCCTTGAAAGTCAGTAAATTCATTTTTTATCAGAGCTGAAACAAAATAAAATCAAGTTTAGATAACAATAAGAACCACATTACAATATTAAGTATAATTAAGTGGGTCTATTACATGTAGCAGGTAAATGAATTCTAATTGTATTATATGCTCCATCACGGCACAATTGATATAAATAGAACATAAGAGAGTTAAGAAATGGCCACCAGATCAAACTGAAAGTATCAAGATTTGTCGATCTTTGAAAGATCAAAAACTTCAACCGGCCAGTAGGCATCCGTATTCAGATTTTTTTCAAAAGGAGTCATCATGTAAAATTTAAATTTTCATCAGAAATGGAATAAAGGAAACACATACTCTGTGATTATGCAATTCCAACTAACAAGTGAATAACTGATTGTCAGTTGTCACTTTGTCCAGCACTATGAATTCCAGATACAGTTATTAATAAATGGTGAGTGCAAACTAAGATGAACTAACCAATCCCAAGAAGCAACTACATTTTGCAATATTACTCAGATACAACTCATACAATGGAGAGGAAAACAAATAAAGTAACCTTGACGGCCATATGAATAATCCTAGGATCACAACCTCATATACTACTGCTTCTACTCTAAATCAAAACTTGGATTGTTCTACAGTATAGTACTGTTTGAGCAATTAAGGGTCAAACTGAAACTAAACCATTTAGTTACCAACAAGTAGAAGTCTTAGGATTAATGTGACCAGGACACCTATATAAATAAAAAAGTTAAGAGCAGAACAGAGAAAATGGGAGCAAATCAGCAGGATTAATGTGAATTCACCTGCACAATACACTGGAAAATCAGGTGGCACGTATCGATATCTTACATTTCATAGCAACGTACATATACAATCAAGAACTAAATAGCTACTGCTAAACTACTTACCAGCTAAATAGGCGAACACACTTAAACAAGCACACTGCAGCAACACCCAACACCGAGCAAGCTAGCTAGCAAGAAAATCACAAACACACCCAGCACAAGCTGAACTAACAGACGGATTACTAGACAAGGACCTGACGCTGATGCTGACACTACTACGAGATCCTATCGGCACCCAGTGAGTAGATCGCAGATTAGGGGAGTTACCGCTCAAGAATGCAGCAAAAAAAGTTTCACCACGGCAACCACAAAATTCAAGAAATTCAGATCAAGAAATCTAGCACTTGGAGACACAGATCAACTCACCAACCAAAGAACTATGCGGAAAAGCAAATAAATCTGAAGACTGACCTCGACAACCCACTTAGGGTTTGGCGGCGGGGGGGGAGGGGGGGGGGGGCAGGGAAGCAGGCGGTAGCGAAGATAACGGAAATATAAACGACGCCCGCACTTGCGAGTGATGCGGCGGTGACGAAGAGAGGGGCGGCGGCGGTGACGAAATGAGGGGCGGCGCGCGGCGGCGGCGGCGCTCCGGACTCCTCACAGGCTCACACCTCACAGTAGCACGCGGCACGCACGCGAGCAGCGAGGCAAGAGGACGACGGGCGATTGCGGGCTTGTGCGGGGCTCAGCGGGCCCAGCTGGGTGAGAGGTGCGCTGAACGGACGGGCCTTGCTGGGCCAATTTTCCCCTGCACTCGTTGCCAATTTCCTTTTTTTTAATTAGACCAATTTCCTTTCAAGTTTCAATGCCGGGCTCTCAGTAGATTGATGCTACCGATTGGGCTTATAGTCCAATGGTAAAACGGTCCAGTGGGGCGCTACCCATCAGGGTTCAAATCCTGGTGCTCGCACCTTTTTCTGGGATTTTCCAGGATTTACCGGCGCTATGCGTTAAGTGGTAAGCGGCGTTCCCGTCGACAACGATGCGCCAATGGTGACTTCGGGAATCTCCAGATCTGCCGGGTGCTCAGTCCATCGGAGGTGCTCATAGGGGTAGGATTTGAGTACGTGTATTCATAGGGGTGAGTGTGCATGCGTGTGTGAGCGTCTGCGTTGTACTGTGTAGTTCTAAAAAAAGTAGATTGATGCTATATAGTGGATAGGAGTATATGATTAATAAAAGGTTAAGCCAATCAATGGAGTTGATGTTAATCCTCACAAGAAAATTTGGCCAAGTCTTGGTAGAAGAATGCGCTAAACCATAAAAGGTTTACCCCCTAGATCTTTTTATAGATTATTAATCACTTTGGGTGGAACTATATACGTGAGAATGGTGAATATTTGGCAAACAAAAGTAATCCTGAAGATTCAGATAATCTCTCCGAGGATGGTTTAACGTTACAGACTTTAGATAACCTCCTTTAGTTAGAATAAATTGAGATGGATCAATAAACTTCAAGGTATGTAGCAAGATGGAAATGGTGAACCACTTGTTGTTCCAGTGGCCGGTGACAGTAGATGTGGTGTTGCATTTCATCAGAGATACTAATGTGTTGCATGGTGGATGGTCTCATGGTCCAGGAACCAATTTTCTAAAAAAAAAACTGGGTGCAAAATGAATATGTGGGGTTGTTGTGGTGGACTGGTGGGGGCTCTGCTGCAGTAGAAATTCCTTAATTTTCTCTTAAAAAATTATTTACTGTTATTGTAGCCTCCCAAAACTTTATTGCTGATAGAGCTTTTGGTTTCCTTAGCACTCTGGAAGGGTTCAAGACGTGGTGATATTATCGAGTTAGAGACTTAAGAGTGCTGTCCTTTAGCCACAGGCAGGTGTATCACTGTCACTTTTCTATCTCTATTGTATTCTGCTCTTCTCTGGAGTACTCGGCTCCAGCTTTCCTTTTGTTTTCTTGGCCCCGATTTGTTCTTAACCAGAGGCTTGGGGCGTGTTTCTTTGCTCTGCCCCCGCGAATTTTTGTTCGAAAGGAGAAAATTAATTCTATAGCACTAAAAGATCGCGACTTTCGTAAAATACCAACGGAAGAGTTTGTTACCGTAAAATACCACTGAAAGATGTAGATGATAACTGAAACTACCACTTTGTTAGATTTTAGCACAAACGGAGTTAACTGGGACAAAAATACCCCTACTGTATCAGCCGTAGCAGGAAAAAAAACTGCAGTCCGAGGACTCTTTCAGCAGCAAATTCAGCTCACTTCGAACATCAATTTAAGAACACTTTAAACAGCAAATTCAGGATAGTTAAAAACACCTAGCAGCAGTACATAACAGTAGCACACACAACTTTTGTCCAGACAAATTCAAGCCTAGCTTACGATGAGCATCTGCAATCCTTCATGGTGATATGTCTAGAGATGTTGCTCTTTTCCGTTGTAGGCCCGGACTGATTGGAATAGAATTAGGACATCTCTTGAATTAGCCTGGACTAATTTCAATAGTACAACCAATAATCTCCTATATCAAGCGTGAGAGGAACCAAGTGCAGTAACAGAGATAAAGTTTGAGTTGCAGGCTTAGGGACCGCGGAACAGGATGCTGAGCTAGAGGCCTGGAGGTCTGACCATGGGATGCTGGTATGGAGGGAGGTGATCTCCGACATTACACTAGCGGCCCAAGCACCCTGGTTTGAAAGGCGCTGGTGCTCGGGATGCCGACCTGGAGAGCGCCTGCGCCGAGGATGCAGCCTGGAGGATGCCAGCATGGTGGGCACCGGTGCTGGCCGCAAGGAACGCGACGTCGCCGGTGAGGGAAAGGAAAGGAGGGCATCGCGCTGGGCAAGAGCGTCGTCGCGCGATGTGGTCGGCGGCGGCCCGAGGAGTAGCGTCCGCGCGTGGATAAAGCCAGACGCCCAGACAAGAGGTTTTTTTAGTCCTTTACCCCTATGCCATTATAAGAGATGGTGGTGACCCGTATGCCACTAAAAAGTTCGGTCGCATCTGTATGCCATCCACCCAACTTTCTTTGACCTCCACGCCATTCCGTCCACTTTGCGAGCTGACGGTGTCAAACCGATGGGTGAAATGACCATTTTACCCCTGTGGGCCCCACAGTCTTCCTCCTCCCCATCTCCTTTCTCCCGTTGCCTCCCCTTCTCCTTTCTCCCGCCGCCGACCATCAGAGGAAGGAGCCAAGTTCCACCCCCGGCGTCGTGCCGGCCCGGCGAGCTGCCCCCAGGCGCACGCCCGCCGTCGGCGGAGCTCGCCCGGCGGCCGCGCGAGGGGGAGGCGGAGCTCACCCGGCGGGCGCGCGAGGCGGAGGCGGATGCGGAGCTCGCCCGGCGGCCCCCCGAGGCGGAGGCGGAGCTCGCTCGGCGGACACGCGCGGCGGAGGCCGAGGCGGAGCTCGCCCGGCGGCCCCGCGAGGCGGACGCAGAGGCGGAGCTCGGCCGCGCGGCGGAGCTCGCCCGGCGGCCGCTCGAGGCGGAGGGAGAGCTCGCCCGCGGAGGCGTAGCTCGTTGGCCGCGCCCGCGCGAGGCGGAGCCCGCCCGCGGCGGAGCTCGCCGGCGGCGTGGCTGCTCCTTCGCCGGTGGCAATGGAGAAGGAGGAAATGAGATGGATGGGAGGAGGAAGAAGGAGATGACAAGTGGGTCCCGCGTGTCAGTCACTGTCAATAATGTTCACAGGGGGTAAGATGGTCATTTCACTAGGTGGGTCCCACATGTAAGAGCCTCCAAACTAACAGATCATGGACGGAATGGCGTGGAGGTCAAAGAAAGTTTGGTGGATGGCATACAGGTGCGACCGAACTTTCCAGTGGTATACGGGTCAACACCATCTTTCATAATGGTATAGTGGTAAAGGACTCTTTTTTTTTTGTCATGAGCCTAAGGGTATGATGGTCATTTCATGTAGGTGAAAAGTGACGAAAATAAGGTTTCAGTGAAAAAATCTAACGATATGCTATTTTTCAGTTAGCGTTGTAACTTTCGGTGGTATTTTACGTAGAGGAGTTCTTTCGGTGGTATTTTACGAAAGTCGCGATCTTTCGGTGCTATAAAACCAATTTTCCCTTTCGAAAGAGAATCTTACATGCATGGAGTATTAAATGAACTATATTTGCAAAATCTTTTTAGGGATGAGTGCAACTTTACGCGACGAATCTAATGAGCCTAATTAGTGTGGTCAAATGCTTTATTAGATAGGTCTCACGAATTAACCAGGGGTTGTGAAGATAATTTTGTAAACTGACTTTATTTGATACGCTTAATTATTGATCAAACGTGTCTGGAATTTTTTTGCCATCCAAAGAAACACAGCCTTGATTGAATAGCATCATAATGGACATGTTTGGTCCAAGACAAACATAACACATGGAAGAACCGTGGGTTCGAGTAGGACTTGTCGGTTCTCACTTGTCACACGGGAAAAAGGCATCAACTAGTGATTGACGCGCGCTGGGATGATAATATGATATCATAGACTGAATTTATGGCATAAAAACATTGTACTATAAACTTGTTCATTAAGCTACATAATAACATCACAAAAGTTCACATAAAGGAAGTACAAAGTACAACAATGGAGTCAAAGAGACCCCAGGATATATAGACTGCAATGTTGTAAGAAACAACACAACAAGAACCATGATTCTGTTTTGTACAGGAGAAGGAAACAATAATGTAAGAAGGCACAGCCATTGCCTTGACTACAAGGCAATGAGCAACTTGATTCTCCTGTCTATTGATTTTGCTCAAACAAAAAGATCTTGTTCCAACTTGGATGAAGAAATCTGAAATCAAAGGCGAAGTCTCGAGTGACAATCCCCAGGCCCAGATTTGAGATGGCGCACTGCTTCAAGATTATCAGAATGGAAGCAAATGTGATGTTCCTGCAGAGAAAAGGCTACCAAAACTGCTAAAGACAATGCAACAATTCCCCCCATGAGGCCATGAGAATTGAAGAAACCTTCGTTTTTGCATGGATGTGCAGAGACCAAGCATCTTCAGAACCTACAAAATGCAGCAGCACACCAAGTCCTACATTTCTAAGAGGTTCACCAGGAGAGTGGTGACAAAGCTGTGTCTGGAAAACATGTCAGGCTTGGTTCCTGCAGAAGAGGGGCAATAGAAAGGCGCAAAAGAAGACAAGAGCAAAAAAACATATGTGGTGGACCACCAAAACTCAACCACTCGGAAGTGTTTGTCTGGTCAGAATTATGATTGATTGCAAGATTAGAGAGCCAAATTTTGGAAGTAGAAATATCAGCTTCAGTTTTAGTTCTACTGTTATTTTCAGTTTGGCATCCATTTTCCAGAGTAATGAAGGAAAAGGGTTTCGTGATATTATAGGGCAGCTGGCACAAAGGAAAGAGCTTAGAAGCTAACAATATATGAAAAATTCCATGTATGAAAATTATGGGCATTTTAGTTTTATGCAGTAATGAGTTGAATGCACTTGTACTTAATCAATTAACCAAATGGAAATATGGAAGGTAAACAGTGTCATACCTCAGCTTGACTGAGAGAAATTGATTCTCTATCTTGGAAACAGTACATGACTTTATCAGTGTATGCCGTATGAGCAGAGATTTCACAATTAATAGATGAATATCAAATTAGCAAAAATTGAGCTAAATAGAACGAAACACAAATAGACTTTAAAAAAGGTAAATGCAATTGCAAGAGAAGGATTTCCATTTGACTTCTAAAATATTAACCTATAAGATGAAGCATGATCCTTGGTAACTGGAAATCGATTATAACCCAACTTCTATATGCATCATTCACATTCTTTTTCCTCAGCTTCTCAAACCTACCAACAGGCAATGTCCCTAACATGTTTCGGAATTTGGTGTCATTTATCAAAATAAAGAAGATCATGTGATCAATTTAGATTTACAGGCTGGTACAGATTTGATAACTAAAATGACTCTGCATATAAAATGGTAACATGTTAAGTGCAGATCATTTTTACCAACAAATGACTATGGTATAAAAGATGGAAATGCAGAAAATGTGTTAGTATTCCCATGTATTCTTCAAAGAAATAGAATATATCTCATATCTTACAGTAAAGTACAGAAGATGTTATCCAGTCTGGCAGAGACGAAGGCAATTTCATCGCTCAAGTTTCACCCAATGATCATGTTTTACCAACTATAAATACCCTACATCTTACTATTGTTATCTATTTCTGTCATTATAAGAAGCACATAGCACATCAATTTCACTAAAATCTGAAATGAAAGAGAGCAGAGGAAAATAAAGGTATGAGTATTCATAAAATTTTTGCAAAATTGTATTTTCAAGTCCACCAAATTGGTCTTTCAAAGACATTTCAACACATACCTTTTACTTGTAATAGGCATATTCCAAGTATTTCAGTTTCAAGCCGCGCTTTGCTTTGTATCCTGCAATCTACAGTATCCACCAAGTGAAATGTTATTTCAGTACTGATGCATTTTTATTATTCGGAAAAGCAAACGTCAGAGTTGTTTTTAGTGGACATTAACAGGTTAAACAATACCAATACAATTTTGAGATCCCAAATATTCTATTAACATATCATAATCATGGCATCGTTATTCCAACACTTGAGATGCAGTAAAATTAGAATAGCTAATTCTGCTTTATATGTATCAGACTAAAACCCAGCTGCAGAAATAATTGGAGGAAATGGCCACAGAGAGTTCTCATATGGGAATATGGCAGATTATCAATCAAATTATGTGTAGTTAGCAATGGTCAGCAACTAATACGATGATGCTTTCAGTTGCTATGTTTGCTCTCTTGAGATCTGACGGAGTGCAGGGATGGAAACCTTCAAAATCTGATGGCAGCGAAAAATCCCTGGAAGAGGATGGTGCCTGCAGGTAAGGGCCTCGATTTCAGTGGGGTAATTTTAATGCAGTGACTACAAATCAGATTTTGACTGCAAATCCGTTTGGATTAGGACGAGGCAGGCAGGACTGCATATCTACACGAACATGTGAAGCAGCGAGCAGGGGGTGGCTCAATCAAAATCTTACTTGCAAAGTTGAGGACGTTGGAATGAAGGAAGAGCTCATGCACCATTGGAAGGAGGCTGCACACCACCGCCGTCGTGCACCCTCTACTGAGCCTCCGCGTGCGCATCGCCGTCCCCGACGTCCACCCGCGTGGGCTGCGGTAACCTTCTGCGCCTGCACAAAGCAATGGGTCCGGTGTCAACGACGGGTCCTAACCCATTGAATGACAACTGCATAGCCTAATAGAATGGGCATCTGAGAATGCTTCATCTTTTCAATACTTACAAAGTGCTCGATTTGTACATCACAGCTTTATCAAAGAGTCGGACACCCAACGGTCCAGTCAAATCATGCTTAACCACTTGATTTGAATCTGTTGCTAAGTAGTATTTAACAATCTTATCACAATAACCCACTCTGATAATCTGAAAATAAAGAGCATCTGTTGTAAGGACCTGTTTTCCTGCCAAAAAAGAATGCAAATGTTAATGGCTTTCCAAATTGAAGCATGTCTGTCAATTGAGAAATTTTATCGCAATTGATCAATTCACCTGGCCATGCTGATATCCCGATGTGTTGCAGTACAGGATGAATAGGCTTGTCTCCATCAATAGCTAATACACACTCTCCAGCATCAAGATGAAAACTCGAATCAAGATTGCATGATACCTTTCACAGATCTCATTTCCCTTCAAATAACAACGATAATGCCCTTAGAACCTCTTATTGGATCAATCATAGCATCATGCACAATTAAAGATCCACAACTCCCTATAAATCTTCTTTTCCTCTATCAGAAAATATTCTGAATTTCAGATCCAAGTGCAGTCATCAGAACCTAAGCACAGCACTACAACAAAGAAACATACTTGGTGTTGTGGTAACGACGCCAATCAGGATCACAAAAATCACCCGTGCGTGGCCTTGAATAATCGGTGGGTATCTCAAATCAAAGTTGTAATCCCAACCTCCTAGCGGATTAAATTCGTGTCGAGCGCAGACGCGTACCTTGAGCAGCAGAAGACGACGGAGTTAACGATGGAGGAGAGCTGCGGGATGCTCTCCTCGCCGCCCCCCCTCGCCATCGATGGCCGCGGTGGCGGTGGTGGAGGCGAGGAAAGCAGCCGCAACCGCCGCCCGGCGCTGGGTGAGGCGCGTGAGGAAGGTGCGGATGGGCTTCTCCCGCACCCAGGCCTCCACGATCCCCATGTCGCCTGTCTGCTGAGCTGCCCGCGGCAGCCACGCGGTAGCAACGATGGCCGCCGCAGCATGGCGCAACTGTTGCCGTCGCCGTCGCCGTGGCTCCCGCACGGCCGCTACCGGCGCCACCGCCACAGCCTGCGTGGCCGCAACCGACTTCCGTCGCCACTGTAGCCACGGGCACGGCTGCCGTCGCCGCCGGTGACCCACGACCGCTGTCGCGTCTCGTGCAGCCGCAACCTCAGCGGCAACAGGCCACGGCCCCCCACCAACACTCGCGCCGTGATTTAGAGGAGGCGGCCAGGAGACTGCAAGCCACAACAGGCAACGATGAGGGAAAAAAACAAGAAGCACATCTGAAGAAGGAGAAGAGAAAATCGCGGTGAGGTTCTGCAACCGCCGGCGTGGGCGCGACCGCTGCACACCCGCGTACTGCCGCTGCGCAGCTGTCGTCCGCCCGTCTGTATCTCACTCCGTTCGCTAGCGCGCTTCCGCCATCAGCTGCGCACGCGTGTCCCCGTGAACAGCGACGGTGACCGCCGTCCACCCGTGCGCCGTCGCCTCCTCCACTGCCGGAGCAGCCGCACCATCCACCCGCTCGACGCCGCCTGCGCCGTCTACGGTGCGGCCGCAACTCTGTCCGCTTGCTTGACGCCGCCTCCACCGGCGTCGCCAGCGCTGCTGCAGCCGCCATACGCCGATGTCCCGCGGTCTTCGGCCCTTCGCCTTCACCGGCGCAGGCGCAGCGCCGTCCGCCCGCTTTTAGTACGGGCGGGCAGAGGCGCAGAGCTGGGACGACGGAGACGAGGGGGAAAAATTCGCCCCGCCGCCCGCGCCGCCGTCGCGCCGCCACGGGTCGTCCCTACCTCTTCCCCACGTTGGCCACCGGTCGCCCCTGCCTCTTCCTCGCGCCAGCCATCGCCCTCCCCCGCTCGCAGCTCGCCACCGCGCCGCCCCGCTTGGCATGACCACGGCACAAAAGGCAGGACAGCGGCGAGGCCCCTCTCGATGCGCGTCCAGGGCCCCCATCGGCGCGGCACGAGAGGCAGGCCGGCCGCGGGCGGCGGCGCCTGCTTTCCCCACGGGGGCAGCGTGAGCTCCACCGTGGGCGGCCTAAGGAGCGGCGGGGACGAGGTGAGGGCGGCGGCGCTGGATGCGGCGCAGGCAACAGAGAAGGGAGGAGATTTTTTTACTGCGACGCAGAGAACACAGACGGGAGGAGATGAGATTTTTTTATCGCGGAGGAGACATCCACACCCTTCCAACCTTTGCGGAACGATGAACGAAGATGGGAGGAGACTTTTTTTTTTACCGTAGCGGATGAATATCGGACGGCGAAACTTTTTTTTACTGACGTAGCTCACCTGGATGCCCCCCGGACCCGCCCACTTTTAAAGAGGTCAGATATGGCACGATTTTGAACTGTGCCACTCGGCCGGACGGCCGGCCCTGTCTCCTGAGGGCGTCCACCCGCGTCCATACAATTAATGCACCTGAAGATCTCGGTCCTTTACATTGCGTGCTTGATTCCACGGAGACCCGGCTCCTTTCCATAGAACCAGCGTCTGTACGATTAAAAACTATACTACCCTGACACAAGTACTCTGACGCACGGAGTTATAGAAACAAGTGGACGCCGGAACTCCCGGAAGTGTTAGACATTTTTTTCCTCACATGGCCGACTCGGGGTTAACTCCATGCATTGCTGGTGCCCGAGAGGCTGAGACCCTGGCCGCCCGTGAGCTCGGCCGGTGTCACACCCGGTTTTAAAGGCAAAACCAGATGCATCTCATATTGTCGGTGCCGGGATTGGTCGGTCAGTCCCCGGCGCCTAAACAGAATGCGCTGTGTCCCGTCCCTTGACGGTTGATGCAAGAGCTTGGTACAATGAGACGGTGTTTATCCTGGTTCCGACCGTGGGGGTCGTACGTCCAGCAGAATGCGCTCAAGGGCGCTGTACTATCTTGCACCGGAGTGCTTGCAGAGGGGGGCTACAAGCAAGGCGGGAGAGGAGGAGTCTCCAAGTCCCTGAATGTGATTGAGGGGAGTGCCAATATCGTGTGAAGCGGTGTATGTGATTGTGTTTCGGGTTGTTCGTTTTTTTTCTCTCCCCTTTGGTCTCCGCCCCCTTCCCCCTTTTATAGACCAAGGAGAGAAGGGAGGGAGGAGTTACAAATGCGATTGTGACGTGTGCTACAGGGGTGCGCACTGGAGAGTATGGCGCCGGGCGTGCCATTGTCCTTGACCCTGGCGGAGGGTTTATGGCGAGCTCCGGCTTCGGCGGGCGTCGTGGCCGTCCCTGTGCTTGTCTGGAGCGGCTTCGAGGGGTGTCGTCGCTCTAGTCCATGCTCTGCTGCCCGTTCGCCGGTTGACTTCGAGGGCGGGGCAGGTGAGGAAGGACCAGAGTTGGCGGCACAGGGGTCGGCATGGTGGCTGCCGTCAACCACAGTGCGCGGCGTAGTTGGTTCTCCAGGGGATGGTCGAGAGTTGGCGGATTTGACCCGGCGTTCGTCATCACCAGGCCACGCCTGGCCGGAGTCTGCACTCGGTCGTCGCCCAGATATTTGTTCGAGGGTCCTCCATGCCCATTCGAGGGCTCCCCACCGGGGGAAAGGACGGGAGTGGGTATAACAGTGGCCCGGAATGGCGCCTGCCAGTCAGCACAGGACCTTGCGCAGTTCCGCGTGCGCCCGCACAGTGTGGGAGAGGACGCTGGGTGACCGGAGCAGGTGGAGTAGGTGGAGCAGGGGCGCGGATTGGCCTCTGAGAGTCCGTACAGTGCTCTGTACCGCCGTGTGCGCTTTCACAGTGGCGGTAAGGGCGGATGGCGACCGGAGCAGGTGGAACAGTGGGCACTGTTGATGTCCGGCGCGGCATGGGGGAAGATTGCCTTTTGACTTCGGCACTTGGCTGATGGGGCGGGCATTAACTGCCTTCGTCGGGCGGCGTGTCGGAGTGCACCGGGTGGAGGCTGCCATGCCCGCTCGAGGGGGTTCGCTACCCTCGAGCGAGGCGGAGGTTGCTTTGCCCGCTCGAGGGGGTTCGCTACCCTCGAGCGAGGCGGAGGTTGCTTTGCCCGCTCGAGGGGGTTCGCTACCCTCGAGCGAGACGGAGTTTGCTTTGCCCGCTCGAGGGGGTTCGCTACCCTCGAGCGAGGCGGAGTTTTTTGAGGGTGATTACCCCGATGGTTGGGGGGTCCCCCTGGGTTTGTCCCCGACAGTAGCCCCCGAGCCTCTGGCGGACTGAGGTTTAGTCGGGCAGAGGCTGATGGTTTCGCAGGGTCGTTCCCGGGCCTTATGTGGGGACTTGTCCCTTTCCGATTATGCACGTTTTTCCGTGGGGGCGCGCGAGCGCACCCGCGGGTGTAGCCCCCGAGCCCTTGGAGGAGTGGATTCACTCGTGCAAGGGCTTTATTTTGTGTCGGTCGCTCTACTTCCAACGCGGTGGGGATGAGACCGAGCTATGCCGAATTCGAGGGGCGGGCCCTGTACGGTTTCGAAACGTTTCGCGCATAGGAGGACATGTTGCGGGGAGCCCCCGAGCTCCTGGCCCGTGTGGAGGCGATCGGAGGGGCTTCCTGTCTTTGATTTTCGACCCTCGCTACCCCCTTCGCGGGGGAGAGGGGTGAGGTCATCCGCGCAACCCTCGAATTGGGCAACGTACGCGAATTCCTCGGTGAGCTGTTAGCGGGTAGTTCAAGTGGACGTCCGTGCCCCGTTCGCTAGGGGTCGGCTCGCGGTCCGGAGACACGTCCATGTAGCGCTTGCAAAGGTTTGCTAGGTGGGGCTCGGTCCCTTTCGTAGGGACCGAGGGCGCGAAAGCTCTCCCTCGTTGGGATCCCCCCGACTAGCTGCCTTTGTCTGGCCTTGAACACGACAGGAGCGCCCCCAAAACTTCGCGTTTCGGGGTAAAGTCCGTTCGACACGCCTGAATCGTCCCTGACTCTGTTGATCTGGAGCGCCTGTCGAACCCTTTCGAGGGCCAGGCTTCGTACTCCTGATCAGTAGGGCCTTGCGTAAAATACGGGTTGCTCCCGAGCAGCGGGCTCGAGGCTTGGCCGAGCGCGATCGGTGGCCTTCGCATTATTCGATCTGGGGCACCCTTTGAACCTTTTCGAGGTTCGGGCTTCGAATTCCCGATTAGTTGCGTCCGTGCCTCGGGAAGGAGGAGGGTTGCAGCTTTACCTGGGGGGAACCCAATGGTTGAGTCGTTTCGGCACCGCGGGCCCGCGCACAACCGCTGGCGGGTGTGAGCGTGGCCGACGCGTCGCGGAGTGGGCGAGATGGGCGTAGTGGGCGCGCCTTTTTAGGCGGGCTCGGCGCACGCGCGGGAGAGGCGAGGCGACGTGTAGTTAATGCATCGCAGGCGCGCCGCTTCCGCTTACCGTGCCGCAGTAAATGCTGCCGCCCACGCGCGCCGGTTGTTGGTGATCGTCGCCGTGCGCCTGGCCCGGGTGTCAGTGACTCCACATGCCGCCGCGGTTAGCGCGCGGGCTCGGTGGCGGCACGCGCGGGCTGGCGTGGCGCGGCCGGGGAGAGCCTGTCCCTTATAAAAGGGGTGCAGCGGAAGGGGATTTTTTACCTTTGCCATCTCTCGCTCCAGCTTTCGCCCGTGCCTAGTGCTTGCCTCCAGCCTGCGCGTCGTGCTCCGCTCGCATCTCGCCACTTTCGCCCCGCGCCTAAGCTCCTCTTCTCGCCATGGTTGTCCTTGAGGGCGCCATGGAGTGGACTCCATCGACCGCCACCGAGCACCTCCTGGAGGGCTTGGTGAATGGCGGGCAACTGTCGCCCCGGGGCGATTCAGCGCGGCCGGCGTGGATCGTTCCGGCGCTGGCGGCCAGGGCGCCGAATCCGCCGGCGGGCTACGTGGTGAGCTTTATTCGCTTCCACGAGCGGGGCTTCAACGCGCCCGCAAGCCAGTTCATGCGGGGGCTCTGCCATTACTACGGCGTGGAGCTCCACAACTTCTCCCCCAACGCAATCTCGCAAGCGGCGGCGTTCGTCGGTGTCTGCGAGGCCGTCCTGGGGGTCGAGGCGCACTGGGACCTATGGGTCCACCTCTTCCGCGCCGAGCTCAGCACGTCCGGCGCGGGGAGGGGGGTGCGCCGTTCTTCGTGCGCGGGCGGCCTCACGCTTGCGCCGGTGGAGTCCAGGAAGCGCATCTACCCGGGCTGCAAGATGACAACCAACAACAGCGGGTGGGCCAAAGGGTGGTTCTACCTGCGCAACGACGGCCTGGGGCTGCCGGAGTACACCGGCAAGGTCCTGACGGAGAAGGCCGATTCCTGGAGCTACGGCGTCTCCGGCGACGCCCAGCGGCAGAGGCTTCGCCCGGTCGTCGACGTCCTCTGCTCCCTGGAAGGGTCAGGATTGACCGTGGCGCACGTGCTTGCGCACTTCCACCGCCGCCGCGTGGTCCCCCTCATGGAGAGGCCACTCCCTCTGTTCAAGATGACGGAGGGAGCGGACCCGGCGGCACTGGCGGCGTCACGCATGCTGGCGGAGCCGCTCCTCGAGGAGTACGTCGTCACGCGGGTGCGGACGGCGGTCCACCCTGATACCATGCCGAGCGACCTCCGGTCGTTCCGGTTACGCCCCGACGAGGGCCACATCCTGTCGGTGAGTCCTCCTTTCTCCTCTTTGTCGTCTCTTTTTTGGAACTTCTTTTTGATTTTGTCGTGATTTCAGGGGGTGGACTGCGGCCTCTACCGCTCCGTAGCGCCAACTCCGGAGGTGCGGGCCGCGAATCGCGCCCGCCGCGACCGCGAGAGGGAGGCGAAGGAGGCGAAAAGGGCCCGCAGTCGTAGGAGGCAGGCCCGGCGGGACGCGCACGAAGCGGCGCTTCGCCGGTGGAGGAGGGACGGCGGGGAGACGCCGTCGACCCCCGAGGACTCTCCGAGCGGGGAGGAGGGCGAGGAGGAGAGCGAGGAGGAGATTGCCGGCGGTGGGGCAGGTGGAGGACCCGCCGTCGAGGCAACAGAGGTGGCCGCGCCGCTGCCGGATGAGGCCGCGGCGTCTCCGGGCAACGTCGTTTTGGCGGCGGCGCGGGTGATGTTCGCGCCGGCTCAGCGCGCGGCGTCGCGTCCGAGCGTCGAAGGCTCGGGGGGTTCGCAGCCCCCGAGTGATCCGAGGGGGGCCTCGAGTTCGAGGATGGCCCCTTCTTCAAGTGGCTCGAAGCGGAAGCTGCGAGGCTGTGTCCGGTGAGTTCTTCCTTGGATCTCTTTTGATTTTGTTTTTCCATATGATTTCTCTTTTTGACCTATGTTTCCCTTTTCTTGGTCCAGCGCTCGGGACGTCACCAAGGCTTCCCCTAATCTTGCGCCTAAGAAGGCGCTGAAGGTTGGGAGGACAGATTCCCCTCATGCCGAGGGGGTGCGCTCGCGCGGGGCTCCGCGTCCCGTAGCGGCGCTCGAGGTGACGCCAGCAGAACCGGCGCCGGGGCCGCGAGGCTCCGGGTCGGCGGGGGAGGAGAGGACGCCTCCAACGATGGAGCCGGGGCAAGGTGCCCCGGTTGTCGAGGCGGGGCCGAGGCGTGGCACCCCGGCGGCGGAGGTAGGCGGTCGTGGAGGCCATGCCGCCGCTTCGGTTCCTGCCGGTCGAGGGCAGGAGGCGGTCGCCCCGCCAACTCCAGGCGGCAGCCGGCGCGCTTCCCTTGTCGGGGACTCTGCTGCCGAGGTGTCGGCGGCGCGGTTCCTGTCTCAGGGGCCGCCGCAGATGCCCGCGGTCCGAGGGACGCCCGAGTGGGATGCTGCTGTGGCGGCGCAGCTCCAGGATCGGCGCATGCCGAGCGAGTGGCCGAGGGGGCCCGGCGTCCCCGCTCAGGTCTGGCGGAGCGCGGCCGAGGAGAACGAGATATGGGCCCAGGCCGAGCGGATTGGGACGGATCTGGAGTGGGCCATCTCGGCCGCCGCCGACCTCCACTCCAGGCAAGCGCTGGCGGTTTTCGAGGTATTCTCGCTTTTATCTTTAGTGTTTCGAGATGTTTTCGGTTTCATGGCTTGATCTTGGTGACCTTTCGAGTAGGTCCTTCGGCAAGAGGCGGTGGACAAGACCGCATGCATTGCGGGCTTGCACACCGACCTCCGCCGGCTCCGTCAGGCGAACGCCGACTTGGGCACGGACGTGACTCGGCTCGCCGTCCGAGCCAGGGAGGCGGAGGCGGCGGCCCGAGCGCACGAGGAGGCCAAGGCGCGCGCGGAGAAGGAGCGCGATGCCGCGACGGAGCGGGAGGCCCGGACCTCGTCCGCGGCGTTAGAGCGGTTTGAGCTCGAGCGCCGGGCTCGTGAGGCCGCGCAGTCCCAGCTCGCGGAGGCGTCGGCTCAGGCGGAGCAGAAGGCCCGGGAGGCCGAGCAGCTGAGCTGCGCGCTCCGCGAGAAGGCGGCCGCGCTCCGCGAGAAGGAGGCCGCGCTGGCGACCGCGGACGGCCTGCTCAACGAGGCGAGAGCCCTGGTGGATGGTAAGACTTCATGCTTCCTTCGGCCTTTCCCTGTGTCAAAAACTGCTTTCTGATATGCCCGAGCCTTTTGTCAGGGTTGCGGAGGACCGAGGCCCAGAAGGCGGAGGAGGTGACGGCCCTCCAGGTTGCCTACTCCGCGGCCCAGGGGGAGCTCGAGGCGCTGAAGGCTGCGGCCGACATGGCGTGCCGAGACGTCAACTGCGTCGACCCGCCGTCGGGGTCATCGCTGTCCAGCCGCCTGAGCTCCCTGAAGGGCTGCGTGGCGGAGCGTCTCGAGCACGCGCTTCACCTCGGGGTGAAGAAGGCACTTGGGGTGGTGTCGACGCACTACGACATCGACCTCGCGGCGGTGGGGCGCGGGTATTTCATCGACGCTGACCTGGATGATGACGCCGCCCTCGCCGCCCTTGAGGAGGCTGATGACGGTGCCGAGAGCGCCGCAGCGGCCTTGACCCTCAAGTTCCGGTACGATCTTTTCCCCGAGGAGGAGGAAGATGTGCCTGCTGACGCCGAGCCAGAGACCGCGACCGCTGCTGAAGTCGAGGCCGACCCGGAGGCCGACGCCGTGGCGGCCCTCGAGAACGACATCGCTTCGGTGAGCGGCGAGGAGAGTGGTCCCGGGGCGCTTTCGTCTGTTCCCTTGACCCTTGCTGCCGAGTCCATCGTGCCCTCGCAGGGGGATGGAGCCTGAAAAACTCGGGCTTCAAATGTATCTCGTACATATATATAAAAACTAAATTTAAAAGCCGATTGCCTGTTTCGCACTTGTTTGGTTGTTCTGATGTGCTACTCTTAGCTCTTCGAAAGATTGTGGCCGGGTACTTCGGATTCGTGAGTAATTAAAGCGTGGGGTGGTGAGGGAGGCGCTGTAGCCTTTCGCGGGCATAAGCAGTCTCACGACTCGACCGGCTCCAGCTTTGACTAACTCACGCCCCGCCTCTCTCTAAGCGTTTCGAGTTTTAGCACAACTTTCGAAAAAACCGGGACGATTAGGGGGGTTAACCCCCCTGCAGCCCCCGAGGGGGGCTTGGCTTTATTAAAAATAAAACCAAGGTCCCCTTAGTTATGTTGTTAGCAACAATGTTTCCGAATTTTATTTCGAAAACTTCTCGTTATTGTTAACTAAAAACATAAAGTATCTACGAGAAAAAACGGTAAGAGATTTAGGGATGGGAATAACGTAGCTGTTTGCCGTTTCGGGTGCTAACGACGGCCTCGCCCCTTTCGCTCGCCCGCTCGCAGACACCAGGCTCGGGGTCCTTTGTAATGATGAACGACCCTTCTCGTGGTGGTGCGGACGTTTCGCGCTGGTCCGGTCCAGGGGGCGTCTGTACCTGGGCTACAGGGTGACCACCAACACGAATTGGTCGGGCCAAGAGGAGGTTTCGTTTGTTTGGCATGCCGTGCTTTCCCCTTAGCTCGGGATCGGTTTCGGCAGATGGACACTAGTAACTTTGGCGCCGGGTGGTGAGGGGGATACCATAGCCCTTCGCAGGCGTAGGTGGTCCCACGACTCTGTCGCCTTTTGGCCGCAGTAGACTTGTGCCCTGCTTTCACCTTTCTTGATTTAAGGAGGGAAAGCCTGGCACCCTGTTTCCGCTCCGTCGTACTGCTCTTGGCTTTAGAGAGATTCTGTCCGGATATTTCGAGTTCGCGAGCAACTAACGCGTCGAGTGGAGAGGGAGATGCCGTATCCCTTCGCGGGCGTAGGCGGTCCCACGACTCTACCGGTTCCAGCCTTAATTGCCTCGCGCCCCGTATTTCTCTCGGATGCCTCGAGTTTCAGTGCAACGGAAGCGAGAACAGGACGATTGGGGGGTGGGGGTAAGCCCCCGAGTGTCCCCCCGAGGGGTGTTTGGCTTCAAATACCTCTGATCAAGTTTTTAGTAATAATGTTTCCGAATTTTTTGGACTTTTCATTATTGTTGACTAAAAACATGAAGTATTTGCAAGAAACACCGAGAGTTTTAAGGGTAGAAGCGACGTAGCTGTTGGATGTTCCAGGCGTTGGTGAGGAGATCGCCCTTCTCGTTCGCCAGCTTGTAAGTGCCGGGTTTGAGGACCTTGGCGATGATGAACGGTCCTTCCCATGGCGGAGTGAGCTTGTGGCGCCCTCGATTGTCCTGTCGCAGCCTTAGCACCAGGTCCCCTTCGTGGAGGTCCCGACGCCGAACCTTCTGAGCTTGGTATCGCCGAAGCGATTGCTGGTAGCGTGCTGAGTGAAGCAACGCTACGTCGCGAGCCTCGTCCACCTGGTCCAGCGAGTTCTCGCGGTCCCGCTGGTTTCGGTCTTCCTGGTAGGCCTTAAGCCTCGGAGACCCGTACTCCAAGTGTGTTGGGAGGACGGCTTCGGCGCCGTAGACAAGGAAGAACGGGCTGAAGCCTGTGGCCCTGCTTGGGGTTGTCCTGAGACTCCAGATCACCGATGGCAGCTCAGCAACCCACTTCCGGCCAAACTTGTTCAGCTTGTTGAAGATCCTTGGCTTCAGGCCTTGTAGTATCATGCCATTGGCACGTTCTACTTGGCCGTTTGTTTGTGGATGTGCCACGGCCGACCAATCAACGCGAATGTGATGGTCGTCGCAGAACTCCAAGAACTTCTTGCCGGTGAACTGGGTGCCGTTGTCAGTGATGATCGAGTTGGGTACCCCGAATCGGTGGATGACGTCGGTGAAGAACATTACGGCCTGTTCAGATCTGATGCTGGTGATGGCCCGGACCTCGATCCACTTCGAGAACTTGTCGATGGCTACCAACAAGTGGGTGAAGCCCCCGGGCGCTGGGCGGAAGGGCCCCACGAGATCCAACCCCCAGACCGCGAAAGGCCACGTTACAGGGATGGTCTGCAGGGCGTGCGCCGGGAGATGCGTCTTTCGTGCGTAGAACTGGCACCCTTCGCAGGTGCGCACGACCTCGTTTGCGTCGGACACGGCGGTGGGCCAGTAAAAGCCTTGCCGGAACGCGTTACCCACGAGAGTGCGAGGCGCCGCGTGGTGTCCGCACGCCCCGGCGTGGATGTCGCGGATCAACTGCCTTCCCTCGGGGATGGGGATGCATCGCTGCAAGATCCCTGAGGTACTGCACTTGTACAGCTCGCCGCCGACCGAGACGAAGGTCTTGGCCCTTCTGGCGATGCGGCGTCCCTCGGTTCGGTCCGAGGGTAGCTCTCCGCGATCGATCCATGCGAGGTACGGATCACGCCAGTCTTGTGGTCGCGTGCCTGCGTCGATTTCCATGGCCTCGGCCGAAGAGGTTTCGACGTTGAGGGCTTCGAGCCCCTCTTTCGAGGGGTCCTCCTCCATGGGCTCGATTCCCGCAGCCCCCGAGGGTTTCCCGTGGGCTCCAGCCTTTGATTCGAAGCTGACAGAGGGGCGGTCGAGGTCGCGGGCGAAGACGTTCGGAGGAACGGTGATTCGCTCCGACGCGATCTTGGCTAGCTGATCCGCTTCCTCGTTGTATTTGCGCACGATATGGTTCAGCTCGAGGCCATAGAATTTGTCCTCGAGACGACGAACCTCGTTGCAATACGCATCCATCTTTTCGTCGCGGCAGCTTGCGTTCTTCATCACTTGGTCGATGACCAACTGAGAATCTCCCCGGACATCGAGGCGTTTGACGCCGAGGTCGATGGCGATGCGGAGCCCAGCGAGGAGGGCTTCGTACTCCGCCATGTTGTTCGACGCTGGGAAGTGCAAGCGAACCACGTACCGGATATGTTCTCCGAGGGGTGAGACGAAGAGGAGGCCCGCGCCTGCCCCGGTTTTCATCACCGACCCGTCAAAGTACATGGTCCAGCACTCGGCCTGGATCTGCGGTGGCGGAAGTTGGACGTCGGTCCACTCAGCGACGAAATCCGCTAAGGTTTGCGATTTTATCGCCTTTCGCGGTGCGTAGGAGAGAGTTTCCCCTACGAGTTCCATAGACCATTTCGCTATTCTACCCGAGACGTCCGGGTTGCGGACTATCTCTCCCAAAGGGAAAGATGAGACCACGGTGACCGGGTGGGCCTCGAAGTAGTGTCGCAGCTTTCGACGCGCGAGCACTACGGCGTAGATTAGCTTCTGGATCTGTGGGTATCGTGTCTTGGTTTCGGTCAGCACTTCGCTGACATAGTACACCGGCCTCTGGACCGGCAGAGCGCGGCCCTCCTCTAGCCGTTCCACAATGATGACGGCGCTGACAACTTGCGTTGTCGCAGCCACGTATAGGTAGAGAGGCTCACCGCCCCGCGGCGGCGTGAGGATGGGTGCGCGTGCGAGCGATGCCTTTAGCCCGTCGAGGGCTTTTTGGGCTTCAGGGGTCCATAAAAAGCGTTCGTGCTTTTTTAGGAGTCGGTACAAAGGCAGGCCCTTTTCACCCAGTCGAGAGATGAAGCGGCTGAGGGCTGCCAGGCAGCCCAGTACCCTTTGTACCCCCTTCAGATCCCGAATAGGCCCCATTCGTTCTAGGGCCGAGACTTTTTCGGGGTTGGGTTCGATGCCTCGCTGGGAGACGATGAAGCCCAACAGCATGCCTCGCGGCACCCCGAATACGCATTTTTCCGGATTCAACTTCACCCCGTTCGCCCGGAGGCAATCGAACGTGATTTGCAAATCGTTAACCAGATCGTTCGCCTTTCTGGTCTTAACAACGATATCGTCAACATATGCCTCAACGGTTCGCCCGATGTGGCTTCCGAAAACGTGTTGCATACATCGCTGGTATGTAGCTCCAGCATTTCGGAGGCCGAACGGCATAGTGACGTAGCAAAACATGCCGAACGGGGTGATGAAAGAAGTTGCGAGCTGGTCGGACTCTTTCATCTTGATTTGATGATAACCGGAATAAGCATCAAGAAAGCATAGTAATTCACACCCAGCGGTGGAGTCTACTATTTGATCTATTCTAGGCAGAGGAAATGGAACCTTAGGGCATGCTTTATTTAAACCGGTGTAATCTACGCACATGCGCCATTTTCCGTTTTTCTTCTTAACTAGAACAGGATTAGCAAGCCAGGTTGGGTGAAATACCTCTTTGATGAACCCAGCTTGCAGGAGCTTTTGCACCTCCTCCCCGATGGCGCGGCGCTTTTCCTCGTCGAACCGCCGCAGCCGCTGTACCACCGGCTTGGAGTGTGGCTTGATGTCGAGGCTGTGCTCGGCGACCTCCCTCGGGATCCCCGGCATGTCCGAGGGTCTCCACGCGAAGATGTCGGCGTTGGCGCGGAGAAAGTCGACGAGCACTGCTTCCTATTTGGGGTCGAGGGTGGTGCTGACCCTCAACGCCTTGCCCTCGGGGGCAGCGGGGTCGAGGGGCACCGCCTTGGTGTGTTCCGCAGCCTCGAAAGTGCCCGTGTGCCCTTTGGTGGAGTCGATGGCCTCGTTCGCCATCTTCTCCAAATCCGCCACCAGGGTCTCGCTGTAGGCGAGCGCTTCCGCACCCTCGACGCACTCGACGTCGCACGTATAGGTGTGCTCGTACGACGATCCCACAGTGATGACGCCCTTTGGCCCTGGCATCTTCATCTTGAGGTAGGCGTAGTTGGGGACCGCCATGAATTTGGCGTAGCACGGTCGCCCGAAAATGGCGTGGTATGCCCCCGGGAACCCCACTACCTCGAAAGTGAGGGTCTCCCTCCGAAAGTTGTCAGGGGTGCCGAAGCAGACGGGCAAGTCGATCTGCCCGAGGGGCTGGACCCGCTTTCCCGGCGCGATGCCGTGGAAAGGCGCCTTGCTCGGCCTTAGCTGATCTACGCCAATACCCATGAGCTCCAAGGTGTGGACGTAGAGGATGTTAAGGCTGCTGCCTCCGTCCATCAGCACCTTAGAGAATCGAGTGTTGCCGATGACGGGGTCGACGACAAGCGGATAGCGCCCTGGATTCGGGACATAGTCCGGATGGTCCTCGCGGCCGAAAGAGATGGTCTCTTCCGACCAGGCGAGGTAGGCTGGCGTCGCGGGGTGAACGGAGAAGACCTCTCGGCGTTCACGCTTCTGTTCCCGGGGCGTTGCGTTCGCCGCGGGCCCCCCTATGATGAAGAAGACGTTCTCCACATGAGGGAACTCGTCGTTGCCGTCATCGCCCGTATCCTTCTTCGGGCCATCCTCCTTCACGGAGGTGCGCCTGAAGTAGCCCTTGATCATCCCACACTGTTCGAGGGTGTGGGTGACAGGGCCCTTGTGGTACGGGCATGGCTTCTTCAACATCTCGTCGAACAGGCCTCCCCCCTGAGGGGGGCCCCGAGGGCCTTTGCGGCCTCGCTCGACCACGAGGGCGTCGTCAGAGTCTTCGCCCTGCCGCTGCTGCTGCGCGGCTTGCCGGGGCCCCTTGCCTTTGCTGCCCCGTTTCTGCTTCTTCGTCTTGGCCTTGGGTTTGCTGCCCTCCGCGGGCAGCTCCTCCGCGCGCTTCCCCTTGGTCTTGCCGTCGAAGATCGCCCCGACAGCCTCCTCCCCAGAGGCAAAGCTGGTGGCGATGTCGAACAGAGCGTTGACACTGGTGGGATGGTTTCGCCCCAGCTCGCGCACCAGCTCTCGACAGGTCGTGCCTTCGAGGAAGGCGTGGATGATTTCGGAGTCACCCACGCTCGGGAGCTCGGTGCAGCGCTTGGAGAAACGGCGGATGAAGTCCCTCAGCGGTTCGCCGGCCGCCTGCCGGCACCCGCGCAGGTCCCAGGAGTTTCCAGGGCGTACGTATGTGCCCTGGAAGTTACCCACGAACATCTTGACCAGGTCGCCCCAGTCGTGGATTTGGTTCGCAGGTAGGTGTTCGAGCCATGTCCGCGCCGAGTCCGCGAGATGAAGCGGAAGGTTGCGGATGATCATGGCATCGTCGGTGGCCCCGCCCAGCTGGCAGGCCAGGCGATAGTCGTTGAGCCACGTCTCGGGTTTCGTCTCACCCGAATACTTGGTGATGGTGGTTGGCTGGCGAAAACGCGGCGGGATGGCGGCCGAACGGATCTTCCGGCTGAACACCGGGGTTCCCGGGGGTTCCGGCGTCGGGCTTCTGTCCTCCTCGCTGTCATAGCGACCTCCCCGTCGGGGGTGCCTGCTGCGGGGAGGCGCCGCGTCCTACCTCTTCCTGTTCAGGATGTTGCGTGCGTCGCCATCGTCGACGGTGCCCCGCGTGTCTACAAGTCGGTCCTTCGCGGACCTCCTTGTTTCGCCACCGCCGGCCACGAGCGCCCTTCCGTCGTTCGTTGGACGGTGAGGCGTCCACGCGCCCCTGGGCGGGGTGTGGACGGATTGCTCCCTATCCCACCTGCCGCTTCCGGCTTTCGGACTGTCCTGGTGGCGCATGCGGGAGGCGGAGCTTTCCGCTTGTTGAACGGCCGCTTCTTCGACAAGGGCCTGCACCTGGCGCCGCATGCTGCGCGCCTCTGGCGTTGACGGTTCGGGCATGGCCCGAATCAGGGTCGCCGCGGCGATGAGCTTTTGGCTGGCTCGTGGCGGCCTGGGCGGGCCGGCGTCGTCGCCGTCACCCAGGATACGCGCTTGAGCTACGCGCCCGGCGGCTCGGGCGTGCTCGCCCCGCCTGGGCTGTTGGGCTTCCAAGGCTGCGCGCAGTTCTTGTACCTGCTGGCGCTCCTGCTGGAGCTTGGCTTCCAGCTCTTGTACTTGCGCGAGCTGCGCTTGTGTGAGAGCGGCCTCGTTCGCCGGCTCGGCGGGTGCCGGTTGCGGTTCGTCGCGTCCGGCTCCGTCGTGCGTCTCTTCGTCCTCTCCCACGGACTCTACTTCGCCGTCGAGGACGAAGCATTCCCGCGAGGGGTCGTATTCCCCGTCGCTGGAGTCGTCGGAGTAGGTGAGGCAGAAGTCCGCAACGGCCTGGAAAGCGATGAGGTTTTCGGGGTTGCGCAACTCGGTGTAATCCAGGACCAGGTGTTCCTGGCCGCGCACATCTTCTTCGTCCGCTGACTCGGAGTGGAGCCCACCGGGCGAAGAAGCGCCAAGATCACGGATTGGGGCCCGCCGAGGTCTTGGCGAGCTTCCCCGCGCGCCCAGGATGGTGCTGATCGCCGTGGCGTGGCTTGCGGCCGCGTTGCTCATCCCGAACGGGAGGCGTGCTAGCCTGGCCACATTTTCCCGGTGTGTTCCCTTCGCGGGAACTGCCGGTGGGGGTCCGCCCCCCTGCAATGCGGCCGTGGGCTGAAGCAGCAAGTGCGCGTCCCAATCGGGGAGGACGACGCGCGGAGCGACGCGCTGCTCCGTATGAATCTGAAGCTCGCGAAGTCTCCGCCGTCGCCTGAGCTGGACTGTCGTCGGCGATGTCGGGGCGTCGGGCGTCACGCTGGGTGGCCTGGAGGCGAGCCGTATGAGGAGGCCCTCACCGGTCGCTTCGAACTCCAGGCTCCCAAACGTGATCTGGTATCCGCGCGGAAGCGGACCGGGGGATCCCGTGGCGGATCGGGGTGGCATGGTCTCGTCGCGACTTGCCGTCAAGGGAACTTGTCGGGTGTGATCGATCACAGCGCGCCCCCCTACCTGGCGCGCCACTGTCGGTGCCGGGATTGGTCGGTCAGTCCCCGGCGCCTAAACAGAATGCGCTGTGTCCCGTCCCTTGACGGTTGATGCAAGAGCTTGGTACAATGAGACGGTGTTTATCCTGGTTCCGACCGTGGGGGTCGTACGTCCAGCAGAATGCGCTCAAGGGCGCTGTACTATCTTGCACCGGAGTGCTTGCAGAGGGGGGCTACAAGCAAGGCGGGAGAGGAGGAGTCTCCAAGTCCCTGAATGTGATTGAGGGGAGTGCCAATATCGTGTGAAGCGGTGTATGTGATTGTGTTTCGGGTTGTTCGTTTTTTTTCTCTCCCCTTTGGTCTCCGCCCCCTTCCCCCTTTTATAGACCAAGGAGAGAAGGGAGGGAGGAGTTACAAATGCGATTGTGACGTGTGCTACAGGGGTGCGCACTGGAGAGTATGGCGCCGGGCGTGCCATTGTCCTTGACCCTGGCGGAGGGTTTATGGCGAGCTCCGGCTTCGGCGGGCGTCGTGGCCGTCCCTGTGCTTGTCTGGAGCGGCTTCGAGGGGTGTCGTCGCTCTAGTCCATGCTCTGCTGCCCGTTCGCCGGTTGACTTCGAGGGCGGGGCAGGTGAGGAAGGACCAGAGTTGGCGGCACAGGGGTCGGCATGGTGGCTGCCGTCAACCACAGTGCGCGGCGTAGTTGGTTCTCCAGGGGATGGTCGAGAGTTGGCGGATTTGACCCGGCGTTCGTCATCACCAGGCCACGCCTGGCCGGAGTCTGCACTCGGTCGTCGCCCAGATATTTGTTCGAGGGTCCTCCATGCCCATTCGAGGGCTCCCCACCGGGGGAAAGGACGGGAGTGGGTATAACAGTGGCCCGGAATGGCGCCTGCCAGTCAGCACAGGACCTTGCGCAGTTCCGCGTGCGCCCGCACAGTGTGGGAGAGGACGCTGGGTGACCGGAGCAGGTGGAGTAGGTGGAGCAGGGGCGCGGATTGGCCTCTGAGAGTCCGTACAGTGCTCTGTACCGCCGCGTGCGCTTTCACAGTGGCGGTAAGGGCGGATGGCGACCGGAGCAGGTGGAACAGTGGGCACTGTTGATGTCCGGCGCGGCATGGGGGAAGATTGCCTTTTGACTTCGGCACTTGGCTGATGGGGCGGGCATTAACTGCCTTCGTCGGGCGGCGTGTCGGAGTGCACCGGGTGGAGGCTGCCATGCCCGCTCGAGGGGGTTCGCTACCCTCGAGCGAGGCGGAGGTTGCTTTGCCCGCTCGAGGGGGTTCGCTACCCTCGAGCGAGACGGAGTTTGCTTTGCCCGCTCGAGGGGGTTCGCTACCCTCGAGCGAGGCGGAGTTTTTTGAGGGTGATTACCCCGATGGTTGGGGGGCCCCCTGGGTTTGTCCCCGACACATATATACGCCAGGATCAGTTTACACACATATGGTAGACGTCACAAGTGAATATCCATAACCATGCATAACGAAAGAGTATTAAAGTGTATTTATTACAGTCTCAGAGTTGACACCAATGTCATAGCGGAAGACTTAAATAAGCGTTCATCTAACGAAGCAAAAGTGACTCCAACTCCACATGCATTGACTGGGGGAGACTCGCCTAGAACTCCTCAAAATCAGCAGTGAAATCCTCAAAATTCTCTCAATCTGAGCAGCATTCCGGGTGTAGTTGATGCAATAAAAGAAAGAAAACAAGCATGAGCACATGACGTACTCAGCAAATGTAATATGACATACAAGGCTGGGACAAAAAGGCTGGCTGACAATACTGCAGTAACCACTTTTAGTTGGTCAAGTTTTACGAAGCAACTATTTACTAGCAAATGAAAGTATATACCACCCACAAAATTAATGAATGTCATAATCCCAACATAATCAAGTAACCACAATTTAATCCATGTTCAAGTATGATTATCATGTAAGGGTCCAGGCCGCTCTTGACCGTGAGCACGGCTGTTATAACAGTTTTACACTCTGCAGAGGTTGTACACTTTTACCATAAGCCGTGATTCCCATTGCCGAAGCATGCACCCGTCCCACACCACGTGGACCGAATACTGAGTTTCACTATGAGACCTTTACAAAAGCACTCTAATAAATGATAGCCCGCTAAGGTTTCCGGTTCAGAAGCAAAGCATAACCCTCCCTAATGAGGTCTGTCTCTTACCAAAGCCCACAGCTCAAGAGGACCGAGCTAGAGCACCTAATTAGTCAGTCAAAGCCAGAGCCACATGACACTCATGGTTGTACTGTTTTCCTGGGTGGTTCTCCATGTTCCAATTAAAAAGATATGATCTTGCCATTTAATTAATTCAAAGAGTATTTGGAACATAGAGTAGGGGTTCATTTAACCAATCCCAGTTGAGCAAGCTAAGCATCATCTACCATCAAAGTTAATTAAATAACCCAGTTTCAGGGACAGGAAAATATAGTGGCTAGGCAAATCCTTAAATAGGAACCCATCAAATTAAGACACATGCATGGATGGTGAAATTAATAGTTATTAGGACATTTGCATGACATAATACACTTGCCTTCTTCCCAACTATGTTGCTGCTCAAATCCTTCTCCAACAGTTGGTTCTTCAGAGAAATCCTCGAACTGCTCGCTTCCTAATCGCATCACACAATCGCATGCAAAGAAACAATACACTAAATAAGAAACAGTACACCAAACAATTCCAACAGAAGAAAACAATAGCACAAAACTAATCTACGCGTTACAACGAACGCGTGAGCGCGAGAATCACTGAAATCGGAGTTAAAACGCAAAAGATATGGCTTTTCTAAGGTTCAGGGACTTGCTGGCAAAGTTTTAAAAGTTCCAGGGGCTTAACTGCGAAAATCCGAGGGCTAAAACATAAATTTGTATTAAACTACGAGGGTTTTCATGTAAAAAGACAAAACTTGGACCTCGGGCATAATTTTCAAACTTGTAGAGGCTAAAACAGAAGAAACATGACCTATCTATAATTATTTTTGAACTAAGATGGACTGCGGGTTGATTTTTAAAAACTTGAAGGGCCTTTTTGCAAAATGACCACGGTCAGCCGGGGTTGACCGGTACGCGGCTGGTTTGACTCGAAGCTCGGGCTGACGTGGGGCGTTGGATCTTGATCTGACGGTTCAAAACAGATCGAGCCGAGGGGTGACGCCGGCGACAACGGACGCGGCGGCGCCGCTCGTTCCCGCGGCGGAGCTTCGCCGGCGACACACGAAAACAAGCTAGAGGCCATCAAATCGGGCGCGGATTGAACCTAGAGGCTCGGGAGGAGATGGCGAGCTCACCAAGCTAGATCGCGACGAGGTTGAAGGCTTCAACGGCGACCGGCGGCGATGAATGGCGGCTGCGGCGCTGGAGAACGACGGTGAGCATGATTAGCGCGGAGCGCGGCCATAATCCGAGCAAGAACCCGATGAGTAGCTTAGGGGCATCAAGACGAACCTCCCGACGTGCTTCACGGCGAGAGCGAGGCTTCGACGGCGAAGATCGACGGCGGAACTTCGATGGCGGCGGCGGCGCTCGAGCGGCTGCTAGGGTTTGCGGCTCACGGTTGATCTGGAGGAGAGCAAAGCGGTGGCGGCCGCGATTTATAGGTGCGGCTGGGGGCTCGGGCCCACGCACCTAGGCGTGCGTGCCCGGGTCGGACACGGCGGCGCGACCGAGTCCGCGTCGGGGACGACGGATCCGACAGGCGGGACCCGCCTGGCAGCGAGAGAGAGAGAAGTGGAGCGGGCCGGCGCGAAGATGGGCCGCGACGCTAGCTGGGCCGGGAAATGAATCAGGCCGGCTTGGAAAACAGGCCAGTGGCCAAGGAGAAAGTTGAGGGAGCAAAGATGGACTGGGCCAAAAGAGGAAAGAACGGGCCGGGCGAGAAGGAAACGTGAACGGTGGGGGAAAGTCTAAGGAGCAAAAGCGAACCTTGCCAAGAGTTCAGGGGCCAAAACTAAACTCAGCCTATTTAACTTTTCTAGAACTCAAACAAAAGCAAATCAAATTTGAATTTAAATAAAATTTAAATTCCAACTTGATTTACAAGCAACCAAAAATATATGCAACAGCATGAATGCAACAAAAACTTATTTTGACTAAAATAATTATTTAATATGATATTTAAATTGTTAAAAGGCTAGAAATTCCAATTAAATCCTAGAAAATTTATTTAAGCTTTAATAAATCCTAGAAAATTCAGAGATTGCTACAATTTAACTGTGATGAATTTCAGGTGTTACAGCCGCATCCCGCTTCCGCGAGCACACGGGCGAACTCAGCAAAGGCAGGCAGCAGAGCACCGCGCGCAGCAGGCGCCCCGCAGTTCCAGTTCCAGCTCCAGGCCGTAGTAGCCGCAGGCATTCTCAGTTATCCTCCCGACCTCCCCCTCCGCTCACTCCCCAGCGAGCCTCTTCCTCTTCGAGTCTTCGGCTCTCCCAGTCCCCACACCATGGCCGCCACCCACCTCCTCGCCGCCTCCACTTCGTCCTCCACCGCCGCCTTCCGCGCTCCCCTCCGCCTCCGCTCCCCGTCGCCACCTCCTCACCTCCGCCTCAACCGTGCTGGTACCACGCCCCGGCCCCTCATCTCTCTCCCGCAGTCCAGCTTACTCATTCACTGACGCTTGTCGGCTCCATTCGCAGGGAGGCGCCCGTTCCCGGTGGTCCGCGCGGCCGAGACCGACGCCAAAGACGGTGAGCAAGCACTTCTGCGCGCGCGCCGTCGTTTCTCCGTCCGATCGAATCGGCCGTGTTGTTGTTCCAGGCCTTTTTAGTTAGGCGTTTCCTGTTGACCTCTAACGAGTACGTGCTTGGTGTGGCGGGTCGGTTGCGCAGCGAAGCCCAAGGCCCCGGAGAAGGCGCCTGCGGGGTCCAGCTTCAACCAGCTGCTCGGCATCAAGGGCGCCAAGCAGGAGACCGTGAGTCCCCCCTTCTCCCTCCCCGTGCATTGATTGTTTCAGTGGCCAGCGGATGGTTTTGGGTGGGGGCGCGTGGTGGACTGGGGATCAATGACCCCGAAGCGTAGAGCTACAATGTGTCACCGGGGTTTCCAATTTGGCCCACACTGGCCTTCAAGCTGAATAACCGATATGCCGATGTGGCAGTTTGTGGCCAGTAGACTGAGTTATCATAGTACGGCACAATGTGAAGCTTTGAGTATTCTCTGAGCTAGCTAATGCATTTGCCTCAGCAACGGCTTTGCTAGCAAGTGAATTTGGCACAAAAGCAACTAATAGAGTGGCAATTTTGACAGTGATCTGGTATTAGATGTTCGAAATCATGCTTTGGGCTTCCCATGCATTTACCCTGGATGCTTTGTGATCGCATATGAGAACGTCGTGTGCTAGCTTAGCTACCCAAATGTCCTTGGGTGTAATAGTGATTCTTGTAAAATAAGGTCAAAATGACTACATTGTTTAAAAGAAGGTCAAGGTTTCAAATGAGATAAACATTTTTCAACTCCTTCTGAGCATATCCTTTTCTAGATTTGTGCAAATTTTATATCCTTCAGAAGTTAATAACATGCACACCTATTTACTCTTTGCAATCTATCCATACGCGTTTAGAAACTGGAATAATGTAATATTCGTCTATATTCTCTTTCACATGGCAAGTACAGGACATATGGAAGATCCGTCTCCAACTTACTAAGCCAGTGACCTGGCCTCCGCTTGTATGGGGAGTTCTCTGTGGAGCAGCTGCCTCGGGTATGCTTTACTGCCAATAATGGTTGATATCTCTTCCCTAAATACTGCATGCCACTATTTCTTAGGCAAATTTCCAACGGTTTTCACAACTGTACTTTTCCTCTTTACAGTTATAGTTGCGTCCCATGTTGTATCATTATTATGCTGTCCACCTCCCTAATGACTTGATACTTTGCTAATCAACACTGCAAAAGTTACTCTTCAGTCTTCATCCTTATAAGGAAGTATTTTACCAACTGACATTTATTGTGTTCGGCAAGCAATTTAGCCTAGAAGTTCTGTAGGTTATCCTCCTTTAAATTGAATTTAAGCAGCGCAGAAACTTTTAAAACACATGGATTGCCCAGAACAGCTTGGATTTAGGGTGGAGGAACAGAATACAGTGGTCAATTGTTGCACTTTACAGATGCTGTTCCTGTAGGTGTACAATTGTTTCGCTTATGCTCTTTTCTGCTAATCTATCATATTCAGGAAATTTCCACTGGACAGTTGAAGATGTTGCAAAATCTATTGTATGCATGATAATGTCTGGTCCATGCCTTACAGGATACACACAGGTTTACTTTTATGTTCTCTGTGTTGGGTTTTGTTTATAACCTCAGATATTCTGCACCGGAGACTATTTCTACTAATAAACATGTCAGCTTTAAACATCTTACCTGTAGACAATTAATGATTGGTATGATAGAGACATTGATGCAATTAATGAGCCGTATCGCCCTATTCCGTCAGGTGCTATATCAGAAAATGAGGTACGTCCGCATATCAGAACTTTTTTTCAGGTGGCATATGTAATTGCATGTATGTTTAGTATGATAAACTATTAACCATGCCATAGGTATAATAGCAATTCATATACCAGCTATTGCTTTTGCATCAGTGCACCATTCATTACTTCCTTTTCCATCCAGAAGCTTCTTTTGTTTAAAATTGAATTAGGATGCTGCTTTATATGACAAACAAGAGATTGAGTTTGAGATCTAGAATGCTTGTCTTTTGAACAAACACACTATTGGTTTTTCTCCAAAAGTGTCCAGCTAGACATGTGTCAGTGGCAGACAACAATTTTGATGATTGTTATCATCTTTTGAGTGATATACCATATTTATTCAAATCGTGAAGTTTACATAGCTTATCTTTCCAGATTCTCTGTTCCATTTTGCTTTTAAGTCCAGCTTTGGTTGATTTGTAGTTGTAATCTTTTGTCGTTACTAGATTTGGTTTTTCTCTTGGCATTTTAAATTGTTTCTATTTGCTACTTTCCTCTTCTGAATTGGGCTGAGCATTAATGCTATTTAATGCAGTGCAACATGCCAACATTTAAAATAGTAGTTTTTGCCCCCCTTAAATGATGATCTTTCTGGTGTCGTTCACAAGGTTTTGCTAGCTCCTACTGGCTGAGCAATAGCGCCATGACAAATTATTTGCCCATGTCTTGCTGACGAGTGACGACAATGATTTTCTTCAGGTAATAACCCAGATCTGGGTGCTGTTGTTAGGAGGGCTTGGACTGGGTGCTTTGTTGGATGTATGGGTAAGTCCTTAAGAAACTGCTCTGCGTACCAACAAGTTGGCTGATTTTTCCTATATTTTCTTACCTTTTTGCTTCATTTCAGGCAGGGCATGATTTTCCTATTGTTTTTTATCTTGCTGTTGGTGGCTCCTTACTTTCTTACATATACTCAGCACCACCACTCAAGGTAATTGAGTGTTTATTTACTACCAATGCCCTTTTTTGAAAAATAGTCTCCTGGGACTCAACGGTCCTTTTGATTGAAACTTGAAAGATACTCACAAAATTTCATCCTAAATTTCAGCTCAAGCAGAATGGATGGATTGGGAACTTCGCTCTGGGTGCGAGTTATATTAGCTTGCCATGGTAACACTGTCAATGTTCTATTCATATCAAGCATATAGTGTTGCCCTTGATGCTATACCATTACATTCAAGAGTTTACAGCTATAAATATTTTTTTCAGGTGGGCTGGGCAGGCATTATTTGGAACTCTTACTCCTGATATTGTCATCCTGACTACTTTGTACAGTATAGCGGGGGTATTTCTTCTCTATTTCCTGTTCCTTTTTATTTTGATCATTCATACCTGTCATGATGATTGACTGTTTTCTTGATTACGCAGCTAGGGATTGCTATTGTAAATGACTTTAAGAGCATTGAAGGGGATAGAACTCTGGGGCTTCAGGTTATTCTCATTTCTGAATAAAATGTTACTGTTGAAGTGCTTCTCTATACCAGTTTACGTTTCGTTTTTGTAGTCCCTTCCTGTTGCTTTTGGGATGGAAACTGCAAAATGGATATGCGTTGGAGCGATTGACATCACTCAATTATCTGTTGCAGGTAAGACAGAAATTTCAATCTGTTGCTGTCTTCTTTTCTTTTCATATAGTTTACCTTCAGGGATTGCTGTATTGGTTTCAGTTGTTTAGCCTTTTGGGTTGTCATGTGGTTCATGGCTCCATGCTTCTATTAAGTGTACATCCACTGCATTTGTCATACTAATGCATCAGATTGTAAGTTTACCAATTATTGATGGAGCCATAAAGGGAACTTTGGAGGGCAGTTGCTTTAAACACAGGATGTGCCTAGCTAGTGAAACTTTTGTTCTGCATAACTTCAGAGAACTTCATATGTCAGCAAACTATGAATGGAATTTAACTGAGTCATAGCTACATTCTCTTTTGAGTCTTTAGTGGAATGAAGGGAGTGTTTCCACTTGTTGCCATATCCTATATAAGTAGAAAATAGGAGGTACCGCAGACATATCCCCATGTAATATGGTAGATACGCTGAATTTCTGTAAGAGTTCGTTTTGACATAGAAGTTCCGTTTCAGGTTACCTGTTGAGCACTGGCAAGCTATATTATGCATTGGCGCTGGTTGGACTAACAATTCCTCAGGTGTTCTTCCAGGTAGCTGACTGTTCCAGATGTTTCTCATGTTTCAACGTCTTTCATGCATGTTACTAAATTCAAACTCTTTAACTTATGAGAAATAGCTTTATGTTTAACGCTGGCAAAACTGCATTTGAGTTATATTAGTTATCTGCACTAAATGAAATATTTCTGATTTGAACTTTTTCAATCCAAATCGCCTAACTAAAGCATGAACAGCACCAAAAAGTGAGTGGAGGACAGCAGGTTATCTGCTTAATTATCTGGTCCAGTTTCGGTTGTGCACATTCTAATCCTCCTTACTTTCTTGGAGCAGTTCCAGTACTTCCTGAAGGACCCTGTGAAGTATGATGTGAAATATCAGGTAAACTTCCGCTGGTTCCCCACTACTTTTACTTGCTCCGGTCCTTGCTTCCCTTTCTGAAGATGTAAGCAACTGGAAGAAATTTCAGATACTTATCACGGCAATGTTGCTTTGCTGAACGCAGGCAAGCGCGCAGCCTTTCTTCGTCTTAGGCCTGCTGGTGACGGCCCTAGCAACCAGCCACTGATGAAAGCATCCAACCTAGAACGCATCTGCAGAGTCAGTTGATCAAGTTATGAAATAAGGTTTCGGCGGCTGTGTAGGTCACAAGCGCACAATGCGTGATCACATCTGTGACTGAGCAGAGTAGGTCGTCCTTTTTGGAACAGAAAATGGAAAAAAAATCGATTTTGTAAGATTTATATGATACAGCAGACATGCGGTTGATGTAAGGCAAGGCTAGCGATACCGTCTGCTGTTGTAGTAGCTTCCGTAGATACACGGACTGAAGACGATTGTGAACTGTCAGCGGCCTAACCGGCTGCACTTCTGGGATGATTTGAACGAACAGTTTTGCCATGAAATCCAGATATACTAGAGAGGCGTTTGAAATGGAGCATCACGGCATTTGAGGTGTGTTGAGTCGATTGGTTTGGGTGGTTAGAGCTGGTAGATCATATGAACCGAGGAACTCAGAAAATGAATATTGTCATATTTAGTTGTTAATTTGCTCGGTTCTGATTCTGGTTTCGGTGCAAAAATGTATCTGCTGAAAGTAACTGGAGGCGGGGTGCAGGTTGGGAGTTGGAACCGACGATTCGAGGATGGGATGGATGCACATTGAAGCCGGACTAGAATTGCCGCTCATCGATACCATCGTCCACATCGCTCGTCTCGTACAGTTCATGGTCTTGTGATGTTAGGAGGTTCCTCCTGGACTTTGGGAGTACTGTCTTCTAGCGATATGCTCTTCGTTGTCCCTATGTACCACTACCACCACATCAATGATCCAACGTATGTTTACATCGTCAGTAAAGGACACTTAACTCGTTTTCGGTGAAAATTTAAAATTTTTGGTGCTTCGACAAAATATGCGGACCGTTCATGAGACGATTCAAACAAAGTACCGCACCAACATGGCAGCCTGGCAGGTCCAAACAAAATTGGACGAGTCGAAAGAACAGAGGATGATTCTGATGGGCAACCAACAACTACATTACCGAAACAAACATTGACACAAACTCTTAAGAGACCATTTGAGGCACTAGGTGCTGGGACTAAAACCATGCGTACTCGCTAGTACGCACGGAAACAACACAAGCTGCTAGACCGGAAAAGCACGACAAAAGCCTGAAGAAACCTGCCTCTAACACCAACGACGGGGAGATACCCGACACAAACCATCAACCCAACTAGAGCAAAGCACGATGATTGTATGCACGTCTCCACATGCATATGACCGCGCCTACATGCGTGCCGCGACTCGACGCCCTACATTATTCATCAGTACACACACTGACATGTCTTGGACTAGCTAGGCTTACACTACACTACCATGTCTCCAGCTATATGCCAAGCACGCAGGCGTCCCGTCTAGGACTGCTTGGTCCTGAACTTGGATTCGTCGATCTCGATGCCCTCCCGTGCGGCGCGCTCGCCGCCGGACTCCTCCATGGTGCTGAGCCCGCCCTTGCGCCCCATCTCGCTGTACCCCTCGTGGCCCAGCTGCTCCTTGCGCGTCTGCCCGCCCTTGCTGCCCATCTCGCTGTACCCCTCATGCCCCAGCTGCTCCCGCCGGGTCTGCCCGCCCTTGCTCCCCATCTCCTTGTACCCCTCCTCGCCCAGCTGCTCCTTCCGGGTCTGCCCGCCCTTGCTCCCCATCTCGCTGTACCCCTCGTGGCCCAGCTGATCCCTCCGGGTCTGCCCGCCGTGGCTCCGCCCTGCACACACATAGATGAATCGTATCAAAGCATCAGTTTCATCAGCACTCTAATTTCGTCGGACACAGAGAAGAGGGATGATATGATCGATTTAATCGGAGGGCCGCGGCCGCTGCGACGACGACGCGCGGTTACTACGTACCCTCGGCGAGGTGCTCCTGGGCCTCGAGGCTCTTGCCGCCGGTGCCGCCGGGGACGACGGTCTGGCCCTCGTGCGCCATGCGGTCCAGCTCCTCCCTGCTCTCCTGCCCGGACGCCATCAGTGTCGAACGACTAGCCCACGAACGAAAGCCTACGACGAGCTCACTGCAGGTGGGCGAGTGTTGCTGCCATCCAGAGGTTTGTATATATGCTTGCTGAGTTGATGCTGTGACATGGAGGATCAGGGTGCCGCCGCCCGCGGAGGGGGCGGCGCGTCGCGAGGCCAGGAGCCCACAGCAGCTGTGCCACGTGTGCGCCGACGCGGACGCCGTGCGGGGTCCTTCGGCGCCCCCGCGGCGCGACGCGTGTGCTGGAGCGCCCCCGCTGGGCGACACGTACGGGCCGAGCGCATGTCCCCGAGCAGCGATGTGCGCCCGCCGCCCGCGCGCGTAGTTATCCGGCCGGGAGCGCGGCGGCGGCGTGCGTGCGGCCGTGCGCGACTGGAAGGTGGTAGTGTACTGTAGCAGGGTGGCGAGCTGGTGCTCCGGCCATGCTGCATTGTCGACACGTGTGTGATGCGCTCGGCGCCCGAGGCCGGGAGGGAGGAGACCGGCCGACCGACCAGGAGTTCAGCGTGACAGTGTACAGGGATGGACCGGGGCGGTACTCGCCCACTACGGCGGTTTTCTGTCGTACCGCGTGGTCGAACAACGTAGGAACGTAGGTACTACGTTCTAAAAGTCTACCAGTAGAGTGTTGTATGTATACATACTATTATATCTCCATTTCTAAATACATGTTATTTAGAATCAATTACGTATTTAATTTAAAACAAACTAATTTTTTCTTATCATAACTACCATATATTTAAAATTAAAGAGTCATCGACTCATATTTTTCAATATTTACTCTAGATTTAGACGATGATATTATTTCAGTAGTAGTCGAAGTGTCTGTCGACAATAAGACGCTTATGGTAACTTCGTCAATGTAAACATCTACTGATCTAATCTGTCGAAGGTATATTTAAATTTTTTTATCATAACTATCATATATTTAAAATTAGATCGACTCATATTTTTCAAGATTTATTCTAGATTTAAATGATGATATTATTCCAGTGGCAGTCGACGTGTCTGTTGACAATAGGATGCTTACGGTAACTTCGTCAATGTAAACATCTACTAGTCTAATCTGTCGAAGGTGCTTACAGGGGTAGGTTTTCACGTGTGTGTTCATATAGATGAGTGTGCATGAGTTGTGACCATCCGCATTTGTACTAGTCTTTTGTAAAAAAAAGGAGAGAGTACTAGTGGATTACCGAAGCAGTCTGGACATACGTTATAAACGTATATACCTGTGTTGCTAACAATTAGACGATCAATGAGATTTCATTAAAGCGGAACCTTATGAAACAAGTAACTTCTACGGTGGAGTTAATGTATAAGGTCATTTGTCAAAATGTAGTTCTATGTATAAGTTATTACTTGTTTTATTGTGAACTTCTATGGTGATTTTGTTTGTCTATTTGGGTGTATAAAAATAATGTGTTTTTTCACAAAAAATTACTCTTATTTGCATGTTGGAGACTTTTCACAAAAAATATCCATCCTTTAAAAGTAGAACCTTGGGTGCACCACATGTTGGAGACTTTTTCGAAGCATAGGTGGTTGTCATCTAATAGGGTAGCTGTTTTTTCGCTGTTGCTTTCGAGAGCATACTATAAACAACTACTCCCTTTGTTCCACTTTAAACGTCATTCTAGGCTTTTGACAGATACATGCGAGGTGAAGTGAACCTAAGTAGACTTTGCATCCAGAAGCATAGATAATAAGCTGAACTTGGACATACAAAAGGGCCCCTAGAACGACTTGTAATATGAAACAGGGGGAGTATGTAATATTGAATGGTTGTGTGCATAGCTTTTGGATCGAGAGACCATAATAAAATTTCCTTTTCTGAAAAGAGTGTGACAGGGCAACGTTTCATTTTCCCTATATTGAGCCACTTTGACCTTGGATTATTTGTAGCCTAAATGAAAGCATCCTTGGCAACACGAATATATTTTCCTAAAACCGAACTTGTGTCGTACCTAAAAGGTCACATGGACGTATAGATCTTCTTGTTTTGTGGACAGCACCAATACAAATATGGGTAACTAAAATATTTATCTAAGGGTTTTGCTAAGGTAATTTTTTAGATGTGGCTAAATTTTATGAGTATTAAGGATATACACAACAGGAGATTGCAAGATTTATCCAAATTTGGGTGTGGTGTGGCTCTATTACAAAGAAAATGATGTAACATTATTTCTTGAGTATTACTCTATACATATTATTTGAAATCAAAAATTATGAATTGGTGGATAAAACAAGTCATCCTTTTTTTCCAAATCCAGTGTTTCTTATTATTAATTTGAATCACATCCCTTAAAATACATGATATTAAACAACTCAAAATAAATATCAAAATAAAAAGAAATAAAAATATGACTAGAGCTAGGTGTAGGATCATATCCAAAAAAATTCAAAAAGTACCAAAATATAGGTAAAACTGCATGTGTCACCATATAAATCAGGGTCGAAGCCAGGGAAGAAAACATATGTCAGTACAAACTCACAAGACTATAACAGGTTGTGGCTATTTTCATCTAGTGTCATCTTGTAGCTTTTAGCCTATATAATGTGATATTCTCCTTTTATATACTGGATCATATGGAAGTGCAACAAAATTTTCCACGTATTTTCATATCCATGAAACACAAATATTTATAGAGTTAATGTTTGATGGTGTGACATCTCTTTTTAAAGTGAGCTTCCTGTTCATTTTAGCTCAAAAATAATAAATAAATAAAATTGTCAGGCTTGGACCGATCTGAAATATTTTGGGCCTGGTTTTCTTTGATCTTGCCAAATCCCACGGCTGTTGTGGGCGGTCAAATTGTAGCGGGCTCAGGCTGGGCCGGAAAATGATCAGGTCTACTTGTATGATTTATTTGTGTTTGGATAATGTAAATAATACAATGGTTAGTAAAGTGCAGAAGTTAAGAAACATCACTTTAGGTGTAAATATAAGTAGATAAAAGGTCATCCGTGGAGCATTTGAGAAGTCTTATGTAGTTCTGGTGCAGCCACCAAACCACATGTGCAGCTGCCGCTAAAGGACCTTTTCAATTTTTTATTTTAAATAATGAATAAATCATGTATATACCTAAACAACCTTTACGTAAATTTAAGAAACCCTTTCATAAATCCAAACAAACTTTTCGTAAATGCAAACAACCTTTTCGTAAATCCAAACAACCTTTTCGTAGGCGTTCTCGAATAGGCCAGGGGATCAAATTGATTATAGAAACATGAGTTTAATTAATCAATTTATTAGTGAACAAGGAAAAATATTATCCAAACGAATAAATAGATTAACCTTGAAACAACATCGATTAATTACTTTTGCTATAAAATAGGCTCGTATTTTATCTTTTTACCATTTCGTAACTATGAGAATGAGAATCAATTTCAAGCCAAGTCAATTTAATAATTACATGTCCTAGACACAGAAAAAATAGACCTATTCCTCAATTAACACAAAAGTTTAATTCCAATCAAAACATAAGAAACTCCAACCAGAATTTAAGAAACAACAATGGAAACTTAAGTTCCAATTGTTGATGTTTTATTCAAAAGGGTCAGGCTCATATATAAAGAAAGTAATCCAATTTTGATTCTTGTGTTTGTTATAAGAAACAAAAAATAGGAAAAAAAAGGAATAATTTTTTTATTTATTGCAACATGCTCGTTGATTCGTACCACTTAATCCTACCTCTTACTGGTTAGAGCACTTGAGTAGCACCCAGTAGATCCAGATTCGACTCCTACACCTCTCTTACACTTTTATCCTTGTTTCGTGTAAAAGGATTAACCTAGAGGTGCTACATTTGGAATAACACGGATTATAAACTGGCCCGAACCTATTTAGACTACCAAGGTGGGACTAACTCCACCAAAACAGGACACATGGGCCAAGAACGGGCCAAAAACCGGAATACTAACGGGCTGGGGTATTACATCTCAAGTCTGCTTTGTGCCATGCATAGTGTCTATCAGGGCAAGTTACTAGGCCAACAGGCTCCTGCTATATTGATGGGCCTCCTAGTTTGCCAAACATGTAGCTGCGCTAAATAGTCCAAGGGCCGGCGGCGACTCAACACCATTATTGAAATTTAATCTAAAGCTAAAAAAAGAAATTTAATCCACCGAAAAGGATGAAGTCCACGATGTGACATCAGCTGGTATCAAACATATATACAATTGTTTCTGCTCTTTATCTAGAAAATATGCCCGTGTGTGAGATGCTATGGGATGAGCACAAGCGAGAGTCACGAGGACTTACGATTAGATATTATCTAATGGAGCCCCAATTATTCACATCATGCTAGAAGTGGACATGAATCCTGATTTTATTCGGTTTTTTTTAATTATTTTTTGAGACATAAGGCTCCACCCGTCGGTGTCTCATGACGGAACAAAAGTCAAACTACCACGGAAATGATCCCCACTTTAGAAACAGGAGATATATATCATTTGGGTCTTGAACAATTATTTAATGACATAAATTTCTTTTGGCCAACCAACATGATTTTTGGCTCGCTCATACTACCATCATGTAATGCTACTTTGGTGTCCAATTACCATATCCACCATTGGGAGAGCCAACACACAGAACTATTGAACGTCGTGAGTGAATGTCTTGACCATAATGTATAGTAGGAATTGCAAGTGTCTCGCTATATGTATAAGTAAAGACATCATGGAAAATGATGTTTTGGGTATCTTCACACTCAATCTAGAAGTATCAAGACAGTGTAGGCACAGTCATGATTAGGAAAGGAGATGAGTCTGCCAGTGACATGGTGAGCTATACATCTATACCCTCGATTTGGATGATATTGGGTCATGTTCAACGAACTGCTAAATTTTCAAAAATCACGTAACAAATAAGAGTAAAAACATTAGATGGTAGGATGATCCACTATTACCAAAAAGCATCCTAAATCTCGAGTTTTCTTGCTCACATGTAGCAACGTATGGACATAGTTCTTAGTTTTCATAAATTCTTTTTATTGTTTATTTGAAATTTAATTTTATTTTAATGCTGACATGGTTTGTTTTATTTCTTCTATTTTGAAATGTTATTTGAATATAATATACATGCTTTGTTAACATTGATTGCTAAGTCACAACATATTAAAAAAATTAGAACTTGTTTACTAGAACACAACAACAAATTTCATATTAAATTTATCATTTACATTTTGTTCGCAATTTACACAGAGTCATATATTAATTTGAAGTCACAAGTGCTCATGGAGATTCATCAACTGCTCATGAAGATTCATTCAAGATATTAGTGTCAAACAAAATCCAATCATCTATAGTTGAATTCAAGAAAATAAATATTTCAACTTTAGAAAAAGTTCTCAATTCTAAGCTAGTCACTAGAACTAAGGGTATAAGAGAGCATAGTTTAGCTTATGCATGTCTATGTATTGAGATCAAATGTAGAAGATATTTTCCCTTTAAAGAAAAGGTATTGTAATTCTATAAAAAATCTGCTCCCTTCATATGGTGTCATCTTTAGTTTCGTTCACCAATATTTATAATATTAAATTAGCTCTACTTAATCCATAATAAAATATCCTTGGTAGCGAAATGACCTATAGCTGAGTTGGTTAGATGGTATAATTAGTAGCACTCCTCTGATCCTTAGTTCGACTCCCCGTGAGAGTGAATTCCAGGCCGAGGTTAAAAAAAAGAGTAAGTGCACGCACCATACATAAAGTTGCTTCATTGTTTCAGTTTGGTCAACAAGTTGCAAACGTGGCAACACGATACATTGAGTTGCATAATACGGTGACCTACGGTCCAAAATTGTGCACCAGTAGTATTTTATGCCATGATATGTGATGAGATGGAGTCCTGGAGCAGTTAAGGGCACGTGGACTGAGTATGGTACCTCTGTTGTGATATTTTTATGCGGAAAGCTCCCTTCTTTGTGATTTTGTTCTTGATTGACTCAGAGGTGGAGGCGTTGGGCAGCCAGAGCGATTTAAATGTGATCATAGGCTAGATCAAAGACATATATGCCTTACAAATAAGGTCTATGAATTGTGGTGCAACTAATGTTTGTAGGCCAGAGTTACTATGAACTAGCATGGTGCAGCATCAAATTTAGTTTTTCCTATCAGCATACACAATTTGCTAATTTTCTATCAATTGTCTTGGTTAGTATATGCTATAAACTTATATTGTGTAAAAAAATACAATGAAAGTCTACTTAGGATTAGTGAATGCCTATTTTAGTGAAGATGATAATAGAACTTATGATGCAAGTGCATGTTACAAAAAATATAAACAATCAGAAAACTTTATTCAACCCAAACTACTTGGTCCTCACTATCCTAAACACCATCATTAGAGGTAGACCTATGGTTATTAGGTTTAGTTTTACAGCTTGTGATGATTTTTAGATTGTGTACTTGGAGTTTTGTTTAGAGGGGGATGCTTTGATCCGAGATGATGTAACCACATATTATATGTCAAGTTGTCATTTTAGCCGCTTCACTGCTTCAAGCATGCACGTACTTAGAGCCTTTCATATCCTTGTCGACAACATACTACATCTGTAAAATACGTACTACTAATGTACATAGATTATATATGGACACATCCAACAACTTAGTGTATGGTGGGTGCGACATTTGCAACTTTGTGGACCAAAATAAAATAATGATGCAATTTCATGTACAGTGGAAACTTCGTGTACAGTTTTAGATACATTTTACTCTTAAAAAAATCCCCTAATTTACACCTCTCATTTGTCACCACGTCAAAGCACCACCAGCCCGGTGGGTCGTGAATCATCTCACGAGGGTCTATAGGAATCATCTCACAACCACAAGGGTCTCCAAAACATACCCACCATTCCTTCACCTGTAACTACGTCTTCGCCCTTGCTCATTCTTTTCTGTTGAACATTAGATAGTACGGTATAGTCGATTGGTCGACTCGAGAACGAGATAGTGCCGGAGCGAGCTTAGAAGGTCCGGTGGTAGTTAGGAAGTCTACACATTACCTGTTCGTTAGGTCTGCTTGAAAGGACCTTGATGTCGCCTAGAGGGGGGGTGAATAGGCGGTTTCTGAAAAATAAAACTTAGCAGCGGATTAGATCGCCGGATATTCTGACACTTCGTCAGATATTCCGACACTGACAGTAAAGAATGAGCACGTGATGCAAAGATTTAGAGCAACTTAGC